>CM077672.1:194310036-194910036 GCA_039707655.1 Elymus sibiricus
CCTGAAACATAGATGCATGGGCCCTTCGAGAAACATAGATGCATGGGATCCTTATATGGTGGTGGCTTAGACCCTTGATCACTCCTAATACGATTAGACTTAATAGACCTTTCCGTATACAACAGGATTTTTCGGGGGCGAACCCACGTTGGGCTGAGTGGGGGCCTAGGCACCCACTCAAGTTCTGATTTTCTAGCTTTGAAGCCTAGTTTTTCTACTACTTGGGCCCCCAGTTAGCAAAATAAGTGTGCCCCCACTCAGTTGGGCCCCCATTAAAATTTTGGCCTGGGTCCACCCCTGCTTTTTCCTAATCCTATACTTTCCTGAAGGACTTTCCTCTTTTACTTGCTGCTGCAAATCTTTGCCCAACACAATACAACGATCCTGGTCTCCTGGTCTTCTTGCCGTCCAGCCATCCGTAATGGAACTAGTGCTGCTTTAATGCGATGTACTAACATCATCAACGGGACCAGTTTAAGCCATTTGTTTAGTGTCGGTTTCCAGCTAATACCATGCTGCCATGTTACTAGCATTTCAAAATTCCAGGACACAGCAAAAAAGTACTGTAAACGAACTCCTAAAATCCTTTGGAGAATAATGCATGGTGATGGGATAGTAGCAAGAATATAAGCTTGTATATATCTAAAAGTAACACTCTAGTTGCAGGCTCCTACCACAAGGCTCAAGAAGGTCCTGGTCGCATCCCCAACATTTTGAGTTCAAGTGTTCAATCCTAACGCTAATTCACGAAATGAAAAGGACTTGCCTAATTCCATGAATGATCAAACATAATGAGGAACAACCCATGCTCTTTGAATCACAAGAATTGGAAAACGCAGGAATAGGAAAAAAAAAACACATGAATGAGATGCCACATATTTTGGGCTTCTGTACAATCTCAAATCAGGAATAATTGAAGTAATGCCTTTGGATGGTTCACATAAATAAACATAGGAATGTTGAAGGAATGAAGACCAAAAGTCGAGAGAAATAAAGAGAGGGTCCACTGGAATTCTAGAAGGAAAAATAAGGTTTGAGCTTATGTTGGTTTCCTATGCAATTAGAGACAGGAATTTGACAACCCCATCCCTCTGATGCATAGGGTCCTTATAGGAAACAAATTATTGAGGATTAGAATCCCACAAAAATTCCTATGAAATCATACAATCCAAAGAGGCCCTAAGTTGAATTTCAGTAGAAACAATGAGTTCATCTCAATGTTTGGTTTTATAAGGTAGTGGGAAATAAAAGGTTAAAGTACTTACTTGTATTCCTTCAGATGCAGCCCAAGCCTTCAAAACATCTGGTTCAACTGCTACAATGGCAACTAGAAAAGAGTTGAAACTATCACCTGCATCCAAATCAACAAACTCAGAAAACACGTCACCACAATTGATAGGTACAACTAATATAAAATCATGAATATTACCATATATAAAGCATTGAGCAATGAACTTGCACTTAGCGTACACATTCTCAATCTTCTCTGGAGCTATGTATTCTCCTTGAGCCAACTTGAAAATGTTCTTTTTCCTGGAGTCCAGAAAAATACAGAACAGTAAGAAATGGAAGAAAACTAGTCAGATCAAACTAAGTCTAGTTGAACATACTAAATGAATTAACCTAGGGAAATCTGCAGAAAGAGATTGGGTGATTACCCAGAGTCTAATCTAAATAAAGGATATACTGTGAGCTGAGGTGATTTCTCAAAATTCTCCAAACATTACACTACTTAACAGAACAAAGGCCTGCCAAGTTCAACGGTTCAATAACAGTGAGCAAAATTGTAATAATATTTATGCTTGATCAGATCTTTATCAGTACTTAAGAAGGTTGATATGCTGCTTTCACTCTGTAACACTCTAATTTTAAGGTCGCAGACTTGTCTTTAGATAGTCCTTAACATACTTGAAATTATATTGATTCAAAGAATAACTGAGTGGCAGATATTATACTATAATCTGAAAGAAATCATGCCGCACTTCAGAATAGTATGAAGTTCTAATAACATATCAGAGTTTTATCATCTACCATGCCAACCTCACATAATACATTCTACTTTCAAGTGAGCATTGTTGAAGTGTATATGTGGATTGTCTAGCCCTTTCCATCAGTTCCGACTTTTGGTTGCGTTGGCTAGTGCATGAAGCTTAACAAGCATTAAGAGTTTATTTGGCAACTTCTGAGTAGCATTAGAAATCTGTACAGAAGTTAAAAGCACTGATACATAAGATATAACTTCCCCTAAATAGAAACGGAAGCAGATGGAAACTTAAGGAGTGTGCCTTATCTACTTTGTGCACCCTAAACAACTAAACAAAATCATAACAAAAATCCAACTAGCTTAGAAGCGCTCCAACATAGTACAGAAGTTCAAGTCCTAATAAGGATATAAAAGCAAAAGATAAGTCATAAGAATATGAAAGCAAAAGAATAATTTTCAGTAAACAATAATTCCTTTGCTGCCATTTGCAGGAACCTGTAACATACATTTTTCTTTTTGTGAGGAATCATTTTCACTTGGAACTTCGTTAGATAATGTTGGACCGGTATGGGCCCAAGCCCATCAGCCGTGTCACTTAGGGCCCAAGCCCATGAGGAGGAGCTGACCTAGAAGAGGCATCCAGTCCTCCCGTTCCCAGAAAAGCCGCCACACACATACACACGAGCTGGAGGTACTCCTCTCTTCCCTCCCGATTCTACATGGTATCAGAGGCCAGGTCCGGCGAGGCCTGACGGACGGCGGCGCCGGCCGGCGAGGCTGCGGGGTCCGGTGGGGATCGACGGCGGCCCTGCGCGCTGGAGAGGAGGCGGCTGTGCGCGGGCTGTGCGTGCGCGCAAGGAGGAGAAGCGGCTGCGCGGGCGACAGGGCGACGGCTGGTGCTGGTTCCTTCCTGCCCCGGCTCTCTTATCTCTCTCTGTTCTGCTGTGTTTCTGGAGGTGGAAGGGAGAAGGAGAGAGGAGGAAGAGAAAGAAGGGCAGCTGCTGGAGTCTGCTGTTGTGGCTGCATCTGGGGTTGTTGCTGCTGCTGTGTGGACGTGGGAGCAGAGGTGCTTGCTGCTGCGGCTGACTGGAGAGGCAGAGAGGCAGGTCAAGCTGCTTCTGTTGGTGGCTGTAGTTTATGTGGATGACATTATCATCACTGGAGATGATAAGGAGGAAATAGAGAGATTGAAGGGGTGTCTGAGTAAGGAGTTTGAGGTAAAGGATTTGGGCAAACTAAAATACTTCCTTGGCATTGAAGTGGCTCGGACAGAGAAGGGAATCTCTATGTGCCAACGGAAATACACCTTGGATCTCTTGAGTGACATGGGCATGATGGGATGTCGTGCAGCCTCTACTCCGATTGAACAAAATCATCAAGTGACAGCAAAATCAGGTGAGCTGGTGAATAAGGAAGATTATCAGAAACTGGTTGGGAGGTTATTGTACTTGTGTCATACAAGGCCTGACATTACGTATGCCGTGGGTGTGGTGAGCAGATACATGCATGAACCAAGGAGTGGGCATCTTGATATTGTGCACAGAATTCTGAGATACTTGAAGGGGACTCCGGGTAAAGGGTTGTGGTTTGCGAAGAGTGGACATCTTGAGGTGGATGGCTATAGTGACTCTGATTGGGCCAGTCGTCAAGATGATAGAAGATCAACTTCTGGCTACTGTGTGTTTGTGGGAGGAAATTTGGTGTCATGGAGAAGCAAGAAACAGACAGTTGTGTCTAGATCAACAGCAGAAGCTGAGTATAGAGCATTATCTCAAGGGTTGTGTGAGATGCTCTGGGTGAAGTACCTACTGAGCGAGCTGAAACTTCTGAGGAAGGGCCCCTTGAAGGTGTGGTGTGACAATCAGTCAGCTATAGCCATTGCTAATAACCCAGTTCAACATGATAGGACAAAGCATGTGGAAATTGATCGCTTCTTCATTAAGGAGAAACTTGATGCTGGGATCATCAGCCTTGGTCATGTCAGCTCTGGGCAGCAGTTTGCAGATTGCTTGACAAAGGGATTGGGAACAAAGGACTGTAACTTGGCATGTGACAAGATGGGAATGATAGATATCTACCACCCATCTTGAGGGGGAGTGTTGGACCGGTATGGGCCCAAGCCCATCAGCCGTGTCACTTAGGGCCCAAGCCCATGAGGAGGAGCTGACCTAGAAGAGGCATCCAGTCCTCCCGTTCCCAGAAAAGCCGCCACACACATACACACGAGCTGGAGGTACTCCTCTCTTCCCTCCCGATTCTACAGATAATACATAATAGATCAACTATACTCTACAGCTATTGCAATTAGTGATAGTTCTAATAGCTCGCACATGGACAGTATAAGAGCACCAAACAGATAAACTACACTAGATTAAGCAGTCTAGATGAAAGCAAAATCCGCATAATTGCCATCCAATTTTCCGGTTTTACCTATCTATAATTTTTAGACGCCCTCCAGGCAGCCACAAACCTATGTCTCCGGTGTGCAACCAGCCATCATTGTCAATGACATCTCTTCTGCAGATTTCCAAATGCATTTATTTTAGCTCACTTAATAGATTCAAAAGTTCAAATAGGAGTTGGAGGATAGCAAATTACGTTTGGACTTCATCTTTATAGTAACCGCGGAATATTGTAGGTCCTCTAACACAGATTTCTCCGCGAGGATATGGTTGATCCTCAGAAGTGTAATTCATTTCTGGGACATCCACAAGTTTAACCTCTGAAAATGAAAACAATATTTGCATTACGAAAGAGAGAATAAGAAAATACAAAACTCCATGTATATTACAAATGCGACCTTAATTTCTGTCAACATGGAAAGATACTGAAAGATTTCTCAAGACACAATATAATTTATCTCTGGATAAAGAGATCCAATCAACATGGGTCAATGGACCTTGCTAAATGAACCTCAAATTAAAAAAAAATCAGCTCTGCTTGCGTTGACTTACTTATTCCTCACCTTTTTTTGTTTCTTGGTAGCACTGTGTAGGCTTGTTGTTTTTGCTTGTTTCATTTTTTTGGTTTTGCTAGACTTTGTAGTTTTCGTTTGATTTGTAGGTTGTTTTTCTGCCTTCTCATTGTGCTCCTTCTAATACAAAACAGCACGCATTTTGATATGTGTTCAAGAAAAGAATGAATTCCATCCAACATGAATGCTGACACTGACATGCTGACTTCGTGGCACAAACAGAACAACAACAGTGTGTTCCGGGACAGCATTGCGACTTAGTATCGCTCGTGGAGTATCAAGGAAGATGCCGAGCTTGTGCCACTTCTGAGTGTGTTTGTTGGTAGTGTGAGTGGTTTACCTTACTTTTAGTAAATTAGCCACATGTTGGTTTTGCGATTTTGTATGACTGGCTTCTTGCTTAATGAAAAGATGGGCAAGCCTCTACTACATTATCTAAAAACAGTAAATCAAACCCACATTTACTCATCACTAGCTAATTGCCCGTGTGTTGCAACGGGGGCATACATATTTTAGTGGTTCAACACCAATCATGTCCGACATAAATCTTACACCCATCATATTCTAGATTTTGGTAAGATTTGATTTGATTTGAGTATGGGTAGGGGAAGGCAAGGAAAGTTTTGATTTAGTTAAGGTTTTGATAAGATTTGATTTGATTTGGGTATGGATAGGAGAAGGCAAGGAAATTTTTGATTTAGTTGAGGTTTTTTGGTAAGATTTGATTTGATTTGAAGTTAATGCAGGATGTGGGGGAGGAGCGATCGGGCGGGGGGGGGGGGGGGGGGGGGGGAGTTGGACGTACGAACATACAATCCCCAACTCCCCTTTAATAGTAGAGATTACTAGGATGGATTCTCTATGCACTAATAACATAAAATAATGGCTT
The DNA here is from genome assembly GCA_039707655.1 of Elymus sibiricus. NCBI lineage: Eukaryota > Viridiplantae > Streptophyta > Magnoliopsida > Poales > Poaceae > Elymus > Elymus sibiricus. The sequence continues at coordinate 194,315,884 of CM077672.1, forward strand.
CACGAGAATATTATGGTCAACCTAAGCACAAATTTTAACCGAACACAAAACTTACCACAAGAAGGATTTGGTGATCCAACATGACCAATTAATTTATCACCAATATCCATTGTAGTGATGACACAAGATGTCTCTGTCATTCCATAGCCTTCAAGAACCTCACCACCAAAGCATCTACAAAAAGTTAAAAACAGTGTTTACTTTCTAAGAACATGAAGTTACCAACAATTATCACACACGGCAGCACACAACAAATAACCTTACATTCTTAGGAATTCCATGACATCTGCTGACAATGGAGAAGCGCCTGAAGTCATAAGCCTCACTCGTCCACCAAGCTTAGCTTTTATCTCTACTCCTAAAGGGGGAGTCCGTTGTCGTTTCGTCTCGTTAGCCTCCCCACCGAACGATACCATCCCCACCGATTTTTTTCATCTCCGCTGCAAAACCGGTGGGCAAATAACCAGGGAGAATAACACCACAAAAAACCATCAATCCCTGACCACGCTTTCCTATCCCTCCCGCTGCTCGAACAACCCATATTTTTGGCCACGAGCACCGCCTGCCTCTTCACCCATGCGCCGCCCCTCCTCTTCGCCATAGCCACGAGCGCCGCCACACCTACCTCCCTCATGGCGGCTGCACCATCCGAGGCGGAGCCGCGGCGCCTCCACAGATGCGGCGGAGACACCATATCCCGTGGAGACGGCGGCCTAGAGCTTCTCCCACTCTGCTCCTTCCCCCGGTTACCGGCCTGCTCCACCTCCCCTCTGCTTCGTGTGGATCTGCTCATGTGCAGCAGTAAACTTTATTTAGGTACAACTATTCTTCTAGCCCTTTTGTTCATTACTTACAAATTAACTTTCTGAGCCAATGCTTACGGCATGAAGTATTACCTAGAGTTCCTTAATCAATCTGCTTGTCCATAGAAGATTCTGGGCGTTTCATTTGGTTCAATTACTATCAGCAAGAACGCATTGTGAAACCGTTAGCTTATGAATGTATGCTCTTCCTGCAGTAATAACATTTTGCAATGTAAAGGCCGTAGCACACCCATGCATCAGGATGATGTGCACCACGTGGGAATTAATACTAATATGGCCTATGTGGATAATGAAATATCCAAAGATACACTTGACTGGATCAATTTTTTTCTCTGGAATTGTTCCTCATGATGCGCAGATGTAGATGCTATATTTTTACAATTTCAGAACACCTATGCATGCCAATGTGATTCTTATCCTTTTCATTAGACAGTGTGTTCCCATCGATCCATCCATGCACCGAACCGAAAATTTTGTTACTCTGTTCAGGTTGCAATTACGAACGAGCAACATATGTATGCACTGAACTACTTGCGTAAGACAGTGAAATACTTCTTGATCGCGTGAGTGGAATTTTGGAATAGAGAAAAAACATACAACAGAGTGTATGCACTAAAGATGTGCTACTACTTAAAGTCTTATTGTTTGTCTTACAGTGAAGGAGTACAGATCCTCCATATACTTCCAGCAGCTTATAGCTCATCTTTGCAATTTTATTGTCTCTGAAGCATGAAAGTAAAAGGGAATAAATCAAATTCTTTTAAATGGGTTCTGTTCTGAATATAAATTAGCACATCGAAGCCATAGACCAGTTTTTACATATGCATAACTGATAGGTTGCTCTTTTCTCATATTTTATTAGATCGGAGAATTTTACAGATTACATGTTTATAGGAATGACTCAATATTCTCATGGCAGAATGAGGATGGGGCACTCTGTGATCCAACATCTGTTCTACCAAGAATCCAAGCATGGACCCTGAGGTGATCAGTGGTGCTGCAGTGATACACTTTGTTAATGGAACTATGAAGCCATGGCTTTCAACCAGTTCATACAGCCTCCTCCCTCTCTCCCTCTCTCTCTCTCTCTCTCTCTCTCTCTCTCTCTTCACACATAGCACCGGTGGCTATGTCCGGCCGTTGTGGCGTACGTGTCGTTGGTGGCATGGCGTTTGAGCTCTATAGGCAAAGGAAGCGGGCTGTTTCATGCAGAGGAAGTTGTTGACTACTGGCCGAGGAGGATTAGGATTAGTACAATTAGGATAGCTCACTTGAATTGTTTCGGTCTGGATTACTACAGCAATGCATTGATATTTGTTTCTTGGTGTAGGAGCTTCAAAATAACAGGGGACTGCAGGCTTCACAGCAACACATTCGTCTGCGATTTTCTCTCCAAATCTGAAATTATTTGGCCCCTAAATTCTAATCCACTTGAAAAAGTCAGAGTATGATGTGTAGCAGCACAACCTTGCCTCTTCCCCTTGCTCTCCTTTACAAGTAGGCCAAAGACACCACAAGCCATGGCATGGTGGCCTATATGAATGAATGGGTTGCCAGCCAAGCAGGCGGGCGGCTCAGACCAGCCTTGCTTGACATACGTGGCTGCATACATGTCATGGGAAACGGACAGGGGAGTTTGGGACTGGATCTGCAATTATACCTTTGTAAGTTTTACTGATGCAAAATTTTCTTTTGGAAAATCCCTCAAGTCATTTATCATTTTGCTTCTAACAATGGTTTACTATCGTGAACTATTTCTATTTCTTAGAGACAAAGTGTAGGTTCTTAATAGTGCCTAGTATGATAGAAGAGCGATATTAGTGTATCGTTTCTCTGATTCAGGCTCTTCTATTCCATATGGTAGGGAGGTGGCAAAGGGAGACAAGCCTTAACTGTGTGGAAGCATGAACATCAGCCTCACAAGCCTTAACTATATGGAAATAGAATGAATTTTTTCAGGAATAGTTAACTATACTTTTTTGTCACTGGTGATCGATACTAGCAAGTTTCCGAGCTACAATGAACTTACATATGGTCGAACGGTCAATTAATTGATTACATAAACTGAGATCACGTAAAACAAGTTTGATAGGTCTGTTGCATCGCACGGGCATTTTTGCTATATGTACTAATAGGTTCTATTTATTTCCCTTGATCGATCAACACTCCTATGTAGGTAAGAAGAGAAAACCTAACAGTACAGCCGGCGAAACGATCAACGGCGAGCTTCATCGCCGCGTACGCGTCGTAGTACCTGGCCATCACCGGCTGGGGCATCGAGGACTTGAAGCTGGTGAAGAAGGCATGGGTATTGGTAGAGCTCCGAGAAGCTGCCCTTCGTCCTGCCCGCCGTCTTCACCATCGGTCCCCGGGTGACCACCCTGGAACTCGGCGACGCTGCCAAGGCGACACGGTCCGGGCTGGTCCGGTCCCTCATCGAGCTAGCCACCATTTGGACCGGCCAACCACCACCGGCGTCAACGTGCAGGGGCAGCGGCGAGGTGGGCTGCGTGTGCGGGTGCTGTGGCGAGGTGGTGGACATGCGCGAGCGCCAGCGATGAGGTCGGTGATGTGCCGGGGCAAGTGCGCGGCTGTTAGCCATGAACCTTCCGTAGCAGTTTTTTTCATGAGCCCATGATTTTCTGTGTTCGGGCCTTGCCATAATTAGCGGATCAACCATGACGTGCAGTTTGTTGTCAAATGGTGCCGTGATTTTCGGATCAAGCCATGTTTCTCTTGTACTTCCTATTTCCTGTTCGACTGAATAAAAGTGCAGAAAGTGAACAACACACCAACACGACTAAAAGCAGTCATATTCAGTTATAGAGGTATACATTTATACAAGATATACACATGCAGGTGCGGCCACTAACCCAACTAACTCCTGAGCTGACCTCACTAATCCTGTACACGCGATAAAGACGCAGACGATTAGGAAAGGTTGTTACGGAGAGAGCAATGGGAGAGAGAGAATCACGTGGCGTACGTCTGGTGGACCTGAACATATGCTTCAACAAAGAAAATGGCAGCGTAGGATCATGGTGCGTGATTATAGGCGGACGCTATTAAATCTCACGCCTTCCAAAAAAATACTTACTACCTGATTTGTTGGACGCGAAAATCACGGCCGAGCGATTCTCCCACGATCCGAAGTTCACAGCCGATCGACCGTTTTCCCCAGTTGATGGCCTGCATGCGTGCTGTGCTGAAACGGTCGCTGCCATGGCAGCGAAACCCGCAGCTAGAACGCTGCCAGCGCCAGGTCGAGAACTCGAGATCGTCGGCGGTGCACGCACGACAGCGGCGGCGAGAGACTATGGTGCATGGGGAGGAGAGAAAAGAAGGAGAGGGGAAGCTTGGGGACATGGTGGTTTACCCGGGGGCTGCCGGTCGGCGCGCTGAGAACGAACGGCAGCGGCGGTGACATTTTTTCTCAGTCCTCTTGGTCGGACCGGTTGAAGACCAGACCGGATAGGACCGACAATTTTTCAGGCTGATTTTAGCAGACCAGACCGTCCATTTTCTCTAGCAGGCCAGGACCGAGCGTGTCAAGACCGATTGAGCCACGGGCGGTACGTCCAGCCCTGCCCACCGTCGAGGCGAAGCTCCTACTCCATGCGAAGCTGATCGCGCCGTTGCACTCGTACGATAGGAGCCACGGGCACGACATGGTGAAGGGCTGAAGGGGTGATCGAGGGTGAGACCCGGATGCTGGTGGCGCAGCTGATCATGGACGAGATCTTCACCGGCACCAAAAAGTTCAAGCAGGAGGTGTTCAGCAGCGTGCAGAAGGAGCTGGACCAATTCGGTCTCTTCATCTACAATGCCACCGTGAAGCAGCTGGTGGACGTGCCGGGGCATGAGTACTTCTCCTACCTCGGCGAGAAGACACAACAGGAGGCAGCGAGCAGGGCCAAGGTGGATGTGGTGGAGGCGAGGATGAAGGGTGAGGTGGGCGCCAAGGAGCGGGACGGCCTCACGCGCCAGAACGCCGCCAAGGTGGACGCCGAGAACAAGGTGCTCTCCGTGTGGCAGCAGGGCGAGGCGCTCAAGGAGGAGGCCAAGGTCAAGGCGGAGGTGCGGGTGTTTGAGAACGCTAGGGAGGCCGACAACGCCGCCGCAAGGACCGACCTCGCCATGAAGGGGAAGGCTGGGACCGGCAGGCCAAGGTCGCCGAGGTTGAGGCCGCCAAGGCTGTCGCCATCCGCGATGCCGAGCTGCAGATGGAGGTCAAGATGAAGAACGTGCTCTGCCAAACCGACAAGCTCAAGGCCGAGCAGCTCAGCAAGGCCACGGTACACTACGACACACAGGTTGGTTATGCAATAAGCATGCATAAAAATATAGTACTAGGGACAAGAGAATTTCATACTTATTATATATATATATATATATATATATATATATATATATATATATATATATATATATATATATTGGACAATATAAAATAATCACACTCTTGACCTCTGCATTTTATATTTTGTAGGTTCAAGAATCGAACGCGCTCTTCTACAGCTGGCAGAAGGCGGCGGATACGACATTGTATAAGGAGATGAAGGCGGCGGTGAGGTGACGCGGCCGAGCAGAAACACATGCAGGTCTCGATATGGGAGGAAAGGGAGGGAGATAAGGTGAGGGTTAGCGGTGCAGCAAGCCAGACGAGGAAAGGGGTGAAGAGATGACCTTGAGGAGGGGAGTGAGCTCGGTCCATGGCGTGGGTGGGAGCAGAGGAAGGTCGATCCATGGCGTGGCGAAAGGGGTGATGAGCGAGGGAGAAGTAGAAGGCCCCCTCTCATATCTTGGCGCGCGAGCAAGTCCGTCGAGGTGGAAGAAGCCCGTCATTTGATGACGACGTTGGTGACCTTGGCGTGATGTTGTTCGCCGGTTGTGGGCGAATCTGGCAACCGCCTGGTCTCTCGATCTCCCCCTTCACTATTTTTGATGAGAAGAGGGGAGGGGATGAGAGGGGGGGGGGGGGCGGTGGGAGATGAGGTCGCCGGTTCTGTTGGTTGTGGAGGCGAGGGCAGAGAGAGGGGAGTGGGTGACGCCGGTGAAGTCTATGGATCTAGAGAGGGAGGGGAGAGATTGAGGGGAACGAGAGAGTGAGTGGTGAGGAGAGGGAGTGGATAGAGTGCGGTCGTGCGAGAGAGGACAGTAAGTCGTATAGGAGGGGTATAATGGGAATATCATAAAAATAAAGCTTTATTTATACCTATTCACTATATATTCAGAATATCATACAAATATTTCCTCAAAAAATAAAAATAAAAGGAATATCATACAAATTAAAACAATTTTGATAGAAGAAACAAAATATATTTGGATTATGTTGGACTGCTCGCATGTGTTTATTTTGTGTCTTACTATTTCTCTATGTTTATCTAAATAAATTACTTAAAAGGATCCAAGAAATTACGGATGGCCGACTATCATTATATAAAGGGAAAAATCCGTTGTTTGCTCATGGAGAAATGTAACATATTTTTTTATGGGCAATATACCACATACCCTAAATAGTAGATATTCGCGAGAATAACCATCAACAAGTGATTTAGAGGTGAGCCTACAATTTATTAAAATTGGGATGCCACTCAATCTACTACAAACTGCTCATTTCTAGCATTTGTCCAATGAATATATATTTTCCATACCATCATCTTAAAAAAATTATTCTAATCTTTGTTTATATTAGAATACCTTTGTAGGTCATAAAAACTGATGGATTTGATTGTGCTTCGGAAATGTCGACTGACAAAGACCCTGATGTAGCGATGATGGACGGGACTAAGAATTCAACGAGTTTTACACAACCAAAAGAGGTGCATGCAAATAATTGTTCTTCTTTGTATGTATGTTGCACATGATATAATACTCAAAAGGTATATTTCTATATATGTTTAATTTTGCAGAATATGAGAGAGATGGAGATGGATTCTGTCGGGGTTCAAAAAGAATCCATTCAGAGGGTTCCCGGGGCGACGTCATTGGAAGGGAACAAAAATTAACAAGGTTTTATACAACAAAAAGATGTGCAAGTGATGATATCCCACAACAACGACGCACTCAAAATAAAGCAACCCGGTTGGAATTACGATATATCTGGATGGCAACATTTATTTCCAACTGGTATTCGGATGAGTATGTTCAATGATGTTCACATAACTCAAGGAAAATATTTCAAAAACCCGTGGCAACGCACGGGCATTTTACTAGTTTTGTTAAATACCAACTTATCCCACATTGGGGAAGGATTTCGTCCTAAAACACAATGTAGTAAGTAAATTTCATTATATATGCAAGGGAATGAAAATGGATCAAATGACAAATACGGTGTGCTTACAAGAATAATGAAATTTCCATCTTGCAGCATTCAGTTATTGCTAAGCAACAGAAATATAACTAACACAAGAGGATTACTATCCATGTTTCCAACTTGGAAATTATGATTACTTGCTATCTACTAGAAAATCATGAAAATGCTACATAAGCTTTATATTTCCAATTATCACACATATCAACCCTTTTAATCTTATTAAGAGTGACCTCATAAAGAGTTGGAACCCATTTGGTCGTTCACTTGCACCTTTGGTATTTTCAGTCTCTAGGTTAAACATGTCAGCAGCCACTTATCTTCATATCCAGCGTTCAATTTACAAGAAAAAAACAGACAGTATTATGGCATTTAGGACTAATTTGAGAAAGCACAATAAACTTCTAAACTAAGTGAATGCAAAAAAAGCACAAGAAAGCGAGCCCAAATCTGACTAAAGCTAACCCGAAGGAAAACGGAACCCTGGTCACACTTATGTTACCTGGGCACCAATTTGGACAGGAAGGAGAAGGAACAAAACTTCATCTTTAGTATAGGCTCTTCAAAAGGAACAATGTCGGATTTTACAAAATTATAAAAGAATTTTGCTTGCACATACCCCTCTTCTACATATGCTTGGTCTCTAATAAAATTCTACTGTTGGGGCCGCTGCTACAGATTTCAATTCAAACAAGAATCAATCAATCTATGGAATAACACGTTATGGTCAACATACACAGGTGCATAAAGTGAATTGGGTAACAACTAATTGGTGTATGGTGTACAAGTATTGGTGTGCTGATTTCATGCTTCAGTGGTGAACAATAATTATGTTAATTGGTTTCTAGACAAAAATAGGATGGATGGGGCACTGAACTTAAATGAACTTCATGATGTGCTTACCATTCATAAGCGCTTGCCTCTTGGCGTTGTACGCAGTACGGAATAATCTTTCTTTTAGCCCACCAGAATCCTTCACAGCATTTGTGATTCTATGGAGTAAACAAGCAATGAACCAGTTAACAACACACAGTTGAAGAAAATGGACCTCAGAAAAGGTATGGTAGCAATATGCACAATGAACATGAAAATGTGTAATAACTGGTATAGTTGTATTACGCAGAATAAATTCTGTTATATAGCCGGGGAACACTTGCGAATACGGTTGGTCTCAAAGCAGCCAAATCATCCATCAGCTTCAAATTATCCTGGAAACAGTGGTAACATACTCATGACAAGTACTATAATTGGATGGTTAAAATACTATCTTGGTGATGAAAGATCTTGATGCATATGGCCTTCAAGTAGTCTCTGAACGGTCCATAGCTTTTATGAGAAGCTACCCAGACTAGAAACAACTCAAATGCAAACTATTGCATTAGATGAGTAAAACTTATACAAGATCATATATTATCAGTTACTTCTCTCAATACATGTCCTTCATGCCGTTCAGTTTCTATAGGTACCTAGTTACTCCAGCAATAATGCAAAGTACTACTAACTCTCATATTAAATAGTTTCAAATCTACATACCCCTTGGTAAAATCCAATGGCAACACCATAGTGAAGCAGTGCAATTTGGTCAGCTCTCTCATAGATGTGAGCTAAAGGTAGATATGAGATATACCTGAGGAGACATGTCAACGCTATTTCATACAAAAAATGAGTTTTTGTACATTGAATAAGCTACGGCAAAAAAGAAGGGTATATCAAATCCTCACACGTCGGAGGGGTAAAACTTAACGCCCAAGCTTGATCCTGCAACATTCGCGATTAAGTTCTCATGAGAAAGAACAGCACCCTGGGAAAAGATTGGCATCCAATATCACATGTCTGAAAGTAGAAGTAGAAGAGTTTCGTGATGAAGCAAAGAATAATAAGAACAGCGAATGATTTACCTTTGGTGTGCGAGTAGTGCCACTCGTGTAGCAGATAGTGGCAACATCTTCAGGCTTTGGAGGACGGTAAGTTTGAGAACTCATCTTTCCCTGAGTTAAAAGACCGAGAGGAGTTCATAAAAAAGAGACAGACGCAGTTTAGGAATGAGCAGAAACTAGATGCGCTAGTATTTATTCTAATTAAAAATAAAATGTTAAAGGCAACATAGGACATTATTGAATCCCACATGCATGGAGTAACTACACACTAAAATGAAGGCAATATATCCAGCATGCATATAAGCCTACCAGAAGCACTGAACATTAAACAGAAAAACTATAAAAAAAACTCTGGCTTCAACAATAGAGTGTCTAATCCATGTGGTAGTTCTACCATTTGTCGCTACATGTTGTGCACGCTAGTACACTGAGCCAATGCTGCAGCTCAGTTAGGCCAAACATATTTGCAACGGGAGATGAAGAGATGGCCACCTATTGGGCAGGGACTCGCAGCAGTAAGGAAACAAGAGAGTTGGGCGGGGTTCGTACTGTGTTAGGAAAGGTTAAGAGCCTGAGCATCCACCATATAGTGTCATAACGATGCCACATATCTACGTTTCATGCAGACAAGAAAAGATATACTCTCCCAAATATGCGCTCATCCCAACCTGTCTACCTGATCATTTGCAGCCATGCATCCTGGCTATCTTTAGCACGGTAATTGTCCCATTGCGATACAAGGTTCACAACAACTATATGTCTACTCTTGTATATGTATTGCACAACATGGGGAGAAATAACTGTTGTACCAGCATAAACATACACACATCACCCAGTCAGTTTACTTACAACTGGATAATCGAATTTCACATTCTGCATTAACCAATTTTCAACCAAAAAGGAAGAAAAAACTTCACCATATACCATTTACACGGCAAGCTAAGCGCTGCACGTTCTAACATAAGCAGAAGCTAATTGTCACATCAACTTAGTGTGTACAAAACAAGTCTTGCAAATGGGTTAGAAGTTAAACAATGTAGCAGACATGAAGTGCAGTTGACTAGTTCATATCTCAGGAATTGTGGTTCAAATGTTGCATTACCCTTAGAAGTTAGAAGTAGGCGCACAATGAAACTACAGAATGAGTACCATGCTACAATGTCGCGAGGATTTTGCGGCAATATGCATGATTTGGGGATTTTTGTGGAGGCAAGGCACACGTGGACGATCTAGGTACAGGATTTCACAGTGGAGGTTTTACCCAGGTTCGGGCCCCCTGTTCTAGGGGTAATACCCTACTCCTGCTGGATGTTTCTCTCTTGTATGAACAATGTGGTTACAATGTAGTGTCCGAGTTATCTTGTGGATCTCGGTGATTCTACTGAGCTTGTCTAGATTCTACTCTAACTTCGCCTTATATAGGGGCAACGAAGCAGAGAATACAATGGCATTATGCCCACGTCCTGATAACGGCGCAGTTAAGTTGGCCGTTACCAGGGCCTTGATGGCACCATTGGTGATATTGTGGTGTAACTGAGGTTTATGGCACCACTGGTAATGCCACGACCGGTTCAGTCGGATGAACGTCGTGATGCAGTTTAGCCAGATGGGCTTAATGATGCCTGCCCAGATGAGTGGTTCGCTCGAAGAAGACTCGGCAGGGAGGGCCTGTTGGGCCGTATCCTCATCATGGGCCTACCCCGGGGGGATCCCGCCGTCAACAGGTAAACCTCTTATCTATCATTAAAAATTCACAACAAACAGGATGTTTGTTTTTTTAAATGAAGGATCAATTAGCAAGCCCACCTGGCTGTGTAGCCTGGAGTAAGTTATGATTTCCACTCCAGCGGCTGCTGTTGCAGATGGTGTATTTGCATTGTCTCCACCAACTACCTATACAAAAAAGGAGATTCAAATACAGAAGAGAAGTTCTCATAAAAAAATCACCGCTACATTGCATAAAGTATTGTAAATGGTCCACACTTACCACTATAAGACGAACACATGGCATTTGAGTTAGGAAGCTTAGCAGCTGCAATCAAAGGATTAATATAGTTAAGATTATAGCTGGAAATTAAATATACTTCTTTCCAAATGTACCTGATGCAATGCATAGTTGAATGCTGAGAGGTATCTATAAACTGATGTAGTGTTTCCAACTATAGTAACATTTGGATTAAGTCCAAATAAAATCTATAGCAGGATACCGACCACATTAATCTTTTGTATACTTGATACAGTCAGTCCAGAACGTAAAATATTTGACATGACATCGTGAAGCCTCATAAAGAGTCATATTCAACATAAATTAAGACCATAGCAGGATGAGATTAACACCTAGAAGTATCGGTAAATTACTGGAAATAATTAGCTACTTGCCAGCCTTGCTAGTTAGGACTCGACAATTGGTATCAGAAATGTCATGAGTACTAGAACTTCTATAGATTTTTTTAGCGGAAACTGTAGGGGAGGCCCAACTTTTATGGAGTTTAGAAAATAGCCATCATTTAAGGTTGCGATAAGGGATTAAAGCTCACAGTGCTTAGCGTTTGAGGCACACAGAAAATAGCTTCTACTGTTGCATGGTTCACAATGAACTGAACTGCATCTGGACCTACAGAAAGTACATTGCATAGAAAATGTTACTGGATGACTGAAACATAGAGCAAAGATCATTTGGTAATAGGAACATACCAAGAGTATCATAAAGTGGCACAGATACATATGAATATGCAGCACAAGCATGATCAATTATGATCCACTCAGGTCTGTTTATAAAATACAGACCAACGCGTGCACCCTGGTTCAGATAAAAATAATTAAAGTACAAATAAATTAATCTGAGAAACTTGAGGTGCTATATCAAGATAGCAATGTATGGCAATGTATCTGCTTGTTACTAGTCAATAACAAAAGGTCAAGTGCTCGTTGAGATCTTGATGACTCACTTCAGATATTCCATGATAAATAAGACCAGAACCTATTGCAGTCCTGCTCGTACTAGCTTCTCCATACGTCATCCATTTGTAGCTGCAATGTTATATGCCATTTATAAGAGTCAAACAAGGCAATCATGAAAAAGGCTACAAAATGAAAAAGTAAGGAATACTCAGTTACTCAATCCTTACTCTCCAACTGCTCCATCAGCGCACACTCTTGTACCTAGATATCTACAATCTGTAAAAGTCTCAACTGCATACCTGCACAATTTGGGATACCATATAAAGTTGTACAGGAAAGATGATTACAGTAATGAGGTTTCAAAGGTTTGCAAGAACTCCCACTCAGTTAGGATTTGCACTTTGGCAAGTTTAACCTCATGTTTGACATAGATGCATTTTTTCCAGCCCCCAAGGCTTTGCTAAAACAATAAATAAACAGGTTCCCTTGCATATTACTCTGTTTCTAGTTAGGATCTGCCAGATTATAGAGCAAATAGCAATAACTAGTGAGAGCTTCCTCAGGAAAAAAAAAAATACACTCGTTTTGCTGAACTCTGCCTTTCAAACATTCTCTAGAATTTCCATCTTTCGAGCATATATTCAGTAAATACGGGGGACATAATCTGAAAGGCTATTACAGCACTAATCATTCAAAATGAGAGTTTGCTAACATAAGTATATGATTAAGTTTAGATGGATATTAAAAAACAGAAGTTCAGATGTTCAAGATATTGTGAGTATTCTTACACAAAATTATCATGCAGTGTTCCAATGTCTGGAGTAGCAGGAAATCTGTTAATTAAACGCAGAGGTGACTCTGCAGATCTGCAGGATTGTAACAGTGATTGTGAGCAACAGTATATGAAAAATGCATCTTATAACATATAAATAACCTACCTACCGGTACACGTTCCACTTTCCAGTTTGCAACTTTTCAGGAAGAACAACGCTGTAGCCCTGCACTGAAGAAGATATGCGCATTGAGTTAACAATTATAGTTTCTAATATGCTATTTCACAAAATAAAAAATTGGTGCTAGTGAATGCTAACTGAAATTTAGGGTACATTGAATCATTAGTAATCGATTGTTTTAAAATAAGCCATTTCTCAAACAAGGAAAGACACATGCATTATTGTCCCTAACAGAGTGGGGCTTCTTGCAAACCCCAATGAACACACCAATAACACCACTGTTCACACAAGGAAAAACATGTACGATAGTTCTAAGTAGATGCATAAAAAAATACATTAAACTATTCCAATAATCACGAACAGGTCCAAAAAGTAGCAAGGAAAAACATGTACGACAGTTCTAAGTGGATGCATAAAAAATAAACTATTCCAATAATCACGAACAGGTCCAAAAAGTAGCAAGGAGAATTAACCAATTTATTTGGTACTTTTTTAGTTTCCTTTAGCCAGGATTAAGCTACAGCCTTTCAGGAACAGCAAGATGCATCCCGATCAGATTGCAGCAAGCAATTCAAGCGTTCCAGATTGCATATAGAGGATTCCGTTCCATTCACACCTTCGTGATGCCGACAAACCAAAAAGGGAAGCTGTGGACAGTAGCAAAACAACCAGCCCGATCCAGTGCGGGAGCAACTACTCTCTTCTAGTACTATGCTACTTTTCCAGTAAAGTGAAATCCATTATATAACAAACTAACAAGGCAAAAGCGAGCTAGCAACGGAGCAGATGCGCCGTGCCCCGCCCCGATTCGCGAGCCACTCAACAGGATTCTGGCCACCACCGCACCGCCAGCGTCAGTCGTTATCCCCGTTAAAGCGCGCTGTCGAATCGAACGCGAAATCCAAATCCTAGAGCATCCCGCTGAAGGCCGGTCCAACTAGGACATGCAGGCCAAAGGGTCAAGGGGCGGGGGAAGAGAAGAGAAGAGAGACGTACTGTGGGCGTACTCGCCGGCGGTGGGGTTAGCGGCGAGGCCGGCGGTGGCGCCGGCCTGCGGCTCGAGGTGCGCGGAGATTTTTATTCTTTCGTTCATTATTTCTAGGTTACCATTGGATTTGTCATGGAATGATGGCTATGGGAACCCCGACCTTGACGAATTCATATTCAACGAGTTCATTACCTCGTCGAATTCGGATGATGAGGATGCTGAAACGATGATGATGAGCATCCAAGAGGAGTTGGAGAAGTCAGGGGAGCATGTCCTCAATTTCAAGGGTTCCATAAAAGGGCCGGAGAGTTATTCCCCAGGATAGGATTTCCGGTGCAAGGCTTCTGCACACGGACTACTTCACGGCGGACCCAACATTCTCTAAAAGTTTCTTTCGACATCACTACCGAATGAGCAGAAATTTGTTCTTGTGTATAGTGACTGTTGTGGAGAAGGCTGATGACAACTTCAAGCTAAGGAAGGATTGTTGTGACAACTGTATGTCTCTCCTCTGCATAAATGCACGGCTGCTCTCAGGATGCTTGCTTATGGGAAGGCTGCAGATGCGATTGATACTGAAATCAGGATGTGAGAGAGCACGGTCCTACAGACCATGGTGCAATTTGCACGCACTGTGGTGAAGGTGTATGGAGCAGAGTACCTGAGAGAGCCAACTGTGGAGGACACAGAAAAATTGTTGGCAATTGGAGCATCAAAAGGATTCCCAGGTATGTTAGGTTTCAGTTGATTGCATGCATTCATAATGGAAGAGCTGCCCAAAAGGTTTGCGTGGGAAATACCAAGGTCACGTCAAATAAGCCATCATCATACTTAAAGTAGTGACATTGAAGTACTTGTGGATTTGACATGCTTTCTTTGGCACCCCAGGTTTGTGCAATGACATCAATTTGCTCCGACGATCTCCTTTGTTCAAGAGACTTTGCGATGGGGACACTACTGCAGGCGACTGCTAACGCGACACATGAATCAGAGACCCTTCGAGCAAACTGTGTGCGATGCATGAAGCAAACGGTATCGTAATAAAACCGTCACCAATAAGATGAACTATGTGCGATGGGGGAGACATCAAGCACGATTCAGATTAGAGTTGTGTGTGCGATACGTGGCATACAATGATCCATACGAACTGTTTGTGATGAGCCAGAACAACAGAAACGGTCAGCCAGATCAAGGTGTGTGCGATATACGGCATACAGGTCACTCGGATGAACTGTTTGTGATTAGCCAACACAACAGAAACGGTCAGCCAGATCAAGGTGTGTGCGATATACGGCATACAGGTCACTCGGATGAACTGTTTGTGATTAGCCAACACAACAGAAACGGTCAGCCAGATCAAGGTGTGTGCGATATACGGCATACAGTTCACTCGGATGAACTGTTTGTGTTGAGACAAAACAACAGAAACGGTTGAACTTAACAAGATGTGTGTGATACGCGGCAAACAGGTCAGTAATCAGAAATATGTGGGAAGACGGATAACAACACAGACGATTCCTACTAATAAGCTTTGTGTGTTCTGGGCAAATGCTTGACATGTGATTTGCTCAGTCTGCACAATACGCTCTCTGTGTACAGAACAATATTCTTTAGTGTGAATAGTGTGCTCTGTTAGGCTGGCACACGAGTATATGGATCACACCCGTGAGTGAGCAAATGTGTGCGCACTCGTCGTGCTAGCTCGCGCTTCCTTCTATGCTAAGTTTACATTAATTGATGGCGTTTTATGAACACGCAATCGTTTCCCGCCACTTCCTCATCGGTTTCCCGCCGCCACCCAGTGCTTGCGCATAAGCCTAGGCAGCGCGTGACACACTGAGGCACAAGCACAGCCTATAGCCCCTCTACCTTTTCCAAGCATGCCAACCCACCGAACCACCGCCTTTGCCATCAACCTCCTCGACGAGGAAAACGAGCAGGCGCCATAGCCCGTCGAGGCCGAGGGCGTCCCCGGCAACGCGATGGACGACGCCGTGCTGCGCGTCATCGCCAGGGTTGAGCAGACCCTTGGCGCAGGGCGCGCCCGCGCCGCGGATCAAGATAGGCGCGTCAGCGCCGAGAGGCTGTAGCTCGCCGCACAACATGATCGGTGGTGCGCCGCAGAGCGAGATAGGCGCGTCCGCGCCGACAGGCTGCGGCGCGACGCACAGCGAGACCGATGGAGCGCCGCAGAGTGAGAGGCGTGGCGCGCCGCACAGCAAGAGCGGTTCCATCGGCGCTTGCCTGCTGTCGACAGGGTGTTTCAGCTGGGCACACGTCCCGTCAGTAGCCCCATTCCTCGCGAGGAGTGGGTAGAGGCCGTCTGCACCGTACTTGCACCAGAGGCCGGCCGCGCCTTGCACCGGACGCCGGCCGCGCCGTTCGGATGGGTCGCACCGTTTGCCTTGTCCGCGGCCCGCTCGATGTTAACGCGCTGGTCGCTAGGCTCGAGCGCCTCCTTGGCCCAGGTGTCCGCCTAGGCGTGGTAGAGGAACATGGCCGTCGCATCCTCGAGCTGGTGATCTCCGATGAAATAGCCAACTTGGATCTTGAGATCGCGCTCCAGATGTACCGCGAGCGTGTCAACCGCTTGGACGAACGCCTGCACACATTCAGGCAGAGCCAAGAGCTACCGTAGGCAAGGGTTGGTGGTCATGGACGCGTTTTATTTTGTTGAGTCGTTTCGACGTTGATCGCTATGTATTCACAACAATCATAATATTGCTCTGTTTATTGCTCTGTTTCAATGTGTGTACTCTGTTTTCCGTTCTTATATATTGTTCTGTTTCAATGTGTCTATACTTTCCATTCTGTACATGTGGATGTGAAAGCGCAGGTTTACTCCCAGAGGGGGGGGTGAATGGGAGAATTTTAGAAATTCGTCAAACTCCGAAGATTTTGACGAAAATCAGAGTGACGAAATAGAAACAGAGGCGAAACTAGATCGACACAGATATAGATAGCATGCAAATGAAATACATACAAGTGAAGAACATGTAATCATACAAGCAGACATGCATGAGGAAGATGAACTGAAGAAATGAAAAACAACATGATGAAAGTCTTCAGTTCAAATTCTTCAGAAAAGTAAAGCACAAGTTCTTCAGCAGCGGAATTGCGTAAAGGTAAAGGGTGAGGAATTTGAAACCAGTTAGGCTCGGTGAAGACACAGCAATTGGGTAGATCAGTTCCAGTTGTTGTATCAACTGTACGTCTAGTTGAGGCGGTTGAGTCTTACCTCGGAGGACACCTAGTCCTCACCGTATTCCGCTTGAGCTAAGGTCACTTAGACCTCGCCCAATCACTCGTGGTAAGTCTTCAAGGTAGACTTTCAAAACCTTCACAGACTTGTTCACTGGCATGCCACAATTACTCTTGGGTGCTCAGAACATGACGCCTAACCGTCTGGAAGAATGACAGTCTTCAAAGGTAATAAGCATCGGATCACACAGATCAACTTCTTCAATGATGCTCAATCACTTCGGCTCTGGTTGGGTTTTTCCTCACTTAGGTTCTCACAAAGTCGTCAGAGGAAGGGTTGCTCTCAAATGACAAGTGTCAATCTCTCTTTAGAGCAGCCAACCAACTGGTGGTTGTGGGGGGCGGCTATTTATAGCCAAGGGGCAACCTGACAAGAATTGTCATGAATGCCCTTCTCAGACATGACCGTTGTCACGATAAGGATCCACTCGACAGCTGGCACGCGGCGCAGCAACGGTCGGAAAATTGAACTCTCAATTTCGTCGGGGCACTCAATTTCCTCATGATAGGCAGATCACACTGGCGAAATCCTAACTCCTCAGCCTGACCTAATTCGTCAGCGACCATATGAACTGCATCACTGTCGCTAGCAAATTCGTCAGCTGTTCCGGAGATTTCCAAAGGCTTCACTCGAAGCGGCTGTAGTGTATATAGGTTTGAGCATCGCTTTGAAGTATGATAAATGTTTCACCTAGACCCCCTTTAGCAATATGGTTTTTCCTATGACTCAAGTAAGAAGAAAAAGAAACTATAAAAACAAAGTCTTCAAGCTTCAAAGTCTTCACATCAAATTTCTTCAAAGGCCGCACCAAATTCTTCACTTGAAGAAATACATTTTTAGGGGTCGACTTCCGTGGGTTAAACCAAGTCTTCAGGGACTATTTCACCTGTGTATACTCACAAACACATTAGTCCCTTGACCTATTTGTCTTCAATACTCCAAAACCACTAAGGGGGCACTTGATGCACTTACAATCTTCCCCTTTTTGGTGATTGATGACAAATCAGTTAAGTTTTCAACGGGAGTAAATAATGGAAGTGTAAGTACGGAATGTGAAGACATTGGTTACGTGATATAGAGGAACTCCCCCTAAAGATGTGCATATGAAGAATTTGCTTTGGATTGCAAATGCACATGGCAGGTTGAAATTGTGGAGATCTCCCCCTATATCTTGGAATCTAATCATGCATGATCATAAGATATTGAAGAATTTGAATGCATGATAAAAATTGGTGTCTGACGAATTATAGCATGCATGCACATATATCATTGAGAATTTAGAGCATAATCACGCATGCAGATAAACATCAGAAAAGCGTCAGACCACCAACAGTTATTAAGTTACAACTCATCAAAGGAGCGGATCAAATGAAACCAAGAGTTGCAACTTAGCAAAAGAACAACCCAATATAAAACCCGCTTGAAGACTAACACTCAAATTTCTCCCCCTTTGTCATCAAATGACCAAAAGGAGACGAAACTGAGGACTAACGCCCCTGAAGAATATCATCTTGACGAATTCAGAGGAGCGCCAGCATTGTTGTCGATGCGCGGAGAAGAGGGGCCTGCTGCAGTGTCTTCAACATCTTCATTTTCATCAATAGATCTGGAAGGAGACATTGAGCTTGGAACCATCTGAGGAACTTGAACTCTCTTGAACTTCTTCTTGGGCGTTTTGGCCCAATCAAAGTCTTGTTGGAATTCCATCTCTGCAAGTTCTTCAGGGGTCTTCAAATGTGAAAGAATGGCCCAGATTCTGTCAAAGATCTCATGGGCATAATAGTGATTCTTGCGGACTGAGTTCTGCGTCGCAGTCATATTTGCTAGAATTGCTGCAAGCTGACGCTTTACCCAGTTGTGATTCTTGTCTACTTTCTGATGAAGACTAATGAGAAGCTCACGATCAGTCATGACTCGTGGAGCTTCACCTTGAGGCTTTTGCTGTGGAGCATTTGCGTCAGTGTCTTGGCTTGAAGTATCATATCCTATGGACTGTGAGACAGGCTGACGAAATTGCCCATCAAGAGGATGAATTCCTTCATCAATTACTGCTCTGCCTTTGCCAGGAACTGAAGAGATGGTACTCTGAAGAATTTCCACATCTAGCATGAAGCAGAGATGATTTTGGCGGTCAGCCTTGTAGTTGATTGAAGACCTTGATCTGATGAATCTCATAATCCAAGGTGCATAAGCCTTCAAGTCAAACGACGATTGAGCAACTGTGGCCAAAGTCCTCATGAAGAAATCATGGATATTTATAGGAATACCATGGATGATGTTGAAGAGCAAGTTCTTCATGATTCCCACAACTTCTTCAGTTTCAGAATTGTGGCCCTTGATTGGACTGAGAGTCTTGGCAAGAATGCGATACACAGTGCGTGGAACAAAGAGCAAATCCTTCACAAAGAAGGTAGTCCTTGGAGCTTCTCCTTCAGCCAAAGGCTTCATCAGTACTTGCATCAGATGGTTGGACAGCTCGGGTTCTTCATAGATTCTTCTGGCGTCATCTGAGGGTAATTCAACTGGAAGGGCTCGAAGCAATTCATCAGCAGGAGCCTTGTAGTGCGTGTTCGCACTCATCCAGTCGAGTGCCCAAGAGTGAATGTCATCAACATCGCCAGAAAGATGCAAAGTGGCATAGAATTGAAGAATGAGCTCTTCGTTCCAATCACAGACGTCAGTGACGAAGTTGAGCAGCCCAGCATCGTGAAGAACAGGCAAAACTGGCCTAAAGAACGATAGTGACTCCATATCCACATGAGGAATATGGCGATGCGGGAAAACCTTATTCTTGTCAAACAGATGTGATGCATAGTAATTCTGTTGTGTCTTCATCCAAAATCGCTGACGCCTGATCTTTGATGCGTCATATGATGACTCGCCTATGAAGAAATTCTTCTCTCCAAAGAAGGTAGCATTATCAAACTTTGGTCTTTTGATGCTTTTGCCAACTTTGGGCATTGAGGGTATAGGCTGAAGATTGATCCTCTTTGGCCTCACATCAAAAATGGGTCTGGGAGAGCCCGTTGAATCATTGGGATCCGTGATGGCAAAGACTTGGCTACTTCCTCAGCTGTTGCAAATGGAACTGTGTCAGAATCTGCTGAGGGAGCTGGCTCTTCTTGTTGAGTAGGAGGAGGTGCAACTTCTTCAATAATCATTGGTTGCACGATTTCTTCAGCTGATGCAGCTGAAATTTCTTCAGTGATGGTCTGAAGGGATGGTTGATGTCCTTCAGAACCAGTATGAATTTCCTCAGTGACAGCTGGCGACTGAGGTACTTGAGTGAGAGGCGTGGTGACGGGCGAGTTCGGGTGTACGACATCCCAGAAATCGTCATGGATTTGAGGTGTGGTTGAACCGTCAATATCCACGTCCTCATCAGTAGCTTCATCACTTCCAGTTGAAGCGGCATTTTCTTCAGGCACTTGGACTAGTTGTAGTTTCCGCGATGATACCATGTGAAGTGAAGAATCTTCTTCAACTTCAATTTCTTCATCCACTTGCTCTGTGGAAGCAACAGAGTGGGTAGTCTCTTCTTTGGTAGGTGGGATAACATATTCCACACCATAAGGAACAATCTGGAAGTCTTGTAAGTTCCGAGTCGAGGGCGCTGATGAAATTGGTATAGCATCAATTGGCACATTTGAAGACATTGGAGCCGTCTTCAATTTCTTCACTGTCTCAGTAGAGGGAAGTGTTGATGCTTTTCTCTTCTCAGTTGCCTTAGTTTTCTTCACTTCTGATGCAGAAGGAAGGGTGATAAGCTTCAAAGATGAAGACTGTTCAGGTGCTGCAGCTGAGGAACTTGGTGGAGCAATTTCTTCAGGCACGACTGATGCAGTCGTCCTGGCAGTTTCTTTAGGCGCAACTTCTTCAGTTGCCCTGGCTTGGACTTGCGAAGGAGATGAAGGCACAGTCTCACTGGCCTGTGGAGCTGGTGGTGGAGTTGAGGAACTTGATGGAGGCGCTTGACCAAATTTGGCAGCCTCCCTTCTGTTGTGATCAACAACCACTTTGTTGGTTGTGTTGATGAATCTGTCCCTCACGCCACAGCAATGATTGGCTTGTCGTTCATATTCATCAGACAGCTGTTGGATCTCAGATTGAAGTGCGATGAGCTGCTTAGGAGATATGGTGAGCATGTTTTTCTTCAGCTCCTTCTCCTTCTGAAGCTGTTGCTTCCTTACAAGCTTGGCTTGTGCAATCTTGTGCTTCTCTGTCAATATGAATGAGGACAACACATGGCTTGGACCAGGAGGCAAGTCGACGTCGTCAAGTGGCATATCTGGCTTCTTGCACCAAATTTCAATGAAGTCCAGAATCTTCTTAGGATCAAGAAGATAGAACTGAGGTATTCTTGGCACGAGCAGCTTCTTCCATTCTCCTCTGAACATACTCAGCAAGCTCATCTTCGTCAGCCATGTCATTTTCATCAGCCTGAGGCAATTCAGCCTTGCTTCTGGGGCTGGGCCTCGATCCATGGCCTGCAGTGGCCTTCTTCTTCAGCATGGGCGTGTTTGAAGAAATATGCCCACTTGCTGAGGCACTTGATGCTGTAATGGTGGCCGTTTGAAAACCTTCAGTGCGCTGGCAAGATGCGAGCACAACTGGTGTTGAAGCTTTTGCAGCAGCCATTGAAGAACTTGTGACAGGTGGAGGCACAGATGAACTTGGAGCAGAAGGTGCCATAGGTACTGAAGCTTTTGAAGATGACGGCTTTGGCTCTGAGGGCTTAGCAGCTGAGTGTTTTGGCCGTGAGGGCATATCAGCTGAAGGCTTTGGCTTTTGAGCCGGCTTCTTCCTCATTGCATTCTTGGGCGCACTGCCACTTGAGCCTGGACCAGCATATGCTGATGCCTTTGAAGCCCTGTTGAATTCTTCAACAGCCTTCTGAGCTTTCTTCTGTAATTTGGCCTTATACTTGGCCCATTCCTCAAGAAATTCTTCACCCCTTCTAATGCTAGAGGGGTCAGCCGTCTGACCAGGAGCTAGCGGAGGCCTTTTGCATGGAGGCTTGACTGCAAAATCCTTCATGTATTTAGGGGTAACATATCTGTAGCTTCTCCATTCATAGGCCCATCGCCTCTTGATTTTCTGCATACGTGTTTTACATTGCTTGTCAGTTTCTTTCCCATGAATTTCTTCATCAGGAGTGCAGTAGTCTGCGTACAGATCATCAGGGATCTCGAATGCAGTATGTTCTTCTTTTCTCTTTCCTCTCTTCTAAGGCTTTTTACCATTTGCCATTTTCTTCAACTGAGGGATTTGAGCTTTTGAAGTTTCTTAAGATGTTTGAAGATTTTCCTCAAGCAACGCTGCAAATGAATTAAGTTGATGAGAACCAAGAGATTCGTCGGCAGACATGTACCTATGAACAGAGTATAGTTGCGAGGAAATTGGGAAGAGTCACATGCGTTCTCAGAAGTTTTTCAAAATAAATCCAGTTGAGGAAATTGACCCTTATCTTCTTGAAGAAATTCACTAAGTGTTCTTGACTTAGGTTCCAGAGTTGTGCAAATTGAAGCAATTGCACAATTGAGGAACCTAATTGTTAAGCATAACTTAGATGAAATAACCAAGACTGGCCAGAAGGAAGTGCTGAAGAATTGGAAAGAAGTGGTAAAAACAGCACTTGAAGAATTTGAGACTGTAGAAAGATCAAACTTGGGCAGTAAAAATAAATTTTAATTACCCCAAGGATGAACTCGATGAACTGGACGACGAGTTGAAAGAAATCGTCAGCTCAGATCTTTCGTGCCCTAACTTGGCGACGAAAGACAGCTACGGCGGCGGCGGAGGTGAAGAAGTCCGCGGCCGATGCGAGTACGACGGCGAAGAAGTCGAGGCAGTGAAGCTCTTCCTCTCCGGCGACGATGAATTCCAGCGGCGGCGCTAGGGTTCGGGAGTGAGAGCGACATGGGCACGAGAAGTGAAGTAGGATAAGGTTGACGGGGTCAAGCCTTTATATAGGCGCAGTGAAATCTGGGCTGTCCGAAGATTTTGGACGGATAAGCCCCTGACGATTCGCATCTCAGTGACACGCGTCACACATGCATTTTGAGTGCGCTTATCCACGCGTCGGATGTGCGAGATTAAGTTACTGTGGCAACCGCCAAAAATTGGAATAGAATTTTTTAAAATGTGTTCGTAATTTCCTCAACTGACAAGGACACAGTGAAGACTTTGAACGGTGTCAATTAGAACGCACATGAAGAGATTGTGAACAGATTGGTTTGAGTTTAGCATAGAGGGGAGCGGGTCCGATCACATTCACATATACGAAAAAACAACTTGAAGAATTAGCAATATGTGAATGCTGTTGAGGACATGAAAAACTCAGATATATACATAAACACTATTCTGATCACGGGATGAAAATAATATTCTAATAACTAGTCGACCCGTCGCAGCAGTAGTAGTTGAACTGCACCAAGGGAAAGGTTGAACTTCCGCAAACATTGTCCAAATGGGGCTTGCAATATACCGTTCGAAAGCTATGGTCACGTGGATCACAACCTATGTTAATTTTTTTTTGCAAAATCTACACGGTTTAAGAGCAGTTTTGCAAACCGTTTTTCTTCATACAAAAAAACGTGAATCGTATTTTCGAGCCCATTTCTAAACTGTTTATCGGAACAAGGCAAATGATACAGCGTTGGAAAGCTGTTGCAAATCCGCTCATTACACATATAGAAACTTTTCCCAAATTCCAAACGGATAAAGAGCAATTTGAAAAACCACAGAATTTTTCAAACCGAACAGCCGAGCTCGTATTTTTGGTGCCATTTCAAAATGACTCATCGGATTGATGCAAATGATACGGCGTTGGAAATCTTATGAAATTTCGCTTCTTTTTCATATAGAAAGTTTTTTCTAATTTTGAACGGTCTAAATGTAATTTGAAAAACGACCAAAATTCCACCGAGATAGTATTTTCGCGTTCTTTTATCAACCGTTTGTCAGAATGTAGCAAATGATATGGCGTTGGAAAGCTTGAACAAATGCAAAAAAAATGTATATAATGTTTCTTCCAATTATTTCCAGTTTAAAGTCAATTTCGAAAATGGCCGAAACCGTTTTTTGGCTGCCGTTTGCACAAACTTTATTGGAATGGGGCAAATAATATACCATTGGAAAGCTATTGAAAATGCGAAACTTTTTCATATAAAGAGTTTTCTCTAATTCCCAGCCGTTTGTAAGTAATTTTGAAAACGGCGAGATCATGCGTTCTGCCTTCATCGCGAAAACAGAGTCTTCGAAATCGCACTGCGTGAAGAAGTTGAACTTCTCGGGCATGTCTATTTGAACTTCACTCTGTTTTTCACGTGCTGTTTTTTGCCCGTAATTCCCCAACCACTCGTCGAAATTGAGCAAATGATATATCGATGGAAAGCTGTTGAAAACGCGCAACTTCCACGTGTTGATCTTTTTTTCATATTCGCGTCGGTTCAAGAGATTTTTTTTAATACGTAAAAATGTGTTTTTCACGGTATACATGAAACTTTTAAACCATTTATCGGAATGTATCATATAACATACCATTGGAAAGCTTATGAATAGGAGCAACTTTTTTCTTGTAGACAGTTTGCTACAAATTCGTTGCCGTTTGCGAGCAGTTTTAAAAATGGTAAAAGCACGTCGTTTTTGCCTTTTTCTTGAACATGTAAATGAATGAAGGACGTCTCGCGGTAGAAATTTTCAACTGTGCCGAGAGGAGCACGTGAACTTCTTGCAACAAACCTTTTAGGCTTTTAGTTTTGTATTCTTTTATTCTCACCTGAAACGCATTCCATGTAGTAGTTGAACTGCTCGCGTTTCCACTTTGAACTTCTGTCACGTATTTTTGTTCGTAATTCCACACCCGTTCGTCGGAGTTGCACAAAATGACATACCTTTAGAAACCTGTTGAAAAGATGCATTTTTTTCTAATACGGTTAAACTTTTGTTTCGAACAACATACAACAATTTGTTTTAACCGTTTATTTTGGAATAGACCATACGATATACCCTTCAAAAGTTGTTCAATAGGAGGAACTTTTTCATGTAGAGCATTTTCTTTTAAATTTGTAATGGATTGTGAGAATTATTTTAAAACACCAAAAACAACATATATTTTGTGTGTTTTTGAACAT
The DNA here is from genome assembly GCA_039707655.1 of Elymus sibiricus. Taxonomy (NCBI): domain Eukaryota; kingdom Viridiplantae; phylum Streptophyta; class Magnoliopsida; order Poales; family Poaceae; genus Elymus; species Elymus sibiricus. The sequence goes on from CM077672.1 coordinate 194,341,137, forward strand.
GTAAATACACGGTGAACATCTGTCACAAGAATTTTTGAAGTTTCCTGGGCCGACCACTTGAACTTCTAGCAACAAAAATTTTAGACGTTGCCTTTTTATTCTTTTTTTCTCATATGAAAAACACACCATGCAGTACGTGAACTTCTGATTTGTTATCACATTGAACCGCTCTCTGTTTTTTTACCCTAACTCCTAAAGCACACATCAAATTGAGCATGTAGACCCTAGGCTTTTTTTATAAACTCTGAACTTCTTAGTTTTATTCTCAGGAAGGAAAAAATGATTTTTAAGTAAACATTGAACAACTTTTTTTAAAATTGAACTTCATATGTTTATTTTGCCTATAACCAAAAACAATTTGAGTTTTTTGTATTCACCGAGCTACTCCATTTTTGTAATTTGAAATTCTTGATTTTTTTTAAATCAAACCGCTCCATTTTTTAAATTTGAACTTCTTGTTTTTTCTAAGAAAAATGATAAATTCAATTTTTGTTCTAATGTTTGAACTGCTCTCGTTTAAAAAATTGAACTTCTTGGCTTTTACTTTTTAGGCGTGGGATAAATTTGTTTTTGTATAAACTTCGAATTGCTCTGCTATTTTAATTTGAACTGCAGAGGTTTTGAAATTTGAACTTCTTGGTTTTATTCTTTAGTAATGGGTAAATCCTTTTTTAGAAAAAATTTAACTGCTCTGCTATTTCAATTTGACCTTCTTAATTTGTCCTCCACATTTTTTATTTTTTATAGACATCGAACTTCACCATGTTTTAAATTTGAACTTCTTAGTTTTATTTGTTATTAACTAGAAAATCTTTTTTTATAAACATTGAACCACACCGTTATTTTAATTTGAACTTCTAGGTTTTTTAGAACATGGAAAATAATTTTTTATAAATTATTTTTAAAGGTTCCTCTTTTTAATTTGAACTTCTCTGATTTTTTTACAAAGGGGAAAATCCGTTTTTGTAGAGATTTTTTGAAGTACTTTTTTTATTTGAACTTCTTGCTCAATTTTTTTCAACTTCCAAATTTTTAAAATATCAACATCCTCATAAGTTTTTGTAAACCTCTTTTTTTAATGCAATGTAATATCGCACTTTTCATATTCTATTTAAATTTTTAGTTGTTTCTTTATTTAAATTTGAACTTCTTCATTTTATTCTTTAGTAACGAGTAAAAATATGAGTATTTTATTCACACCGAACTTCACCATTTTTTAAATTTGGACTTCTTGTTTTTTTAGTAATGGGAAGAAACATAGTTTTTAGTAAACATCGAACCGCTCCGTTATTTTAATTTGAACTTCGAGAGTTTTTTTTTAGAAACGGTGAAAGTCCTTTATACTTTACTTTTTCAAATTGAAATTCATACTTTACTTTTTCGAGAAACGAGAAGAATCTGATTTTTTTTGTATACATCGGACCCTCCGTTTTTTTAAAGTGAACTTCTTGGCTTTATTATTTGGTAACAAGGAAATTCTTTTTTTTGTAAATAAACATTGAACCACTTCATTTTATAAATTTGAACTTCTAGGTTTTTCCTAGAAACGAAGAAAATCTATTTTTTATAAACTATTTTTGAACTGCTCTGTTATTTTAATTTGACCTTCTCAGGGTTATTTAAAACCATGAAAAAATGTTTTCTATTACAAATATTGAACGGCTTTGTTATTTTAATTTGAAATTTTTGGTTACCCTTTTTAAATCATGGGAAAATCCATGGGAATTTTTTTAGTACAACGATATCATTTTCTTTGAGCTCTCTATTTTATCAAATTTGTACTTCTCAAGTTAACACTTTTAAAGTTGAAGCTTTGCTTTTCTTCATGGTATATAACCATCGAACTTCCGTGTTATCTTAGTTTGAACTTCTTGGTTTTTATTCTTTAGGAACTGAAGAAATCCAAGTTTTCTTATAAACACCGAACCACTCCGTTATTTTAATTTGAACTTCTAGGGTTTTTCTTTAGAAACGGGGAAAGTTATTTTTTATGAACTTTTTTTGAATTTTTTTATTTAAATTTTACCTTCTTGGTTTTTTACAAAGATCTAACTGTTGTGTTATTGTAATTTGAACTTTATGTTTTTTAAGAAAAGGGAGCATCCATGGGAAAAATATTGTACATCCGTAATATTTTCTTCGAACTCTCTAATTAATTAAATTTGAACTTCCAGAGTTATTTTTTTTGTTGATGGGGCTTTTGTTTTCTTCTTTTGTTTTTCATGACGTAATTATTTTTGTGTTCTTTTTTCTCATTTTTTGGACGTCTTTGTGTCGTAGTTTTTGAACTTGCTCGGGGATTCTCTGTGTTTTGTAGTTTTTTGAACTGAAACCAAAATACTAAAAGCACGTTTTGCGGAAAAAATGTTACGTTCTTACAGACAACACTAACACTTTTGAGAGCAATTTTTTCCACTGTAATGTTTGCACAATTTTGCTGCAAAAAATGGCATCTTTTTTTGTAAACATCAAATAGCACAACATGATTTTTTTTGATGGAACTATACTAATAGAACTTCTGTAAGTTTTCTTGTTGAACTGCTACTGAATAATGGCACATCCTGATTTTTGTGTGCTCCCGTATATACACACAACACGTGAAGCATCAACCTTCATATACATGAACTTCTATCATTGATATTTTCAAACCTTTTTTTGTGTTCTATGTAAAATGAAATTTCTACTGTCACCAGTCACACACACAGAGAGCACTGATCGGAGGTTTAATCTTCAAGAAAAAATCTTCAGCTTTGGTCAGGATGGCAGCGGAGATGGAGGAGCGACGGCTTTTGGGGTGAGTGGCGTAGCAGCGGTGGCCCGATTGGAGCAGAGGAAGGGAGCGCCCCGGGGAGAGGAGGGCTGGTAGTTTGCCGGCAGTGTGCGACAAGGAGGTTGCCGCCGCGTTGGATCGAGGGGGAGGGAGGCCGCCGCTGCTGCCGTGGATCCAGGGGGAGGGAGGCCACCGCCATGTTGGATCCAAGGGGAAGAAGAACGCCGTCGCGGTGGATCCAGGGGAGAGAGGCCGCCGCCCAGTGGAAACAGGGGGGAGGCTGGCGGCGCGCTGGAGGGAGAGAGTGCGGCGCGCATGGCCAGGTTTGGGCGGGAGGAGGACGGGGGCGGATCCCTGGAGGAGGTCGGCGGCTGGGCCACAGGAGGAGGCCGGCGGCGCGGGGTAGGAGATGCGTCGGGGACGGGGCGGCAGTGGGAGGCACGTCGGGCCGGGGAGGGGGTGGGCAGCGGCGAGTGGCGCTCTGGGGCCGAGGGGCCGGCGGCAGGAGGTGCACCGGAGCTAGGGCGCTGGCGGCGGGAGGCGCGCCGGAGCCAGGGGCGGCGGCGGGAGGATGGGGCATAGGTGGTGCGGGAAGTGGGGGTGGTTGGGAAGGTCGTGGTGTGGGGAGTGGGCCGCTCGGAGGGGTTGGATGGACCGGCCAGCTTTTTCTGTTTTGCGTTTTCGGGAGTTTGGGAACATCCCTTCGGGCCTTTATAGGGCCAGTAGTTTTCAGAATACTATTCTGATCTTGGGATCAGAATAGTGTTACTATATATATATATATAGGAAGAATTAGCTCAAGCAATGAAGAACAACCTCAAAAGACGAATTTGAAAAAGTGTGACGAAATTGCAAAAGACGAAAAACTCAAATTGAAGAACGTCAAGAAGAGGGTGGTAGCGTTACCCACTGTATAAGAATTTTGATGATTTCAGACACCGCGTACAATTGTCGTAGGGTTCTGAGAATCAAATTCTTCATTAATTTCTTCACACTTAGAGGGTTAGTCTTCATTGATTGAAGAAAAACGTTACTTCGTGTGTTGCGCATCAAAGTCATCAATAATGCGTAAGCGTTTGGATGTGTGTCCTTTTCAAAGGACATTCGAAGATTCTAGGATGTTTAGCTCACACCGCAACATGCAAAACCTTCTCTCATCCAAGGGCTTTGTGAAGATATCTGCAAGCTGGTCTTCAGTCTTCACGTGGTTGATGACGATGTCTCCCTTCAGCACATGATCACGAAGAAAATGGTGACGAATATGAATGTGCTTTGTCCTAGAGTGTTGCACTGGGTTGTGGGCAATCTTGATGGCACTCTCATTGTCGCAGTAGATTGGCACTTTCTTCACGTTGACGCCATAATCCTTGAGGGTCTGCTTCATCCATAGCAGTGAGCAGCAGGCGCCAGCGGCAATGTACTTAGCCTCGGCTATGGAAAGTGAGACGCTGTTCTGCTTCTTCGAGGACCAACATACAAGAGATCGTCCAAGGAAATGGCATGTGCCTGATGTAGACTTGCGATCCACACGATCTCCAGCATAATCAGAATCAGAAAATCCAGCAAGATCAAGTGATGAGCCCTTGGGATACCATAATCCAAGCGTTGGTGTGTGAGCCAAATATCGAAGAATTCGTTTCACAGCCTAATGGTGTGACTCCTTCGGTGACGCTTGAAAGCGGGCACACATGCAAAAGCTAAGCATAATATCTGGCCTAGATGCACATAGGTAAAGCAGCGAACCAATGATGGAGCGATATACCTTCTGATCAAAATCTTTACCATTTTCGTCAGTGCAGAGTTGACCATTTGTTGGCATAGGTATCTTGAGGCCTTTGCAGTCTTGCGTGCCGAATTTCTTCAGGCAATCTTTGAGATATTTCTCCTGAGAAATGAATATGCCATTGGGTTGTTGATGAATTTGAAGCCCGAGGAAGAATTTTAACTCCCCCATCATAGACATCTGATATTCTTCATGCATCGTATATGCAAATTCATCGCTGTATCGCTTGATACGTCTCCATCGTATCTACTTTTCCAAACACTTTTGCTCTTGTTTTGGACTCTAATTTGCATGATTTGAATAAATGAAACTAACTCGGACTGACGTTGTTTTCAGCAGAACTACCATGGTGTTATTTTTGTGCAAAAATCAAAGTTCTCGGAATTGGACGAAACTTTTTGGAGATTTTTTATGGAATAAATAAAAATTACTGGTGCATGAATCAACAGAAGAGGGGCCACCTGTTGCCCACAAGGCAACATGGCGCGACCCCCTCGGGGCGCGCCCTGATGCCTTGTGGGGCCCACAGGCAGCCGTCTGACCTAATTCCAACGCTATAAATTCTCTTTCCCCGAGAAAAAATAGGAGAAGAAGTTTCATCATGTTTTACGATATGGAGCCGCCGCCACATCCTGTTCTTCATCAGGAGGGCTGATCTGGAGTCCGTTCGGGGCTCCGGAGAGGGGGATTCGACGTCGTTGTCATCATCAACCATCCTCCATCACCAATTTCATGATGATCACCACCGTGTGTGAGTAATTTATCCGTAGGCTTGCTGAACGGTGATGGGTTGGATGAGATTTATCATGTAATCGAGTCAATTTGTTAGGGCTTTGATCCCTAGTACCCACTATGTTCTGAGATTGATGTTGCTATGACTTTGTTATGCTTAATGCTTGTCACTAGGGCCCGAGTGCCATGATTTTAGATCTGAACCTTCTATGTTTTCATGAATATATTTGTGTTCTTGATCCTATCTTGCAAGTTATATGCACCTATTACGTGTTATGATCCGCATACCCCAAGGTGACAATAATTGGGATTCTTACCGATGATTATCGTAGTTTGAGGAGTTCATGTATTCACTGTGTGTTAATGCTTTGTTCTGGTTCTCTATTAAATGGAGGCCTTAATATCCCTTAGATTTCCTTATGGACCCTGCTGCCACGGGAGGGTAGGACAAAAGATGTCATGCAAGTTCTTATTATAAGCACGTATGACTATATACGGAGTACATGCCTACATTACATTGATGAATTGGAGCTACTGTGTATCGCCCTAGGTTGTGACTGTTATATGATGAATGTCATCCAATATAATGATCCATCACCGATCCAATGCCTACGCTTTTCGCATATTGATCTTTGCTAAGTTACTTTCATTGTTGCTGCTGTTACAATCACTACAAAACTGTTACTGTTACTATTGCTACTATTACTACTGCTATTGAAACTATCATACTACTGTGCTACTAAACACTTTGCTGCAGATATTTAGTTCTCCAGGTGTGGTTGAATTGACAACTCAACTGCTAATACTCGCAAATATTCTTTGGCTCCCCTTGTGTCGAATCAATAAATCTGGGTGAAATACTACCCACGAAAACTGTTGCGATCCCCTATACTTGTGGGTTATCATTGCTTGTTAGTGCAACCAAAGATAATATCATCAACATATATTTGGCATATGAACAGTTCACCATCATAAGATTTAGTGAAAAGGGTAGGGTCAAGTGAACCGGGTTTGAAACCCTTTTTCTTCAGGAACTCCTTCAGTGTATCATACCAAGCCCTCAGGGCTTGCTTGAGGCCATAGAGAGCCTTGTTGAGTCTGAAGACTTTGTCCGGATGCTTTGGGTCCTCAAAACCTGGTGGTTGAGCAACATATACTTCTTCCTCAAGCTTACCATTGGGGAATCCACTTTTCACATCCATTTGATATAAGAGGATATCATGATGGTTAGCATATGCAAGCAGTATACGAATAGCTTCAAGCCTAGCAACAGGTGCAAATGTCTCATCGAAATCAATACCCTCAACCTGTGTATAGCCTTGAGCTACAAGACGGGCCTTATTCCTCACCACTTGGCCGTTTTCGTCTTGTTTGTTGCGGTAGATCCATTTGGTGCCGATGACATTGTGCTTGCGAGGATCGGGACGCTTGACAAGCTCCCACACGTTGTTGAGCTCGAATTGATGCAATTCGTCTTGCATGGCTTGAATCCATTCAGGCTCGAGAAATGCTTCATCAACTTTGGTGGGCTATGAAATAGAGACAAAAGCGTAATGCCCACAAAAGTTAGCTAGATGTGAAGCTCTTGAGTGAGTGAGGGGACCAGGTGCATTGATGTTGTCGAGGATCTTCTCAATCTGCACTTCATTCGCCACTCGTGGATGTACTGGACGAGGGCCTTGCTGTTGTTGTTGCTGTGCAGAATCCTCAGCATCATTTTCTTCAGGATCAGCAGTTTCTTCACGACGAGGGATCACTACTTCTTCATCAGCTATTTCTTCACTGGGCACAATTTCACTAGTGCCCATCAGCTTGATAGATTCCTCAGGAGGCATTTCATCTAGCACAGGAGGCAGGTGCTCTCTTTGTGAGCTGTTAGTTTCATCGAACTGCACATCTACAGTCTCAACAACCTTGTTGTGGTAGGTGTTGAAGACTCTGTAGGTGTGCGAGTCCTTTCCGTAGCCAAGCATAAAACCTTCATGTGCTTTCGGTTCAAATTTAGAACTGTGATGAGGATCTCTAATCCAACATTTAGCACCGAAGACTTTGAAATAACTCACATTGGTTTTCTTGTCAGTGAGGAGCTCAAATGAAGTCTTCTTGAGGAATTTGTGAAGATATGCCCGGTTGATGATGTGACATGCAGTGTTAATTGCTTCAGGCTACCATCGATGAGGTGTCTTGTATTCATCAAGCATTGTGTGAGCCATCTCGATGAGTGTCCTGTTCTTGCGCTCCACGACTCCATTCTGCTGAGGCGTATAGGGAGCAGAGAGCTCATGAGTGATACCAAGTTCGTCAAGATAGTCATCAAGACCCGTGTTCTTGAACTCGGTGCCGTTGTCGCTCCTGATGTGCTTGATCTTGAGACCATAATTCGTCATGGCCCGATTGGAGAATCGTCTGAAGACATCCTGAACTTTAGTCTTGAAGGAAATGATGTGCACCCAGGTGTAACGAGAGTAGTCGTCAACAATGACGAATCCGTAGAGAGATGCTGCATTGGTCAGTGTGGCATAATGGGTAGGACCAAACAAATCCATATGAAGTAATTCAAAGGGACGAGTAGTGGCCATGATTGTCTTAGCCGCATGCTTGGAGCTGGTTATCTTTCCAGACTCACAAGCACCACACAGATGATCTTTGACGAACTTGACGCCCTCAACGCCAATGATGTGCTTCTTCTTGACGAGCATGCTCAAATTCCTCATGCCAGCATGTCCGAGGCGTCGATGCCATAGCCAGCACTTTGAAGCTTTTGCCAGCAGACACGTGGCAGGTTGAGGACCTAGTGAGAAATCTACAATGTACAGATCACCTTTCCTAAAGCCTTCGAAGACTTGCCTTTTCCTTTGTCGGCGTATGTGATATGCTTCAGATGAGACAGAGTAAGGGGAGCATCAGTGAGTAAATTCCTATCACCAGTCATGTGATTCGTGCAGCCACTGTCCAGGATCCATTTAGTGGCTGTGGGTGTGTCATCCTGTAGAAGCATTAGTCTGACTTACAAATTCATATACTTCAAAGTGAAGAATATGATGATGATCAATTTCGTCAGACAGTTTCATCAATGAATATTAACTAGCAGCATAAGGGATGTGTGAAATGAATGATTCATTTCATCATGATTAGCGTGCATCCCAACAGGCATCTTGTCAGGTCTTCAGCAAATTCATCAAACATTTAGTTGTCTGGAGACCTGACCCTGCAGAAGAGATTAGTTCTTCTTCTTAACCACCCATATCTAAATGGGTGGCTGAGAAGCAATGTATCAAAGTGCATTAATGGAGAACTTAGGCATTGAAGAATATGCATTTCTCTTCACAGGAGGGTTATAGTAATTGAATGAATAAGCAGAGAAATTCTTTGAGGTTTTGTGGACATAGTGGTTCGAAGAATAATGCTCATATTCATCAGATCGCTGTTTGTTTCCCTGCGAAACAGAGGCATTAGCACGACCATAAGTGGGTCTGCTTTGTGAAGAATTTGGCCTGGGAAGTTTCTTCTTCATCGATGATGTCATGATGACATTTACCTGAAGATTTTCCAGAAGTCTTTTGGGAACCCAGATTTTCTTCATAGGTGGACCGTTCCTGCAGTTAGTACCAACAAATCTGGCAAATACTTCACCATTCTGATTTTTGAACAGTTTGTAATTGGAGTCAAATGACTCATCTGAAGAATATGAAGTATCACAAGTATAGCCAGATAAAGTGGATGGATCTATTGGAGGTCCCTTTGTAGCAACCCATGAGGTTTTGGGATACTGCTCAGGCTTCCAATAAGAACCATCAGCGTTAAGCTTTCTCTCAAAAGCAATACCCTCTTTCCTAGGGTTCCTGTGAAGAATTTGCTTTTTAAGCACATCACAAAGGGTTTGATGCCCTTTGAGGCTTTTGTACATGCCAGTGACATACAATTCCTTCAACCCTGCATTGTCGTCAGTATCACTGGTGGCATCCTCAGATGAGGGGTTAGTTGCCATAGAAGCAGTTGAAGCAATTGAAAGTACTGAAGCATTTGAACATTCAGCTGAAGAATTTGCATTTTCACGTTCAAGGCATTTTAAGCATGGTGCAACAAATTCTTCCTGAGCGGTACTGATCTATTGAGCGAGGAGTGAATCGTTTTCTTTTTGAAGATCATCATGAGACACTCTCAGCTTCTCGAGATCTTGCTTCCTTTGAAGAAATTCATAGGACAGCTTCTCGTGTTCGGCTGAGAGGGCCACATGACGACTTTCAAGTTCGTCATACTATGACTTGAGACGTCTGAGATCTTCAGTCAAGGTCTGTGAGTGTTCCATTTCATTGTTCAACAGATCATCGCTTCAACAGATCATCGCTTTTGTCTAACAGATTTTGAATTCTTTCCATGGCATTTTGTTACCGAGTGGCAATGTTAGCAAGCTTGGAATAACTGGGGGTCATGTTTTCATCAGATTCACCTTCACTAGAGGAAGATGACGGTCTTTGCTGTACCTTGGTGCCTCTGGCCATGAGGCAGATATCAGACGAAGTTGAGGTGGGATCTGGATCCCGAGATTTGAGGGAATTCCTGAATTCCACAAGCCAAGGATCGTCACGTCTGTATGCCCCTTCATAGACATGAGAGATCTTGTCCCAGATAAGCTTCGCATTGCTCAGATGATAGATGCGAGTGAACTCATTCTTGGTCAGTCGAGAACAGATGAAGTATTTGGCCCGAGCATCTAGTTGAGTGTACTTGCGGATGTCATTCTTGGTCAGTCAATCCCAGTTCAGTGACTGTCCATGGCCAAGAGACGCTCCCGCATCATGACCTTCCAGTATGGATAGTTCATGCCATCGAAGATGGGGCACGCAGCGGATACCTTGATCATACTTGTGGTCGACATAGCTAAAACTCTAGGTGGTTAAACCAAAATCACACAGAACAAGGGAGTACCTTGCTCTGATACCAATTGAAAGCACAGGTTTACTCCTAGAGGGGGGTGAATGGGAGAATTTTAGAAATTCGCCAAACTCCGAAGATTTTGACGAAAATCAGAGTGATGAAATAGAAACAGAGGCGAAACTAGATCGACACAGATATATATAACATGTAAATGAAATACATACAAGTGAAGAACATGTAATCATACAAGCAGACATGCATGAGGAAGATGAACTGAAGAAATGAAAAACAACATGATGAAAGTCTTCAGTTCAAATTCTTCAGAAAAGTAAAGCACAAGTTCTTCAGCAGCAGAATTGCGTAAAGGTAAAGGGTGAGGAATTTGAAACCAGTTAGGCTCGATGAAGACACAGCAATTTGGAAGACCAGTTCCAGTTGCTGTATCAACTGTACGTCTAGTTGAGGCGGTTGAGTCTTACCTCGGAGGACACTTAGTCCTCACCATATTCCTCTTGAGCTAAGGTCACTTAGACCTCACCCAATCACTCGTGGTAAGTCTTCAAGGTAGACTTCCAAAACCTTCACAGACTTGTTCACCGGCATGCCACAATTACTCTTTGGTGCTCAGAACATGATGCCTAACCGTCTGGAAGAATGACAGTCTTCAAAGGTAATAAGCATCGGATCACACAGATCAACTTCTTCAGTGATGCTCAATCACTTTGGCTCTAGTTGGGTTTTTCCTCACGTAGGTTCTCACAAAGTCGTCAGAGGGAGGGTTGCTCTCAAATGACAAGTGTCAATCTCTCTCTAGAGCAGCCAACCAACTAGTGGTTGTGGGGGGCGGCTATTTATAGCCAAGGGGCAACCCGACATGAATTGTCATAAATGCCCTTCTCAGACATGACCGTTGTCAGGATAAGGATCCACTCGACAGTTGGCACGCGGCGCAGCAACGGTCGGAAAATTGAACTCTCAATTTCGTCGGGGCACTCAATTTCCTCACGATAGGCAGATCGCACTGGCGAAATCCTAACTCCTCAGCCTGACCTAATTCGTCAGCGACCAGATGAACTGCGTCACTGTCGCTAGCAAATTCGTCAGCTGTTTCAGAGATTTCCAAAGGCTTCACTCGAAGCGGCTGTAGTGTATATAGGTTTGAGCATTGCTTTGAAGTATGATAAATATTTCACCTAGATCCCCTTTAGCAGTACGGTTTTTCCTATGACTCAAGTAAGAAGAAAAAGAAACTATGAAAACAAAGTCTTTAAGCTTCAAAGTCTTCACATCAGTTTCTTCAAAGACCGCACCAAATTCTTCACTTGAAGAAATACATTTTTAGGGGTCGACTTCCGTGGGTTAAACCAAGTCTTCAGGGACTATTTCACCTGTGTATACTCACAAACACATTAGTCCCTTAACCTATTTGTCTTCAATACTCCAAAACCATTAAGGGGGCACTTGATGCACTTACAGGATGGTAACAGCTAGATAGAAATTAGTACAAAAACAGACAGAAATATGAAATTCATAACATATACGTGATGATACTTAACTACTACGTACAATGCATAAAACTAAAAACGAACAATACTAAAACTCCTGACTAATGATCCCTCCTTAGGGGGGCAGTATTCCGACTGCCCCTCGCCAACAGCTCCCTGGTGCGCGGCGGCTTCCCAGCGTGGACGGAGTTCTCCGCCTCCTCCGCCTCACAGTGCTTGACTTGCCGATTTGCCTCTTGCTGGCGGACGCGCGCGAACGATCTTGCCATTTTGGTGGGCGCCCACCGGAGCTCCTCGTCGGTAGCACGTTGGCGCTTATCGGCCCACCTCCACGCAGCGATGAGGCGCGTAGCACCTTTGGCCTTCCTGGCGAAGTAACGACCGTCTTCGTACACCTCCTCTGCACGTTGAAAGCACATTTACTCCCTTGGTGATTTTGGTAATTTATGCCAACATACATGTTGTTGGGCGAATGCCTTTATCTAGTGAATTTCAGACAAGTTCAACAAATGGTATGGCAAGGACAAGGAGATGTGGAACCCCTCAAAATGCCAAGGACATACATTGGCAAAAGCTCAAGACTCTTCATTTTTGGTTTAGTGATCCAAGATCACATTGAGTCCATAGGAAAGCCAATACTATTAAAAGGGGATGAGGTTTTGATAATGATCTGTTTGCTCAAGTGCTTAGTAATATTGCTCCAAAATCCTTAGCCACTTTCTCTATCCTAACCTGTCCTATTTTCCTAGAGTCAAACTCGGTTCCACCGAATTCTATCCTACCGGACCCACCGAGTTCATAAGGACAGTGCCACTAGCCAAACCCTAACAAGTCGGATCCACCGATATGGATCTCGGTTCCACCGAGATGGCCTTGCCAACTCTCTGTCATCAGTTGCAATTATTTCGGTCCAACCGAGTTTTGCAATCGGTGCCACCGAGATGGCTTGACCAACTTTCTGTTGCCTTGTTGCAAGTATTTCGGTCTCACCGAGATGTTGCAATCGGTGCCACCGAAACGAGGTTTGCCCTACCATTGCACATCGGTCGCTCCGAGTTGTTTCCATTCGGTTCCACCGAAACTTCAAAAGTTCACATCTTTTGCACAGGTCGATCTCACCGAGAATTCCAGTCGGTGCCACCGAGTTTGGTCAAAAGTGTGTAACGGTTGGATTTCGTGTGGAGGCTATATATACCCCTCCACCACCCTCTTACCAAGTAAGAGAGCCATCAGAACGTGCCTACATTTCCACCATACATTTTCTAAGAGAGAACCACCTACTCATGTGTTGGGATTAAGATATTCCAATCCTACCATTTGAACCTTGATTTCTAGCCTTCCCCAAGTTGCTTTCCACTCAAATCTTTCTTCCACCATAGCCAAATCTATGAGAGAGTGTTTGAGTGTTGGTGTCGGTGTAAAAACTGGCAGACCTCGGGGTAGGGGGTCCCGAGCTGTGGATCTCGGACAGATGATAACAGGAACAGGGAGACGATGTTTACCCAGGTTCGGGCCCTCTTGACAGAGGTAAAACCCTACGTCCTGCTCTTGTTTATATTAATGGAGATGTATCAAGTACAGAGTTGATCTACCTCGAGATCGTAAGATATAATCTAGTCCTAAGGCTAGGTGAATGAGATTGTATTGAACTCTCTTCTAAGGGCTAAACCCTCTGGCTTATATACACGCCAGGTAGGGTATCTAGGGTTACAAGGTCGGTATCTAGGCGTGGAGACGGCAGGAGAAGTCTTGGAGTATACGCCAAGTCTTCGGCAAATGTAGTCTTGATCTTTCTACTCGCGTGCATCTTCCAGAGTCCATCTTGACGAGGATGAGGGCCCACTGGCCCAGCCCGAGGAATATGGGCCGACTAGGCTGGCACCCATTAGTCCAGGGCACCGTCAGTAGCCCCTGAACTGGTCTACGATGCTGAGGACGACGTTCTTGAACTTCTGTTCCGGAGTCTTTGGCTCGGCAGGCAAGTTCCATGTATGACCTCTCCAATACAGCCTTAAGCGGTCCTCGGAAAGATTGATAGTCCCGCCGGGCGGGCCCAGCTCCGCCGCACGTGGCCTCTGTCTTCTGGCCTTGGGAACTGTGTCTTACGGGGAAGCGAGTTAATTTATGGCGAAACGTCGAAGCGTCGGTCTCTCCCCCTTTTATCCATGAGCCGGGCGTGTGGATTTATCAGAAACCTCAACTTCCCCTTCCAAGCAGACCGCACTAGCGCTTCCTTCCCTCCCAAGTACAACCTCGAGAGCTTCCCATGGCGAGCGATGCATGTTCTTCGAGGCACCCTCACGGCCCTGTCAGAGGTGATTGGGGCAGTTGCGCCGTCTCGCGCCTCCAACTGGAGCGCCTGGCCACACAAGGATACTTGCCAGATTCAGATCTGACGGCGACCCGCCCGGGCTTAACATCCATCAACGGGCAGGTACACGCAGAGAATTACCCCTCCCCTCAAAAGGACGAAAGGGTTTGCTTCGTTTCCTTCCTGTTGCGCGGTTTAGGATTTCCAATTCATCCCTTCCACCGAGGCCTGCTAGAGTTCTACGGACTGCAACTCCACCATCTCACCCCCAACTCGATTTTGCACATCGCGGGGTACGTTGCCCTATGTGAGATGCATCTTGGGTGCGAGGCGCACTTCGGTTTATGGAGGAGATATTTCTGTATAGTGCCTCGTTCCCCCACCGAAAAGCTTTACGAGGTTGTAGCAACCGAAGTCTGTCGAGTTGAGGGGGCAGAATACCCATCGGGCACACCTCGGGAGGATACCGACGTCTGGCCATCAGAGTGGTTTTATATAGACGACGTCCCTCTCCTTGACCCAGTTCGGCCTGGGCTCCCCCCTTTCACTTCGGAGCCCCCGAAGAGGCGATATAGCTGGAGGCCGCATGGTATGGCCCAGGAAGACGGCGCCGAGGTGACTGAGCTAGCCGCCAAGGTGAAGCAATTGGTGAGGACTGGCCTCACTATAATAGACACAATGGCCACGGTGATAGACCGAAGAGTTCAACCACTCCGGCAGGGTCCCCACCTGCTATGCGCATATAACGGAACCGAAGGCTCTTCCCGATCAATTCGGCAGAGCTTCTTCGACCAAGCAGCTTTTGGGACAGTGATGGCCGGTATTTACCAAGGAACGGCGGAGGACTTTGCCCGACGACAATTTCGGGATGGGCTGTCCTACTACAATCCGGCCGACACAGTGAGGCTCTCCACTTTTCCCTGCGTACTCGAGTTGTTTTTGTTTCAATAGCCAATCCATTTGACTGATCCTTTTACTGGTTTCGAACAGAGATGGAGGCGTTGGGTGGAGGCTCTGAATAGCCCGGCGCCCGAGCCAGAGATGCACCGCCGGGCGGAAGATCCCCTCTTTCATGAGGACGAGGACCTGGCCCTTATCTACGAAGGGGGAAATTTTATATGGAGTGCCTGGATGTCTCAAAGGTAGTTGTTACCCCTGACGAGCCGGGGATGAGGCCAGCTTCATCGGTAACGCCCTCTTCCTCTACTCGAAAGAGAGCCCCTCGTCCCCAAGCCCCTAGTCGCCTGACTTCTCCTCCAAAGGGACGGCGTTCGAAACGCCCGCGCGGAGAGACGGCTCCTCGAGGGAGCCGCCCACAAGGGGCGGAAGAAGCACCGGCCGAGGCTACGGAGGCGGGCGAAAGTGCTCCCTCAATCACCAGGTGACTGTAATTACCGTACTTTGTAGAAACGTCGTCTCAGGCCCTGACCCCTTTGATCATTTCGCAGGCGGCCTTCTCCTTCCTTCGTGGCAACAAGCGCGAGGGCCGAGGGGGCGGCAGCTTCAAACAGGTAAGCAGAAGCGCACCCTTCTTTGGGAGCCACTCCTGAAGTTCCCCAGCCCGAGGTCTTAGAGACCAGCTCGGCTACTCCTTCCAAGATCCAGTGTGCCGCGAATTACCGGCGGCAGAAGACCTCTCTAAGGAGTCTGGCCTTCTCGGATCGGGAGTTCAATGCCCTCAGCTCGGTGGTTGCATACCTCGAGGCGACCCACGTAGTTTTTGATCAATCACTGGATGTTTTGTCGCAAGGGTTACAGGTAAGGTCCAGCCCGAGCTCATCTTGCAGCTTTCTATTTTTTACAGACAAACAACACCGCCAACCATGGTAGTAGCCCCTAAGGCTTGATATGGGCAAGAATGCCCATAGCGAGACTAGATATTAATCTGAAGACGTTATTTTTTGGTAGAGTGCTCGGGCGAGGAATGATCAGTTGTCCGAGGCTCTTTCCCAGGCAATGGGGAGGTTGAAGGCTGCCTTGGCCGAGGTGGAGCAGGTGAAGAAGTTCACCCGTGAGGCGCACGGTAAGTGCTTTGTCTTGTATATAATAATCTTAGTTATTAAGATCTCCTAACAGCGTAATCCAATGTAGCAGCGGAAGCCCTAGGTCATTTTGGAAGAGATCTCAAGCAAGCTCGCGAGGATTTGCTCTATACGGAATCGTAGCGGTAGGCGAACCAACATGTGGTGACCCAAAGGGTAGATGGCGTTAATGCGCTAAGGGCCGAAAAAGCCCGATAGGCCAAGGAGATTAAGAGCTTGAAAGCTCAACTGGCTGCTGCCGAGGCCAAGAATCGTCAAACATATGAGACGATTTTTGGTAAGTTTTTATTTCAAGAATCGTTACTTGAGTTTGGGGCTTTCGCCGAAATGATTAGCAGGCTAACACATGTCTCTTGCCAGCTTCCCTGTCTGGCTAATCCCTTGATGGCCGAGGTCCGATACCTGAAGACATGGCAGCTCATTTATCCGAGGTGCACGAAAGTGCGTGGAAATCGATGAAGGTAGTTTTCAAGGTGTTATGGCCCGAAGTGGAGCACGTCCCCGAAGACATGGCCGTCCTAGCCGAACATTTGAAAGGAGCTCAGCGTCGAATCCAGGCATGGAAGGTGTCCGCTTGCCGGGAAGGCGCAAGGGAGGCCTGGGCCATGGTCAAGACTCGGTATACGAGTGTTGATATGGCGCACCTAGCCGAGGTAGGGCCAATGGGGCCGGACGGGGAAGAAATACCCACTAGCCTCGTATATGAGAATGTAATGCCTGCTGCTCGGTCTTCGCAGAAGGACTGTGCCCTAGACACCTTAATAGATGGGTTAGACCGTGTGTAATGATAATGTGTGACTCTATGTATCAAAGTACTTTACGTCATTATTCAAACTGCGCATCCGAACTCTGTCAACCAGCCATCGGCTTCTACCTCCTCAGTCAGTGACCGAGGAGTGTCCACTTACTACTGACCGAAGTACTTCGGACCAGATGCTTCAGGAGACGAGGCAATCCGGCTATGTGGTGCGAACGACAAGAGTGAGGCGGAGAGTTATGTTATATTACTTTTTAACGTAAGAAACATCTTCCGAGGAAAATAGTTCTTCCAACAGTTCCTTTCCTCGGGTAGCTGTGTTGACCACATAAGTCCGAAGATGGATGACCTCGGGGGCAAAGCCCCTGGTCGGGGTTTGAGAGACCCCCTCCACTTTACTTCTATGTCATGGCCAACCGATTTGTACGTTTAAGAGTGCTAGCTTTCGGCTTTGTCCGTCTGAGGTACTGCATTGGGTTACCCAGGAGTAACAATCACAACGGTGCTCCCTTTGCCTCTTAGCCGAATGATCGGGAACGTAAGGGGCAAGCACAGGAGCCGGGCAACCCAGCATGGCCAAATCTTAAGTCAAATCGATGCATATTATGGCTTTAAAGACAATAGTATGTAAGGGGTGGAATGATGCGTGTTTTGAAAAGAACATGCAGTATTGAATTTGTTTCTCGAGGTCCTGCAAAGAATACCCCCGAGATCTCTTGAGAGAGAGAGAAGAGAGAGGAAGAAGTAAAGTAGGGTGGTGTATGTATAGAGGTAAGTAGTTTTTTGGAGCTTCAACCATAGAAACGTCGGAGTAGCGCCGCGTTCCAGGGGTTGGGTTCTAAACGCCCATCCTCTGGGTCTCGAATTCGGTAAGCGCCCCCGATGAGAACTTGGTCGATGATAAATGGCCCATCCCATTTATGGGAGAGTTTGTGTGTCTGCTTCTCCGGATGAAGCCGCATGACGAGGTCTCCTTTGTTGAAGTCCTTTGCGCGAACCTCCCTACTGTGGTAGCGACGGGCTTGTTGCTGGTAAATGGCAGACCGTGCCCGAGCAACATTGCGTTCCTCTTCTAGGGCGTCCAGGGCGTCCTGCCGATCTAACTCGGCCTCCTGTTCTTCGTACATGCGTACCCGAGGTGCATCGTGTATGATGTCACAGGGGAGCACTGCCTCGGCGCCGTACACCATAAAAATGGAGTATACCCAGTGGATCTGTTTGGTGTGGTGCGTAGATCCCATAGGATGGAATCAAGTTCCTCTACCCATTTGCAGTCGGCCTCCTTAAGGGAGCGAACTAGCCTAGGCTTGATGCCACTAAGGATTAATCCATTGGCACATTCCACTTGCCCGTTTGACTGCGGGTGATATACGGATGCGTAGTCGAGCTTGATGCCCATTTTGGCGCACCATGTTTTCACTTCTTTGGCCGTGAAGTTTGTTCCGTTGTCTATTATGAGACTATGGGGGGTACCATAACGGTGTACTACCCCCGAGATGAATTCGAGTACGTGGACTGCACCAGCCGAAGTTACTGGTTTTGCTTCGATCCACTTAGTAAACTTGTCCACCATGACAAGTAGGTATTTATTTTTTCTTGACCCGCCCTTGAGTGGGCCGACCATATCTAGCCCCCAGACTGCGAAAGGCCAAGTGATAGGGATTGTGCGGAGAGCCGCAGGGGGCATGTGGCTTTGTTTGGTGAATACCTGGCAGCCGGGGCAGCGCTGTACTAACGCAGCGGCGTCGGCGCTCGTGGTTGGCCAGTAAAAACCAGCTCGGAAAGCCTTGCCGACCAAGGTCCGAGCAGCGGCGTGATGTCCGCTCATGTCGGAGTGAACCTCTTGGAGTAATAATCGCCCTTCCTCTTCGGAAATACATCGCTGGAGGACACCCGTGGCGCTTATTTTATAGAGTTCTCCCTCATGAACTTTGTAGGCTTTAGATTGCCTTACGATCCGACGTGCATCGGTTTGGTCTTCGGGGAGCTCTTTATGGAGCAGGTATGCGAGGAGCGGCTCGGTCCATGGTGCAATGACTGCCATAATTTCGTGTGCAGAAGCTGTTTTCTGGACAACTGAGCCGCCCACTATATCTGGGCCGTTGTCGTCTTCGGGCGAGGAGGGCTGTTCGATGTCGTTTGAGTCCGACGCTCCCTTGTCGTCTTGCCAGACTACGGACGGCTTAAAGAGCCGTTCGAGGAAGGTATTGTCCGGGACTTTTTCCTGCTTAGCGCCCATTCGGGCGAGTACATCTGCGGCCTGGTTGCTATCTCGAGGTATATGGTGAAATTCAAGCCCCTCGAACTTGGCCGAGATTTGTACGACGGCATTCCGGTAGGCTATCATCTTTGGGTCCTTTGCGTCAAATTCGCCGTTAACTTGTGAGATGGCGAGGTTGGAATCACCTCGGACCTCAAGACGTTGGACTCCCATGGAGACCACTATCCGGAGTCCGTGTAACTGGGCTTCGTATTCTGCCGCGTTATTGGAGTCGGTATACATAATTTGCAACACATACCGAATACTGTCCCCTGTGGGTGAGGTAAGCACTACGCCAGCCCCTAGACCGGTGAGCATTTTGGAGCCATCAAAATACATGGTCCAATGCTAATAAGTGCTATATTCTCGAGGGAGCTCGGCCTCCGTCCACTCGGCCATGAAGTCGGCCAACACTTGAGATTTAATAGCTCGACGTGGTCGGTAAGTTATTTCAAAGGGTAGGAGCTCTATTGCCCATTTGGCTATGCGCCCCGTTGCATCCCTATTGTTGATTATGTCGCTTAATGGGACATCAGATGCCACGGTTACCGAGCACTCTTGAAAGTAGTGCCGAAGTTTTTGAGATGCCATGAAGACGACGTAGGCTATCTTTAGTAAACGGGCTTTTGTACCCGGAACTTGAGACCTTCCATGTCTCGTTTGACCACGAGTACTGCGCTGACCACCTAGTTTGTGGCCGAGATGCATAATATCATCGGCTCGCAAATGCCTGGCACTGCTAAGACCGGATTGGTTGCAAGGAGAGCTTTAATGTCTTCCAGAGTCGCCGCGGCCTCCTCGGTCCATTTGAAGGTCTTTGTCTGTTTTAAGAGTCTATACAACGGTAAGGCTTTCTCCCCGAGTCTTGATATGAAGCGACTCAGCGCCGCCACGCATCCTGCTAGCTTTTGTACATGTTTGAGCTCTGTTGGTACCTCTAATTGGTCCAAGGCTTTTATTTTTGCCGGATTGGCTTCAATACCTCGGCTAGATACGATGAAGCCAAGGAGTTTGCCGGCTGGTACTCCAGAGACACATTTCTCCGAGTTGAGCTTAATTTGATACTCCCGTAAGCTGGCGAATGTGTCACGGAGATTGTCTACCAATTGTCCGACGTGTTTGGTTTTGACAACCACATCATCGACGCAGGCCTCAACGGTCTTCCCGATGTGTTTCTCCAAGCATGATTGAATCATGCGCTGGTATGTGGCGCCGGCGTTTTTTAATCCGAAGGGCATCGTATTGAAGCAAAATGGCCTGTAGGGTGTGATGAATGCTGTTGCTGCCTGGTCAGATTCTTTCATCTTGATTTGATGGTATCTAGGCGTCCAAGAAGCACAGCGAATCATGCCCGACTGTTGCGTCCACAATTTGGTCAATTCATGGTAAAGGGAAAGGGTCCTTGGGGCATGCTTTATTGAGGTCTTTAAAATCAACACACAAGCGCCAGGACCTATCCTTCTTTGGTACCATGACCAAATTGGCAAGCCAATCGGGGTGTTTTATGTCTCGGATGAATTCGGCTTCCAATAATTTGGCCAGTTCCTCGCCCATTGCTTGACGTTTGGGTTCAGAAAAGTGACGAAGTGATTGTTTGACGGGCGTGTAGCCCTTCAATATGTTTAGGCTGTGTTCTGCAAGCCTGCGGGGTATTCCTGGCATGTCCGAAGGGTGCCAGGCGAATATATCCCAATTTTCCTTAAGGAAACCACGTAGAGCTTCGTCAATCTCTGGATAGAGGTTCGCCCCTATGGACGCCGTTTTAGCTGGGTCCGTGGGGTGTACTTGGAATTTGACTATTTCACCGGCCAGCTTGAATGAGGTGGACTTTGGCCGTTTGCTGAGGATGACATCATCTCGGTCAACTTCGGCTCGTAATGTGCTCAGTTCCTCGGCCACGAGGGCTTCGGACAAAGATTCGAGGGCGAGTGACGCCGTTTTGTTCTCGGATTTGAGTGCTCTGTCGGGGTCGCTCGAGGCGGTGATTATCCCGTTCGGGCCCGGCATTTTGAGCTTCATATAGCCGTAGTGTGGTACTGCTTGAAATTTGGAGAAGGCGTCTCGTCCCAGGAGGGCGTGATATCCGCTCCTAAAAGGAACGATGTGGAACGTAATTTCTTTGGATCGGTAATTATCCGGGTTTCCAAAGACCACATCCAAGGTTATCTTTCCACTGCAGCGTGCTTCTCGCCTAGGTATGATGCCATTGAAGGTGGTGCTACTCTGTTCGATGCGCGATTTATCGATTTGCATTTCTTCCAGAGTGTCTGCGTATATCAAATTTAAGCTCCTGCCCCCGTCCATTAATACTTTTCGGAGACGGCAACTGCCCACAATTGGGTCAATGACCAGGGCGGTGGGGCACCTGTTCGGGGTGGACCTCGGCTGATCTTTATGATCAAAGGTGATAGGCGTGTCTATCCACGCGCCCTGAGTTGGTACCTGATGGATGGAATTGATCTCTCGCAGGGCCCGCTTGCGCTGGTTGTTGGACGTAAAGGTCTCATAGATCATCATGACCTCGCCCTCGTCCGATGAATCTTCTACATGACTGGGGGTGCCCGTAAGGAGGGCATGTCCTCTTTTTGCCACTTGTCTCACTACCCAACAGTCGTGAAGGCTGTGATTTGGGTAAGAATTGAGCAAAATAGCATGTATCGGACATGGTTTATCCAGGAGACCATCAAGGGTGGTCCCAGGGGGACAGAGATTTTCTTCTTTTTCCGAGGTTGCTTGGTCGGTACGGTCCCCGCGCAGGGTGCACATCGAGGTGCGGGTCATTCTCATTTTAACTTGTTCTCATAGATCGAATCTGTGCTCTTCTTGGTAATCCAAGCATCTTCAATGGTGCAGAACCTGGACACCACGTCGGACAACTCCGAGAGGGTTTGTACACAACGGCGGGCGAGGGCGTTCAAGACGCCTTTATCCTTGCATCTGTGCTGAAAAGCTGTTATTATATCTGAGTCCTGGTAGTTTGGTATCTTGTTCTTGACCGACAAGAACTTGGCCCAGAACTGTCTAATCGATTCGTCGGGGAGTTGTTGCACGTAGGCTAGATCCCAGACATCTGGAGGCCCCGAATAATCGGGGCAGTACTCGATGTGGGAGGTGGGTGGGCGGTTTTTGATCTCTATGGACTGCGGGTTCGAAGTCCTGGTATCTTCATCCCGTGACAGGCCTACGGTCGTCAGACCGGCTGAACTGATTTGAAGATCAGGTTTGTTGGCCGTGTCTGGCTGGTTGCCGTCTGAATCGCTTTCCAAGAAATACTTTGGCCCTTCGCCCTTGAAAGGGGAGTCGGCCGGAGCTGGGGAGGAGTCACGGATCACTCCCGATCCTTGGAGAAGGGAGGGTGCTTTTGTGACAGAAGCTTCAGGTGCGGGAACCATGCCCGTGAGATCGGAATCGTAAGCCGATGATCCCGTCGATCCTTTTTTGATCCCACAGCGGAACTCTCAATGAAAGCACCAGTGTCGGTGTAAAAACCGGCAGACCTCGGGGTAGGGGGTCCCGAGCTGTGGATCTCGGACAGATGGTAACAGGAACAGGGAGACGATGTTTACCCAGGTTCGGGCCCTCTTGACAGAGGTAAAACCCTACGTCCTGCTCTTGTTTATATTAATGGAGATGTATCAAGTACATAGTTGATCTACCTCGAGATCGTAAGATATGATCTAGTCCTAAGGCTAGGTGAATGAGATTGTATTGAACTCTCTTCTAAGGGCTAAATCCTCTGGCTTATATACACGCCAGGTAGGGTATCTAGGGTTACAAAGTCGGTATCTAGGCGTGGAGACGGCAGGAGAAGTCTTGGAGTATACGCCAAGTCTTCGGCAGATGTAGTCTTGATCTTTCTTCTCGCGTGCATCTTCCAGAGTCCATCTTGACAAGAATGAGGGCCCAATGGCCCAACCCGAGGAATATGGGCCGACTAGGCTGGTACCCCCTAGTCCAGGACACCGTTAGTTGGGGAGACTATCACTTGAAGCACAAGAGCAAGGAGTTCATCACCAACACACCGTCTATTACCTTTTGGAGAGTGGTGTCTCCTAGATTGGTTAGGTGTCACTTGGGAGCCTCCAAGATCATGTGGAGTTGAACCAAGGAGTTTGTAAGGGCAAGGAGATCGCCTACTTCGTGAAGATCTACCCCGAGTGAGGCTAGTCCTTCGTGGACGAAAGCCATGGTGGAATAGACAAGGTTGCTTCTTCGTGGACCCTTTATGGGTGGATCCCTCCGTGGACTCGCGCAGTCATTACCCTCCGTGGGTTGAAGTCTCCATCAACGTGGACGTACGATAGCACCACCTATTGGAACCACGCCAAAAACCACTGTGTCTTCATTGCGTTTGATCTTCCATACTCTACCCCGTTACTTTCCGTACACTTGCATGCTTTACTATTTCCGCTGCTCAATCTCTAGATATGCATGTGTAGGAAGTCTTGGTGTGATCTTAACTTGTGCCAAAATCTGCCTAAATTTCAAGTGAACTAAAAATTTCTACTTTGGTTGGTAAAGGGTCTATTCACCCCCTCTAGACCTATCTCCTCGAACCCACAATTGGTATCAGAGCTTTGGTCTCAATTGCTTTGGTTTAATCACCATTGGAGGGAGATGGATGTGTCTACTTTGGGGAGTCTTAGACGTAGAGTGCCTATTCTCAATGGGGAGTATTATCACTTTTGGAAGGATGAAATGCTTGATATCTTTGATGAATTTAACTTGAGCAAGTACATTCATAATCCTTATGTGCCTCCCATTGATCCCTTGCATCCTACTCATGAAGAGGAAATTGACATGCTTCGTAATCTTAGAACCATCAATCTTATCATTAGAGGATTACCTAAGATTGTGCTTGGTTGTATGCAAAACTTTGAGTGTGCCTATACTCTATGGAATGACTTGGAAAAGTGATATCCCGACTACTATTTAAAGAATCTTGATGAGATTCTTCATAAGACTATTGCTTTTCACAAGATGAGTCCTAGTGATCCTAATTTTGATGATTGCTTGTTTGAGCTTCGTGATCTTATGCGTGCTAAAGGAGATGTTAGAACTATTAGTAACATTATCACGGAAGTCATTAGAATTCATAAACTTGAACATTGTCATGATCATGAAACTAATGAATTCATTGCCCTAGGTGATGATCACATACATGTTGATGATGATGATGTTGAACATGGCTATTATGATGAAGACGAAGATTTTGATATTGAATATGAGAAGACCATGAGGAATCTTAGTCTTATGGCAAATCTTCGAGATTACATGGCCGGAGGAAAAGAGTGGATTCTTGATAGTGGATGTACCGATCACATGACCGGAGATAGAGACATGTTTCGTGAGCTTGCAAAAAATGATGGTCCACGCAAGTATGTGACTTTTGGAGACAACTCCAAGGGTAAGGTACTTGTCCTTGGTAAGGTGGCCATATCCAATGATAGCTCCATACAAAATGTTATGCTTGTTGAATCCCTTGGTTACAATCTTCTTTTCGTATCTAGACTAGCCGGCTTTGGTTTCAATGTTCTATTTACCGAAGTAGATTGCCAAGTGTTTCGTCGAGATACTCATAATATGGTCTTTACCGGCATTCGTAGAGGTGATCTATACATTGTTGATTTCACTAAAAGAGCCCAACCTTGTACGTGTTTAATTGCTAAATCTTCTAAAGGTTGGTTGTGGCATAGGAGACTTGGACATGTTGGCATGCGCAATCTTGATAAACTTGTTAAAGGAGATCATATTCTTGGTGTGAAAGATGTTATATTTGACAAGGATCGACTTTATAGTGCTTGCGAAGCAGGAAAACAAGTTGGAGGAAGCCATCCTGTGAAGAACATTATGACCACGAGGAGACCACTCGAGCTACTTCATATGGATCTCTTTGGTCCCAACTCCTATAAGAGTCTTGGTGGTAACTCCTTCGGGTTGGTCATGGTTGATGATTTTTCCAGATTTACGTGGGTGTTCTTTCTCGATGACAAATCGCAGGTACAAAAGATCTTCAAGAACTTCGCAAGGAAGGCCCAAAATCAATTTGAAGTGAAGATCAAGAAGGTTCGGAGTGACAACAGAATGGAGTTCAAGAACGCCAATGTGGATAGCTTTCTTGATGAGGAAGGCATTTCACATGAGTTCTCGGCTACGTGCACACCTCAACAAAATGGAGTTGTTGAGAGGAAGAACCGGACTCTTATTGAGATGGCAAGGATAATGCTTGATGAATACAAGACGCCAAAATACTTTTGGGCGAGAAGCGGTTGAGACAACTTGTCATGCTACAAATCGACTCTATCTTCACAAGCTTCTTGGTAAAACGGCATATGAACTACTCACCGGTAACAAACCACAAGTTGGATACTTTCAAGTATTTGGCTCAAAATGTTACCTTCCTTATAAGCATCATCGTTCAAAGTTTGCTCCTAAATCTCATGAAGCTTTTCTACTTGGTTACGGATCGAACTCTCACACTTACCGTGTCTACAACAACTTCACTCGAAAAGTTGAAGAGACGGTAGATGTGAAGTTTGATGAGACTAACGGCTCGCAAGTCAAGCAATTGCCAATTGATGTAGGAGATCAAGAACCATCAGAAGCAATCCAAGACTTGTCCATTGGCAAGATTTGACCCGTGGAAGTGAAGGATAGTACTTCGTCAATTCAAGTGGAAGCTCCAACTTCACGTCAAGGTGAACAACAAGTTGACATGGAGGCATCCACAAGTGGAACACGCCAATACGAAGGGAATGAGGAAGTGCAACTAGATGATCCACCTCAACCTTCTTCTCCACCTCTACAAGCAAACAACGACAACAACAATGAAGAAGAAGAAGATGATAATGAGGAAGCCTCACCACAACCCAAGCAAAAGCTATCTCGAGTTAGAGCAAGAATTGACAAGAATCATCCCGTCGAACAAATACTTGGAGATATCCAATCTGGGAGAATCACTCGCTCTAAATCTCGTTTAGCTAACTTTTGTGAGCATTACTCATTCATCTCTAGTGTTAAACCTTTGAAGGTAGAAGAAGCTCTCAAGGATCCCGATTGGGTAAATGCAATGCATGAGGAGCTACCCAACTTTGAGAGGAACCAAGTTTGGACGTTGGTTGAGAAGCCTAAAGATGAGCAAAACATTATTGGAACCAAATGGGTGTTTTGGAATAGGCAAGATGAAGATGGACAAGTTGTACACAACAAGGCTCGTCTCGTAGCACAAGGTTACACACAAGTCGAAGGTATGGACTATGGTGAGACCTATGCCCCCGTTGCTAGACTTGAGTCCATTCGCATTTTACTTGCTTATGCCAATCACCATGATATCACTCTTTACCAAATGGATACTAAAAGTGCTTTCTTAAATGGAGAAATTGAGGAGGAAGTGTATGTTAAACAACCTCCCGGCTTTGTTAATCCCAAGAAACCTAATCATGTTTACAAACTTCGTAAAGCTCTTTATGGTATTAAACAAGCCCCTAGAGCTTGGTACAAATGCTTGACAAAGTTCCTTCTTGAAAAAGGTTTTGAAATTGGAAAAAATTATTCAACTTTGTTCACGAAGAGGGTTAATGGAGAATTATTTGTATGCAAAATTTATGTTGATGACATTATCTTTGGATCTACTAACCCCTCTTTTAGTGAAAAGTTTGGAAGGTTGATGTCGGAAAAGTATGAGATGTCTATGATGTGTGAACTCAAATTCTTTCTTGGTTTGCAAATCAAGCAAACTAAGGAGGGTACCTTTGTTTCTCAAACAAAGTATACCAAGGACTTATTCAAGAAGTTCAACATGCAATAAAGTAAAGGTATGAAAACTCCAATGCCCACGAGTGGACATCTTGACTTGACTAAGGATGGCAAACTGGTTGATCAAAAAGTTTATCGATCTATGATTGGTTCATTGCTATATCTATGTGCCTCCCGTCCCGACATTATGCTAAGCGTGTGCATGTGTGCACGATACCAAGTGGCACCAAAAGAGTGTCATCTCAAGGCTGTGAAAAGAATCGTGAGATACTTGCTACATACACCAAACTTTGGCATATGGTATCCCAAAGGATCTTCTTTTGATCTTGTTGGCTATTCCGATTCGGACTATGCCGGAGACAAGGTTGATAGAAAATCCACTTCGGGTACATGTCAATTTCTTGGTAGATCTCTTCTGTCTTGGTCCTCCAAGAAACAAAACTCGGTATCTCTATCTACTGCCGAAGCGGAATACATTGCCGCGAGATCATGTTGTGCTCAATTACTATGGATGACACAAACTCTTAAAGACTATGGTGTGCATAAGAGACATGTACCATTACTATGTGACAATGAGAGTGCTATTAAAATTGCACACAATCCCGTGCAACATTCCCGAACTAAGCATATTGAGGTTCGTCACCATTTCATTCGAGATCATGTTGGGAAAGGTGACATTGACCTTAAACATGTTCGTACCGACAAGCAATTGGCAGATATCATCACCAAACCTCTTGATGAGAAGGTATTTTGCCACTTGAGGAGTGAGTTGAACATCATTGATGCTTCAAATGTGAACTAGAGGTTCATGTGGATGCATACAAGGGCATGAGCATTCTTGACTAATCCATGATACTTCCATGATCATACTATACCTTGGACATTTTGCTCCCTTGTATTGTATCTAACCTTTTGTAGGTACTTGGACAAGCTACATGTCACAAGATTGCATCTCACTCTTATTATGAGCAATCTTGTATGAACCAAGTATCAACAATCCTTGGTGGGACAAGGAACAAGACAACCTAAACATATCCTTTGACAACACTTGAGTTTATGCTACATTCTTGTCATTTTGGATATACATGTTGTTCCTTGCAAATCTAACCCATGTAGGAAGATGAACTACAAATGATAGGATTGCTCCCAACTTCAACTCATGAGCATCGACTTCAAGTTCAACTACATGATGGACATCACCACCAAATCCCAATGTAAGTTCTGTTGGGGAACGGAGCATGAATTTCAAAAATTTCCTACGCTCACGCAAGATCTATCCATGGAGATGCATCGCTACGAGAGGGGAGAGTGTGTCTACGTACCCTCGTAGACCGTTAGCGGAAGCGTCTCACAACGCGGTTGATGTAGTCGAACAATCCTTTGAGCTCCACCGATCGAGTACCGAACGTACGGCACCTCCGAGTTCTACACACGTGCAGCTCGGTGACGTTCCTCGCCTTCTTGATCCAGCAAGACGTCGAGGTAGTAGATGAGTTCCGTCAGCACGACGGCGTGGCGACGGTGATGGTGAAGTGATTCCGGCATGGCTTCGCCTAAGCTCTCCGAAAATATGACCGAGGTGGAAAACGGAGATCGGGGCACCGCACACGGATATGGGACAATTGTGTGTCTCCAAGGGGTGCCCCTCCTCCGTATATAAAGGAGGGAGGGGGGAGGAGGCAGCCAAGTGTGGGGAGTCCTACTAGGACTCCCTAGTCCTAGTAGGATTCCACCTCCCATATGGAGTAGGAAAGGGGGAAGGGAGAGGGAAAGGAAAGAGGAGGCTGCGCCCCCTCCCCTAGTCCAATTCGGTTTGGGCAAGGGGGGGCGCGCGCCTCCTCACGTGGCCTGCCTCTCCTTTTCCCGTATGGCCCAATAAGGCCCATTACTTCTCCCGGTGAATTCCCGTAACTCCCCGGTACTCCAAAAAATACCCGAATCACTCGGAACCTTTTCGACGTCCGAATATAGCCTTCCAATATATGAATCTTTACCTCTCGGACATTCCGAGACTCCTCGTCATGTCCGTGATCTCATCCGGGACTCCGAACAAGATTCGGTCACCAATCACATAACTCATATAATACTATATCGTCATCGAACCTTAAGTGTGCGGACCCTACGGGTTCGGGAATGATGTAGACATGACCGAGACGACTCTCTGGGCAATAACCAACAGCGGAACCTGGATGCTCATATTGGTTCCTACATATTCCACGAAGATCTTTATCGGTGAACCTCATATGTCAACATACGTTGTTCCCTTTGTCCGGCGGTATGTTACTTGCCCGAGATTCGATCGTCGGTATCCAATACCTAGTTCAATCTCGTTACCGGCAAGTCTCTTTACTCGTTCCGTAATACATCATCTTGCAACTAACTCTTTAGTCACGGTGCTTGCAAGGCTTCTGCGATGCTGTATTACCGAGAGGGCCCAGAGATACCTTTCCGACAGACGGAATGACAAATCCCAATCTTGATCCATGCCAACTCAACAAACACTTTCGGAGATACCTGTAGTGCACCTTTATAATCACCCAGTTACGTTGTGACGTTTGATACACCCAAAGTATTCCTATGGTATCCGGGAGTTGCATGATCTCATGGTCAGAGGAACGTGTATTTGACATAGTGAAAGCAGTAGCAATAAACTGAACGATCATATGCTATGCTAACGGTTGGGTCAAGTCCATCACATCATTCTCCTAATGATGTGATCCCGTTATCAAATGACAACTCATGTCCATGGTCAGGAAATCTTGACCATCTTTTGATCAACGAGCTAGTCTAGTAGAGGCTTACTAGGGACTTAGTATTTGTTTATCTATTCACACATGTATTAAGTTTCCGGTCAATACAATTCTAGCATGAATAATAAACCATTATCATGAACGGGGAAATAAGATAATAACTAATTTATTATTGCCTCTAGAGCATATTTCCAACAAGTTCTCACATCTTAGAGAAGCTTTACTCAAAGACATGAGCTAAAGCAACTCAACAAGATGTGAATACATTGAAATGCTTAAAGGAAAATGGTAACCCCATTTTGAGTTTAAAGATGAGTATGACATATGATCAAGTGTTCTCACTTGACTCCTAAGTCAATATACTCTAACATAGGTGACCTAGTCGTCGACCTCTCTAGATGAAGTTCTCTAGTGTTTCTTTTGTGTTCCTTTTCTTGCTAGAGTGTTTCTTGTTCAAAAAAAAACTTCATCTAGATGTTTCTCTGCTTCTTTTCTTTCAGTGTTCTCTTCTCTTAGCTAGTTTAGTAGTAAATTCATTGCAAATCCTTGTGAGGATTCCTTTGTCTAGTGAGCTGAGTTGACAAATTTATCCAATTGCACCAGACTCGGTCACACTGAATTGCCTCAACTCGGAGTCACCAATTTTGCTGCTCTAAGGGTTTTTCTGTCAAATACTTTCTGAGTTTTTCTGCTCCAGCTCCACTCAATGATTCTTACCCTCTACTTGCATCT
This sequence comes from Elymus sibiricus, assembly GCA_039707655.1. Classification (NCBI taxonomy): domain Eukaryota; kingdom Viridiplantae; phylum Streptophyta; class Magnoliopsida; order Poales; family Poaceae; genus Elymus; species Elymus sibiricus. The sequence continues at coordinate 194,371,412 of CM077672.1, forward strand.
GGAACTACTCAATAGTTAGATGTATTACTCAAGGACCACACCTACTTGACCAATGACCTTGAAGTAGCCCTTCTTGGAAATTGATGTCAAAGGGGGAGAGAGAGATACATCAAAGCTTATCTCCACAAGCTCTTCTTTACAAAAAGGGAAGAGAGAGATGCACTTTACAAGAGGAGAGAATGTTACATGTTTCTAAGAGTGGAGAAACATGATTTTTCCTACTTTGGTTGCTTTAGTTTTCTCACCCTACCTGTTGCCAATATCCTATGTCAATTTCAGGGGGAGAGGAAGTTTTTAAGGGGAGACAACTATTTTCTTTTGGGGACATGTTTGCCTCTGACAGAAGTATTCACTTAGTGATACTCTCTTCTACATGTCATCCCAATCTTGGTTTCTTGTTGATCTTGTGTCATTTCTTGAAGAAATTATCTTGTGTTATCTAACCCTGTTTTCTCAAGTGTATTTCTTCAGGTACTTGATCAAGAACTTCGAGGTAAGTATATGCATCACACTCATGTACATGATGACTGCTTGCTTTTGCACATATTGTTTGCAAGAAGATAATCATGAACATGTGAGTACTTCAATTTCATTTTATTGCTCTGATGCATGTAGCCAAGATACATGTTACATGTGCATTTCTTTAATTTGTGCCTCTGCTTTCCATATTTTACTATATGCACATCCTTAGGGGGAGCTCATACATGTTACATGTTTTCTTCAAAGCTTTCATATAATCTTCAATTTACATCTTTATTTGAAGCTTTGATGTATGTTGTCATCAATTACCAAAAAGGGGGAGATTGAAAGCATATTTACTCCCTTGGTGATTTTGGTAATTTATGCCAACATACATGTTGTTGGACTAATGCCTTTATCTAGTGAATTTCAAACAACTTCAACAAATGGTATGGCAAGGACAAGGAGACGTGGAACCCCTCAAAATGCTAAGGACATACATTGGCAAAAGCTCAAGACTCTTCATTTTTGGTTTAGTGATCCAAGATCACATTGAGTCCATAGGAAAGCCAATACTATTAAAAGGGGATGAGGTTTTGATAATGATCTGTTTGCTCAAGTGCTTAGTAATATTGCTCCAAAATCCTCAGCCACTTTCTCTATCCTAACCTGTCCTATTTTCCCAGAGTCAAACTCGGTTCCAACGAATCCTATCCTACCGGACCCATCGAGTTCATAAGGACAGTGCCACTAGCCAAACCCTAACAAGTCGGTTCCACCGATATGGATCTCGGTCCCACCGAGATGGCCTTGCCAACTCTCTGTCATCAGTTGCAATTATTTCGGTCCAACCGAGTTTTGCAATCGGTGCCACCGAGATGGCTTGACCAACTTTCTGTTGCCTTGTTGCAATTATTTCGGTCTCACTGAGATGTTGCAATCGGTGCCACCGAAACGAGGTTTGCCCTACCATTGCACATCGGTCGCTCCGAGTTGTTTCCATTCGGTTCCACCGAAACTTCAAAAGTTCCCATCTTTTGCATAGGTCGGTCTCACCGAGAATTCCAATCGGTGCCACCGAGTTTGGTCAAAAGTGTGTAACGGTTGAATTTTGTGTGGAGGCTATATATACCCCTCCACCACCCTCTTACCAAGTAAGAGAGCCATCAGAACATGCCTACATTTCCACCATACATTTTCTGAGAGAGAACCACCTACTCATGTGTCGAGATCAAGATATTCCAATCCTACCATTTGAACCTTGATTTCTAGCCTTCCCCAAGTTGCTTTCCACTCAAACCTTTCTGCCACCATAGCCAAATCTGTGAGAGAGTGTTTGAGTGTTGGGGAGACTATCACTTGAAGCACAAGATCAAGGAGTTCATCATCAACACACCGTCTATTACCTTTTGGAGAGTGGTGTCTCCTAGATTGGTTAGGTGTCACTTGGGAGCCTCCAAGATCATGTGGAGTTGAACCAAGGAGTTTGTAAGGGCAAGGAGATCGCCTACTTTGTGAAGATCTACCCCGAGTGAGGCTAGTCCTTCGTGGACGGAAGCCATGGTGGAATAGACAAGGTTGCTTCTTCATGGACCCTTTGTGGGTGGAGCCCTCCATGGACTCGCGCAGCCGTTACCCTTCGTGGGTTGAAGTCTCAATCAACGTGGACGTATGATAGCACCACCTATCGAAACCACGCCAAAAACCACCGTTTGTTCATTGCATTTGATCTTCCATACTCTACCCCTTTACTTTCCGTACACTTGCATGCTTTACTATTTCCGCTGCTCAATCTCTAGATATGCATGTGTAGGAAGTCTTGGTGTGATCTTAACTTGTGCCAAAATCTGCCTAAATTTCAAGTGAACTAAAAATTTCTACTTTGGTTGGTTAAGGGTCTATTCACCCCCCTCTAGACCTATCTCCTCGAACCCACACACGTCGACGCGCCCGCCGCCAAAGCTCTAGCTCCTCCTTTTCCCAGGCGGCCTCACAGCCTTCATGGGCCTCCTAGTACCTGGCTTCCTCCTCCGCCATCTCCTTCTTGAACACCACTTGCTTGGCTTTCTCAGCCGGCAGCAGCACCTTCCACAGACAAAGATTGTACCGGCCCCAAAACCACTCCAAAGTTGGGGGATCCGGTGCAACTTCGTCTGGTGGTGCATAGGGGTCCTCCTCATCGCTGCTCTGCGCCTTGACGTCCTCGCGGGGCGGCGCCTCCTCCTCGATGCATGTGCAGATCGGCGGCGCCATGGCAGAGTTTTGTGTGAGAGAGAGGGGGCGAGAGAGGAGAGAATGTAGATGAGAATGCAGGCGGGATGACGTGGGCGGGATAGTATTTATTGGTGGCCGGAATCTAGATCGACGAGAGCAGTACACGCGTCGGTCGCCAAAATTTATGAGTGCTAAAGATTGAATTACACATGATTCCCGGAGCAAAAGCTGTGTGTGAAATAAATCGCTGATGGTTCCCATGACTGAACCGCGTCTGATTAATAACCCGCGCCACTCACCTTCCAAACCTCGGGGCGCGAAACAGAGTGCCAATCTTGTGGGGCCCAGTTGTCTTGCCAGATATTTACATTTTCTTTCCAAATGTTCTGCATGAATGCTTATTTCGTGCTACCATGATATTATTATAAAACATAATACATAAATGATTTTTCCGATGATATGCTGTTGCATGTACATGTAGTTCAGATTTGAATTACGGCCATTAAATGGTTACAAACTCACTTAATGTCTTAAAAATGTCAAATGACCCCTGAAAATTTCCAAATTTAAACATGAAAGTTGTATTCGTGCATGTTAACGGTAGAAAAAATGCCAAGCCATAAGAGGAAGCGACTGTCGGTTCGTCATCAAACATGCATATTCTTCCCTCTCGGAACCACGAGTCTTCTCGTGAGATGCTCCGATTCGTGAGAGGTGTGTTCCAAAACTTTGAACAAACATGCCAATTTTTTACCACGGCATCTTGGTGCCATTTCATGAAATCAAGCAAGGTTTCATGTATTTTTGATCATTTTTGAATTTTCTAGAATTTAAAAGCCATGGTTCTCAATGTTTGTGTCCAAGCCATGACACCAATATCTTTGAAAATTCCTTCCAATTTACTGCACAGGGCATTAACTCGCACACAAGTACACAAATATGATTTTCCAACCCATGATGCTTTGCTGTTGCATGTACATGTAGTTCAAATTTGAATTTCGGCCATTAAATGGCTAGAAACTCACTTAATGTTTTAAAAGGTCAAATGAACCCTGAAAATTTCCAAAATTTAACATGTCCGTTGTATTAGTGCATGTTAACGATACAAAAAAATTCAGGGTCATACGAGGAAGCGAGCGCTGGTTCGTCATCAAACATGCATTATTCCCTCTTGGAACCACGTGTCTTCTCGTGAGATGCTCCGATTTGTGAGAGGTGTGTGTCAAAACTTTCGTCAAAGTGGCCAATTCTTTTACCACATCATCTTGGTGCCATGACATGAAATCAAGCAAGGTTTCATGTATTTCTGATCATTTTTGAATTTCCTGGAATTTAAAAGCCATGGTTCTCAATATTTCTGTCCAAGCCTCGACACCAATATGTTTGAAAATTCCTTCCAATTTACTGCACAAGGCATTAGCTCGCACACAAGTTCACAAATATGATTTTTCCAACCCATGATGGTTTGCTGTTGCATGTACATGTAGTTCAAATTGGAATTACGGCCATTATATGGCTAGAAAATCACTTAATGTCTTAAAAAGGTCAAATGAACCCTGAAAATTTCCAAAATTTAACATGTCCATTGTATTATTGCATGTTAACGATACAAAATATCAGGTTCATACGAGGAAGCGAGCGCCGGTTCATCATCAAACATGCGTTGTTCCCTCTCGGAACCACGTGTCTTCTCGTGACATGCTCCGATTTGTGAGAGGTGTGTGTCAAAACTTTAGCCAAAGTGGCCAATTCTTTTACCACATCATCTTGGTGCCATGACATGAAATCAAGCAAGGTTTCATGTATTTTTGATCATTTTTGAATTTTCTAGAATTTAAAAGCCATGGTTCTCAATGTTTGTGTCCAAGCCGTGACACCAATATGTTTGAAAATTCCTTCCAATTTACTGCACAGGGCATTAACTCACACACAAGTACACAAATATGATTTTCCAACCCATGATGGTTTGCTGTTGCATGTACATGTAGTTCAAATTTGAATTATGGCCATTAAATGGCTAGAAACCCACTTAATGTCTTAAAAAGGTCAAATGAACCTTGAAAATTTCCAAAATTTAACATGTCTGTTGTATTAGTGCATGTTAACGATACAAAAAAATTCAGGGTCATACGAGGAAGCGAGCGCCGGTTCGTCATCAAACATGCATTGTTCCCTCTCGGAACCACGTGTCTTCTCGTGAGATGCTCCGATTTGTGAGAGGTGTGTGTCAAAACTTTTGTCAAAGTGGCCAATTCTTTTACCACATCATCTTGGTGCCATGACTTGAAATCAAGCAAGGTTTTATGTATTTCTGATCATTTTTGAATTTTCTGGAATTTAAAAGCCTTGGTTTTCAATGTTTCTGTCCAAGCCGTGACACCAATATGTTTGAAAATTCCTTTCAATTTACTGCACAAGGCATTAACTTGCACACAAGTTCACAAATATGATTTTTCCAACCCATGATGGTTTGCTGTTGCATGTACATGTAGTTCAAATTGGAATTACGGCCATTATATGGCTAGAAAATCACTTAATGTCTTAAAAAGGTCAAATGAACCCTAAAAATTTCCAAAATTTAACATGTCCATTGTATTAGTGCATGTTAACGATACAAAAAATTCAGGGTCATATGAGGAAGCGAGCGCCGGTTCGTCATCAAACATGCATTGTTCCCTCTCGGAACCACGTGTCTTCTCGTGAGATGCTCCGATTCGTGAGAGGTGTGTGTCAAAACTTTCGTCAAAGTGGCCAATTATTTTACCACATCATCTTGGTGCCATGACATGAAATCAAGCAAGGTTTCATGTATTTCTGATCATTTTTGAATTTTCTGGAATTTAAAAGCCATGGTTCTCAATGTTTGTGTCCAAGCTGTGACACCAATATGTTTGAAAATTCCTTCCAATTTACTGCACAGGGCATTAACTTGCACACAAGTACACAAATATGATTTTCCAACCCATGATGGTTTGCTGTTGCATGTACATGCAGTTCAAATTTGAATTACAACCATTATATGGCTAGAAACTCACTTAATGTCTTAAAAAGGTTAAATGAACCCTGTAAAATTCCAAAATTTAACATGTCCATTGTATTACTACATGTTAACGATACAAAAAAAACTTAGGGTCATACGATGAAGCGAGCGCCGGTTCATCATCAAACATGCATTGTTCCCTCTCGGAACCCCGTGTCTTCTCGTGAGATGCTCCGATTTGTGAGAGGTGTGTGTCAAAACTTTCGTCAAAGTAGCCAATTCTTTTACCACAGCATCCAGGTGCCATGACATGACATCAAGCAAGGTTTCATGTATTTCTGGTCATTTTTGAATTTTTTGGAATTTAAAAGCCATGGTTCTCAATGTTTGTGTCCATGCCGTGACACCAATATGTTTGAAAATTCCTTCCAATTTACTGGACATGGCATCAACTTGCACACAAGGACACAAATATGATTTTCCAACCCATGATGGTTTGTTGTTGCATGTACATGTAGTTCAAATTTGAATTACGGTCATTATATGGCTAGAAACTCACTTAATGTCTTAAAAAGGTCAGATGAACCCTAAAAATTTCCAAATTTTAACATGACAGTTGTATTAGTGCATGCTAACGGTACAAAAAATTCATACAATTTCCATCACCATCCGTTGCCACTGTACTCCAAATTAATCTTTCGCAGCTAATAAAGAAATGGACTACATTGCACACAGTTGGTTATAGGAACCGTTTGCGATGAAAATTCGTGGGTCTTTTTATGTCTTCCTCCATAAGTTTCGCCGGATTCGTCTCCTCAAGCGCCGTTCACCCCTGAATCCTCGAGTCCCCGATACCCATTCCCCAACCCATTCTTGCGAAGAATGACGTTGTGGAGATGCTTCACGAGGGCCCGTGCGGTCGCCGGGTCTGCCCCGAGCGGCTCCGCCTCCGCCGAGAGCGTGGCTGCATCAGCTGAGAGGGCATCTGCGGCAGCCGACAGGGCAGCTGCAGCAGCCGAGATGGCTGCGACGGCGGTTGCAAATGCCGAGAGCACTCGAGCAGCCGTCCGTGCCGCGGAGGTCGCCCTGGCCCGGGTCGAGGCCATCCACACCCAGATCGAGGATGCACATGCCAAGATATTCCAGGCCTCCTCGGAATCTAGCATGCACCCCACATCCGAAAAGGCGGCGGAGATGCTTCTCGACGATGTGGCGGCGGAGGCCATGGAGCCCCTGCTTCCTCATGAGATCGCTGAGCGGGAGCTGGAGATGCAGGAGGCGGCAGAGATCGAGGAGCACCGGGACGAGGAGTTGTGTGTGGCTAAGGAGGAGGTAGAGAGGCGCCTGTCCGTTGAGGAATTGGCGATGGAGTACCAACGTGAGCTCTGGCGCCGCCACTACTGCGAGTACTACAACCTTGGGGGCGGCATTGAGGACGAGGATGACGACGCAGTCGACTTCAGCCTGGGGGACGCGGAGTCCACCAGCGGCGGCATGTCGCCAGGACAAGTCATCGACATCTCATCTTACACCGGCAAGGCATAGGGAGGCGCGTTGCTACTTGTAGACTGTGTTGGTATTTCCCCGAAGAGGAGAGGATGATGCAGTATAGTAGAGATAAGTATTTCCCTCAGTTAAGAACCAAGGTTATCAATCCAGTAGGAGAACCACAAAAAATCCCTTTAACTGCACCTGCACACACAAAAGCAAACACTTGCACCCAACGCAAATAAGAGGGTTGTCAATCCTCTTAGCAGTTATTTGCAAGGATTAATTCATAGATAGATAAACTAAAATACTAAATAAAATAAAAGTAAATAAATTGCAGAAAGGTATTTTTGGTTTTAAATATATGATAAAAGTAGACTCGGGGGCCATAGTTTTCACTAGAGGCTTCTCTCTCGAACACATAGCATACGGTGGGTGAACAAATTACTATTGGGCAATTGATAGAAAAGCAAATAATTATGATGGATTCATGGCAATGATCATGTATATAGGCATCACGTCCGAGACAAGTAGACCGACTCCTGCCTGCATCTACTACTATTACTCCACCCATCGACCTCTATCCAGCATGCATCTAGGGTATTAAGTATGAAATAGAGTAACGCCTTAAGCAAGATGACATGATGTAGACAAAGTAAACTCAAGCAATATGATTAAACCCCATCTTTTTATCCTTAATGGCAACAATACAAATACGTATCATGTCCCTTTCTGTCACTGGGATTGAGCACCGCAAGATTGAACCCATCACAAAACACCTCTCCCATTGTAAGATAAACCAATCTAGTTGGCCAAACAAAATCGATATATCAGAGAGAAATACAAAGCTATACTAATCATGCATAAAAGAGTTCAGAGAAGACTCAAATATTTCTCATGAATAATCTGATCATAAACTCACAATTCATCGGATCCCAACAAACACACCGCAAAAGAAGATTACATCGGATAGAACTCCATGAACATCAAGGAGAACATGGTATTGAAGATCAAAGAGAGAGAAGAAGCCATCTAGCTACTAGCTATGGACCTGTAGGTGTGTGGTAAACTACTCACACATCATCGGAGGGGCAGCAAGGTTGATGAAGAAGCCCTCCATGATCGATTCCCCCTCCGGCAGAGTACCGGAAAAGGCCTCCAGATGGGATCACGGAAGAACAGAGGCTTGCGGTGGCGGAAAGGTTTTCTCTTCTGTCTCGCTGGTATATTGGGAATATTTGGGAATTTATAGCGCTGGAATTAGGTCGGGAGGGGCTACGAGGGGCCCACAAGCCTGGGAGGCGCGCCCTACCCCCCAGGGCGCGCCCTCCGAGCTTGTGGCTCCCTCGCGACTCCTCTGGTCTTCTCCCGAAGCTTCGTGGGTCTCTTCTGGTCCAGAAAAAATTAATCCAAAGTTTTTTTCTCGTTTGGACTCTTTTTGATAATGATTTTCTGAAAAGACAAAAACAAGCAAAAAACAGCAACTGGCACTGGGCACTGAGTTAATAGGTTAGTCCCAAAAAATGATATATAATGGCATATAAAACATCCAAGATTGATACTATAATAGCATGGAACAATAAAAAATTATAGATACATTGGAGACGTATCAAGCATCCCCAAGCTTAATGCCTGCTCGTCCTCGAGTAGGTAAATGATAAAAACAGAATTTTTGATGTGGAATGCTACCTAACATGTTTCATCATGTAATCTCTCTTACGGTATGAATAATAAGATCCGAATGATTCAAAGCAATAGTCTATAGTTTGACATAAAGACATCAATACTCAGGCATACTAATAAACAATCATGTCTTTCAAAATAAAAATGCTAAAGAAAGTTATCCCTACAAAATCATATAATCCTGTCATGCTCCATCTTCTTAACACAAAATATTTATCATGCACTACCCCGATGACAAGCCGAGCAATTGGTTCATACTTTTTAACGCGCTTCAGCTTTTTCAACCCCCATGCAATACATGAGCACAAGCCATGGATATAGCAATATGGGTGGAATAGAATATGGTGGTAGAGATTAATAAGGGGAAGTCAAAAATAAGAAGATAGTCTCACATCGATGAGGCTAATCAATGGGCTATGGAGATGCCCATCAATTGATGTTAATGCGAGGAGTAGGGTGATGACCCACAAGTATAGGGGATTAATCGTAGTCCTTTCGATAAGTAAGAGTGTCGAACCCAACGAGGAGCAGAAGGAAATGACAAGCGGTTTTTAGGAAGGTATTCTCTGCAAGTACTGAAATAAGCAGTAACAGATAGTTTCGGTAGCAAGATAATTCATACCAAGTAACAAGTAACAAGTGTAATAAAGTGCAGCAAGGTGGCCCAATCCTTTTTGTAGCAAAGGACAAGCCGAAACGAACTCGTATAATAAGCAAAGCGTTCTCGAGGACACATGGGAATTTCATCTAGTTACTTTCATCATGTTTGTTTGATTCGCGTTCGCTACTTTGATAATTTGATATGTGGGTGGACCGGTGCTTGGGTGATGTTCCTACTTGAACAAGCCTCCCACTTATGATTACCCCCTCTCGCAAGCATCCGCAACTACGAAAGAAGAATTAAGATAAATCTAACCATAGCATGAAACATATGGATCCAAATCAGCCCCTTACAGAATAGCGCATAAACTAGGGTTTAAGCTTCTGTCACTCTAGCAACCCATCATCTAACTACTACTCCGCAATGCCTTCCCTTAGGCCCAAAGATGGTGAAGTATCATGTAGTCGACGTTCACACGACACCACTAAAGGAAGCAACAACATACATATCATCAAAATATCGAACGAATAGCAAATTCACATGATTACTTATGACAAGACTTCTCCCATGTCCTCAAGAACAAAAGTAACTACTTACAAATCATATTCATGTCCAAGATCAGAGGGGTATTGAATAGCATTAAGGATCTGAATATATAATCTTCCACCAAATAAACCAACTAGCATCAACTACAAGATGTAATCAACACTACTAGCAACCCACAGGTACCAATCTGAGGTTTTGAGACAAAGATTGAATACAAGAGATGAACTAGGGTTTGAGATGAGATGGTACTGGTAAAGATGTTGATGAAGATTGGTCCTCCCACGATGAGAGGAACGTTGGTGATGTCGATGGCTTTGATTTCCCCCTCCCGGAGGGAAGTTTCCCCGGCGGAATCGCTCCACCAGAGAGCAAAATAGCTCCTGCCCAGGTTCCGCCTCGAGACGGCGGCGCTTCGTCCCAAAATTCTTCTTTTGATTTTTTTCTAGGGCAAATGGCTTCATATAGCAGAAGGAGGGGGTCGGAGGCCTGCCAGGGGCCCCACAAGCTCGTGGGGCGTGCCCAGGGGGGTAGGGCGCGCCCCCCAGGCTTGTGGCTTCCTGGTGGGCCCCCTTCTATTGATTCTTTCGCCAGTATTTTTTATATATTCCAAAATAATTCTCCGTAAATTTTCAGGTCATTTGGAGTTGTGCAGAATAGCTATCTCTGTTTCACCCCTTTTCGGTCCAGAATTCCAGCTGCCGGCAATCTCCCTCTTCATGTGAACCTTGCAAAATAAGAGAGAAAAGGCATAAGAATTGGACAATAAAGTGAAATAATGATTAAAGACATATTAATTATCAATAGGAAATCATGATGCAAATGGACATATCCACTCCCCCAAGCTTAGACCTCGCTTGTCCTCAAGCGAAAGCCGAAATTGATAATCATGACCACATGTTTAGAGAGAGAGGCATCGATAAAAATAAAATACGGACATGGAGCATGATGATCTTTATTATAACAGCAATATATCCTCATAAAACTTCTCATGAAAAAGTGACAATTCATCCACAAGTTAAAGTATGAACCATAAACCAAATTGAAAACTAACAAACTATGATCTCAGTCACTGAAGCAATTGCAATTCATCATATTATCAGAAAGATTCTATGTAAGAGCTTTGTTTAGCAAGTTCACATACTCAACTATCATTTAGTCTTCTATGATTGCTGACACTCACGGCATACTTATGGAGCAAAAGTTTCGGTCAGACACATAGAAAGATAGGGGCTTATAATTTTGCCTCCCAATGTATTTACCTCGAGGGTAATGTCAACAATAATAACTCATGATCACCTACATCCAACTGGATATATATATGCCTGGATCAATCCCCACCACATGATGCTTGCCAAGAGAGAAAATAAAAATGGAATAGAGGAGAATGCTATTGACTCTTGCATGAAAGTAAATACATAAAGTAAAATATAGGCCCTTCGCAGAGCGAAGCAGAGGTTGTCATGCGCTTTTTGTTTTTGGATGTGCAAGCTCTTAATGTAAAGGAACGTCACTTTATATTGCCCCTTGTGATAGCGACCTTTATTATGCAGTCTGTCGCTTTAATTTCGTCACCATCAAAAGATCGTACAAAGCTTATTTTCCCTTACAATAAAAGATCATACATATTTAGGAGCAATTTTTATTGCTTTGCACCGATGACAACTTACTTGAAGGATCTTATTCAATCCATAGGTAGATATAATGGACTCTCATGGCATGAAACTGGGTTTAAGGGTTTTTGGATGCACAAGTAGTATCTCTACTTAGTACAGAATTTTGGCTAGCAAAAGATAGGGGGCAAGCACCACATGTTAGAGGATCCAAAACAATATAACTTCTATGTGAATATAAGCAACCATAACTCATTACGTTGTCTTCCTTGTTCAACATCGACTATTTGGTATAGAATATTTAATGGGGGCTCACAATCATAAAAGATGTCCAAGATAGTGTATTTATATGTGAGACCTCTCTTCCTTTATTACTTTTTCATGAATTGCAACAATGACCAATGCTATGTTTGTCAACTTCCAACAAGTTTCATCAATTATACTTCTTTTTATGTGAAGTCATCACTCCCCATAGGATTAGCTTATGATCTCTGTTTTTTTATTTCTAAGATTGGATCAACAAAAGCAAAACACTCAACTCAAACTACTCTTTATTATATAACTTTCACACACGATTACATAGATAGATAGATCACAAAGCAAGCACTCAAAACTAAATCATACTAAAACTTTATTCTTCTAAATCACGAAATAACTAAGGATCGAACTAAGATAGATAATAATGATAAAAAGTGATGGTGATACGTGTGGCACCCCGGCTCAGAGCAACCGGTTTACCTTGCATTGCCAGCCCAGAGATCAAGTCTTCTGGCAATACACAACAACTTGGTACAGAAAACAACCGCTTTATTGATCTCTTAGCAGGAACATAGGTTCACATATTACATGATGAACGAGGCCAAGCGGCACACATGGTGCGGATGCACTTATGTACATTATTTAGTAGACATGACAGGGGCCTCGATGATAAGGGAACTACTGCGCGGCAACGGAACGACGAGGTAGCGGAACTCCTATGCACAGGGACACTGCTGGGACACGGCCTAGAGCGCGACATACTGCTCGACATCCACACCATGCACGGCTTCTCCTGCATCTGGCATGATAAGCCAGGTGAGTACTTTGAATGTACTCGCAAGCTCACAACAAACAAAACAAGTGCGACAAACAACAACAAGGCATTTAACAGGCTTAATGCATGAGCATGATACTACTCAACATGAGGTGTATGTGAAACATTGCCATGGTCCCTGGGACCAACTTACCATTTCGGGGTTACCGCGTAACCACCGTTCATAACTTACCAACGTGATCCTTACTCGATCACATCCATACCTTGCATAGTGATCCTCACTCGATCACCACTTCTGCATGTGCCATCTTGTGAATCTTAGTGTGCAAGTTTATTATATCTGTTGACCCACGGTGTGACCTACTACGAACTGTGTCCATATCCGAGGACGCGGCTATCGATAGATTATACACTCTGCAGAGGTTAGTACGCTGTACCCACACTACGGAACTCGTGGCCTCGTGCTCCCATTCGGGTGGACCAATGACATTCCGACAAAACCAATCTATTGCATGACACTCTCCCGGCCACTCCGACAAACTCTCCTTTGGGCTATGTCCTGGGTGACCCCGATGCCAACATGTGACATCCGCCACCTCTGTGGCTGCCACCGTCGTGGCCAAACATAAACATCGTCCCAAACGGGGACCTCGGTACCATAAAACTCGGGTCCTCAAGGTTATGACTGCCTACCGGGCCAGGGTAGCGCTAGAGCACAACCTTCCCTCGTAGGAGGCACCGGCGAGAGGCATGACAATATACCGCATTAGGGCCTCCCCATCCAGGCAAGTGTGGTTGCACTGGTGAGCTCGATTCGGTGGCACCATGACTCGATCAACAGCATGTTCAAGTTGGATTAATGTCAAGTTTAACTTGAAATGACAATGATTCGAGCCATAGTGTGTGAATGGATGCACGGGTCACGATCATGAATGATGAATGCATCATACTACCATATGTGCATATGGCATGATTCCTACTGCCCACATAAGCAAGTAAGCATGTAACCTACTGTATACTATCAAAATGACAGAACAAAGTCTATGCAATAAGAGTTATATAGCAAATTATTTTAAATAGTGAATATATGATGAATTTAATTCAATTAAACCAAAGTCATTGCAATGCCATCCTTGCATCTAAATGTTGTGGCTTGCCTTGGTTCAGAGGAGTGTCACAATACTCCTGGCCTTCTCCAACACAACTAGGTTCTTCTGAAAATAATTTAAATGCAAAAAGAAAATGTCACATAACACTGTTTATTTCACCAGAAATTCTCAACAACAAGAAAAATTCTGAAATTTGGCATACAGAAACTTTGGAATTTTACAAACCAGTAGCAAAAAGAATCAACTCAATTGGACTTATAGATTAAAAGTTATAGCTAGTCAAAGTTGGATTAGATCTGGTCAAAATTTGAATTTAAAAGAAAAACCAGAAGCGGCCACGTCGAAGACGTATTCAGAGAATACACCTCCACTTATACCGCTTCGGGCGGGCGAGAGAGAGGCTGACGGGTGGGTCCCGCTGTCAGGATTAAACAGGGGAGAGGGAGGGAACAGAGAGAGCGGCGCTTTCGCCGGTGATACTCCGGCGAGGAGTCCACGGTGGTCGCCGGAGTTGGGCGGGATGGACTCAGGGCAGTACGGCGAACATGTATGTACCCGGAGTGACGGCGGGGGTGGATGGACGGCGACGGAAACTTCCTCTCCAGAGATGGCGGCGGCGGAGCTTCTCGGACTCGGCGATTCCGGCGACAATCCGGCGAGCTCTCGGCATCGTCAAGCTCAGGAGGTCTCCACGGTCTCGGGGGTAGCAGTGGTTGGAGCTGGGGTGGGCTAGAATGAGTGCACGGTGGTGGGGGATCTGCGGCTATCTCCGGCGATCAACGGCGGCGAGAGGCCCTCCCGGCCTTGCCGCGCTCGTGGGGGAGTAGTTTGTGGCCAAGAGAGGTGAGGGCGATGCTCAAAATGAGTCGGGGAAGCTTCTATTTATAGATGGGGCTCACCCGCTCTCGGGTGCCCGCCGGCGTTGAGCCGTAGAGGAGGAGAGGAGAGGATAGGCTTGGGCTCAGCGTGGGGAAAGAGCAGAGGAGCACAGGGCTACGCGGTGCACGCGTGCGGCCACAGTGGCGCGCACTACGCGAAGAATGCGGGCACGCGAGCTCACTGTTCCGCCGCTTTGCTCTCGGCCGCTTCCGGCGAGTGGCTTGCCGGCATCAGGGAGGAATAGGGAGAGGGTTGGGTGGCGCGCTAGGGTTGGCTGCGGCGCTGGGGCACGGTGAGGTGTCACGGGGAGGGAGAATGGGCGGTGGCCGAGGGGCCCGACGCACAGAGCGTGGCGAGCGCATGCAGTGCACCGCGCTCTCACGCGGTCACCGCATGCACTGGCACGCTGGGTGCTTTCGGCGCTGCCACACCATGTCCACCATATTGTCCCTTCAACGCGGTGCCTAGAAATGCTCTGGTCTTGCCAAGTGGCTCACTGGAGGTGACTAGAGGAAGCAGCAAAGTTTCTGGACAGAAACTTGCTCCAAGCACTGAGGAAAAATGGCTAGGAATTTTGAGCTGAAATTTGGTGGTTAAGCATTACTTAGGAGGGTAGTCATGTGGTAAAAATTTCAGCTCAAAAAGATCAAGGAAAAATATAGTTGCTTCACAAAGTGCCATTTCTGACCAGAAGCAAAAACATTTTCCTTGGCTGAAAATTTCCAAATGACTATGGGATATTTTTGCATAGGAAGGTGAGGCATGATCCAAAGAATATCTGGGAATTTTCTTGGAATTTTTAGAGCAATAAAAAATAGGGGTTGCTTCATAGCTATGTGAGAAAATGAGCATTTTCAGGGAGAAAATGAATATAAGGGCATTAAATAAAAATATCCAATGGCATTATTTTGAGAGGGATGAGGCCTAGGGAGGGTTTATGGATGAAAGAACCCACTTGGAAGAAAATCAAAAATAAATCCAAGTGGTAAGTCCAAAAGAATTGACTGAAAAACCCAAATGCAAATAAAATATTCAATAAATCCAAATAAAAGAAAAAGACAAAATCCAGGGTGTTACAATACGATACCGGGGCACCTCCCCCAAGCTTGGCACAATCCAAGGGTGGTGCCCATACCCATGTACTCAAATCTCCTTCTTCGGTGATGGTGGTGATGTGGTGGTGGGCTTGTCCTTCAAAATATTTAATAAGATATCTTTCAAACTCTTGACCTCCTGGAGCAGCTGCTGAATTGCGGTGGCGTTCATTTGCACTTCAACCATAATATGTTTATTTTCCGGCCACCATGATCCCTTTCCTGCATCATTCTCACTTGGACAGGAAATATCCCAATTGGAAGGTATGTGCATGCAAGGAGTATTTTCAACCCCATAATTGTGGACCAAATTATGAAAATTGTTCCGATGTAACCTATGTAAGGGTCTCCTAGGAGGAAGCCCTTCTTGTACCTCTGGATTCCCATGGCTTGTAGTGCTTCTTACGGCTTGATGAGGATTTGGAGTCATGGAGATGCCGGCAAGGGTAGCCCTCTCAGAGGCCGGGGGTGGACTTCCAGCGAATCTCCATTATCTGCTTCCATGGTAACCTCCTCCTCCTCCTCTCTCCTGAGTTCCATCTGTAGCAACCAAGCGTCGTCTCCCACGTTGTTGGAAGAAGCAGAAGACATAATGCCCTGCCTCGAAAATCTGACAGGAAACAACACGAAACAAGAGCAGAGGAGAAACTTGCGATGCAGTGGTCAAAACACCCGTGAGTATATATAATGAATTTTTCCCATGCAGAACAAGTAATATGGAAGAAAAACGGAGTCGGGAAAGTCCACGAGGGAGCCACAAGCCTGGTAGGCGCACCCTAGGGGGTAGGGCGCGACCCCCAGGCTTGTCGCCTCCTCGTGCACTTTTCAGACTGTTTATTATTTTCCTAATTTTTTATATATTCCAAAACAGACAGAAAGTACTTTTATAGAAGTTTCAGAGTCGGTTTACTTACCGTACCACATACCTACTCCTTTTCAGGCTTCTGGAGCGTTCCAGAAGATTTCTTCTATGTGCTCTTCCGGTGTCATTGTTTGAATAATATTAGTTTCAACATTAATAGGCGTACCTGAGATATAATGCTTAATTCTTTGCCCATTAACCACTCTTAGATTATTGCCTTCAGAGTTGTTTATTTTGATGGCTCCGGAGCGATAAACTTCTTCGATGATGTATGGCCCTTCCCATTTAGAGAGAAGTTTTCCTGCAAAAAAATCTTAAACGAGAATTGTATAATAGAACATGATCACCTACTTTGAATTCCCGTTTTTGAATTCTCTTATCATGCCACCTTTTAACTTTTTCTTTTAACAACTTGGCATTTTCATAAGCTTGGGTTCTCCATTCATCTAGAGAGCTAATATCAAATAACCTCTTTTCACCGGCAAGTTTAAAATCATAGTTAAGTTCTTTAATTGCCCAATATGCTTTATGTTCCAATTCAAGAGGTAAATGACATGCTTTTCCATAAACCATTTTATAGGGAGACATACCCATAGGGTTTTTATAAGAAGTTATGTAAGCCCATAATGCATCATCAATTTTCTTAGACCAATTCTTTCCAGATCTATTAATAGTCTTTTGCAAAATTAATTTTATTTCTCTATTAGTTAATTCAACTTGACCACTAGACTGAGGATGATAAGGAGATGCAATTCTATGATTGACATCATATTTAGCAAGCAATTTACGGAAAGCACCATGAATAAAATGTGAACCACCATCAGTCATTAAATATCTAGGGACTCCAAACCTCGGGAATATAATTTTTTTAAGCATTTTAATAGAAGTGTTATGATCAGCACTACTAGTTGGAATAGCTTCTACCCACTTAGTAACGTAATCAACAGCAACTAGAATATGAGTATATCCATTGGATTTAGGAAACGGTCCCATATAATCAAAACCCCAAACATCAAATGGTTCAATAACAAGTGAATAGTTCATAGGCATTTCCTGACGTCTACCCACATTACTAATTCTTTGACATTCATCACAAGAGAGGACAAACTTACGTGCATCCTTGAAAAGAGTAGGCCAATAAAAACTAGATTGTAATACCTTGTGTGCAGTTCTGTCTCCCGCATGGTTGTTGGAAATATGCCCTAGAGGCAATAATAATAAAGTGTTTATTATCATATTTCCCCATTCATGATAATGGTTTATTATTCATGCTAGAATTGTATTGACCGGAAACTAAATACATGTGTGGATAATGAACAAATACTGAGTCCCTAGTAAGCCTCTACTTGACTAGCTCGTTGATCAAAGATGGTTAAGGTTTCCTGACCATGGACATGAGTTGTCATTTGATAACGGGATCACATCATTAGGAGAATGATGTGATGGACATGACCCAACCGTTAGCATAGCATATGATCGTTCAGTTTATTGCTATTGGTTTCACTATGTCAAATACACGTTCCTCTGACCATGAGATCATGCAACTCCCGGATACCGTAGGAATACTTAGGGTGCATCAAACGTCACAACGTAACTGGGTGATTATAAAGGTGCACTACAGGTATCTCCAAAAGTGTTTGTTGAGTTGGCATGGATCGAGATTGGGATTTGTCACTCCAACTATCGGAGAAGGTATCTCTGGGCCCTCTCGGTAATACAGCATCACAGAAGCCTTGCAAGCACCGTGACTAAAGAGTTAGTTGCAAGATGATGTATTATGGAACGAGTAAAGAGACTTGCCGGTAACGAGATTGAACTAGGTATTGGATACCGACGATCGAATCTCGGGCAAGTAACATACCGCCGGACAAAGGGAACAACGTATGTTGATATATGAGGTTCACTGATAAAGATCTTCGTGGAATATGTAGGAACCAATATGGGCATCCAGGTTCCGCTGTTGGTTATTGACCGGAGAGTCATCTCGGTCATGTCTACATCATTCCCGAACCCGTAGGGTCCGCACACTTAAGGTTCGATGAGGAAATAGTATTATATGAGTTATGTGATTGGTGACCGAATGTTGTTCGGAGTCCCGGATGAGATCACGGACATGACGAGGAGTCTCGGAATGTTCGAGAGGTAAAGATTCATATATTGGAAGGTGGTATTCGGACATCAGAATGGTTCCGGAAGGTTCCGGAATATTATCGGAGTGCCGGAGGGTTATCGGAACCCACCGGGGGAAGTTATAGGCCTTATTGGGCCATACGGGAGAGAAGGGCTGGCAGCAAGGGGCTGCTGCGCCCCCCTCCCAAGGGGGTCCGAATTGGACTAGGGGAGTGGGGGCGCACTCCCCTTTCCTTCTCCCTCTCTCTCCCTTCCTTCCCCCCTCCAAGGTGGAATCCTACTAGGACTTGGAGTCCTAGTAGGACTCCCCCCTCTCCCTTGGCGCGCCCCTAGGGGGCCAGCCAGCCCTCCTCCTTTATATACGGAGGAGGGGGGCGCCTCTAGCACACAAGTTGATTATCCCAAGCCGTGTGCGGCGCCCCCCTCCACCGTTTAGAGCCTCGGTCATATTTTCGGAGAGCTTAGGCGAAGCCCTGCCGGAATCACTTCACCGTCACCGTCGCCACACCGTCGTGCTGACGGAACTCATCTACTACCTCGACGTCTTGCTGGATCAAGAAGGCGAGGAACGTCACCGAGCTGCACGTGTGTAGAACTCGGAGGTGCCGTACGTTCGGTACTCGATCGGTGGAGCTCGAAGGATTGTTCGACTACATCAACCGCGTTGATCTAACACTTCCGCTAATGGTCTACGAGGGTACGTAGACACACTCTCCCCTCTCGTAGCGATGCATCTCCATGGATAGATCTTGCGTGAGCGTAGGAAATTTTTGAATTCTTGCTCCGTTCCCCAACAATGGTGTCCTCCATATGCCTCGGAGTGACACTTCCGTAGGATTTGTTCCTGTTCATGCTTAGGTACACAACGTCTAATAATACCATCTACTCCTTTATATAAGTGTGGGTCATCCCAAAAGTAATGTCTTAAATCAAAGAAACACTTTTTCTTTTGTTGGTATGTGAAACTAGGTGGTATATATTTAGCAACAATGCAATTAGCATAGTCTGCATACCAAGGAGTATTACGAGAAGCATTTATCACAGCTAATTGTTCATCAGGGAAATCATCATTATAGGAAGTGGGTCATCAAGAACATTTTCCATTTGAGACAAATTATCAGCTACGGGATTCTCAGCTCCCTTTCTATCAATAATATGCAAATCAAATTCTTGTAGCAAAAGAACCCACCTAATAAGTCTAGGTTTAGCATCTTTCTTTTCCATTAGATATTTAATAGCAGCATGATCAGTGTGAATAGTAATTTTGGAATCAACAATGTAAGATCTAAATTTATCACATGCAAACACAACTGCTAAAAATTATTTCTCAGTAGTAGCATAATTTCTTTGAGCACTGTCTAGAGTTTTACCAGCATAATGAATAACATTCAATTTCTTATTGAAAGGATCGATATGGTTGACTAGGGGGGGGTGAATAGGCAACTACCAATTTTTAACTTTTCTTAACAAATTAGGGTTAGCAACAAAATAGGTTGTCTAGATGTGCAACTAGGTGAGCAACCTATATGATGCTAACAACAACAACAACAACAACACAAGCAAGCAAAGGATACAACACAAGTAAAGCTTGCACAAAGTAAAGGTAAGAAATAACCACAAGTGGAGCCGGTGAAGACGAGGATGTGTTCCCGAAGTTCCTTCCCTTTGAGAGGAAGTACGTCTCCGTTGGAGCGGTGTGGAGGCACAATGCTCCCCAAGAAGCCACTAGGGCCACCGTATTCTCCTCACGCCCTCACACAATGCGAGATGCCGTGATTCCACTAGTGGTGCCCTTGAAGGCGGCGACCGAACCTTTACAAACAAGGTTGGGGCAATCTCCACAACTTAATTGGAGGCTCCCAACACCACCACGGAGCTTCACCACAATGAATGTGGCTCCGAGGTGACCTCAACTGTCTAGGGTGCTCAAACACCCAAGAGTAACAAGATCCGCAAGGGATTAGTGGGGGGAATCAAATTTCTCTTGGTGGAAGTGTAGATCTAGGCCTTCTCAACCAATCCCTAAAGAATCAACAAGTTTGATTGGCTAGGGAGAGAGATCGGGCGAAAATAAGCTTGTGAGCAACAATGGAGCTTAGGGGAGGAAGAGGTAAGTCAACTAGAAGAAGATGACCCCCTTTTATAGTGGGGAAAGAAATCCAACCGTTATGCTCTCACAGCCCGTGCACAAGCGGTAGTACCGCTCAGGTGAGCGGTACTTCCACTGGCATGGAAGTTCCTGGCGCAGAGTACAATTGAACAGGTCAGGGAGGCGGTAGTGCCGCCGGAGCGGTACTACCACTCCCACCAGTGGTACTACCGCTTAGTATTGAACTGCAGCCGGAAACACCGGTAGTAGAGAAAGGTAGGGCGGTAATGCCGCCCGGGGCGGTACTACCGCTGGCAA
The DNA here is from genome assembly GCA_039707655.1 of Elymus sibiricus. Taxonomy (NCBI): domain Eukaryota; kingdom Viridiplantae; phylum Streptophyta; class Magnoliopsida; order Poales; family Poaceae; genus Elymus; species Elymus sibiricus. The sequence continues at coordinate 194,392,507 of CM077672.1, forward strand.
CTACTGCTCTACTTCCGCTTGAGAGACAGAACTATCCAGAAAGCAAAATATACGCGGTACAAAGTGCGGTAGAGAAACAACGGTAGTTCCGCCGGAGCGGTACTACCGCTCCACATGAGCAGTACTTCTGCTTAGTAGTAAAAAGCCCAGTGACTCTGCAGTAGTAGGATGGTAGTTAGGGCCGTAGTACCGCTGGAGCGGTACTACCGCGCTGAACTACCGCTCTACTACCGCTCAGTTACAGAACCTAAAAATAAGCGGAAGTTGGGTTAGCATTGAACTGCGGCACTACCGCTGGAGCGGTACTACCGCTGAGCAGAGCGGTACTACCGCTTATGATGCTCTGGAAAGCTCATGCACAAAGGAAGGATAAGCTCAATTGTCGGGAAAGAACGAGGGTGCAAAATAACTGTGTACATTTTGATTCCACCCAAACCTTTCCGAAGCCGACCCCCTCTTAATAGTACGGTGTTCCTACGACACAAGTCCACCGAAAATGAAATGCAAGAAAAACACCGTCTTCGCAATAGCTCCGAGGGGCACGAATCGTCTTGTGCTAAATGATAGATTCTCTGAAATGCTCAATGCACACGATTAGTCCGCAAAAGCATTGTCATCAATCACCAAAACTACTAAGGGAGAAATATGCCCTAACAATCTCCCCCTTTTTGGTGGATTGATGACAATACGGGATTTGCACAAAGATAAACGAGATAGAATGCAAACCCCAACATCTACAAAATATAGACAGGCTCCCCCTAGATGTGTGCACTAATTAGATATGCCTTTGGAATGCAAAGTACACACACTAGGATCCACACCTCCCCTATATTTTATAGACCGGCAACACTTGCATCAACTACATAAGAGAGATAAACATGGATGCAAGGAAATAGCATGTGAGCATAAAGATAGGGCACAAGATAGATAACATCTCACAAGCTGTACTAGACATAAAGATAGAGATAGGGTAGCATATGTCTCACACCATATGATAGGTACTGAGGTTCCACACACAAACTAAAGCCAACCAAACGAGAAAGAGTTCACGAGAGAATGAAAGCAACGACAAAGAAGAAACACTCGTGACTCGGCAAATCCCTAAACTCTCTCCCCCTTTGGCATCGAGACACCAAACAGGCAAAGAGCACTAAACAAGTCCAAGGTGATAAAGATGCTCCAGAACATCAGAACTCCGTGTGCTCATCTGAGTCCTTGTGCTCCTCAGACTCCTCTGCTGCCTCATGCTGACGCTCGGCCTCTGAATCTGACCATGTGCAATGCTGCGAGATCCATGTCTCCTCATCAGTGACCCTCTCCTCAGACCCACTAGCAACCTCCATGCCCAAATGCCTCATCATAGTCTTGTCATGCGTGCGGGCCTTCTTCTCAGCAACATGAGCCATATATTGTCCCTTGGCCTGAATGCAAAAGAGCTTCTTCATCTTTGCCTTGAGCTTGGACGCCCAAGATGGTTCCTTGACTGGAGAAGGAACAAACTCATAGTCAGGCTCTGCCTCATCATCAGAGTCAGTAGGTGCGATCTCCTCATTGGGGGTAGCAGGTGCAGTGCCCCAGTTCTCCTTCTGTCGCAGCTTCAGAATGCCATGCGACACCATGTGCTCAGTGGGAAGGGATACTCCTGGAAACTCAGCAACCCATTTTTCCTCAATCAACTTGAAAAGGAAGGGGCCATAAATGGGCACCTTCCGGTCAAGCACACCAGAACGAATCTCACGCCACATAATGTGAGAGATATCCAAAGTAGAGTTCCTACCCCTCTCCTTCATGCACATCAGAAGCATATCCACCAGATATGAGTGTATCTGATCCAGGTTCCCAATGCGAGGGAACAGAGTGTTGCAAAAGATGCGGTGCATGATGTCCAAGAAAGGAATGAGCTCAGTCCGAACGGCCCCCTTGGCAGTAGTCACAGTCTGGGAGTAACGAATCAGTTTAGACTTGTGCTGAGGAGTTGTTTCCTTGTGAGGCCGGAGACCAACATGGTTGCCCTGTCCCTCATCAGCAATGCCCAGACAATCCATGAATGCCTTCCACTCAGCCTTTAGTAGCCTCCCACCAGTCATCCAAGTCATGGATCTTGCCTCATTAGAATGAAAGTGAACAGTGGCATAGAATTGGGCCATGATCTCTGCGTCAAAGTCCTTGTTGAAGGTCATGATCGGAACGAGACCCACTACTAACAAAGTGCAAGAGCATCTCCAAAGTAAGCGGGATCCTGCTCCATGTGATGAAGATCGATAGACTTGGCATCCACATACAAGTTCTTCTTGCCCTTCAGAATATCCACATAGAGAAGTGACTACTCCTTAGTCCAGAAGGGACGACCAACAAACGCCTCATCCTAAGGACGATGATAAGGGTTGCACTGACGGAACAAAATGAACTCCTTGCCAGGCATCTCATCAGGAGGAGTCACCTTCTCCTTCTCTTTCTTCTTACTGACAGTCCTCTTCACCTGTTGCTTTGGTGGAGCACTGGAGCTGGCAGCTGCATCTTCTGAGGTGCGATAGCGCTTGGATCCACCGTGACGATCCGGGTTCTTGCGACGAGCCTGATGAGCGGAGCTACCATCACCTGGAACCCACAAACACAGAGCGAGGGAAAAGCAGGTGTAAAGCCATTGCATAAGCCAAGGGATACAAACTGAGAATAGACATCAGTGCAGAAGTTCTGAAAAACTAGGTCACAGCAGTAGTATCGCTTCCAGCAGTGGTAGTACCGTTGAAGGATAAGCGGTAGTACTGCTGGCAACGAGCGGTAGTACCGCTTGCAGCGGTAGTACCGTCTGTGTCCAAGCGGTAGTACCGCCCACCCGACGGGATAACATCCGCAGCGTGGATCCGGTAGTACCGGTGACATAGAAGTTCAAAAAATTTGGCAACGACAACTATTCTCCTATCTAACAGTCAACCCGCGTCCTACTCATGCCTAGATTTAGCCAAAAATCTACGAACACCACATGCATTGCCCTAGAACCAAGATTCAAAAAATAGAACCGTAGAGAGAGAAACGGAGGGCAATACCGGTGTCCATGGCAAGAGGAGGTGGTGGGGATCGACTCCACCGGTCGGAAACGGAGAAGACGGCACGGAATTGGAGGACCAGAGCCGGCCTCCGGAGTAGTTCTTGATCGCCTGAGAGAGAGAACTCGAGAGGAGAGGAAGTGACTGGGTACGAGGAAGTTAGAACTCCCCGTGCCCACCACTTAACCCCCTCGCGGGTCCCCGAAGCGGTAGTACCGCTGGAGTCAGCGGTAGTACCGCCTGAGCGGTAGTACCGGTCACATCCAAGCGGTAGTACCGCCCCAGTGCTTCGACAGGAGGTCGGCACACGGCACTCAGTGGTAGTACCGTAGGCCTGCACGGTAGTACCGCCTGAACGGTAGTACCGTGCTGGCCAGCAGTAGTACCGCTTGCTATCAGAGAACTGCTAGGATCAAAAATGAGAATATGGGCTTATGCAATTCTAAGAGGTTTGAGGATAGAAGGGCTTAGGTGGAGACAAGAAAACACAACAAAAGGGAAGGAATACTCCAAGGTCAAAAGCAACTAAAACCGAGAGCACACATGGAGTAGTCCAACAACCGAAAGCCTAAACGAATAAGCACAACTCCAACCAAATGGAGCCAACCCTCTCAAGGAGAGGGCGGTGACTGGAGTCACCTATGTTTGAGTCAATTGGTATGGCACCACGAAGATTTTAACCTTGGGCCCATGACCAAAACTCATCTTTGAAGCACAAGTACCATCCAAAAATGGCAAAAGTGAAAGACTTGATCAATTTATGCATAATGGGGGGAGGGAGAGCTCATTGAGAGAACAACACTCCCCCTATGTCCATGCCTACATCTAGAACAATATATCATGATGAATGCGGTGGGGTGTGCCTAGATTCAAGACACGTTGCTTGAATCAATGATATTTAGCTCATGCCTTAACTCGCGAAATCTTGCTTCATCCAAAGGCTTCGTGAATATATCCGCTAGTTGCTCTTGTGTACCTACATGAATAATATCAATCTCTCCACGCTTGACGTGATCCCGGATGAAGTGATGATGAATCTCAATGTGCTTCATCTTGCTATGTTGCACTGGATTGTAGGAGATCTTGATTGCACTTTCATTGTCACAGAAAAGAGGCACTTTGTCACAAGTGACACAATAATCCTTTAAAGTTTGCCTCATCCATAGCAATTGTGCACAACAACTTGCGGCGGCGACATACTCGGCTTCGGTGGTGGAGAGAGACACACAATTTTGCTTCTTCGAAGACCAACTCACCAAAGAGCGACCAAGGAATGGCACCCTCCGGAAGTTGACTTCCTATCCACATGGTCTCCCGCCCAATCCGAGTCCGAATATCCCATGAGATCAAAGCTTGCTCCTTTGGGGTACCATAAGCCAAAGTTTGGGGTATGAGCCAAATATCGAAAGATTCGCTTGACTACCACAAAGTGACTTTCCTTAGGCGCGGCTTGAAACCGTTCACACATTCCCACACTCAACATGATATCCGGCCTAGATGCACAAAGGTAAAGCAAGGATCCAATCATAGAACGATATACCTTTTGATCCACCGCTTTACCATTGGGATCAATGTCAAGTTGGCACTTGGTAGGCATTGGAGTCTTGGCCGGTTTGACATCTTCTAACTTGAATCTCTTGAGCATGTCTTGGGTATATTTGGCTTGGTTGATGAAGGTTCCTTCTCTTCTTTGTTTGACTTTGAACCCAAGAAAGAACTTCAACTCTCCCATCATAGACATCTCAAACTTCTCGGTCATGAGTGCGGCAAACTCATCATTGGAAGCTTTGTTAGGAGAACCAAAGATAATATCATCAACATATAGTTGGCATATGAACAAATCCCCTTTAACCCTCTTAGTAAAAAGAGTGGGATCGATTTTCCCAATTTCAAACCCACGGTCTTGCAACAACTCGGTAAGGTGCTCATACCATGCACGTGGGGCTTGTTTAAGGCCATAGAGTGCCTTATCGAGCTTGTATACATGATTGGGGAACTTGGGATCCTCGAACCCCGGGGGTTGTTTGACATATACCAACTCATTAAGAGGACCATTCAGAAATGCACTCTTCACATCCATTTGTTGCAACTTAAAATCATGATGAGATGCATATGCAAGCAACATACGAATAGATTCAAGACGATCAACGGGAGCAAAGGTTTCACCGTATTCGATACCCTCGACTTGGGAGTAGCCTTGTGCCACCAATCTTGCCTTGTTTCGAATGACAACACCGTTCATATCTTGCTTGTTCTTGAAGATCCATTTGGTTCCAATGACATTATGATTCCCCGTTGGCCTTGGCACCAAAGTCCACACTTTGTTGCGCTCGAAGTTGTTGAGTTCATCATGCATGGCTTCAAGCCAATCCGTATCCTCGAGCGCTTCATGTACCTTTTGGGGTTCAACACAAGAAACAAACGCGTGATGCTCACCAAAGTTTGTTAATTGTCTACGAGTGGTTACCCCCCTTTTTAAGCTTCCATAAACATTCTCCATGACATGTTGTTGATGCTTGAGTTTGGAAGCAATCTTGGCGGCACGACGCTCTAATAGCTCCTCCATAGTCTCTTGAGGAGGATCATCTTGAACATCTTGAGCGTCATCTTGAGCTTGCTCTTGATCATGAGCTTGCACTTGATCTTGAGCTTGCTCGGTGTCGTGATCTTGATCTTGGGCATCATTTGGTGCATCACCATCATCTTGAGGTTGATCTTGCCCTTGATATTGATCACTTGGTAAAGGACCTTCAGTTTGTTCTTCGGAAGCGTGTGGGTCAATGGTTGGTGATGGCTCCACTTGCGTAGAGCATTGTCCTTCTCCTTCGGCCACAAGGGGTTCCTCAATGGGGAGAATTTGACCAATCCCCATTCTTCTTATGGCTTGGGGAGGAATTTCATCACCTACATCACAAAGACCACTTTGCTCCACTTGGGAGCCATTATTTTCATCAAACTCTACGTTACACGTCTCCTCAATGAGTCTGTTGGACTTGTTGAGGACACGGTAAGCATGAGAGTTTGTAGCATAACCAACAAATATGCCCTCTTGAGCTCTAGGTTCAAATTTAGACAAACGTGCACCTTTCTTGAGAATGAAACACTTACACCCGAACACCCAGAAGTACTTGAGGTTGGGCTTGTTACCGGTAAATATCTCATATGGAGTCTTGTTCAAGCCTTTGTGGAGGTAGAGCCGATTGGATGCATGACATGCGGTGTTGATGGCTTCGGCCCAAAAGTTGTACGGAGACTTGAATTCCGCCATCATGGTCCTTGCCGCGTCCATCAACGTCCGGTTCTTCCTCTCCGCTACACCATTTTGTTGAGGGGTATATGGTGTGGAGTATTGGTGCTTGATCCCCTCATCACTAAGGAACTCATCCAAGGTGTAGTTCTTGAACTCGGTGCCGTTGTCACTTCTAATCATCAATATCTTTGCCTCATGTTGACGTTGAGCTTCATTGGCAAAGTCGATGACGGTTTGTTGGGTCTCGCTCTTCCTCTTGAAGAAATATACCCAAGTTTATCTTGAGTAGTCATCCACAATCACCAAGCAATACTTTCTTCCCCCAAGACTATCAAAGGATGGAGGTCCAAAGAGATCCATGTGAAGGATCTCCAAGGGCCTCTTCGAGTAGATGATAGTCATGGGTCGGTGAGCCGTCTCATGTTGCTTTCCTTCGATACAAGCACTGCAAGCACGATCTTTGGCAAAGCTCACATTTGTTAGTCCACGAACGTGATCCCCTTTGAGGAGACTTTGCAAAGATCTCATATTGACATGGGCTAGTCGGCGATGCCAAAGCCACCCCACATCAACTGTAGCCATTAGGCAAGTCGTGGTCTTAGTGGGTCGCTCCGAGAAGTTAACCACATAGAGACCGTTCTCGACATGCCCAACAAAAGCCACTTTAAGAGTCTTGCCCCACAAAAGGGCCACGGTATCAAGGTCAAAGAATGTGGCAAAGCCCATAAGTGCTAGTTGACGAACGGAAAGTAAATTGTATGCAAGGGTCTCAACAAGCATGACTTTCTCAATTGATAAGTCATGAGAAATCACAACCTTGGCAAGACCCAATACCTTAGATGTTGAGGCATCACCGAATTGAACATGGGTGGGCATAGATGGGCTTGGTTGCACATCCACCACCAAATGCTTGCTTCCGGTCATATGATTTGTTGCTCCACTATCAAGCAACCATGATCCTCCACTGGAAGCAAACTCCTACAAGAGATCAATGCTTGGTTTTAGGTACCCATTTTTGAATGGGTCCTTTGATGTTAGTAACAAGGGTCTTAGGAACCCAAATGGACCATTCAATGCATTCATAAGAAGGACCAACAAATTTGGCATAAACATGCCCATCACTAGCATGGCATAAAACATATGAAGGATTAAAGTCGCTAGCTTTGTTAGAAGGGGTGGTCTTGCCCTTCTTGGCATTACCACCCATACCCATGTCCTTCTTCATCTCATGAGCACCCTCTCCCGCCTTCACGAAGACTTCTTTGAGTGGGAGAGGTTGCTTGGTCTTGTTCTTCTTCTTCTTCTTCTTTGACTTGGGTGCAAACCTGAGCCCTTCCTTTGCCACAACCTCCTTTTGATTGCTCAAAAGGTCATTGAGGTTCTTCTCACCTTGTATGCAAGTCACAAGGCCTTTCTCAAGTTGCTCTTTCAACTTGGCATTCTCCTCCACAAGATGCTCATGCTCACAACAAGGGTTAGTAGCATTGGCATTATCAATTAAAACAAAAGGAGGACAAGTCGTTATATCCTTGGTTAGCTTCACTTGGAGTTGATCATGAGACTCCTTGAGGGAAGTATGAACACCCTTCAAGACCTTGTGAGCCTTGTCGAGTATGTCAAGATCCTCTTTGAGTCTATCATGGCCAACCCCAAGTGCAACCTTCTCAGAATTAAGCACACGAGTAAGAACATTAGCATGATCAAGATCTTTTTGCAGTTTAGCAAGATCAACGTTGTGTGACTCCTCAAGAGTCAAACGAAGACCTCGCTCTTCCTCAAGAGCAATGGAAAGATCCGCAATCTCATCGGCATAATCACGACTATGCCCTTCCAACTTGGAGATTGTATCCTCATGGGACTCAATGATGTCATTGGCCTCACCAAGTTGTTCCAAGAGAGCAACAAAGTGCTTCTTGGTCTCACCTTTGAGCTTACTCAAGAACTTATCAAACCCATTCTCATCAACCTTTACCACCTCACTATCATCCACACAATCCAACAAAGAAGGAGTAGTAGTGGTAGTGGTTTTGATGTTGGAGGTTACCTTGTTGATACCTTTGGCCATGAGGCACTTGGCAATGAGGTTCTCATTGGGGGCGCCGAAGAGAGACACCTTGGTTGGGGAAGAGGTGGCAATGGCCACGATTGCCATTGCCATTCCTTCACCACTTGTATCTTCATCATCATCATCATCGGAGATGTACTCTTCTTGCGTCACCAAACCCTTTTGAGGTAACTTCTTGGTGAAGTTGTTCTTGTTTGGGAAGGACTTGGCCTTGTCTTTCCGAATGAGCTTGCCACCATTGTCCTCCCTCTTCTCATACGGACAATCCACCACAAAGTGACTCACATTGCCACAATTGTAGCAAGTCCTTACTCGTTGCTTGCCCTTTGAGCCACTTGAGTTGTTCTTGGAGAAGTTGGGCCTTGAGTTTCTCTTGTTGCCCCAAAATTGCCTTGACGCAAGAGCCATGTGCTCGTGGTAAGCATATTTGGTGTCTTCGGGGCAACTCTCTTCTTCTTCCTCTTCTTCTTCTTCCGGAATAGCCTTAGCCTTCAAAGCAAGGTTGGGTGAGGCTCTCTTTGACCGTTGGACACAAGCTAGAGCTTTGTTGGCGGTCTTGTTCATGATGTTCATGGAAATAAACTCATCCGACACCTCACTTGAAGACAAGGTGTGGAAGTCCGGCCTTTGACGGATCACGGAGGACATGGCCTTGTTGAATGGCATGATGGCCTTGAGAAACTTGCGCTTGATCCAATTATCATCCATATCCTTGCTCCCATGATCTTGAAGAGCGACTGCAAGAGTTGTCAATCTTCGGTACAGATCATGAGGATCCTCATCTTCATTCATCACAAACTCATCAGCCTCATCAAGAACCACCTAAAAGTTGGACTGTTGTATGCTTGAGCTTCCCTTGTACAAAGATATAATATGCTCCCAACAATCCTTTGCACGAGCGAAGGGACGCAAGTGAGCTAGGTCTTCGGGAGGCACCGCAGATTGGAGGATGAACAAGGCGGAATGATTGTATTGATTGTCCGCCTCCTCTCTTGGGGTGAGGTTGTTTGGATCATGCGGGTAGAAACCTTGCTCGATGATTCTCCAAAGATTTGTAGAGCTGTGATTCAAATGAGACTTGATAAGAAAAACCCAATTAGCGAAATCACCCTTCACAAGCTTAGGCGGAGGACCAAGATGGTTTATATGAGGGGTAGGAACCGGTCCTCCATAGACCGGGGGAGGAGGAACCGAGGCAAAGGTTCCCGTCCCATTCTTGTCATGAGGGGTGGAGGTTTGAGTACCTTTAGCCGCTTCCTTACCGGAATTGGCCTCGTCCTCCAATGCGGTGGGATTAGCCACTTGCAACGGACCGGTAGACGTTTTCAACCCCTCAAGGAGTTCTTTAAGCATGGAGTTGACTTCAGCCGTCATAGACGTCTTAAGTGAAGTCACAGCTTCATTTAAGTCGTCTCGGGTGACCGAATTCAACTCCATGGCCTCAGGTACTTCATCAACACCACCTCCGTCGTCAACCATACTCTTCGGGTGGTGAAACCCTTAATAAAGAGACGAGGCTCTGATACCAATTGAAAGGATCGATATGGTTGACTAGAGGGGGGGTGAATAGGCAACTACCAATTTTTAACTTTTCTTAACAAATTAGGGTTAGCAACAAAATAGGTTGTCTAGATGTGCAACTAGGTGAGCAACCTATATGATGCTAATAACAACAACACAAGCAAGCAAAGGATACAACACATGTAAAGATTGCACAAAGTAAAGGTAAGAAGTAACCACAAGTGGAGCCGGTGAAGACGAGGATGTGTTCCCGAAGTTCCTTCCCTTTGATAGGAAGTACGTCTCCGTTGGAGTAGTGTGGAGGTACAATGCTCCCCAAGAAGCCACTAGGGCCACCGTATTCTCCTCACGCCCTCACACAATGCGAGATGACGTGATTCCACTAGTGGTGCCCTTGAAGGCAGCGACCGAACCTTTACAAACAAGGTTGGGGCAATCTCCACAACTTAATTGGAGGCTCCCAACACCACCATGAAGCTTCACCACAATGGAATGTGGCTCCGAGGTGACCTCAACCGTCTAGGGTGCTCAAACACCCAAGAGTAACAAGATCCGCAAGGGATTAGTGGGGGGAATCAAATTTCTCTTGGTGGAAGTGTAGATCTAGTCCTTCTCAACCAATCCCTAAAGAATCAACAAGTTTGATTGGCTAGGGAGAGAGATCGGGCGAAAATGAGCTTGTGAGCAACAATGGAGCTTAGGGGAGGAAGAGGTAAGTCAACTAGAAGAAGATGACCCCCTTTTATAGTGGGGAAAGAAATCCAACCGTTATGCTCTCACAGGCCGTGCACAAGCAGTAGTACCACTTAGGTGAGCGGTACTTCCGCTGGCACGGAAGTTCCTGGCGCAGAGTAGAATTGAATAGGTCAGGGAGGCGGTAGTGCCGCCGGAGCGGTACTACCGCTTAGTATTGAACTGCAGCCGGAAACAACGGTAGTGGAGAAAGGTAGGGCGGTAATGCCGCCCGGGGCGGTACTACCGCTGGCAACTACCGCTCTACTTCTGCTAGAGAGACAGAACTATCCAGAAAGCAAAATATAAGCGGTACTCAGTGCGGTAGAGAAACAGCGGTAGTTCCGCCGGAGCAGTACTACCGCTCCACATGAGCGGTACTTCCGCTTAGTAGTAAAAAGCCCATTGACTCTGTGGTAGTGGGATGGTAGTCAGGGCCGTAGTACCGCTGGAGCGGTACTACATCGCTGAACGACCACTCTACTACCGCTCAGTTACAGAACCTAAAAATAAGCGGAAGTGGGGTTAGCACTGAACTGCGGCACTACCGCTGGAGCGGTACTACCGCTGAGCAGAGCGGTACTACCGCTTATGATGCTCTGGAAAGCTCATGCACAAAGGAAGGATAAGCTCAATTGTCAGGAAAGAACGAGGGTGCAAAAGGACTATGTACGTGTTGATTCCACCCAAAACTTTCCGAAGCGGACCCCCTCTTAATAGTACGGTGTTCCTACGACACAAGTCCACCGAAAATGAAACGCAAGAAAAACACCGTCTTCGCAATAGCTCTGAGGGGCACGAATCGTCTTGTGCCAAAAGATAGATTCTCTGAAATGCTCAATGCACACGATTAGTCCGCAAAAGTATTGTCATCAATCACCAAAACTACTAAGGGAGAAATATGCCCTAACACTTATCAACTCTTTGTCCTAGAACAGCACCAACAACATAATCACTAGCATCACACATAATTTCAAAGGGTAGCTTCCAATCAGGTGGTTAAACAATAGGTGCAAAAATTAAGGCTTTCTTAAGTATTTCAAAGGCTTCTACACAATCATCATCAAAAACAAATGGAACATCTTTTTGCAAAAGATTAGTAAGAGGCCTAGAAATTTTAGAGAAGTCTTTTATAAACCTTCTATAGAAACCAGCATGACCGAAGAAACTTCTTATACCTTTGATATATATTTAGGACATGGCATTTTCTCAATTGCATCAACTTTAGCTTTATCAACTTCAATACCTCTTTCAGAAATTTTATGCCCAAGGACTATACCTTCATTTACCATGAAGTGGCACTTCTCCCACTTCAAGACAAGATTAGTTTCTTCACATCTCTGCAAAACTCGATCAAGGTTGCTCAAGCAATCATCAAAAGAAGTTCCGTAAACGGAGAAATCATCCTTGAAAACCTCAACAATCTTTTCACAAAAGTCAGAGAATATAGCAGTCATACATCTTTGAAAGGTAGCAGGTGCATTACATAAACCAAAAGGCATACGACGATAAGCATAAGTTCCAAAAGGACAAGTAAATGTGGTTTTCTCTTGATCTTCTGGTGAAACAAGTATTTGAGAGAAACCAGAATAACCATCTAGGAAGCAAAAATGAGTATGCTTAGATAATCTTTCTAACATTTGATCAATAAAAGGTAAGGGGTAATGATCTTTCCTAGTAGCTTTATTCAATTTTCTGAAATCAATTACCATCCTATAGCTGGTTACAATTCTTTGTGGAATGAGTTCATTTTTATCATTAGGAACAACGGTAATACCTCCTTTCTTAGGAACACAATGAACAGGACTTACCCATCTACTATCAGCTATGGGATAAATTATACCTGCCTCCAGAAGCTTTAATATTTCAGTTCTTACCACATCCTTCATTTTAGGATTCAGTCTTCTTTGATGATCAACAACGGGTTTAGCGTCTGGCTGCATATGAATTTTATGCTGACATAAAGTGGGACTAATGCCCTTAAGATCATCGAGAGTATATCCAATAGCGGCATGGTGCTTCTTCAGAGTTTTAAGTAATCTCTTTTCTTCATGCTCTAAAAGGTTAGTACTAATAATAACATGATATATCTTCTTTTCATCAAGATAAGCATATTTGAGTGTATCAGGTAATTGCTTTAATTTAAACACGGGATCACCCTTGGGTGGAGGTGGATCTCCCATGGTTTCAACAGGCAAATTATGTTTAAGGATAGGTGCTTGTTTAAAGAACAACTCATCTATTTCATTTCTTTCATTCATATGCATATCTTTCTCATGGTCTAGCAAATATTGCTCTAAAGGATCTGTAGGAGGCACAGCAATAGAAGCAAGACCAATAATTTCATCTTTATTAGGTAATTCCTTATCATGATGTTGTCTACTAAACTTAGAGAAATTAAATTCGTGAGATATATCACCAAACTTAACTCTAACCTTCTCTTTAACACAATCAATTTCAGCATTAACAATATTCATGAAAGGACTACCAAATATAATGGAACAAAAATTATCTTGTTGTGAACCAAGCACAAGGAATCAGTAGGGTATTTGATTTTACCACACAAGACTTCAACATCTCTAACAATCCCAAGTGGTGTAACAGTATCTCTGTTTGCAAGCTTAATAATAACATCAATATCTTCAATCTCAACAGGTGCAATATCATTCATTACTTCTTGATATAAAGAAAACGGAATAGCACTCACACTAGCACCCATATCACATAAACCCTGATAGCAATGATCTCCAATCTTAATAGAAACAACAGGCATGCCAACTACGGGCTTGTTCTTATCTAGCATATCTCGTTCATTTCTAACAGGTTTAGCAATTCTAGCAGCCTCATCACAGAAGTAAATAACATGCCCACCAATATCATCAACCAAGAGATCTTTAACCATTGCAATATTAGGTTCAACTTTAATTTTTTCAAAAGGTCTAGGTGTTCTTATATTACTTTTATTAACCACAGTTGAAGCTTTAGCATGTTCCTTAATCCTAACAGGGAAAGGAGGTTTCTCAATATAAGCAGTAGGCACAACTGGATCAACATTGTAAACAATTGCTTCTTCTTTAACACTAACAGGTTCTTCATTCAATTCAATAGGTGGATGATATTTAAACCATTTCTCCTTAGGGAGATCAACATGAGCAGATAAAGATTCACAAAAGGTAGCTACTATCTCAGAGTCAAGTCCATATTTAGTACTAAACTTATGAAAAGCATTAGTTTCCATAAAAGATTTAGCACAATCAAACTCAAGATTTATACCTGACTCATTACCTTTGTCGATTTCCCAATCTTCAGAGTTACGTTTAATTCTTTCCAGAAGATCCCATCTGAATTCAATAGTTCTCTTCATAAAGGAACCAGTAGAAGAAGTATCAAGCATGGATTGATCATTATGAGAAAGCCGAGCATAAATTTTTTGAATAATTATTTCTCTTGAGAGCTCATGATTGGGGCATGTGTGCAACATATACTTAAGCCTCCCCCAAGCTTGAGCGATACTTTCTCCTTCACGAGGCCAAAAATTATATATATAATTCCGATCACGATGAACCAAGTGCATAGGATAAAATTTCTGGTGAAATTCCAGCTTCAACCGGTTCCAGTCCCATGTTTCAGTATCATCACATAGCCTATACCATGTCAATGCCTTTCCCTCCAAAGATAAAGGGAATACCTTCTTCTTAACTCCATCTCCGGATAGACCTGCAAGCTTAAACAATCCAAAAATTTCATCCACATATATCAAGTGCATATCAGGATGCACCGTTCCATCGCCTGCATAAGGATTAGCTAGCTGTTTCTCTACCGTACCCGAAGGAATTTCATAATAAATATTTTCAGTAGGTTCAGTAGGTCGAGGAGCAACTCTCAATGCTTCCGGTCGAGGTGAAGATACCCCGAACAAGCCCCTCAAAGGATTACTTTCCATAGTGATGTGACGCCCCTGACTCGACCGTGCACTAATCATACACGCAAATGCGCACGATCAAGCCCAGAGACTCACGGGAAGATATCACAGCACAACTCTAGACACAAAATAAAATAATACAAGCTTTATATTACAAGCCAGGGGCCTCGAGAGCTCGAATACACAAGAGTCAGCGGAAGCATCAGTATCTGAGTACAGACATAATTAGACAAAGGTTGCCTTAAGAAGGCTGAGCAAAACAACGACAACTAGATCGAAGAGGCGCATGCCTCCTACCTGGGAGCCTCCGAACTACTCCTGGTCATCGGTTTCCACGTACTAGTAAGCTCCATTGGTGTGGTAGTAGTAGTCGTCGACGGGGTCGGCTGGCTCCGGGGCTCCGTCCTCTAATCGCAGCAACCGGGTAGGGGAAAAGAGGTAGCAAAGCAACCGTGAGTACTTATCCAAAGTACTCGCAAGACTTACATCAGAACTATGCTAGATATGCATCAGTATCAAAAGAGGGGGCTGTATCTATGGACTGGACGGCAGAAATGCCAGAATAGAAGGGAAGCTTAGCCTATCGAAGACTAGCATCTTGCAGCGTCTTGCAGCATTAGAAGAGTGCAAATTATTAGTATAATAAAGCAATAAGTAGGTAATAGCAATGCCCAGAGATCCTTCCTCGACTCCCTGCGAGAAAGCGATCCCGGAGCTAGCAATTATTAAAATAACACAGGTATCCAGTTCTAGTTGTAGTAGATCAGGATACAACTCCGAGCGTCCTGTTACCGTGGACACGGCTATTCGAATAGATAACTTCCCTGCAGGGGTGCACCAACTTACCCAACATGCTCGATTAACTCTGGCCGGACACACTTTTTGGGTCATGCCCGGCCTCGGCTGATCGACACACCGTAGTCCTACCTAGGCTCAACAGAGAGGCCAGCACGCCGGTCTACATCCTAAGTGCGAAGGGGTCATGGGACAATCGTCCTAAGCACTCCTGCGCGTTGCGTACGCGGCCGAGAGCAGACCCACCCCCTTAATACAAGCACAGGCAGTTACCGTCCAACCCGGCGCGCGCCGCTCAACTGCTGACGTCTGAAGAGCTTTCAGAAGAATTGTACGACGCCGAGTGCCCACTTTTATTCCTGCGTGGTGGTCAGTGCGAAAAGGCTAGAGGCCTACTCAGATCATATATCCAAACCCATTAGTGTGTTGGGAGCTCGCGGTAACGATCAGTGATCCTGTCGCCCCGTCTCGCAGACTTATGACAAGGGCCAGGCCCATCCCTCTCTAGGGCGGTCTGCCTGCCCGGTCGTGCCGTGTCATTATCTCGCGGGTACCCTCCTGGTCAACCCGGCTTATCAAGAGACTGTCGGGAACTCAGGTCCACCTCTATCGGGGTGGTACCGCCTGTCCCTTCAGTCCTGCAGTAACAGTTAACGGGGAACAGTTAAAGGTAACAGTGTGTCCTTACAATCAAGGTGAACTCAGAGGAATCACCCTCCGTAGGTTCACACCTGAGGTAAAATGTCAAGGTGAACTTGGAGGAATCACCCTCGATGGGTTCACGCTTGAGGTGCTGCACGACAGAGTCATCATCGGGAGTGGTGAGCGAGGAATCACCCTCGGTAAACCACACCTGATGTGCTACACTACAGAGATATCATCGGAAGTGGGACACGAGGCATCACCCTCGGCACTCGATAGTAGCCCTGCAGAGTCGTACAACTAAGGGGGGGCACTGGTGGTGTATTCGGTCTCCGTACATCGATCACACCGATCGAGTCACCAGTAGTAAAGCATGGCAACAAGGACAAGGGTGTGGGGCCACTGATGGATCACTAATCAGCCTATACTAAGCATTTAGGACAACAGGTAAAGTATCAACAACAGGTTACAAAATCAGGCTATGCATCAGAATAGGAGCTATCGAATAACAGTAGCAAAATCTAATGCAAGCATGGGAGAGAAAGAATGGGCGATAAAGGAATGCAAGGGGGTTTTGCTTGGCTGGAAGCTCCGCTGAAAGGGGCTGGTCGTCTGGAGCGTAGTCGTACTCGGGAGCAACATCGGTCTCGGGGTCTACCGGAGAGAAGAGGGGGAAGAAACAGTAAATATAAAGCACACAGATACAGCACAATGCATGACAAGGTGATATGATATGCTAGGGGTGACCTAATGAAGTGCTAGGTGTTATAGACGGAGCGGGAAAATATCCGGGAATATTTTCCCAGGTCTAGGCTTTTATCGGTTAGACGATCCAGAGGAAAAGGTTCCATGTTTGCTGTGCTGGGGCATGTGGCAGGTATGTGGATGGCATATTCGGATTCGTCTTATTTTTCTGATCAACTTTCATATATAAATTATTTCCATACGAGTTACAGATTATTTTATATGAATTTCCAAAGTTTGAATCATATTCTGGAATTTTCTGGAGTTATATTAATTCGAAATTAATAGTAAAATGCTATGTGCACACACTGAAGTGTACACAGCAGGGTCTACAGAGGCTGACATGTGGGGCCTGTTGACTGAGTTGACCCAGTCAACATTTGACTGGTCAAAGGGGTGAATAGTGTAGGCGGGTCCCACATGTCATTGACTAGGGTTAGATTAAAAGGTTATTTAGCTGCTGGGGCCCACTGTCATGGACTAGTAGTGGGGTGGGTTATTAGTACTAAAGGGGGATTAGCCCCCTAATTAAACTGGGGCCGGGCCCCACTTGGAAGTGGCCCAGCCGTGCCTCTCCTGGCCAGGCCACGAACGGACACAGGAGGGCGCCAGCGGCCATGGAGTCAGGAGGCGAGCTTGGACGGCCGGGCGAACGGGCGGCGCGGGCGCAGGGACAGCTGCAGGCGGGTGCGACCGGGGTGTAGCGGGCAGCAGCGGTAGCAGCCGACAGTAGCGGCAACAGCGGCAGCAGAAGCAGTAGCAGACATCAGCGGCAGTGGCAGAGGCGCTAGGTAGCAACGGCAGCAGGCAGCAGCAACACAGCTAGCAGCGGCACAAGCAATAGCAACTGGAGGTAGCAGCGGCAGAGCTAGCAGCAAGCAGCAGCAGCAGCAAGTAGGAAGTGGCAGCAGCAACAGTAAGTGGCGGCGGCAAAGCAGCAGCAGCTAGTAAGCAGCGGCATCAGTAGCAGCAGCTGCGACATCAAGCAGCACGGGCAAGCGTGCACGGGGGAACGTGGCCGGCTAGCAGGAGCGCGCGGGAGCGCAGACGCGGTGAGCTTCGGCCACGGCGGAACGGCGACGAAACGGAGGGGGAATGAGGGGAATGGGAGTGGCGCTCACGGGGGGAGGCGGAGGACGCGGCCGGCATGGCGGAGGAGCTCCGGTGAGGTAGATCGGGCACGGGGCAGCGGCGGCCGTAGGCGAGGAAGATGCGTGGATCCCGGCGATGCAGTGCTTCCCCGCTCAAACCGGTAGCACTAGTCGAAGGAGACGTCCATGGCGCAGCTCCTGGACATCTTTTCAGACACCGGGGAAGTCGGTGGCCGCGACGACGACGACGACCATGGCGAGTAGCTCTCGGACGAGCTTCCAAATCAAAAAGAGAGAGAGAGAGGCAGAGGGATGTGGGGCTAGGGTTTTCGTCTACTGGGTCGGGCCTCCCAGGAGCACTATAACGACGCGCGTCGGCCATCCAGCGGTCATGGCGAGCACAGATGCGCGCCACACACGTGCATTGCCTCTGTACAGAGGAGGAAAGGGGAAGGAGGTGGGCTGGCTACTGTAGCAGTGGGCTTCTAAGTGCACAGTCCAAATTTTCCTTATTCTTTTCTGGGATTAAACTAGCTACTGTTTTGTATTTAGCTGAATGAGCAAACAATTTTTGTTAAATGCGAAACTTGGCACATAAATCAAGCACACAATTACTAGGTGGCACAAAAAGTTAGGGGCCATTTGGAGTTGTCTAACCATTTTTAGAAATTGAAAAGGCCAATTTAATTGCTGCTGTACCACTCAAATAATTCCCAGGGGCATTTTGGGAATTTAGGTGAGGTTGGTTACAACATGACAAATACTTAGAGAATATTTGCCAAATAATGAACTATTTTGATTGCATGATAGGAGGAGTAAATATTTGACATGCAATTCAAATTGGAATTTGGCTTTGATTTTGGACAAGTGGCAGATTGGATTAGTGCTCATGATGACATAACCACCATCAGGGGGAGATCACTGTAGCATGATTCTCGGGATGTTACAAGTGACAATAAATTTCAGCACGTAATATAAATGTTTCCTTACCAAATTCCACTCACCAAAGGCGCTTCACTACCCGGCAACGACGCCAGAAAAGAGTCTTGATGACCCACAAGTATAGGGGATCAATCGTAGTCCTTTCGATAAGTAAGAGTGTCGGACCCAACGAGGAGCAGAAGGAAATGACAAGAGGTTTTCAACAAGGTATTTTCTGCAAGTACTGAAAGAAGTGGTAACAGATAGTTTCGGTAGCAAGATAATTCGTAATAAGTAACAAGTCACAAGTGTAATAAAGTGCAGCAAGGTGGCCCAATCCTTTTTGTAGCAAAGGACAAGCCGGAACGAACTCGTATAATAAGCAAAGCGTTCTTGAGGACACATGGGAATTTCATCTAGTCACTTTCATCATGTTTGTTTGATTCGCGTTCGCTACTTTGATAATTTGATATGTGGGTGGACCGGTGCTTGGGTGCTGTTCTTCTTTGAACAAGCCTCCCACTTATGATTACCCCCTCTCGCAAGCATCCGCAACTACGAAAGAAGAATTAAGATAAATCTAACCATAGCATGAAACATATGGATCCAAATCAGCCCCTTACGGAATAGCGCATAAACTAGGGTTTAAACTTCTGTCACTCTAGCAACCCATCATCTAATTACTACTCCATAATGCCTTCCCTTAGACCCAAAGATGGTGAAGTGTCATGTAGGCGACATTCACATGACACCACTAAAGGAAGCAACAACATACATATCATCAAAATATCGAACGAATACAAAATTCACATGATTACTTATGACAAGACTTCTCCCATGTCCTCAAGAACAAAAGTAACTACTCACAAATCATATTCATGTCCAAGATCAGAGGGGTATTGAATAGCATTAAGGATCTGAACATATAATCTTCCACCAAATAAACCAACTAGCATCAACTACAAGATGTAATCAACACTACTAGCAACCCACAGGTACCAATCTGAGGTTTTGAGACAAAGATTGAATACAAGAGGTGAACTACGGTTTGAGATGAGATGGTGCTGGTGAAGATGTTGATGAAGATTGGTTCTCCCATGATGAGAGGATTGTTGGTGATGTCGATGGCTTCGATTTCCTCCTCCCGGAGGAAAGTTTCCCCAGCGGAATCGCTCCGCCGGCGAGCAAAATAGCTCCTGCAAAGGATCCGCCTCGAGATGGTAGCGCTTCGTCCCGAAAGTCTTCTTCTAATTTTTTCTAGGGAAAATGGCTTCATATAGCAGAAGGAGGGGGCCGGAGGCCTTCCAGGGGCCCCACAAGCTCGGGGGGCGCGCCCCCAGGCTTGTGGCTTCCTGGTGGGCCCCCTTCTGTTGATTCTTTCGCCATTATTTTTTATATATTCCAAAATAATTCTCCGTAAATTTTCAGGTCATTTGGAGTTGTGAAGAATAGCTATCTCTGTTTCACCACTTTTCGGTCCAGAATTCCAGCTGCCGGCAATCTCCCTCTTCATGTGAACCTTGCAAAATAAGAGAGAAAAGACATAAGAATTGGACAATAAAGTGAAATAATGATTAAAAACATATTAATTATCAATAGGAAATCATGATGCAAATTGGACGTATCATAGGGATTGCCATGCAACGGATGCACTAAGAGCTATAAGTGTATGAAAGCTCAACATGAAAACTAAGTGGGTGTGCATCCAACTTGCTTGCTCATGAAGACCTCGGGCATTTGAGGAAGCCCATCATCGGAATATACAAGCCAAGTTCTATAATGAAAAATTCCCACTAGTATATGAAAATGACAAAATAGGAGACTCTCTATATGAAAAACATAGTGCTACTTTGAAGCACAAGTATGGAAAAGGATAGTAACACTGCCCCCTTTCTCTTTTTCTCTCATATTATTATTATTTTTCTTTTTTTTTCCGTGGGCTCCTTTTTTTTCTTTTTTTTTATTTCCTCACTGGGACAATGCTCTAATAATGATGATCATCATACTTCTATTTACTTACAACTCAAAAGAAAATTACAACTCGAAATTAGAACAAAAATATGACTCTATATGAATGCCTCTGGCGGTGTACCAGGATGTGCAATGATACTAGCGTAACATGTATAAAAAATGATGAACGGTGGCTGAGCCACAAATACTATGTCAGCTATATGATCATGCAAAGCAATATGACAATGACGATGTGTGTCATAAAAACGGAATGGTGGAAGTTGCATGGCAATATATCTCGGAATGGCTATGGAAATGCCATAATAGGTAGGTATGGTGGCTGTTTTGAGGAAGATATAAAGAGGCTTATGTGTGATAGAGCGATCATATCACGGGGTTTGGATGCACCGACGAAGTTTGCACCAACTCTCGATGTGAGAAAGGGCAATGCACGGTACCGAAGAGGCTAGCAAATTGCGGAAAGGTGAGAGTGTGTATAATCCATGGACTCACATTAGTCATAAAGAACTCACATACTTATTGCGAAAGTTTATTAGCCCTCGAAGCAAAGTACTACTATGCATGCCCCTAGGGCGATAGATTGGTAGGAAAAGACCATCGCTCGTCCCCGACCGCCACTCATAAGGTAGACAATCAAGAATAAATCATGCTCCAACTTCTTAGCATAACGACAGATCATACGTGCATGCTTCGGGAATCACAAACCTTAACACCAATATTCTTACTAAACCACAATTATCTACTAGCACATCCCACATATTACCATCTTAATATCGCAAAACTGTTGCAAGGAATCAAACTTATCATATTCAGTGATCTACATGAAAGTTTTTATTATATCCCTCTTGAATACCTATCATATTAAGATCAAATTCATAACCCGTGCATATTACCATTGCTATTCATTAGAATCTCAAAAATATATAAGTGAAGCATGGGAGTGCAACTATTTCTTTAAAATATAATCACGGCCGTGCTCTAAAAGATATAAGTGAAGCACTTGAGCAACTGCCTAGCTCAAAAGATATAAGTGAAGCACATAGAGTATTCTAACAAATCATGAATAATGTGTGTCCCTCTCAAAAAGGTGTGTTCACCAAATATGATTGTGACAAACTAAAAAGCAAACAAACTATATCACAAGACGCTCCAAGTCTCATGTGATGAATAAAAATATAGCTCCAAGTGAGTTACCGATAGATTGTAGACGAAAGAGGGGATGCCTTCCGGGGCATCCCCAAGCTTAGATGCTTGAGTCTTCCTTGAATATTACCTTGGGGTGCCTTAGGCATCCCCAAGCTTAGGCTCTTGCCGCTCCTTATTCCTTTGTCCATCGTAGTCTCACCCAAAACTTGAAAACTTCAGCACACAAAACTCAACAGAAACCTCGTGAGATCCGTTAGTATAACAAATAAGTCTTAAACTTTAGGTACTGTTGTAAATTGATTCATATTTAATATTTGCATAATGCTACTGTACTCTAACTTCTCCATGACTCATACCCCCCGATACGATCCATAGATTCATCAAAATAAGCAAACTATGCAACAAAAAACAGAATCTGTCTAAAACAGAACGGTCTATAAGATCTGAACTAACATCATACTTTTGTAACTCCAAAAATTATGGAAAATTACTACAACTTGGGCAATTCATATTTCAATATTGTGTAAAAAATTAAGAAGGTTCTGATGTTCCAGCGAAAAACTAAAATTCCAGCACTGGACGCAAAAGTTTCTGTTTTCGAACAGCATCAATTATACTATCTTCCAAATCATCCCAAAGGCATTACTTGGCACAAACACTAATTTAAAGATAAAAACACAATAATAACAGAGGCTATAATTTTGCAAACACACAAAAACAGAAGGTAAAACAAAAAAATTATTTTATTCATTGGGTTGCCTCCCAACAAGCGCTATTGTTTTATGCCCCTAGCTAGGCATAATGATTAGTTTCAAGTGTTGTCATCCTTCAAATTAATTCCATAGGTGGCCCTCATAATAGATTCATAATGTGCCTTAATTATCTTTCTAGGGAAGTTTTCCATCCCTTTTTTTAATGGAAATTGAAATCTTATATTACCTTCTTCATATCAATAATAGCACCTATGGTTCGTAGGAAAGGCCTACCAAGTATTATAGGACAAGAAGGATTGCATTCAATATCAAGAACAATAAAATCCACGGTCGCATAATTTCTATTTGCAAGAATAAGCACATCATTTATTCTACCCAATGGCCTTTTAATAGTGGAATCCGCTAGATGCAAATTAAGGGAACAAGGATCCATATCAGTGAGACCTAGCACATCGCACAAAGATTTTGGTATAGTGGAAACGCTAGCACCAAGATCACATAGAGCATTACATTCATAATCTTTAATTTTGAATTTAATAGTAGGTTCCCATTCATCTTGTAATTTTCTAGGAATTGAAACTTCCAACTCAAGTTTTTCTTCATGAGCTTTCATCATAGCTTCAACAATATGTTTAGTGAACGCTTTATTTTGTTCATATGCATTTGGTGAATTAATCATGGATTTCAAGAAGTAAATACACTGAATTAAAGAACAACTATCATAATTAAAGTCCTTGTAATCCAAAGTAGTGGGTGCATTACTATTTAAAGTTTTGACCTCTCCAAACCCACTTTTTTCATTTTTTTCATCAAGATTATCGCCCTCCAAGCAATTGGGACACCTTCTATCTAAAGTTGACTCTTCTTTAGTCCCTTTTTAATCAAGTTTTATGTTGCTAAATAATGATTCAATAGGGGTGACACCAATCATTTTAATATCTTCATCATTACTATGATAAAAACCGGGTGGAATAGCTTTTTCTAGAAATTCTCGCTTGGCTCTCAACCTAGCGGTCCTTTCTTTACTTTCATTAATGGAGACATAGATAGCTTTAATAGACTCATTTATATCATGCTTGGGTGGCAAAATTTTAATTTTGAGATTTTCCACATCATGAGCAATTCTATTCATGTTCCTAGACAATTCATCAACTCTATTCAATTTTTCTTCTATCATAGCATTAAAATTCTTTTGAGAATTAATAAATTCTTTAATATTAATTTCAAGATCAGAGGGTATCCTATTATTATTATTATTATATGGATTACCATAGGAATTGCCATAATTATTAGAGGAATTTCCAGGAAATGGTCTAGGATTGAAATTACCCCTATAAGCATTGTTGTTGAAATTATTTCTAGAGACAAAATTCACATCAATAGCATCATTATTTTGCTCAATCAAAGTAGACAATGGCACATCATTAGTATCAATATGAGCACTTTTATTAGCAACCAATTTCATAAGAGCATCCACCTTATCACTCAAAGTATTAATTTCTTCAACAGAATTTACCTTCTTACCAGTTGGAGTTCGTTCAGTGTGCCATTGAGAATAATTTGTCATAATATTGTCAAGAAGTTTTGTAGCTTCTCCCAATGTAATTTCCATAAAAGTACCACCTGCGGCAGAGTCTAGCAAATTTCTAGAAACAAAGTTTAGTCCCGCATAAATTTTTTGTATGATCATCCATAAACTTAAACCATGTGTTGGGCAATTTCTTATCATTAATTTCATTCTCTCCCAAGATTGTGAAATATGCTCATGTTCAAGTTGCTTAAAATTCATAATTTGATTTCTTAAAGAAATAATCTTAGCGGGAGGAAAATACTTGGCAATAAAAGCATCCTTACACTTATCCCAAGAATCAATACTATTTCTAGGCAAGGATGAAAACAAAGCTTTAGCACGTTCTCGTAGTGAGAACAGAAATAATTTTAATTTGACAATATCATTATCCACATCTTTTTTCTTTTGCATATCACAAAGCTCAACGAAAGTATTAAGATGGGATGCATCATCTTCATTAGGACTACCAGAAAATTGTTCTTTCATAACAAGATTAAGCAAAGCAGCATTAATGTCACACGACTCCGCACTAGTGGCGGGAGGAGCAATAGGAGTAGTAATAAAATCATTATTATTAGTATTGGAAAAGTCACACAATTTTGTGTTTTCTTGAGACATCGCGACGAAGCAAGCAAACTAGCAAAGAAGCAAAATAAAAATATTTTTGTGTTTTTGTAAAAAAAATTAGAAGTGGGGGAGTTGAAAATGAGAGGCAAATGCAAATAAAAAGGCAGATAAAATAAATGCAAGTGGATGGATGATAGTTTTTGCGAAGGTACTTGATAAATTTTGGTGATGTCTCCCCGGCAACGGCGCCAGAAATTCTTCCTGCTACTTGTAGATTGCGTTGGTATTTCCCCGAAGAGGAGAGGATGATGCAGTATAGTAGAGATAAGTATTTCCCTCAGTTAAGAACCAAGGTTATCAATCTAGTAGGAGAACCACGCAAAATCCCTTCAACAGTACCTGCACACACAAAAGCAAACACTTGCACCCAACGCAAATATGAGGGTTGTCAATCCTCTTAGCGGTTATTTGCAAGGATTAATTCTGATAGTGATAGATAGATAAACTAAAATACTCAATAAAATAAAAGTAAATAAATTGGAGCAAGGTATTTTTGGTATTAAATATATGATAAAGTAGACCCGGGGGCCATAGTTTTCTCTAGAGGCTTCTCTCTCGAACACATAGCATACGATGGGTGAACAAATTACTGTTGGGCAATTGATAGAAAAGCAAATAATTATGATGGATTCATGGCAATGATCATGTATATAGGCATCACATCCGAGACAAGTAGACCGACTCCTGCTGGCATCTACTACTATTACTCCACCCATCGACCGCTATCCAGCATGCATCTAGGGTATTAAGTATGAAACAGAGTAACGCCTTAAGCAAGATGACATGATGTAGGCAAAGTAAACTCAAGCAATATGATTAAACCCCATCTTTTTATCCTTAATGGCAACAATACAAATACGTGTCATGTCCCTTTCTGTCACTGGGATTGAGCACCGCAAGATTGAACCCATCACAAAGCACCTCTCCCATTGCAAGATAAACCAATCTAGTTGGCCAAACCAAATCGATATATTGGAGAGAAATACAAAGCTATAATAATCATGCATAAAAGAGTTCAGAGAAGACTCAAATATTTCTCATGAATAATCTGATCATAAACTTTCAATTCATCGTATCCCAACAAACACACCGCAAAAGAAGATTACATCGGATAGAACTCCAAGAACATCGAGGAGAACATGGTATTGAAGATCAAACAGAGAGAAGAAGCCATCTAGCTACTAGCTATGGACCCGTAGGTCTGTGGTAAACTACTCACACATCATCGGAGGGGCAGCAAGGTTGATGAAGAAGCCCTCCATGATCGATTCCCCCTCTGGCAGAGTACCGGAAAAGGCCTCCAGATGGGATCGCGGAAGAACAGAGGCTTGCGGCGGCGGAAAGGTTTTCTCTTCTTTCTCGCTGGTATATTGGGAATATTTGGGAATTTATAGTGCTGGAATTAGGTCAGGAGGGGCTACGAGGGGCCCACAAGCCTGGGGGTGCGCCCTACCCCCCAGGGCGCGCCCTCCGAGCTTGTGGCTCGCTCGCGGCTCCTCTGGTCTTCTCCCGAAGCTTCGTGGGTCTCTTCTGGTCCAGAAAAAATAAATCCAAAGTTTTTTTCTCTCGTTTGGACTCTTTTTGATAATGATTTTCTGAAAAGACAAAAACAAGCAAAAAAATAGCAACTGGCACAGGGCACTGAGTTAGTAGGTTTGTCCCAAAAAATGATATATAATGGCATATAATTGCATATAAAACATCCAAGATTGATACTATAATAGCATGGAACAATAAAAAATGATAGATACGTTGGAGACGTATCACGCGTCGGTGGCTTTGTTTAAATTATGCGTACTTAGCCTTTGTTTATAACGCCGATCTTTTGTTAGAGCAATGTTTAGGTCAACTGGCTCTGTTTAATTTCTAAAATTACTCGATTATGTAAGTGTGGTCTGTGTGCTGTAGGCTCATTTGTGTACCCAAATTAGCAAGTGATGTTAAATTATGCAATGACGTGGATGAGCACTGTACCCAGGGAAATTTCGACCAAAGTTTGAGTGCTCAAACTCATCGCATGCGCGTAAAGTAGAAGAATCGTTTGCGATGCACACATTTGTTCAAAGTGAATGTTGTCCAATGACACCGCGCGCCAAGTTTCCCTCCAACTTTCGAATTTTTTTGCCTACCGCCGAAATATCTAACTTTTCCCACCTCCCCACCCCCTTTTTTCCCCGACCACGAGCCACATTTCCCATGTTTACTTGTTCCTTCCTTCGTAAGCTATAGCCGCTTCCTCTCTTGCTTCCTCACTCTCGCCATCTCGCATCCGACCGCCGCGGACGCCATGTGTAACATCCCAATTTTCAATTTGGATGTTTATAAATAGATCATTCATATGCATCCATGATTTATGCATTTTTGCCCTTCATTTCTTTTACTTGAATTTTGATCCAAGGAATTTTGACCAAATTTGATTCAAATTCCAAATTTTGATTCAAGGACCAAAAGAGAGAATTGGAAGTTTCCCTAAATTCATTTTTGAAAACTCTTTGAATTCAAAATTTGGAATTTGGATCAAATTTGGTTTCACTAAATTCATTTCCTTTATTTCCAAAAATAAAATAAAGAGAGAAGATAAAAGGACTTCTTCAAAAACAGAAAGGAAATATTGGAAATTGAATTTGAAATCAAAATAGATTTATTTGCTTTTATTTGCAAATTATTTTAATGAAAATTTTATTAGCTTAGCAAAAATATTTATTTTTAAAATAATGCATTTAGGACAGAAAATAGTTCACAAGGTCATATATAAGACCATATAATTGTGTGAATTTTCTGGGAATTTTTAGAATTTGTATTTTTATTTTTGTTGGGTGTTTTACCGTTTCTAAAAAAAAGAATCTAGCCGGCCCAGCCACAGGCCAGGCGAGGCCACGGCCAACAGGCGAGCCGCTAGCCGGCCTAGCTAGCAAGCAGCAGCGCAGGCCGAGCCGCGCCCCCACGCCCACTCCCCTCGCCCGCCTGGATCCCTCTCTCTCTCGTTACCTCTTTGTTTCCCTGGCGCCTGGGCCCCACCCTTTTTCTTCTTCTTGCCCACGTACAGAGCAGAATCCAGCACGGGCACGCTCCCGACACCGACTTCTTTTTGGATAAGTTTGTAGTCGTGTTGATTGATGATATATTGGTTTACTCGAAGAATGAAGAAGAACACAAGGAACATTTGCGCTTGGTACTGGAGAAGCTCAGGGAACATTAGTTATACGCCAAGTTCAGCAAGTGCGAATTTTGGTTGAAGGAAGTCGGATTTCTCGGACATGTTATATCAGGAGAAGGAATAGCAGTAGACCCTTCGAAGGTTGAAGCCGTCACCGAATGGAAGGCACCCACCTCGGTCGGAGAGATTCGCAGTTTCCTTAGACTTGCAGGATATTACCGGAGATTTATTGAGAATTTCTCCAAGATCGCGAAGCCCATGACGGAGTTATTGAAGAAAGACACCAAGTTTGTTTGGACCGACGAATGTGAGGCCAGCTTCCAGGAGCTGAAGCAACATTTGGTTACAGCCCCAGTGCTAATTCTTCTGAATATACGCAAGAATTTTCAGGTGTATTGCGACGCTTCACGTCAGGGACTTGGAGGCGTTCTTATGCAAGAAGGAAGAGTTGTATCTTATACCTCACGTCAGCTTCGACCTCATGAGTTGAACTACGCTACGCATGACTTGGAGTTAGCAGCCGTAGTGCACGCGCTCAAGACATGGAGACATTTTCTTATAGAAAATAGTTGCGATGTTTACACGGATCACAAGAGTTTGAAATACATCTTCACGCAGAAGGAGTTGAATCTCAGGCAGAGGAGATGGTTGGAGCTCATAAAGGATTATGACATGAGATTGCATTATCACCCAGGAAAGGCCAATGTTGTGGCAGATGCATTGAGCTGTAAGAGTTATGTTAATACTCTCACAGCAGGAGGGTTACCTCAGGAGTTAGCCGACGATCTCAGAGACCTCCAGTTGGAGATAGTTCCATGAGGTTTTGTTGCCGCAATGGAAATTCAATCCACTTTGTTGGGAAAGATCCGAGAAGCCCAGAAGTTAGACAAAGGCATTGCGGAGATAAAGGAAAGGATGAACCAAGGAAAGGCAGAAGGATTTCGCGAGGATGAACACGGAACCTTATGGTTTGAGAAGCGTATTTACGTGCCCAATGACCCAGAGATCAGGAAGTTGATTCTTCAGGAGGCACATGATTCGCCTTACTCGATACACCCAGGCAACACCAAGATGTATTTGGACTTGAAGGAAAGTTTCTGGTGGACAGGTATGAAGAAGGATATTGCCGAGTATGTAGCCGTATGCGACGTATGCCAGAGGGATAAGGCAGAGCACCAGAAACCATCAGAATTACTTCAGCCTTTACCGATACCCGATTGGAAGTGGGACAAGCTTGGCATGGACTTCATCACAGGAGTACCCAGGACCCGATCAGGTTATGATTCTATTTGGGTAGTGGTTGATCGCTTGACCAAGGTAGCTCACTTCATCCCCGTGAAAACCACCTATACAAGTGCTAAGTTGGCCAAGATATACATGACCAGGATCGTATGTCTGCATGGAGTTTCGAGGACCATCGTATCAGATAGAGGAACACAATTTACCTCAAAGTTTTGGCATCAGTTACACGAAACTTTAGGTACCAGGCTGGAGTTCAGTACAACTTTTCATCCGCAGACAGATGGACAGACGGAGAGAGTCAATCAGATTCTGGAGGACATGTTGAGAGCATGTGCGCTAGATTATGGATCTAGTTGGGATGATAATTTACCTTACGTAGAATTCTCATACAACAACAGCTACCAGACCAGCTTGAAGATGGCCCCTTTTGAAGCTTTGTATGGAAGGAGGTGCATGACACCCTTGATGTGGGATGAAGTTGGAGACCGTAAATTATTCGGACCCGATTTAATCAGAGATTCCGAGGAGAAGGTAAAGTTGATCTGTGACAGACTCAAGATAGCCCAGTCCAGGCAGAAGAGTTATGCCGATGCTAAACGCAAGGATGTAACTTACGAAGTCGGAGATAGAGCATATGTTTGTGTGTCGCCGCTTCAGGGAGTTAAATGATTTGGAGTTAAAGGAAAGTTAGCACCACGGTTTGTGGGGCCATATAGAGTTTTAGAACGCATGGGTGAAGTTGCCTACAAGTTGGAATTACCCGAAGCATTGTCTAGAGTTCATGATGTGTTTCATGTTTCCCAGTTGAAGAAGTGCCATGCAGAGATGGCCGATATTCCTTTGAGAGATACAGTGCCACTGGAGGCCATACAGTTGGATAATGATCTGACTTATGAGGAGAAGCCCATCAAGATTCTTGAGACTGCAAGCAGGGTTACCCGCAGCAAGGTCATCAAGTTCTGCCAGGTTCAATGGAGTCACCATACCGAGGAAGAAGCCACCTGGGAACGAGAAGAAGACCTCCGACAAGACCACCCACACCTTTTTGCTAGCCAAACCGAATCTCGAGGGCGAGATTCATCTTAAGGGGGGTAGGTTTGTAACATCCCAATTTTCAATTTGGATGTTTATAAATAGATCATTCATATGCATCCATGATTTATGCATTTTTGCCCTTCATTTCTTTTACTTGAATTTTGATCCAAGGAACTTTAAGCAATTCAAGGACCAAAAGAGAGAATTGGAAGTTTCCCTAAATTCATTTTTGAAAATTCTTTGAATTCAAAATTTGGAATTTGAATCAAATTTGGTTTCACTAAATTCATTTCCTTTATTTCCAAAAATAAAATAAAGAGAGAAGATAAAAGGACTTCTTCAAAAACAGAAAGGAAATATTGGAAATTGAATTTGAAATCAAAATATATTCATTTGCTTTTATTTGCAAATTATTTTAATGCAAATTTTATTAGCTTAGCAAAAATATTTATTTTTAAAATAATGCATTTAGGACAGAAAATAGTTCACAAGGTCATATATAAGACCATATAATTGTGTGAATTTTCTGGGAATTTTTACAATTTGTATTTTTATTTTTGTTGGGTGTTTTACCGTTTCTAAAAAAAAAGAATCCAGCCGGTCCAGCCACAGGCCAGGCGAGGCCACGGCCAGCAGGCCAGCCGCCAGCCGGCCCAGCTAGCGAGCAGCAGCGCAGGCCGAGCCGCGCCCCCACGCCCGCTCCCCTCGCCCGCCCGGATCCCTCTCTCTCTCGTTACCTCTTTGTTTCCCTGGTGCCTGGGCCCCGCCCCTTTTCTTCTTCTTGCCCACGTACAGAGCAGAATCCAGCATGGGCACGCTCCCGACGCCGACTTCGGTTCAACCTCGCGGGAATCCTATCTCTAGTCGACCCCTCGCCCACGAAAGATGTCCAATAAATACCCATGACCCCTCTCCACCGATTCCCTCAAACAACTCTCGCCAAGTCCACCCCAATCGCTCGCACTCGTCATTCCAATCTCGCTGAAGATGCTACAGTTCATCGCCATTTTCCCACGCCGGTGAGCGATCCCGAGCCTCCTCCTTCTGTAATTCGACTTCGTTCGATCTCTAGAGACGTTTTGACAAGGTCTTGCGTTCTCTATTCATCTACAGAAGCCACCCCGACCTCGCCGTCTTCACCGGAGCACCTGGAGCACCGAGCTTCATCACCTCGTCCCGTCACTGTCCATCGTCGCCGAGCATCTTCGACTCCACCCCAGAGACCGCGACACCCCGCCGCATTCCCCGGACACTTCTGCCGCCGCCCACGATCACCGGAACCGCCGCCCCACCAGACCCGAGCCGCCCCAACACGCCCGTTCTTCTCTGTAAGCCAAAGCGCCCTGTTCGTTTCTGTCCGTTTTCCTTACAGATCGGTCATCCGCCGATTCAGGCACATCAAACAT
Organism: Elymus sibiricus; assembly: GCA_039707655.1. Lineage (NCBI taxonomy): Eukaryota > Viridiplantae > Streptophyta > Magnoliopsida > Poales > Poaceae > Elymus > Elymus sibiricus. The sequence continues at coordinate 194,424,104 of CM077672.1, forward strand.
CTACCCAGCCAACCAGAGAGCGCCACATGGCCTCTGGCCGAAATTAGTTTTTTTCCAGAAAATTCCAATTTCAAATTGTAATCCAATCTTTCTTTTAGCATATCTTTAATTCTACAGATCCAAATTCATTGATTCTTTTTCCTGGAGTTTCATAAAAATCCTATCTATCCAGAGAACCAATATAAAAATATTTTTGACAATTTAAAATTAGAATTTGAACAGATTCATGTTTAAACTTGTTTTGGCTATAATTTGAAATCTATAACTCCGATTGAATTGATTCCTTTTGCAAATCGAAGCACATGTTGTCTACTTTCTGTTAATGTCAAAATCATATAATTTTGCTACTGTTAAAAATTTCGTTCTCTACAGAAACTTTATTTGGTTGTTTTTGGAGTTTTCCGAAGTCTTTTCTTTGTTTTTCTTTTTGATTCTTTGCTTGATTGCTTATGTGTGTCAATGTTTGCTTCGTTAGATCATCCGGAGTGCGAAGCTTGCTACTACGAATCCTTAGAGTTCAACGATCGTCAGAAAGGCAAGTTCACACCTTGATCATACTTTTCTATACCTAGTTTTTACTATGCATTAGTTACACCCTTACAAACTTGCATGAGTAGGATTGGGAATTGTGGCATTGCTATGTAGTTCATGAGGTAGGAACCTATGACCTTTGATCACCCCGGGAATATTTGTTATGTCATATATTGCTTAGCCATGCTCGTAGACGGGGATTGGTATGTGTGATTCATGTAAGTTGCGAGAAATATAATAATTTGGGTAAAACTTAAGGTGGCAACATTAACACACATCTGGGTGGATTGATTGGGGCACCTGGAGAAACCAGTGCTTGCCCAAGGGGATCCCGGAGTACCCGTGTGATCATACAACACTTCATGACTAGAAACTTCCATGTGCAGCCACAAGCCATTATGGGCTCTGGCATAGTTGAGTAGGTTGTGTGACCTCTTTCCGGGTAGGCTAGCAGATGTAGGGGAATGTAGGTGTACCGGTCTACCCAGGGTTAAGGGGAAATGCTTCTGAAAGACTGTGTCTCGATCTTCCGATCATGGAGGTGGTTGAGTCTTGTGGGGAAAAGTGCGCAAACCTCTGCAGAGTGTAAAAATTAATCATGATTAGCCGTGTCCCCGGTTATGGACAAGTTTGAGTATCTAGAAGTGAATTATTGGTTGATCTCATCACTTTATTTAATTAATGAATTGGGTTATTGAAAATTTTGGTTAAGGGATTGAGTTGGAGGAACCTTCTCAATAATGGCATAAACTTGGTAGTAAATAAAATTAATTCCTTTGTTGTAGGGAAAAATTAGCTTTATGCAAAAAATTAACCTAGAGCCTCCACAGCCAAATATGCATATAGAGATAGACATTTTCATTATTATTCTATGGTGTGAAATTGCCAGCATATTCCATGTGCTGACCTACACGGCTGCAACGTCTCATGTTGCAGAGTTTTCCGACGAGGATTAAGGTGCGATAGGTCATTGTTCTGCACTCAGTTTGCCGTGGAGTTGATGGACTCATTTACCTTCGAAGCTTCCGCAGTTATTTTATTTAGTTGGCCTTCAGCCTTATTTATGTAATAAATAGTCATTTGAGGACCTTGATGTAATAAAGTGTGTGATTGAACTCTATTATAAATCCTCGAGTACTGTGTGTGTCAGCATACCGATCAAGGGATGACACTTAAGCACAGAGACTCCGATCCATTTTGGGGTTGGGTCGCTACACCATGGTCTTCTTCAATGACCTCTCCAGCGGCTCCTCCTCCTCCTCCGACTATGTCAATTGCCAGGTATGCCTCCGACTATGTCAATTGCCAGGTATGCCTCTCTCCTCTCTCTCGACCCCTAGGCTTAGGGTTCTGATTTGGAATAAAGGATTTTAACCAGGCGGCCGATTTGAGCCATTTGTTCCCCTTGTTGCTCCCTACGACCATCACTTGCAAGGAATGGAGCAGGGTAGCTGAAGATTTGCCTGCTCATTGTCACCATCAATCTCCATGCGTGAAGTTAGTCTATGGACAATGGGAGGATGTTTCTGGCATGTGCAGAGAAGGTTAGCCCCACTTTCGTTGTTACAAATCATTTGTTAGATGTGATTCAGACACTGTCACTGTGCTATGTTAATCTGGATGTGATTAAGACAATGTCACAGTTTCTACCTAGTATCTAAAAATGTTGCCATCTCATCAGTGATGCCATGAGAAAATTATTTTGCACCGCTTTAGCAGTTTGTGCACCCAACTTTGCTCCACACATCCGAGCAGCCAAGCAGTAAAATACTAATACTTTATGGCACGAAGGAATAGGGCATCGGAACAACTAGGTGCTCCGGTTCCTTGCATTTTTCCTCTGGCATCGACTCGGCAGTGCAGGGCACCGGTGCCAAATGTAGCAACAGTTGATTTGACACCGATTTTGTCCTACATAGTGGAGGGCCTTAGTGCTATTAGTTCTATGTTATTAAATTTGTGCATGTACATACCTGTTAGTATTAATTCGATGTCATTGAAACACTATCGCTGTGCTGTTGCAGTTATATTTAGCTTCCTCATAAAATGGTCAATTTTTTATTATAGTGCATGACTAAGAACTTGTAGCATTGTCGTAGTTAATTATAGCTTGTGATGTTCACATTGATCTTTTTGAGAAGATATGTCATAATTAACGTGTTTCTTCAGTTTTTCAAAATATGTACGTGGTGATTTTCTATGTTGATAGAAGCCTATTTTCCCTACAATTGTAACTGATTTAGTTTTAAATATTATAGGATGAACGAAAGTGTTCTTACCTGGAGTGGGTTGATCAAGAGTGGCCGACATCTCTGAAGATGTGCCTAGCAAAGCTATGGAGCATGTATGAGGAAGAGAATAGAGATAGGCTTAGAGAAAATGTTGTCAACGCTGAAGAATATTTCAAGATACAGGGAAAAAAGAGGAAGATGGAGAATGAGCTCAGATTTTTTAAATTAGACTTTGCTAAGATGGTCTTTGCGAAGGAGGAGGCACTTTCCCAGTTGGTCAGTGCAAAACAGGTTCTTATTGAACTGAAAGCAGAGGTGGAGAAGACAAATTTGGCTGATCATGCATCATTCGATTAGGGAAATGAATATATTGTTCTAATATTGTGCTCAACATACTTTATGCTTATGAAGGTGAACTAGCTATATGATGTACTGTGTTGTATTCTCGTAGCTATCATACAGTGATGTTAAAATATATTTGTGTGCCTGATATGAAAGTGGTAAACAGCTATTCGATATGAAATTGGAATTTGATTAATACAGGAGGTATTAATAGTAAACTAATAAACCTGGTAAATGGGTCATGGATTTTACAAACGTTTCTAGCAGTAAAAGCGTGTGTGATGGATAGCCCAATGTCATACAGTTTTCTTCATCGAATCGTGTGTGATGTACTTGAACAACGCAAATGGTTAACCGAGGCAGAGCATCTGTGATGTGGTATGTCATACAAACATTTGTTCCATAATTATTGTGTGGGATGGCAAGACGATCTCCCATGGCTTGTCCTACAAAAGCGTCTGCGTTATCTGCCCCGATCGCACACGAACGGAAAATTGTGTGCGATGTACATATGAACGGAAACGTTTGTCTGGGATTCACTGTGTGGGATCTACATATGAGCGGAAACGTTTGTCTGGGATTCACCGTGTGAGATGTACATAGGAACGGAAATGATTGGGCTTGTATTATTGTTTGCGATGGCTCGCCCGATCGCACAAGCGCTCTTTTTGCCCCGCGTGTGTGACCGGAGGACCTATCGCCGACGGTTTCTGGGTCGTGTGGGTTGGACCCCCCCTATCGCACACACAGGCAAGGCAATGGTTTAAAACTCTGTCGCGGAAAGGGGGTAAAAACCGTTTGTATAGCACGTCGCTGCACCAGTGGGAAGCTCCACCGTACAATTACACCGTCAATGGACACAACTACAACATGGGGCACTACCTTGCCGATGGTATCTATCCTTAGCGGGCGGCGTTTGTGAAGACCATATCTGATCCCCCAAGGCAACAAAAAAAATCTGATTTGAAACAATGCAAGAGGCAGCTAGGAAGGATGTGGAGAGGGCATTTGCAGTGCTCCAAGCTCGTTGGGGTATTGTTCGTGGAGCTGCCATGATGTGGGAAGTGGAGACACTTTGGCAGCTCATGACGTGTTGTGTAATCTTGCACAATATGATTGTTGAGGATGAGGGTGAAGGGGCGGCATGCACACATGATTTTGAGAAGCCCGGAACTTATGTCCGCCTCCTGAAACAAGAGGCAGAGAGCATTGCCAACTTTCTGGAGATGCATCGACAACTGTGAGATCAACATGTGCATATGCAACTTCTGAATGATCTTGTGGAGCATATATGTGTCCACAATGGAAATCAGTAAACTTTGCTTTTAATATATCAATTATGCACTATGAACAATATTTATGTTTGTATTATGTATTCTTAAGTACGAACAATTTGTACTTGTGTGCACTGAACTATGTTTGGCCAAGACGATCCACGTGCATGTGTTTGCATGTATTTGATGTTTTGAAAATATGTATTGTGGTTGCAAATGGCAAAATTTGATGCCCACCCAGTCACTGTCCGCGGGCGCGTCCGTGAACGTATACGGACCTGATTAGGCAATTTCAGTTGTAGATGCTCTAGGAGAATCTACAGCCGGACTTGCCAAATCCGGGCCCATATACGTCTGTGGACGACGCCGGAAAACCCCTCATATGTTGTGCCCGGTAGCCACACACCTCAAATCCAACTCTCAAATTCATGCAAATCCATGCACGTCCATCATACACGTGAATGTCGCACATAAACACTACAAAATTTGCTCTATTTTGCGACGTCTCACTTGTGTCACGTATAACCATTTTTTGTCACGGAAAATGTATTGGCGACATTTTTCGGCCGTCACCCCCACCGTCACCGAAGCGCCGTCATAACAAATAAAATCTTGACGGTACCACTGATATCTCCTTTTTATTGATCCGGTATTGGAACAAGAAAGGGTATCCCGCACCTATTTCCCCAGAGGTGACCCTGGGTATCGAACCCACGAGAGGAAGATTCCCTTGAAGCAATGGTCTCTAGCAAGCTTTTGCCAAAGTTTCAAATCCAGCTTTTGACCAGATCAGCAAGCAAATTGTGATTCAAACACTTATAATAAAAAAAGGTACGGGGATGAGGTCTTAATGCTTACAACCATGTATTGGTGTTGGGATAAAAAATGATATTAGTTTGTGCTCGGGAAGTCACCCATCAAGAGGTGCTTGCTTCGTATCGGAGTGGGGGATGTGTCCAAATAACATCTTGACCGGCACGAGTCCTGCATCAAGAATCAGTTGCCCTACCGCAGGCCCTATCCGTCTTGCGGGGTTGCCCCGATAATTAAAATCAGACAAAAGCTTTGGGTGTTTAATGACTACACCTCATGAATCCCCAAGGTTATGATCCATGTTACCCTACTAAACCTTACTGTCACCGGTGTTTGATATAACACTTCATGGTCCCCTTACTCCTAGCCTCACTGGTGCTCAATCTCCATGATCCTGGGTACCTGCAGGGATGAAGATCGCGGACAAGACAAGAGACACTTCACGAAACAATTTTATTTCACACATATGAGACGTTATGTCAAAGACTTCCATTGATCCCTTCACCAAATACCTGGGGTTGCAAGGCGCATGCCCCACCCCATACCTTACCGGACTAACTTTTTCCTTTCATCATCTAGTTCACGTACCTTGGCTGCAACTTGTTCAACAAAGACATTATATGCCTCGTCGTTAGTTACCTCCGGTAGTGGGTACTTCATGGATACCATCTTTACAAAATCTGCAACGGTATAGTTGTACTCTGGCACATGGCTTGTGTCAAGTACCTCATCTTTCTCTTCGTTGCTTCTCACCATTTTAATTTCTTCAACCGGGTTAGGCTCCGGTTTACCTGCAAATTTTGCCAAAATCAAGGTTTGGCTCTCTGCTATCTTTGCCACTTGTGCCTCCATATTCTTGGATCTGGCTTCAAGTATCTGCACATCATTTGTTAGTCGAACAACCTTACCAGTCAATTGGCTGAGTAGGTTATCATGATTCTTCAAGATATTCTTGAAATTTTCATTCTACTCAGTCTGGCTAGCAATAAAAAATTTAAGAGTTTCTTCAAGAGTATTTCTATTGCTACCATTAGCTCCATTAAAATTATTGGATGCTCCTCCATTATTAGGATAAGGAAGTTTAGGAGCATATCCATTATTTTTCCAATTGGGATTATAGCTATTACGAGCAACAAAATTAACATCACTAGTATCTTCATTAGTGATGGCATTGACGTTTACCTCTTCTTTACCTTTCATCAAAGAGATAAGTTCTTCTAGCTTGGTTGTCAACTCTGAGCTATTTTCTTCTATGACATTCACCTTTTTGGTGGTGGTTCTCTCAACATGCCATTGGCCATGGTTCTCTTACATATCATCGAGTATCCTCTTGACATCTTCTATGGGCTTTCCCATGATTGTTCCTCCTGCAGCTGTATCAAGCATAGTTTTGGACATGTGATTCAAGCCATTATAAAACATATGAAGGATTAACCACTCTTCCATTCCATGATTGGGGCAGTTTCTTATAGCTTCTTTCATTCTACCCACGCAAGCGCTAGTGGCTCACGTTCTTCTTGCTTGAAACCTGTAATCTGAGAACGTAATTGCATAATTTTTGCAGGTGGACGAAACTTAGATAAAAATTTACTGCAACAGGCATCCCAAGAAGTAATACTACCTTCAGGCAAAGCTAAAAGCCATTCCTTAGCTTTTCCTCACAAAGAGAAAGGAAATAAGCGAAGTTTAAGAGCATCTGGGTCATAATCCTTTATGCGCGTCATGTTGCACAATTCAGTGAAATTATGTAAATGCATACCTGCATCTTCAGAAGCAGAGCCTCCAAATTGGTCCTGTTGAACCATGGAAACTAGGTTTGGTTTGATCTCATATTCTGCAGGTACAACATTAGGTTGTGCAATTGGTTCATGCATGAAATTGTTGCTAGGAGTAGCAAAACTCCCAAGGTTACGAGCCATAGTAACTTTTTGGTATTTTCAACTAAAAGACTTGCAACAAAATAAATCTTAAACTAAAGACTGAAAGTAAAAACAAAAACTGAAAATTAACTTTAACAAAAGGGCCATTTACATTTGTGCCCCAAACTCGAATCCACTACTCAGATTTGCCCCTAATTTTGAAGCATGCTCAAATTTTCCCCTTTACCGTTAGGTGCACTTATAGAAATGCCCTTCTGTGCCATTTCCGCCAGTCAAAGGGCTTTGACTGTTTGCTAGATGTTTCTCTGACATTTTTGCCCCTGTCTCCATGTGTCACTTACTGGTGGGACCCACTCGCATAAAATAAAACGGAAAAACACTTTGTCTCACCCTCTTTCTCTCACACACTTACATGCGGGGCCAAATTAGAAAAATTAAAAAAAAGAGAAAAGAAAAGGATTATTCAAACTATATATTTGGGCCACGTGTCATTGGTTTATCAAATATTTTCTGAATTATTTCGTTTAATTAGGGAGGGCCCACAAGTCATACTCACTAGGGTAATTAACAAGTTAATTATCCCTAATCTAACTATTGACATGTTAGCTCGCCGGAGTCAAGCCGCCGGTAACCAAATTCTACGATGGTGGCTCGCTGGAGGCCACGGAAGCAGCAGTTTGGGGCACCGGGTTCAAGTCCTTGCTCGCGCGCCTCGCTAGGATGTTACAGGGCTCGCCGGAGTGGACGGAGTGGTCGCCGTCGTCGAGGTTTCGCGGCGGCAGTGGCCTGACGATCAGGGATCCTGGAGCATGCTAGGCAGAAAAGTGTGGCCAGGGGAGCTCTGCAATGATGTGCTCTTCAGCCATGGCGGTCGGCGGTGCTAGAGCTCATCGGGCGACGGCTAGAGGAAGGTATCAAGGTACGTAGGAGAGGGCTTAGGTAGAGGAGATCACTGCAGTTTTTTTGGTACTTTCAGATGGGTCGGGGAAGGTCGGAGCGCGACGAATCGAGGCCGGCGTTCGGCGACTGTAGATGAGTTGACGGTGTTGATTCGTTTGGCTCGCCGAATCTCAGGTCGTGATCCTTGGAGAAGAAGCTCTTGAGAACGTTGAGGTTGCAATGGACAAGCTGGTAGGTCTCTCGGAGCTCGTTGGTCACGGGCACGGCGAACGACGGCGGGTGGTCGCACTTGGGCAGTTTCAGAGGAGACAACTGAGGGTCGGGAGAGAGCACTAGGGCGACGGGCGTGTACTGTGGATGTCCCTGCGGCGTCGATGGCGAGGGGATTTGCTCGGGGCAAGCCGGAGGTGGCTTTGGGTGAGCGCGTAGGACACACCCTCGACCTGGGCAGAGGAAGAAGATGACCAGCCGGTGGGCTGGGCTGGTTGGGCCGTCTCGGGCCAAAAGGTAAGCGGGGCTTCTCTCTCTTGTCTTTTAATTTTTGTTTTATTTTTTCCAGGGGTAAAAATGTCGAAAGCCCATTGACTGGATGGTAACGGCATGGAAGGGCATTTCTATAAGTGCACCTAATGGCAGATGGGCAAATTTGAGCATGCTTCGAAATTAGGGGCAAATCTGAGTAGTGGGTTCGAGTTAGGGGCACAAATGTAAATGTCCCTTAACAAAAACTCTAAACACAAAGACTAGGAATACTAAACTCCTCCCCAGCAACGGCGCCCAAAAAAGGGCTTGATAACTCATTTTTATTGATCCGGTATTGGAACAATAAAGGGTATCCCGCACCTATTTCCCCAGAGGTGACCCTGGGTATCGAACCCACGAGAAGAAGATTCCCTTGAAGAAATGGTCTCTAGCGAGCTTTTGCCAAAGTTTCAAATCCAGCTTTTGACCGGATTAGCAAGCAAATTGTGATTCAAACACTTATAATAAAAAGAAGATACGTGGATGAGGTCTTAGTGCTTACAACCATGTATTGGTGTTGGGATAAAAAATGATGTTAGTTTGTGCTCGGGAAGTCACCCATCAAGAGGTGCTTGCTTCGTATCGGAGTGGGGATTGTGTCCAAATAACATCTTGACCGGCACGAGTCCTGCATCAAGAATCAGTTGTCCTACCGCAGGCCCTATCCGTCTTGCGGGGTTGCCCTGATAATTAAGATAATAATATCAGACAAAATCTTTGGGCATTTAATGACTACACCTCATGAATCCCCAAGGTTATGATCCATGTTACCCTACTAAACCTTACCGCCACCGGTGTTCGGTATAACACTTCACGGTCCCCTTGCTCCTAGCCTCACCGGTGCTCAATCTCCATGATCCTGGGTACCTGCAGGGATGAAGATCGCGGACAAGACAAGAGATACTTCACGAAACAATTTTATTTCACAGATACGAGACGTTATGTCAAAGACTTCCATTGATCCCTTCACCAAATACCTGGGGTTGCAAGGCTCATGCCTCACCCCATACCTTACCGGACTACTCACACATAGAGATCAGATCGTAGGAAGAAAACATTGAAGAACACATCTTGGGATTGATTGATTGCAATATGTCTTACAATGGATGCCTTGTGCGATGCACGATTACAAGTATGAACTAGTTGAGAGAGCACTATGGTGGTGGAGATGGCTATGGAGATGAAAATGGCAGCGGCTAGGGTTTGTGGATGAAGATGGTAATGATGAGGTTCTGGCTGTGCTCAACCCTTTGACATTTCGACTGGGTCCCCTTTATAAAAGTTGTTCAGGTGGACATCCTGCCTCGATTTCCATGCCAAACGATAGCTCATGCGAGCGCGTGCGGTCGCATGGAACGCCGTCTTTGACTCTGGCGGCCTTCTGGCGCCTCCTGGTGACTTATCTCTTCTCCATTTTCCTTCCTTTCCTTTCTGCCATGTGATTTCTTCCCTTTTTAGCCCATTTCCCGTGGAAAAATATCAAAGAGAGGATTTGTGGAATCCCTTGCACTTATTAGCCATTAGTGACAATCGGAGCGAATATCTCTATTTTATTGAAATATCTCGGTTTAAACAAGGTTGAAATGAGTGTAAAACTATCACTCATCAACCACTTCCTCCATCACGCAAGATCGTATCTTAGGTGACGGACAAAAAATCGTCGCCGAAACTATCTTCTGGGACGGCTAAAAAATGTCACTAGAACTGTCATCGTATACTAACAACCGTCCCTCATTGTAGTTTTCGGTGACGATACATCTGACCAACCATGTTTGACCAGTCAACGTTTGACATACAGGCCCATAATCTGCTGATGTGGCACATATAGCTGGGTCTTGCCGAGGTTTTATCACCGACAATGCCCGTCAGTAATAAGTCGGGCGTCAGTTTTGACCGGTCAACACCGCTGACATATCGGCCCATAAATTGCTGACGTGGATGGTTACATGTGGGACCAGAGGTGGGTGACGTGGTTGGTTACATGTGGGTCCATACGCTAGTGACTGTATCCATACTTGTCATAGTTTGTAGACTCCGATAATTTGTTTTATATTTAAATTTGCTGCCAAATTGGAATAAATTTCATTATTTGCTCTAACAGCTTTGATTCATAATTGGCGACATTACAATTAAGCACCATGGGACAAAGTATCGCACAACAAAATATGACACTTGTCAGCTTCAACTGGATCCTGCTGCTCTCGAATTTGCTTGATGACAGCTTTAGTCCTTCCTGCAGGTCTAATAGGGCATTACAACTTCTTCATTGTAGTCTACCAGGGCTATTTCGAAACGTTCAAGTTCATCCTTGTGCACTGGCAGGGCCTTGTTGACAGATTCGAGTTCTTGCTGCTGCTCTGCGAGGGTCGTCTTGATAGCTTCAAGTTCTTCCTGCTGCTTTGCTAGGGCCTTCTTGACAACTTCAAGGTCTCCATGTTGCTCAGGCGGTTCCTCCTTGCAAGCTTCAGGCTCTTCATGTTGCTCGGCCAGGGCCTTGTTGACAACTTCAAGGTCTTCCTGCTGCTCTGACAGGGCCTCCTTGCCAGCTTCAGACTCTTCATGCTGCTCGGCCAGGGCCTCCTTGCCAGTTCCTGCCTCCTCATGCACCTCTGCTAGGGCCTCCTTGGCAGGTTCAGCCTCTTTATGCTGATATGCTACGCCCCCCTTGACAGCTTCAGTCTCTTCATGTTGATCTGCCAGGGCCTCGTTGACAACAATAGGCTCATGTTCCTCTGCCAAAGCATTCTTGACTATTTCAGGTTGTTTATGTTGCATCTTCATAGGTCCAATTTCTTCATGCTGGCCTCCTGGACATGCATTCAGCTCAGCATATGTGAATTCCAACTGTCCCTACAGAAATCATATATCTAGGTTATCGATGTGGTTTAATAGGTATTGCACAATTCCAAAATATTAATGCATTTGCGGCAATATGCAGTGGTAAAGGAAACAAAATATGGTATATGGATTTAAATATCCTTTTGAAATAAGTGTTTAGAGGGTAAAAAGTACACTGAGTAACCGGTTCATCCCGCTTTCTCTTGGACGCGCCTGAGCTTTGCGTAAAAGTCATCTCTCCTTCCTTTTTGTCATAGAAAAATGCCTACTAAGATGTAATTCAACAAATACGATTATAACCGGTTCATTTATGACGTGTGTGACGTACAAGCATGAATCTCATATGTCGAAGGCGAATCTTAGAGGATCGTGATGCACAATATATTTGTAATTGTGCATGTAACTTCATTAATGAACATGATCATGTCAAGTTTGATGGTGTCATGGGGGTGTTTTATTTCAAATCCAAAGTCGTGTTGCCGATTGTCACATCAGATCTTGGCATCATACGTACTCCTATGCAATAGCCCTCATCTTTCAACGCATCGCGAACATCTTGCGACAACATAAATCCAAGCGTACTCCGTCCTTTTTAGTCAAGATGATGCATGGCACACTATGCATTGGATTTTGGAATGTCGTTTGTGTACCTCCCCTACGGCACTTTTGAGTCATTTCTATGTATTTGTAGTCATTTTTTATTACAAAATGCTTAAAAGCACACCTACCAGTCTATGCAATTAGTTGGACTTATGCACGGGGTCATATATATTTGTAATTGTGATGCACAATATATTTGTAATTGTGATGTACAAGCATGAATCTCAGATGTCGAAGGCGAATCTTAGAGGATCGTGATGCACAATATATTTGTAATTGTGCATGTAACTTCATCAACGAACATGATCATGTCAAGTGTGATGGTGTCATGGGGGTGTTTTATTTCAAATCCAAAGTCATGTTGCTAGTTGCCACGTCAGATCTTGGCATCCTTCGTACTCTTACGCGATTCATGTGAACTATCTAATTACGTATGGTCGATCGTGTTGATGGTTGTCACGTTTCAATTTGAACAGATGACGTTTACATATATCTTAAAGAATTGGTGAAAAGAAAAGAATCGAGGCCGGCGCTACTATATCCCCTTCATCCAACAGTAATTGTTCTTATCGACTTCCCTCAAACAAACACGCCGCCGCCCCCCATTTTTTTCTCCCATCCCCCTCTCCCATTGGCCGACACCCTCATCATCCTCCCGATGGCCGCCTCGCCGGATCCGTTCTGTACCTCAGATTCCGGAGGTTCTTCATCGCCATCCCTGATGCGAACGCCGCCTCCGTCGCCGCCATGGGAAATCGACATGGTAGGCGAGGTGACGATGCAGAAGCATCTCGTGGTGGAGGCGCAGATTGAGGCACGACTCGCCATCGCCGACCTCCTAGCCCTATACCGCGCGGATCCGGATTTCGCTGAGATGCAGCTTGCCATGGACTAATCCTTCGAGTCCCTCCGGACGGACGAGGAGGCGAGGGTGGTGATAACCCACAAGTATAGGGGATCGCGACAGTCTTCGAGGGTAGTATTTCACCCAAATTTAGAGCCTGTTCGTATTCACTCCACTCCGGCAAATCCTTAGCTCCACTCCCAGCTCCTTGGTTGCTGGCTCCCCACGGCAAATCAGGAGCAGACAACCTGTTCGGCAACTAACTCCCAGCTCCTAGGTTACTGGCTCCCAACACACATCGAGCTTGTTTTGGCACTGGTCAATACGTGGCTGTGTTCACTTGTTGTGCCAAGGATTCAACATAGTTCACAAAATTGCACAAATATTCTGAGTTTATTGAAAATAATGCTGAAATTTTGCAAATTTCACACACAATTTCTTTGTGCAAAATTTCACACATGATGAAATTTATCGCACAACAACACTTCATCATGAGTTTGCTGAAATTACAGGATTTTAGCAACATAAACAAATAGGACTTTTCAGATGACAAACACGAACAAAAGCCGCATAAACACATATGTATTTTGTAGATATCAATCTAGTTCTAGTGAAGCTCCTGCAGAAACATTTTTCAACACATGAAAATCTTTATGCGAAGCTGGTGATTGCTTGAAAGAACCAAAAACATATATACTCTGCTTCAGATGATTTCACCTACAAAATTGTGAAATTTGTTAATAGGTACAAATACACATCAATTGTGAAAGAAGCAAAATCATGTAGTAACTGAACTAGCTAACAACATCTTCCGGATTCTAGACTTATGCATCTTGCTACAAGGAAGTAAATGATAGGTAATATTGTGACTAATATTTCAGCAAATAACAAAGGCAGTGAACACTTTCGACTTGTTTGGAGACGGCATTCACATGTTTGGAGGCAACATTCACATGTTTAACTTTACGACCAGTTATCTATGAGAAAGCATGAATTTATCAAGCAAGGTAAAAACTAAAGGATTGTAGCAAATATAAACACATGCATGGGTTAGAAACTAGTGTACTCACATTTATAGCAGAAGTGGGAGTCACCAACCAAGAGCAATATCAGTTGCTAGTCTATTACGGAACCGGTCCATGTCTTTATCACTAGCCTCTGAGGTTGACGCATCTGATGCATTCAGAGAGATGGCATACCGTTGATACCTTGAAGGGATAGTTGGGACATAGTTGGGATCTCTGTCGACTCGAAGAAAGTGAAGATCCCCCTTATCATGATATCGAACATAGTTGTGAAGGGTCATAGTTGCAGCCACTATCATCTTCTTAGTTTCAACTGGATAATTGGGCATCTTTAGTAGAATCTGCCACTTCATTTTCCACATGCCAAACGCTCTCTCGATCACATTACGCTTGGATGAGTGTATGTTGTTAAATTTCTCCTTAGGTGTTCTTGGCTCCACACCTCGTTGAATATCAGGCACGTGGTACCTCTCTCCCTTGTAAGGTGCCAGATATCCAGGTCTATTAGGATAGCCTGCGTCCACAAGATAGTACTTACCTACAAATGACAAGCAGATTGCATGTAAGGCCTATGATTTGTCTAAAGAATTTGAATAAACGAAATTATTATAGGAACTACTAACCCTTTGGAGGATGAGGAAAGGTATCTTTTTCAGCTTCAATTGCATGATACAAGACACTGGTATCATGCATAGAACCAGGTTGACCAACTGAGGTGTACATGAAATGCATGTCAAAATCACATATTGCCAGAACATTCTGAGTTGTTGATCCTGACCTTCCAATGTATCTAACTTGGTCGCCAGTAGGAATGGAACCTCTGACATGAGTACCATCTAGTGCACCGATGTAGTCCTTAAGATGTGGATAAGCCCTTCTATCCTTTTGAATCCTTGGGTGCACACCACTAAAGTTTGGGTCCTTAGGTTTGAGGTAATCTGCTGCCATCTTAATCACACAGGGTAAAACCTCATGAAACTTCCGGTGGACTATATCTCCTGAGTGCTTGAAACGATTTTGTGTTCTCCTATTAGACTCGCAACCTCCTAAAGTCCACAAGAACATTGCAAGCGCCTCATAACTGCTCACGAAACAGGTTGATTTGAAGTCATACCTTTTGGCCAACAAATCATGCAATTGAAAGAAGAGGCGTGCGTTCATCCTCAACATGGTGTATGTTTCTCCAGGTGTTGACACTGTCTCCTGCAGCCATCCGAACCCACTGAGAATAGAATTCCTTGGGTCTGCTTTGATCAAATAGTTGTCACAGTACTTCCCTACAAGTGTTGATGCACCGGCATAGATGTTGGACATTGATTGAACATGGTGGCATACCCTCTTCTTCCTTTCTTCATAACTATCACTATCATTGTCACTATCCGATGACATCTGAACATACACAAGTAACAACAGTTAGTACTTAATTATCAACCAGATTAGTCATAGCAGAAAGATAAGTAAGAATCATATGTAACATTAAAGACAAGTCATATGTAACAACATTTATCATGTAACCATCAGCAAGATGAGTCATAGCAGCAGTATAAGTAAGATTACAAGAAATATTACCAAGATTGAAGACACACGGCTGAAACAAGGTAAATGAAGACAGACAACTGAAAAAGGAAGAATAGGACTAACATAGAAATGTTACAACCCAAATAGTCTGACAAGTAAACCAGAGTACATAATTAAGTTCAAACTTTAAATTAGTATTACATCCCAATAGGCAGAAACAACATCAGTAGCATCTAATGCCCATACTTGGTGTTGTATTTCCTACGCAACCAATCTAAACGAGCAGCACTTTCAGTTATATGCAGGAACATCTCTCTCTCTGCTCTCTCTTCACAAATAGTTCACTAGCAATGAAATATTCATCACTACCTACTATTGCACCGCACTCAACAACCAGATCCATCATAGAAGTAATCGATGAACTTTCTTCTTTCTTCATGTATGACTCAAAGCTGGATTGGGTCCTCTCTGCTATATCTCCAACCCTGGTTATCTGTTCTTGTATAACAAGAGATGTCTTCGGCTTCTTGTTATTACCATCCACAAACCTGCCAAGTCTCTTCCCTTTTCCATCAGCATGTGACTCACATGTTTGGGTCTCCTCCAGATCAACATCTTGTATGTTATCCACATTGAAAACTGAAGTTGCACTGCTAGACTGGGGAATGGTGCCTGAAGCAGGATTCCAGTGATCTGTACCATCACTCGTGATGTCACCAAACATGATAGATAAGTTACTCTCATTTCGAAGTCCACGCTTTTGGAACTTCCCATAGCCAGGGATGTCCTGAAATACAACAAAACAAAGGTTAATTAGCATCACTACTCACGGAACAATTGCTTATATGATAAGAACAAATAGGAAAAGTCACGACTCACTATCTTTGCTTTCTTCCACCATTCAGCATCTTGTTTGATGGTGTTTCTCTCATAGTCCCACCCACCACCAGTCTCCTTCAACTTGAGTTTTCTGAAATTGCTGTAATCAGTCTTCAACTTACCCCACTTGTTCTTCAGCTGGATCCTAGTGTACTCCAAATCTGTTCTGATTTTGAAATCCTTTGCAACTTCCTCATAAGCATTTGGGGTCAGGTGCTTGTCTGGTCTATTGCCAGCACACACTTGTTGGACAAAGAGCTCGGTCAAGATCGCAGTGTTATCGTCACTCCAATCGGCAGACATTCTTCAAGAAAATTACACATTAATTGCAAGCATTACAATTGAACACATATGGATGAACAATCATCAAACATGCTCCTAAGTGAAAAAGAATCAGCAAAGCTACTGTAATACAAACAAGTAATAATGTCTTAAGCTAATCCCAAAACAAATAATATTGTCTTAAGCAAATCTCAATACTAACAGATTTCAAAGACAAGTAATATTGACTCAACTGGGTACACATGGCTCGACAAAATAGGGAACTCATCGAAGAGACAAATATAAAAAAAGCAGAGCAATGGTAGAGTTTATGAGCATTGGGCAGATATCATATCACATTCCCTCGCTACAAGAAAATAATAGTTACAAGTTATAGGCAGAGAAGGGGTTGACTAGCTAGTTCACTCCCTCCATGTCAAGGCAAATAAAAGAAACAGAGGAAATTCTTGGTCATAAACTGAGAACTCACTGTGACAAATCACTAGTCATGCAAACAAAATCCTTGTAAGTACAAGTGTCTAGATTACAACTCACTGGAAGTGTCAGACCCATGTGTACTAGTCATGCAAACAAAATTCTTACTAGTATATGTTGAGAACGCCTTGGCAGTAAGCAGCCTACGGGAGTGGGCAATTCACATGCCCATCATGGCATACTTACGTTGTATAGGGGGCTAGTGTTAAGTACAGTGTCTTGCATTTACTGAGAAAAAACATATACAGTGACATGTAATGGAGCTGTGTAAACATCACTAAGCTTTTTGACAAATACAGAAAAGAAAAAAACCTGACTATACAAACACCAATTTAAGCATAAAAATGTACATAGGGCATATGCTTAGGATTTTTTTTGGAATACATAATATGCATAGATCTTGTTTAGTAAATAAATAGTAAACCATATATACATCTCACACAGATAAGACCATGTGCATAATCAAACAGGAGTAATTTACTAGCTGCTGCATCAATAAACACAAGGTAGGCTATATATTAAGCATTTGCATCTGTTATCGGCAACGACTGAACTGTTAGCCCTTTCACAATGCCACAAAAAACACACACCACTTCCCATCACTAATGAGGATCAACGAGCTAGCTAGTTCACTCCCTCCATGTCAAGGCAAATAAAAGAAACAGATGCAATACATATATGTTACAGCATCCACGATAATCCTGTTGTGTGTATTTGTTATCTCTGAAGAAAAGGAAACTCTGATCTATCTTTGTGCTCTCTGTATCGCTCATCCCCTTTCTCTACCAACTCCCCTAATTCATCCCCTTCCTCTCAATTTCCTATGAGATCCTTCCTTGGGTTCTCACATAATTCTTGCTGGAATTATAGACATGTAGAACTAATACTTATTGGAATCAAGAGCCAGGAATCAAGAACACATAGAACTAATCAGGAATATGAATCAAGAACATGTAGAGGAATAAGGGTGAATTGGGGATATGGATCTCACCTTGCTGGATGTGACGTAGGCGTGGATGCAGACCTTGCTGACGACGAATCCGAGCTGTCGGGGACGAGGACGAGGCCCTGGTGATCTCAGCCGCCAGAGGTCCACTCAAACCGTATGCCCCCAAAGTTGTTCCGAACAGAAAAGCCGCCTTGGATGAGGAGGGGGCGAGGAGATGGCGAGGTCGCAGGGGTATGGATTTGGTTGGAGGGGTGCCGGGGATCCGCGGCGGTGGGGTGGCGGCAGGCGGCGGCGCAGCGCTAGGGTTCCATGGTCGGGGGGAGGACAGGAAGTCGCTGCACGAGAGAGAGAGAAAAGGATCGAGTGAACCGGTAAGTTCTGTGGGGAGCGGCACGCGAAGTTCGGTTTCAGCGACTCTGCTAAATTGAACTACAGTTTTCTCCGCTCCGCTCTTCGTACTCCTCGGAGTCATACCGTTTGGCACCGCTCCGCCCGCTCCGGGAGCAGAGCTGGAGAGAGGAGTCGATTCGAACAGGCCCTTATTGATTCAACACGAGGGGAGCCAAAGGATATTTATGAGCCTTAGCAGTTGAGTTGTAAATTCAACCACACCTGGAAAATAATATCTCTGCAGCAAAGTATTTAGTAGCACAATGGTATGATAGTTTGATAGTAGCGGTAACAGTAGCAATAGTAACGGTGGCAGTAAAGTAGCAGCAACAGTAGTAACTTAGCAAAGATCAATATGAGCAAAGCGTAGGCATTGGATCAGCGATGGATATTTGTGTGGATGACATTCATCATGTAACAGTCACAACCTAGAGTGATACAAAATAGCTCCAATTCATCAATTCAATGTAGGCATGTATTACGTATATAGTCATACGTGCTTATAATAAGAACTTATATGACATCTTTTGTCCTACCCTCCCGTGGCAGCGGGGTCCATAAGGAAATCTAAGGGATATTAAGGCCTCCTTTTAATAGAGAACCGAAACAAAGCATTAACACATAGTGAATACATGAACTCCTCCAATTACAGTCATCCCCGGAGAGTATCCCAATTATTGTCACCTTGGGGTCTACGGTTTAGAACAATAACAAGTGCATATAACTAGCAGATAGGATCAAGAACTCAAATATATTCATCAAAACATAAAGGGTTCAGATCTGAAATCATGGCACTCGGGCCCTGGTGACAAGCATTAAGCATAGCAAAGTCATAGCAACATCAATCTCAGAACATAGTGGATACTAGGGATCAAGCCCTAACAAATTGACTCGATTACATGATAAATCTCATCCAACTCCATCACCGTCCAGCAAGAATACATAGGGATTACTCACTCCCGGTGGTGAGCATCATGGAATTGTTGATGGAGAAGGGTTGATGATGACGACGACGACGAATCCCCCTCTCCAGAGCCCCGAACGGACTCCAGATCAGCCCTCCTGATGAAGAACAGGAGGTGGCGGCGGCTCCGTATCATAAAACATGATGATTCTTTCTCTCTAATTTTTTTCTTCGCGAGACAGTACTTATGGACTTGGAGGTAGGGCAAACGGAGGCTCGGGGGCGCGCCACCTGAGCTTGTTGCTCTGTGATGGCCCCCCTCCAGTAGATCTTTTCGCCAATAATTTTTATATATTCCAGAAAAAAAATTCTATAAATTTTCAGCCCAATCCGAGAACTTCTATTTCTACACAAAAATAACACCATGGTATTTCTGCTGAAAACAATGTCAGGCCGGGTTAGTTTCATTCAAATCATGCAAATTAGAGTCCAAAACAAGAGCAAAAGTGTTTGGAAAAGTTGATACGTTGGAGACGTATCAACTCCCCCAAGCTTAACTCATTGCTTGTCCTCAAGCAACTCTTTTGTTTTGTTGTTGTACATAAGCTTAGCTAGTAACCAAGTTTTCAACAAAGATCATAAGATAACCATGTGAATAATGACACTTAGATTTCATTTTTTTGATCGATAAAAACAACAGGAGAGTCTCCCACTGTTATAAATTAATCAGAAAATATTTACAAGCTTTTACATACCCACATAGGTGGGCTTTTGAGGTCCTTTACACTATCAGGCAAAGCTTTTTATAAAGTGTACATCAAAGAAAGAAAACCGAACCTACACTTGCAATGAGGTAATTATGCTATCAAGAAGTGTAATAGACTCAGTCCTAGCTCTGTATTTGAGGATCTGTAAATCAGACGCCAGCCCCTTCTTCCAACCTATTACTGTGGGGACCACCTTATCAAAATGGTGTCTGTTTCTTTGCTTCCACATGTTCCAAGCAGCCAAGATCATTATCTCTTTGAACATGGGCCTCCCCCAGTCCCTTGCGGCCATGTCAAACATGTCCTGTGTATTCACATCAGTGTTCCAGTTTATTCCCAGGATCTGCCAGCATATGGTGCTAAATCCACACTCAAAAAACAAGTGCTTGTTTGTTTCTAGTGGCTCAATAGAGCAGAGTAGGCACGACTTGTCATCTCCAATGTTGAAGTGTCTCCTGCAGAGCATGTCACGGGTGTTGATCCTGTCCATGAACATCAGCCAAGCGAACACCTTGTGTCGCATCATGCATTTTGTTTTCCATATGGTAACAATGTGTGCTGGAGGGTTTAGATTTCTGAACATAAATTTATAGTATTTGCTGGGTTTGAATGTTGTATCTCCCCAACAAAGAATCCAGTCATCTGTTTTCATGGGGTCAAGCATCAAACCTTCCAAGGAATTGTTCAGCATTTGTAGCTCTTCTCTAGCTTCTAGAGACAGTGGTAGGTGGAAATTCTTCTGCGGGTCTGGGTCATTCATGTATTGTGCCAGGGAGATATCTTCATTAATAGCAAAGGAGAACAATCTTTTGTGTTGATCTTGCATCAGTCCATCATTTCCCCATTGATCCTTCCATAATAAAATTGTGTCTCCAGCTCCAGCTCCAGGCACACATAATAGCAAAGGAGAACAATCTTTCACTTAGATTTCATATTTACTCATGACAATGGCATAATCAACTAGTGAGCGATAATAACATATCTCGAATGCCAACAATTTGTCAAAACAATCATGATATAATACGATAACATGGTATCTCGCTAGCCCTTTCTGAGACCGCAAAACATAAATGCAGAGCACCTCTGAAATTCAAGCAGCGACTAAACATTGTAATTCAGGATAGAAGAGATCCAGTCATAATCATATTCAACATTAACTAGACTCAATGCATGTTAAACTAAGAATGACAATAGTGCTCTCTAGGTTGGTGCTTGAATGAGAAGGTGATGACTCAATAACGAAAGTAAATAACATGAAAGTAAATAGAAAGGCCCTTCACAGAGGGAAGCAGGGATATGCAGTGGTGCAAGAACTCAGAGCTTAAAACATAGATGAATACATTTTGAGAGGTGTGCTTTTCCTGTCAACGTCACGACAAAGGATTTCAACATCTTCCATGCTAAACACATTATTGGCGGTTCCCATGCAGAAAGGTAAAGGTTTACTCCCCCACCACCATACAAACACAAGCCATGGCTAGCTGAATCCTCGGGTGCCCTCCAAACAATCAACTTTCCAGGGGAGTTTGTTTTATTATCTTTTTCTTTGTCTTTATTTTAACGGGACTGGGCATCCCAGGTACCAGCCTCTCTCATGCAAGACGAGTGAATAAACTCTCGTAGTGAGAGTAACCCGCTTAGCATGGAAGATATTGATAGCCCCGTCACTCCATGAGCGGTACGGGCACACAAAACAGATGTTTATTTGAATGATTAGAGATGGCACATGCAAATTTACTTGGAATGGTAGGGTAATACCGCATATAGGTAGATATGGTGGACTCTTTTGACATAACTTTAGGTTTTCATGAATTTGGATGCACAAGCAGTATTCCCGTTTGGTACAAGCGAAGGTTAGCAGATAGATTGAGAAGCGACCAACTAGAGGGCGACAATGGTCATAATCATGCATTGCAAATAATTAACATTGAACATGAGCATGAGTAGGATATAGACACCATTAATATAAATATCATGAAGGTTGCATTGGTTTTGAATCAACTACATGCATGAACATGTGCCAAGTCAAGCCACTTGAAATTTTCAGAGGAGGATACCATCCTAACATACCACATCATAATCAATTTAATGCATGTTGACACACAAGATAAATCATTATCCACTCCTAGCTACTTAAGCATGGCATGAGCAACTATGATATCTAATTTCCATCACAAACATGTTTACTCATAATCAGCTAAATCATGGATACTGAGCTAAACATATTTACAAAAACGAAAACAAGAAGAGTTCATACCAGCTCTTCTTTGCCACAGTCACTTCATCAAAACATCGCCATTATTGCCTTTCACTTGCATGGCTGAATGATGTGAAAATAATAATGGTGCAAGGGTGCCATGGACTAAGCTAAAATCTGCAAACACTTTATTCAAAGGAGAAGACGAGGTAGTATTGGCTCCTTCATTAGATCAAAGATAATGCATATGAGAGCCACTCAAAAATTCTAACATAGTCTTCTCCAAACGATGACTCAAAGAAAAGAAAAGAATTTCAAAGAAACACACTAACATATTTTTGGAGTTTTTTGTTTTTCTGAAGAAAGCAAATGAAAGAACAAAAACGAGGAAAACTATTTACACCGAAGAACTCCCAACAGATAACAAAACAAGAACTGAGAAATCTTTTTGGGTTTTCTTTTAATATTACGAACTAACTAAGCAAGAAAGAAAAACCAAAAAGAAGCAAGAAATATTTTTGGATTTTCAAAGTTTTTCAAACGCACAAGAGAAAAGAAAAATAAAGCGAACATGGATATACAATGAAAACGATGAACACCGACAACTGAAATGAATGTGTGATACATGAATGTAATATCGGTGAGAATACGTACTCTCCCAACCTTAGGCTTTTGGTCTAACTTGGTCTATGGCCACTGCTGGCCTGGGTAAAACTCGTACTGAAAGTTTGGGTTGTACTCGTGTGAAACGGCCACCGCCTGGTGGGCGGCCTCACTCCGATGAGCGGCCTCCTTCGCCACCCTGTATGCCTCCTCATCCTCATGTATATAGTATCTTTGTTTTTCCTGAAAGTTAAAGAATGCAGGGGCAGGCAAAGTAACATGGATAACACGACTCTTATTAAAGACTAGCCTGTATCAAAATGGTGGGTTTTCCCTTTCAAAAAATTGACGGCGGACCATAGCATCATAATCAAGGTAACTAGTAGGCAACTGATGGTCATTTTCTTTAATAGGTATTCCAAGGTGGGCAGCTAACCGGGTGGCGTAAATCCCCCCATAAAGATCACCATCAAAAGAGTTTTTGTTTATGCAACGTGCAATGATGGCCCCAAGATTAAATGTTCTATCACCCAATACTGCACTTTTAAGGATGCTTAAATCAGGAGCACAAGTGGTACTGAGGTCATGTTTACCGGTTATGCATCTTCCTATAAACATAGCAAAATAGTGAATGGCGGGAAAATGAATGCTTCCAATTCTAGCTTGCGTTACTACTCTAGTTTCCCCTCGGGTAATACTCGCAAGAAATTCATTGTAGTCAGATTTATGAGGTTCAAGGCAAGTGCCCCAAAAGGGAATTCTACAAGCAGTGCAAAATTCTTGAATACTCATGCAGAAAGATTTTTCATAAAGACTAAAGATAACATCATGAGAAGTGCGATCGGATACATACTTGAATTTCCGCACAAAGGAATTAGTAAGATCATGGTATTGCGGGCACTTATCTGCTAGGAAGTCCATCAACTTGGCATCGTGTATGTACATGTCGAATTTTTCCTTAATGCCGGCATTGATCATGAAGGCATCGGATGGCCATTCACAAGCTTTCACAACAGCATCTCGAGGGGGCTCGAGGTCTGGCTCACAAAGTGCAGGCCTTGGGGAGCTCTTGCTCGAGGAACCCCCGGAGAAGACCCTCCTCAACATTTTCTTTCTGTGGAAATTTTTGAATTTTTTAGTCCCCAGAATAAAAGTGAACAAAACGCAACCTCAAGATCATCCCAACCTCATCATCGAAAGCCTGCCAAACTGTTATTTGCTCACATACAACTATAAATCATAATATAAGTTATTCCGTCATTGTGAGTGTTGGTCGAATGGTGTGACCTACAACGAACTGTGTCCATGACCGAGGACGCGGCTATCGATAGTTTATACACTCTGCAGAGGTTAGTACACTGTACCCACACTACAGAACTCATGGCCTCGTGCTCCCATTCGGGTGGACCAACGACGTTCCGACAAAACCAATCTATTGCATGACACCCTCCCGGCCACTCCCGACAAACTCCCCTTTGGGCTATGTCCTGGGTGGCCCCTGATGTCAACATGTGACATCCGCCACCTCTGTGGCTGCCACCGTCATGGCCAACACAACAATCTTGTCCCACACGGGGACACCCGGGTACAACACAACTTGGGCACACAAGGTTATGACCGCCTATCGGGCCAGGGCAGCACGAGCACATAACCTTCCCTAGTTGGAGGCACTGGTGAGAGGCATGACAATAGACCGAATTAGGGCCTCCTCATCCAGGCAAGTTTGGCTACACTGGTGAGCTCGATTCGGTGGCACCTGACCAACGGAATGACGGAATTTATCCCCAAGATAGGTATGTGATAGAACGGTTACTCCAATGTTACATATCAACCTGTGATTCAAATCATGGCAATATCCATCCAAAATCCAAAGCATAAAATATATCCATATCATTAGCACAATATTCAATATGACTATGAAAATAAGCATGACTACTGCTACTAGAAATCCCAAAGTAACACATCATCCACACTCTTCAAAATATAAGTCCTAGAGATCCAAGCATCATCATGGCAGTAACCAACTCACAAATATCCAATCATAATGCCATGAATAAATCATTTCTAAATAATGCAATATTAAGCAAATATAATTCAAATAACCCATGCATTGCATTGCAATCATGCAGATGGAGGGTGTGGCTTGCCTTGCTCAAAAAGGGAGGGGAAGAGCTCCTGGTCTTCACCAACACACCACAAACACTCTGAAAATATTTTGCAAGAATTTAAGAATATACCCTAAAGCAAATACTTTTGTCCAGAAATTCTAGACAGAAGATAAAAATACCAAATTCTACCAGAAAATAGAGGATTTCAAAAGAAAAATACTACAAAAAGAATCAGTTCATTTAGACTTGTAGTTTAGGAGTTATTCAAGGTCAAAGTTGAGGTCAAACTGGATTTAAAATGAACTTCTGGAAATTCCAGAAATTCTCTGGAGGGGTGACGTCGAAGGCGTAAAGTGGGGCTTACGCCTCCACTTAAAACGCTTCGGTGGGGCGGGTGAGGCTGGCGGGTGGGGTCACCCCGTCAGATTTAAAGAGAGAGGAGGGGAAACAGAGAGGAGGTGGCTCACCGGCGGCCGTTCGCCGGCGTAGAGGTGTCGGCGGAGCGAGGAGATGGCGGGGATGGAACGACCACTCGAAGGTGCACCCGTCTGTACCCGTGGCTCCTCGGATGGTGGCCAGACGACGTCGCTCTGTTCGTCTCCGGCGGCGGCAAGTTACGGACGTCGCCGAACTCGGCGATTCCGGTGACGAACGGCTCGGGATAGAGGTTGAGAAGGACTAGGGGAACAATAGGAGCTCGATGGTGGGCTCAGCTGAGGCTGGGGTGGCTCGGAGTGAGCTCGAGGAGAAGAGGGCCGAGCGGCGGAGTGGTGGCCAGAGGGGAGGAAGGAGAGGGCTCCGGCTCGAGTGAGAGGCTTTGGGGGTCGATTTGGTGGGTGGGAGGAGGAGTAGTGAAGCAAACCGCGGTTGAGGACGACTTAAATAGGCGGGGAGGAGATTCCAGACCGGATGCCGCCAAGACCATACGGGCAAGCTCCGGCGAGAGTTTCGGGCACGCGCGCGAGCTTTGCGGCGATGGGGGGGGAAGGCTGAAGAGCGGGCCAGCACGCGGGGAGGCAGGAGTAACAGGGCACGTGCGGATGGGGCAGTCAGGCACGCGCGGCCACTGTTCCCGCATGCGCTCGGGCGTTTGGCTCGTTCTGGCGAGCTCTTAGCGGGGAAGGACGGACCAGGGCGGTGAGGAGGAACTGGGGAAGAGCTACGGCAGAGCTAGGTGGCAAACGGAGGGGGTTTGGACGGTGGCCGGGCGGGGCCGAGGCGCAGAGCACGCGTACTGCAGCCAGCGCACGCGCACTGGGCATGCCAGTGGCGCAGTCACCGCGTGCACGAGCACGACCGCGACGACTAAGCCCAGACAAGCCTGTCCAGTGACAAGTCCGTCCATAGTGTAGTCACTTTGTGGTGATAGATCAACAAAAGAGCTTTTGGGGTGATCAGTCACATCGTCCAAAGTTTGCAGCAGCAAACTTTTGCAAAGTTCTGAGGTCAAATCATGAGGTAGAATGGTAAAAGAGTTTGTCACCAAGATTTGGGGTTAGAAGGACTACAGGATTGCAAAGTTTGAGGCTAAATGGACAAGGTTTGAGGGTGGACGCTTTGCAACTGCATTTCTGGTCCAGAAACTTGTTCAGGAAGTAGCACTCACATGGGGTATGGACTTGAGCTGCATTTTGGCATAGGATGATGATTTGGTACCCTGAAGATGCTGGGAAAATTTTATAGCATTTGGAAATACCTAAATGGTACTTCCTTCACAAAGGTCCTCTCTGCACAGAACATTGGGAGAATTTTGTAGGACAATTTACTAGGCAAACTGATGTGAAATTTGGCATGCACAAAGGATACATAGATCTTTAGGCCCTGGATTAATTTCAGAATTTTTGAAGCAATATAAAAGGTAGTTGCTTCATACACTGAAAATTTAACCAGCACCAAAGATTGGAAGGTGTGCTCGCATAGATGGTTGTACAGGACTGAAATTTAGTGTAGGGTAATCATTTAAGCATATGAAGGGCCTGGCAAAATTTCAACTCATTTGGATACTCCTAGCTAGTACTTCCTTCACAAAGCTTCTTTCTGGACAAAAACTTTGGCAATTTTCTGGGGACGATTCACTAGGCAAATGGAGCTGAATTTTGTCATGAGGTAATTATTTGGGTAGGAAAGAGTGCCCAAAATTTTTTAGGGCAATCAAGAAAATATAAATAGCACTTCCTTCACAAAGTGCCATTCTGAACAGAATGGAAAAATGAATATTGCTGACTTATTTTTGAACTAGGCAATGAAGGGTTTGGACATATTTGGGCAACATATGACCCAAAGAATTTATGAGAATTATTTGGGAATTTTAGGAATGACAAAAATATAGGTTGCTTCACAACCTAGGTCAGGTAAGGTTATTCCTTTAATAAGAAAGGAATATTCCCTAAGAAAAGGACTTTGGGATAGGGTTAGAATGGAAATATTCATGATCTTGAAAAAGATGCAAGGATGAAGCACTACTTGGGAGGGAAGGAAATGGAGATCTTCTAGGTTTTAAGTCCAAAGAACTGCTCCAAAAAGAAAACCAGAGCGAAAACCAAATAAAACCAAAAGAAATAGAAAGGGCCAAAAATCGGGGTGTTACAAACCTACCCCCCTTACAAAAATCTCGTCCTCGAGATTTGGTTGCTCAGGGAACAAGTATGATTATGGCTTGAGGAAACCGTCGGGAGTCCTTTCTCCTTTGGATATTGTTCCCTTAGTATTACCCATGATCAGGATTTCTGCCTCTGAGATGATTGGCTTTCATCCGTCAAACTTTATGCTGACTTAGCGGGGTCCCTGTCTGCCAATAATATTTGGAGAATAAATTTCCCGTGCACACAAAACCTTTGTATCTCTTCCCTGGGTTTGCTCAAATAGATGCGTGTCTTCCTGGTTCAGTCATTGCTGAGAATCATAGTTGTTCTTTTAACGAGACCCGACTGCCCGCGGATGATACTAGGGCATCTGGATTTGTCTCTCCGCCTGAGCTTGCAGGTCGTACATCATAGCATCTCAAGTCTTGACTGACGGTTGCGCTGCCGGGCAGATATTTCTTGTGTCCAGTTGTCCTTGTACTTAGTTCTGCCATTAAAAGCATCCGATCTGAGCATTGTCTTACCCATATTGTTACCCGTGTTACAGGGTGGTGAGATACTTTATTCTGGTTGCGGTGGTCACCGTGCTGATGCGACTGAGGAGTTCTTGCAATTGATGAGACAGACTTGGATATGTCATACTGACCCTTCTACACAGGCATAACCGGCCTAACAAATTATCGTGAGACCCTTATGGAACAGGATAGACCTCGGAGTGCACGTCCATGTTGCTCTTTATGGAACCATGTTCTCAATCTGACTTGGGTACCCGGACCCTGTTGGTCGTGAGGTAAGTATCCCGTTTCTGCTGTTGGGCTTACTCCTCGATTGTCAGTACTTTCTGTGTCGGAATCTCTCGCAAAAAGTGTTGGGTCTCATTTATTTATTCTTGGTTCTCCTTGGGACCATAGTTGTTGTTGGTGCAATATTTTATTATCATCCCTTGTTCTTGCGTATGAAGCAAATTCTCATACCATATAGTTGGTACAGAGGGCGTTATTCAGGCTGACCAAGCCAGGTTGCAACAAGAGTCCGTGATACTCCCCGTTTCGGTGCTGAAAAACTGACCTTTGTAGTTGTTGCCAAACCGTTGTTTCAGGCTTATCTGCCTCACCATTTGTTGCTTCCCATGAAATGTATTTCTGACCTTGCCTTTCCTGTCATGATTTATGGAGTTGTTGCATCCTGACCATCTTTTGGTAGATATATGTGAACAGAGTGATATCCTTGTATAAGTGACTTGCATGATTTGCGGTGCACGTTCCCATTTATTTGGAAATCTGGAATTATATAAGGTTTTCAGAACAGACATATGTCCTGACTGACTTCTGCCAATGTTGTTGTGGACCAAATTCTTACTCTTGAAGATGTAGTCGCGGCAGCGTGCTGGAGACGGCTGGGTTCCGTGCCTGAGAAGCTTCTCCTTGGGTTGCTTACTGGGGAAGATTCATTTCCTTATGCTGTAAGATTTCACCGAGGTAGCTTGTTGTGGAAGACTGGGTATCTTGGGCAGGAAACTGTTCACGAGTTGCACAGGGGAAACTTGAGGAGACTTGCATCATAAGCTCCTTTTAGTATTGTGTGGATGAAGGCTGAGCTCCTTATACCAGAGGCTTCGTACAGTGACCTGTGGGCAAAATGGTGTATACCCATAACATTGTTGATGTTGGTCATGTGTCTGAAAGAATTGCCTGACTGTCTTTCTTGTTGTTGGGTGAGCTCCTAGCTCCTCTTGTCTTTCTTTCGTAGTACAACATATTTCCAATTCCACCTGTGGCTGATATAAAACTTTATATATATCCATACCTTCGCTGGAAAACAGATTGTTAACCTTGCACCAGATTTGTCTTCCTGTTGGTTGGATCATTGCTGCTATAAAGGTTGCACAACTGCAGTAAACTTGATGTTGATAATGAATCCAGGCTATCCTTTATATTTTCAATGTAATTGCAGCCAACTGATAGTGCCATATTGTTTAGCCGGGCTTCCAAATAACTGAGATCCTCATTTCTTCTTTGGGTCCGAAGGTGATTGATGAGCAACTTTTGTAAGGGGAAAATAAGGTAACCCCAAAGGCCCAAAACAGAAACCAAAGAGAACAAACCAATTGAACAACGGTACATAACAGACATATAAGCATCCAGAAGTGACACTGCATTCATTACTACTCAGTACACATCACAACAAGCATGCTACTACAACTGATGCAATATGAGCTAAACGGGTACTACTGCACTACGAACAAACTAAAGTTGGGTGGCTGACGAATCGGCTGGTGGAGAGGTGGGTGGAGCCGTTGATGCTGGGGGTGCAGAAGTCGAGGGAGGAGGTAATGGGTGTGGAGCCATTGCAGCACCGAGCAATCTCCTGGCCCGGGTCGCGTCCCGAACTAATTCCGCAATCAGCAGATACTCGGCTGCCATGAAGCGAGACATGGACGGAATGGCCACATCATCATCAGGGCGAGTGGAGGGGAACCTGATCCGCCTGGGGTTCTCGGCTAAGGTAGGATAGTAGGAGTAAGCACAGTTTTCTTGCATCACCAGCTCCTGATGATGAAGACCCGTGATTCCTGCCAGGGCTGCGAGTTGAACTGCGCGATCTGGAGTAGCACCATATCCGCCATGGAATCTGTAGGTACATCTTTCGATAGGGATCTTGGCTTCCAGAAAAACATGGGCATAATACTCCAGTAATCCACCTCCAAGTTGCATCTCAAAAACTTGGTACCGTGGCATTTCTCCATTGGGATA
Organism: Elymus sibiricus; assembly: GCA_039707655.1. NCBI lineage: Eukaryota > Viridiplantae > Streptophyta > Magnoliopsida > Poales > Poaceae > Elymus > Elymus sibiricus. Next base: position 194,454,310 of record CM077672.1, read on the forward strand.
GAGACTATGCCATGCATCACGAAGTAGGGATGCGAAGCTGAGCGGTGCAGGGGCTGCGTTGAACTCAATAGGAAGGGCGGCCATCTACACTCAGGGAATAGATGGTCAGAAGAAAGACGGAATCTATATGCATGCTATGCAACAACCAAGTGCAGCAACCAAATGCAACAAGCAACCAGGACTCTATACTACCGGTTTCTAATGCTCGTGCTGACTAGGGCGTCCTACAGCCAGACCTGCTCTGATACCAACAGTTGTGGCACCCCGGCTCAGAGGGACCGGAATGCCCCGTATTCCAGCCCAGAAATGTCTTCTGGAATACGGCACTGCTTGGCATAGAACAAATCAGCCTTTATTACAAGAGATAAGGTACAAAGGTTTGCTATTACAAAGGTTACACCGCACGGTGACACTACGCCTGCTAAGGTAGCTCTATGCTAGCAGCGGACCAACTCGTAGCAGCAGAACGACGACAACAGTGGTGAACTCCACTCCGCAGGGACTCTGGCTGGGACACGGCCTAGCTCGCACGAACGGGATCCACGACAAGCAATCAATCACGGCATCACCTGCAAACTGGCATGATAAGCCAGGTGAGTACTTTGAATGTACTCGCAAGCTCACAACAACCAAAAGCATCAAGGCAAAACAACAACATAGCATTTACAAGTTCACTTATTACTAACTACTATGAGACGGAAGTAAATATTACTCAAGTAATAAGGTAAGGATAGAATCACTGGTGAACCATCATCTTGGTTCGCAAGGAACCATCTCGCTCTTGGCTACCTGGCCAAGCAACATATCCACTTGATCACTTTGTGATCAATACATCCTCGTGACCACCACATGATCACCTCATAACCCGAAGATCAACCTCAAGATCATCCCAACCTCATCATCGAAAGCCTGCCAAACTGTTATTTGCTCACATACAACTATAAATCATAATATAAGTTATTCCGTCATTGTGAGTGTTGGTCGAATGGTGTGACCTACAACGAACTGTGTCCATGACCGAGGACGCGGCTATCGATAGTTTATACACTCTGCAGAGGTTAGTACACTGTACCCACACTACAAAACTCATGGCCTCGTGCTCCCATTCGGGTGGACCAATGACGTTCCGACAAAACCAATCTATTGCATGACACCCTCCCGGCCACTCCCGACAAACTCCCCTTTGGGCTATGTTCTGGGTGGCCCCTGATGTCAACATGTGACATCCGCCACCTCTGTGGCTGCCACCGTCGTGGCCAACACAACAATCTTGTCCCACACGGGGACACCCGGGTACAACACAACTTGGGCACACAAGGTTATGACTGCCTACCGGGCCAGGGCAGCACGAGCACATAACCTTCCCTAGTTGGAGGCACCGGTGAGAGGCATGACAATAGACCGAATTAGGGCCTCCTCATCCAGGCAAGTGTGGCTACACTGGTGAGCTCGATTCGGTGGCACCTGACCAACGGAATGACGGAATTTATCCCCAAGATAGGTATGTGATAGAACGGTTACTCCAATGTTACATATCAACCTGTGATTCAAATCATGGCAATATCCATCCAAAATCCAAAGCATAAAATATATCCATATCATTAGCACAATATTCAATATGACTATGAAAATAAGCATGACTACTGCTACTAGAAATCCCAAAGTAACACATCATCCACACTCTTCAAAATATAAGTCCTAGAGATCCAAGCATCATCATGGCAGTAACCAACTCACAAATATCCAATCATAATGCCATGAATAAATCATTTCTAAATAATGCAATATTAAGCAAATTTAATTCAAATAACCCATGCATTGCATTGCAATCATGCAGATGGAGGGTGTGGCTTGCCTTGCTCAAAAAGGGAGGGGAAGAGCTCCTGGTCTTCACCAACACACCACAAACACTCTGAAAATATTTTGCAAGAATTTAAGAATATACCCTAAAGCAAATACTTCTGTCCAGAAATTCTAGACAGAAGATAAAAATACCAAATTCTACCAGAAAATAGAGGATTTCAAAAGAAAAATACTACAAAAATAATCAGTTCATTTAGACTTGTAGTTTAGGAGTTATTCAAGGTCAAAGTTGAGGTCAAACTGGATTTAAAATGAACTTCTGGAAATTCCAAAAATTCTCTGGAGGGGTGACGTCGAAGCCGTAAAGTGGGGCTTACGCCTCCACTTAAAACGCTTCGGTGGGGCGGGTGAGGCTGGCGGGTGGGGTCACCCCATCAGATTTAAAGAGAGAGGAGGGGAAACAGAGAGGAGGTGGCTCACCGGCGGCCGTTCGCCGGCGTAGAGGTGTCGGCGGAGCGAGGAGATGGCGGGGATGGAACGACCACTCGAAGGTGCACCCGTCTGTACCCGTGGCTCCTCGGATGGTGGCCAGACGACGTCGCTCTGTTCGTCTCCGGCGGCGGCAAGTTACGGACGTCGGCGAACTCGGCGATTCCGGCGACGAACGGCTCGGGATAGAGGTTGAGAAGGACTAGGGGAACAATAGGAGCTCGATGGTGGGCTCAGCTGAGACTGGGGTGGCTCGGAGTGAGCTCGAGGAGAAGAGGGCCGAGCGGCGGAGTGGTGGCCGGAGGGGAGGAAGGAGAGGGCTCCGGCTCGAGTGAGAGGCTTTGGGGGTCGATTTGGTGGGTGGGAGGAGGAGTGGTGAAGTAAACCACGGTTGAGGACGACTTAAATAGGCGGGGAGGAGATTCCAGACCGGATGCCGCCAAGACCATACGGGCGAGCTCCGGCGAGAGTTTCGGGCACGCGCGCGAGCTTTGCGGCGATGGGGGGGAAGGCTGAAGAGCGGGCCAGCACGCGGGGAGGCAGGAGGAGCAGGGCACGCGCGGATGGGGCAGTCAGGCACGCGCGGCCACTGTTCCCGCATGCGCTCAGGCGTTTGGCTCGTTCCGGCGAGCTCCTAGCGGGGAAGGATGGACCAGGGCGGCGAGGAGGAACTGGGGAAGAGCTGCGGCAGAGCTAGGTGGCGAACGGAGGGGGTTTGGACGGTGGCCGGGCGGGGCCGAGGCGCAGAGCACGCGTACTGCAGCCAGCGCACGCACACTGGGCATGCTAGTGGCGCAGTCACCGCGTGCACGAGCGCGAGCGCGACGACTAAGCCCAGACAAGCCTGTCCAGTGACAAGTCCCTCCATAGTGTAGTCACTTTGTGGTGATAGATCAACAAAAGAGCTTTTGGGGTGATCAGACACATCGTCCAAAGTTTGCAGCAGCAAACTTTTGCAAAGTTCTGAGGTCAAATCATGAGGTAGAATGGTAAAAGAGTTTGTCACCAGGATTTGGGGTTAGAAGGACTACAGGATTGCAAAGTTTGAGGCTAAATGGACAAGGTTTGAGGGTGGATGCTTTGCAACTGCATTTCTGGTCTAGAAATTTGTTCAGGAAGTAGCACTCACATGGGGTATGTACTTGAGCTGCATTTTTGCATAGGATGATGATTTGGTACCCTGAAGATGCTGGGAAAATTTTATAGCATTTGGAAATACCTAGAAGGTACTTCCTTCACAAAGGTCCTCTTTGCACAGAACCTTGGGAGAATTTTGTAGGACAATTGACTAGGCAAACTGATGTTAAATTTGGCATGCACAAAGGATATATAGATCTTTAGGCCCTGGATTAATTTCAGAATTTTTGAAGCAATATAAAAGGTAGTTGCTTCATACACTGAAAATTTAACCAGCACCAAAAATTGGAAGGTGTGCTCACATAGATGGTCGTACAAGACTGAAATTTGGTGTAGGGTAATCATTTAAGCATATGAAAGGCCTGGCAAAATTTCAACTCATTTGGATACTCCTAGCTAGTACTTCCTTCACAAAGCTTCTTTCTGGACAGAAACTTTGGCAATTTGCTGGGGAAGATTCACTAGGGAAATGGAGCTGAATTTTGTCATGAGGTAATTATTTGGGTAGGAAAGAGTGCCCAAAAGTTTTTAGGGCAATCAAGAAAATATAAATAGCACTTCCTTCACAAAGTGCCATTCTGAACAGAATGGAAAAATGAATATTGCTGACTTATTTTTGAACTAGGCAATGAGGGGTTTGGACATATTTGGGCAACATATGACCCAAAGAATTTATGAGAATTATTTGGGAATTTTAGGAATGACAAAAATATAGGTTGCTTCACAACCTAGGTCAGGTAAGGTTATTCCTTTAATAAGAAAGGAATATTCCCTAAGAAAAGGACTTTGGGATAGGGTTAGAATGGAAATATTCATGATCTTGAAAAAGATGCAAGGATGAAGCACTACTTGGGAGGGAAGGAAATGGAGATCTTCCAGGTTTTAAGTCCAAAGAACTGCTCGAAAAAGAAAACCAGAGCAAAAACCAAATAAAACCAAAAGAAAAAGAAAGGGCCAAAAATCGGGGTGTTACACTGGTGCACCCCCCCTGGGGTGTGTTCAGTGCACAAAATTCTTATATATTCGGGGAAAATCATACTAAATTTTCAGGTCATTCTGAGAACTTTTATTTTCGGGACATTTTTTATTGCAGGGATAATTCAGAAAATAGGATAAACATGGTACTTTACTTTATTAAACTATAAATAACAGAGAACAAACTATAAGTACAATAGGTTGTGCTTACTAAATTCATCGACCACATGCTCCTCAAAAAGAATCCATTAATAAGGTTGATATGTCCAATTTGCATCATGATTTCCTACTGCTATTTATAATATATTTGGTCATTATTTCACTTTATGATGCAATTCTTATGCCTTTTCTTTCTTAATTTACAAGATTTATATGAAGAGGGAGAATACCGGCAGCTGCAATTCTGGACCTGAAATAGCTACAATAGAGATACCTATTCTACAGAGCTCCAAATGACTTGAAATTTCACGAGATTTTTTTTATTGAATATATAAAAAATATTGGAGAAAAAATAGCAGAGGGGACCCACCAGTTGCCCACAAGGCAACAGGGCGCGACCCCACCTGGGGCGCGCCGGGATTCCTTGTGGGGCCCACAGCTGGCCTCTACCCCCCTCCTTCTGCTATATGAAGCCATTTTCCCTCAAAAAATTAAGAGGAGGACTTTCGGGATGAAGAGCCGCCTTCTCGAGGCGGAACTAGGGCAGGAGCACTTTTGCCCCCCGGCGGAGCGATTCCGCCGGGGATACTTCCCTCCGCGAGGGGGAAATCGAAGCCATCGACATCACCAACGATCCGCTCATCGTGGGAGGGCCAATCTTCATTAACATCTTCACCAGCACCATCTCATCTCAAACTCTAGTTCATCTCTTATGTTCAATATTTGTCTCAAAACCTCAGATTGGTACATGTGGGTTGCTAGTAGTGTTGATTACATCTTGTAGTTGATACTTGTTGGTTTATTTGGTGGAAGATTATATGTTCAGATCCTTAATGATATTCAATACTCCTCTGATCTTGAATATGAACATGATTTGAGAGTAGTTACGTTTGTTCTTGAGCACATGGGAGAAGTCTTGTCATAAGTAATCATGTGAATTTGGTATTCGTTCGATATTTTGATGATATGTATGTTGTTGCTTCCTTTAGTGGTGTCGTGTGAACGTAGACTACATGACACTTCACCATATTTGGGCCTAAGGGAAGGCATTGTGGAGTAATAAGTAGATGATGGGTTGCTAGAGTGACAGAAGCTTAAACCCTAGTTTATGTGTTATTCCATGAGAGGCTGTTTTGGATCCATATGTTTCATGCTATGGTTAGATTTATCTTAATTCTTCTTTTGTAGTTGCGGATGCTTGCGAGAGGGGGTAATCATAAGAGGGTTGCTTGTTCAAGTAAGAACATCACCCTAGCACTGGTCCACCCACATATCAAATTATCAAAGTAGCGAACGTGAATCAACTAAACATGATGAAAGTGACTAGATGAGAATTCCCATGTGTCCTCGAGAACGCTTTGCTTTATATAAGAGATCGTTCCGGCTTGTCCTTTGCTATAAAAAGGATTGGGCCACCTTTCTGCACTTTTGTTACACTTGTTACTTGCTGCTTGTTACGAATTATCTTGCTACGAAACTATCAGTTACCGCTACTTTCAGTGCTTGCAGAAAAGACCTTGGTGAAAACCGCTTATCATTTTCTTCTGCTCCTCGTTGGGTTCGACACTCTTACTTATTGAAAGGACTACGATTGATCCCCTATACTTGTGGGTCATCAAGATTCTTTTCTGGCGCCGTTGCCGGGGAGTGATGTGCCTTTGGTAAGTGGAATTTGGTAAGGAAACACTTTTATTACGTGCTAAAATTTATTGTTACTTGTCACTATGGAAAGTAATCCTTTGAGGGGTTTGTTCGGGGTATCTTCACCTCGAACAGAAGCATTATGAGTTGCCCCTCAACCTATTGAACCTACTGAAAATATTTACTATGAAATTCCTTCGGGTATGTTAGAGAAACTGCTAGCTAATCCTTATGCAGGAGATGGAACAATACATCCTGATATGCACTTGATCTATGTGGATGAAATTTGTGGATTGTTTAAGCTTGCAGGTTTATCCGAGGATGGAGTTAAGAAGAAGCTATTCCCTTTATCTTTTGAGGGAAAGACATTGACATGGTATAGGCTATTGGATGATACTGGAACATGGGATTGGAACCGGTTAAAGCTGGAATGTCACCAGAAATTTTATCCTATGCATTTGGTTCATCATGATCGGAATTATAAATATAATTTTTGGCCTCGTGAAGGAGAAGTATCGCTCAAGCTTGGGGGAGGCTTAAGTATATGATGCACACATGCCCCAATCATGATCTCTCAAGAGAAATAATTATAAAAAACTTTTATGCTCGGCTTTCTCGTAATGATCAATCCATGCTTGATACTTCTTCTACTGGTTCCTTTATAAAGAGAACTATTGAATTCAAATGGGATCTTCTGGAAAAAATTAAACGCAACTCTGAAGATTGGGAAATCAACAAAGGTAAAGAGTCAGGTACAAATCTTGAATTTGATTGTGTTAAATCTTTTATGGAAACAGATGCTTTTCATAAGTTTAGTACTAAATATGGACTTGACTCTGAGATAGTAGCCACTTTTTGTTAATCATTTGCTGCTCATGTTGATCTCCCTAAGGAGAAATGGTTTAAGTTTCATCCACCTATTGAAGTAAAGGAAGAACCTATAGCTAAAGAGGAAATAATTATTTTTAATGTTGATCCAGTTGTGCCTACTGCTTATATTGAGAAACCCCCTTTTCCTGTTAGGATTAAGGAAGATGCTAAAGCTTCAACTGTGGTTAATAAAAGTAATATTAAAACAATTAAACCCTCTGAACAAATTAAAGTAGAACCTAATATTGCAAAGGTTAAAGATCTTTTAGTCGATAACATTGATGGACATGTCATATATTTATGTGATGAAGCAACTAGAATTGCTAAGCCAGATCCACGAGATAAAAACAAACCTGTAATTGGCATGCCTGTTGTTTCTGTTAAAATTGGAGATCATTGCTATCATGGTTTATGTGATATTGGTGCTAGTGTGAGTGCTATTCCATTTACTCTTTATCAAGAAGTCATGAATGATATTGCACCTGTTGAGATTGAAGATATTGATGTCACTATTAAGCTCGCAAACATAGATACTATTACACCACTTGGGATTGTTAGAGATGTTGAAGTCTTGCGTGGTAAGATCAAATACCCTACTGATTTCCTTGTTCTTGGATCACCACAAGATGATTTTTGTCCCATTATATTTGGTAGACTTTTCTTGAACACGTTTAATGCTAAGATTGATTGCAATAAAGAAACTGTCAGTGTTAATTTTGGTGATGTATCTCATGAGTTTAATTTCTCTAAGTTTCGTAGACAACCCCATGATAAAGAATTACCTAATATAAAGATGAAATTATTGGTCTTGCTTCTATTGTTGTGCCTCCTACTGATCCCTTAGAACAATATTTGTTAGACCATGAAAACGATATGCATATGAATGAAAGAAATGAAATAGATGAGTTATTATTTAAACAAGCACCTATTCTTAAACATAATTTGCCCGTTGAAACTCTGGGGGATCCTCTTTCACCTAAGAGTGACCCTGTGTTTGAATTAAAGAAATTACCTGATACACTTAAGTATGCTTATCTTGATGAAAAGAAAATATATCCTGTTATTATCAGTGCTAACCTTTCAGAGCATGAAGAAAAGAGATCACTTAAAACTCTAAGGAAGCACCATGCATCTATTGGATATACTCTTAACGATCTTAAGGGCATTAGTCCCACTCTATGTCAGCACAAGATTCATATGGAGCCAGATGCTAAACCAGTTGTTGATCATCAACGATGTCTAAATCCTAAAATGAAGGATGTGGTAAGAACTGAAATATTAACGCTTCTAGAGGCAGGTATAATTTATCCTATAGCTGATAGTAGATGGGTGAGTCCTGTTCATTGTGTCCCTAAGAAGGGAGGTATTACTGTTGTTCCTAATGATAAAAATGAACTTATCCCACAAAGAATTGTAACTGGTTATAGGATGGTAATTGATTTCAGGAAATTAAATAAAGCTACTAGGAAATATTATTACCCCTTGCCTTTTATTGATGAAATGTTAGAAAGATTATCTAAACATACACACTTTTGCTTCCTAAATGGATATTCTGGTTTCTCTCAAATACCTGTATCAAAAGAAGATCAAGAGAAAACCACTTCTACTTGTCCTTTTAGAACTTATGCTTATAGACGCATGCCTTTTGGTTTATGTAATGACCTGCTACCTTTCAAAGATGTATGACTGTTATATTCTCTGACTTTTGTGACAAGATTGTTGAGGTGTTCATGGATGATTTTTCCGTTTACAGAACTTCTTTTGATGATTGCTTAAGCAACCTTGATCGAGTTTTGTAGAGATGTGAAGAAACTAATCTTGTATTGAATTGGGAGAAGTGCCACTTTATGGTGAACGAAGGTACAATACTTGGGCATAAAATTTCTGAAAGAGGTATTGAAGTAGATAAAGCTAAAGTTGATGCAATTGAGAAAATGCCATGTCCTAAAGACAACAAAGGTATACGAAGAGTCCTTGGTCATGCTGGTTTCTATAGAAGGTTCATAAAAGACTTCTCTAAAATTTCCAGGCCTCTTACTAATCTCTTGCAAAAAGATGTTCCATTTGTTTTTGATGATGATTGCGTACAAGCCTTTGAAATACTTAAGAAAGCCTTAATATCTAAACCTATTGTTCAACCACCTGATTGGAACCTACCCTTTGAAATTATGTGTGATGCTAGTGATTATGTTGTTGGTGTTGTTCTAGGGCAAAGAGTTGATAAGAAATTAAATGTTATTCATTATGCTAGTAAAACTCTAGACAGTGCTCAAAGAAATTATGCTACTACTGAGAAAGATTTTTTAGCAGTCGTGTTTGCATGCGATAAGTTCAGGTCTTATATTGTTGATTCTAAAGTAACTGTTCACACTGATCATGCTGCCATTAAATATCTTATGGAAAAGAAAGATGCTAAACCTAGACTTATTAGGTGGGCTCTTTTACTTCAAGAATTTGATTTGCATATTGTTGATAAAAAGGGAGCTGAAAATCCAGTAGTGGATAATTTGTCTAGGATGGAAAATGTTCTTGATGACCCACTTCCTATTAATGATAATTTTCCTGATGAGCAATTAGCTGTGGTAAATGCTTCCCGCACTAGTCCTTGGTATGCAGACTATGCTAATTACATTGTTACTAAATATATCCCACCTAGTTTTACATACCAACAAAAGAAAAAGTTCTTATTTGATTTAAGACATTACTTTTGGGATGACCCACATCTATATAAAGAAGGAGTAGATGGTATTATTAGACGTTGTGTACCTGAGCATGAACAGGAACAAATCCTACAAAAGTGTCACTCTGAGACATATGGAGGACACCATGCGGGAGACAGAACTGCACATAAGGTATTACAATCTGGTTTTTATTGGCCTACTCTTTTCAAAGATGCACGTAAGTTTGTCCTTTCTTGTGATGAATGTCAAAGAATTGGTAATATTGGTAGACGTCAGGAAATGCCTATTAATTATTCACTTGTTATTGAACCATTTGATGTTTGGGGTTTTCATTATATGGGACCTTTTCCTTCCTCTAATGGATATACTCATATTCTGGTTGCTGTTGATTATGTTACTAAGTGGGTAGAAGCTATTCCAACTAGTAGTGCTGATCATAACACCTCTATTAAAATGCTTAAAGAAGTTATATTCCCGAGGTTTGGAGTCCCTAGATACTTGATGACTGATGGTGGTTCACATTTTATTCATGGTGCTTTCCGTAAATTACTTGCTAAATATGATGTTAATCATAGAATTTCATCTCCTTATCATCCTCGGTCTAGTGGACAAGTTGAATTGAGTAATAGAGAAATAATGTTAATTTTGGAAAAGACTGTTAATAGATCCAGGAAGAATTGGTCTAAGAAACTTGATGATGCATTATGGGCTTATAGAACTGCTTATAAAAATCCTATGGGTATGTCTCCATATAAAATGGTCTATGGAAAAGCATGTCATTTACCTCTTGAACTAGAACATAAGGCATATTGGGCAATTAAAGAATTTAACTATGATTTCAAACTTGCCGGTGAAAAGAGGTTATTTGATATTAGCTCTTTAGATGAATGGAGAACCCAAGCCTATGAAAATGCCAAGTTGTTTAAAGAAAAAGTTAAAAGATGGCATGATAAAAGAATTCAAAGACGGGAAGTCAAAGTGGATGAGTATGTGCTATTGTACAATTCTAGTTTCAGATTTTTTGCAGGAAAACTTCTCTCTAAATGGGAAGGCCCGTACATCATCGAAGAAGTTTATCGCTTCGGAGATATCAAAATCAACAACGCCGAAGGCACCAATCCGAAGGTGGTCAATGGGCAAAGGATTAAGCACTACATCTTAGGTACACCCATTAATGTTGAAACTAATATTATTCAAACAATGACACCGGAGGAACACATACAAGAGTCCTTCTAGAACGCTCCAGAACCCTAAAAAGGGGTAGGTATGTGATACGGTAAGTAAACCGACTCCAAAAATTCCATAAAAAAAATTTCTGTCCATTTTCGAATATTAGAAAAAATACAAAATAAGAAATAGCTAAGGGGACCCACGAGGAGGTCACAAGGCAACAGGGCGCGACCCCCCTGCGGCGTGCCGGGTTGCCTTGTGGGCCCCTCGTGTGCCTTCCCGACTCTGTTTTCCTCCCGTATGCTTGTTTTGCAAGATAAAAATTCTTCATATATACTCCCGTATGTTTTGACCACCGTATCGCAAGTTTCTCCTCTGTTCTTGTTTTGTGTTGTTTTCTGTCAGATTTTTGGGACCAGGCATCATGTCTTCCTCTTCCTCAAACAATGTGGGAGACGACGCTTGGTTGGTGCAGATGGAACTCAGGAGAGAGGAGGAGGTCACCATGGAAGAAGATGAGGGGGATTCGCTGGAAGTCCACCCTCCGGCCTCCGAGAGGAGTACACTTGCCGGCATCTCCACAACTCCAAACCCCCATCAAGCCATGAGGAACATCACAAGCCATGGAAGTCAAGAGGTACAAGAAGGGCTTGCCCCTAGGAGACCCTTGCACAGGTTACATCGGAACAATTTTCATAATTTGGTTCACAATTATGGGGTTGAAAATACTCCTCGCATGCACATACCATCCAATTGGGACATCTCTCGTCCAAGTGAAAGTGATGCAGGAAAGAAAGCTTGGGGGCAGAGAATAAGCATATCATGGCTGAAGTCCAAAAGAATGTAGAGATGATCCAGCATGTACTCCGCGAAATTCATAGCCTAAGGGACATCCTAATCAGTATTATGAAGGACAAGCCTACCACTTCATCACCACCATCACCGAAGAAAGACACTTGAGTACACGGGTATGGGCACCACCCTTGGCTTGTTCCAAGCTTGGGGGAGGTGCCCCGGTATCGTATCATCATCACCTTTTTATCATCATTATATATCTTAGTTTGATCCTTAGTTATTTCGTGATCTAGAAGAATAAAGTTTTAGTATGATCTAGTTTCGGGTGCTTGTTTCGTGATCTATCCATCTATGTAATCATGCTTGAGAGTTATATAATAAAGAGTAGTTTGAGTTTGGCTTCTTTACTTTTATGTTTCAATCTTAGCAATGAAAGAATGAAAAAGATCATATGCTAATCCCTTGGGGAGTAATGACTTTACATAAAGAAAAGTATAGTTGATAAAATTTATTGAAAGTTAACAAACATAGCATTGGTCATTGATGCAATTCATGAAAAAGTAATAAAGGAAGAGAGGATTCACATATAAATATACTATCTTGGACATCTTTTATGATTGTGAGCCCCCATTAAATATTCTATGTCAAAGTGTTGACGTTGGACAAGGAAGACAACGTAATGAGTTATGTTTGCTTATATTCACATAGAAGTTATATTGTCATAGATTCTCTAACATGTGGTGCTTGCTCGCTATCTTTTGCTAGCCAAAAATCCGCACTACGTAGAGATAATACTTGTGCATCCAAAACCCTTGAGCCCAATTTCATGTCATGAGAGTCCACTATATCTACCTATGGATTGAATAAGATCCTTCAAGTAAGTTGTCAACGGTGCACAAAGCAATAAAAAATTGCTCCCTAAATATGTAAGAACTTTTATTGTAAGGGAAAATAAGCTTTGTACGAACTTGTGATGCTGAAGAAATAAAAGTGACGGACTGCATAATAAAGGTTGCTATCACAAGGGGTAATATAAAGTGGCGTTCCTTTGCATTAAGAGTTTGCACATCCAAAAATAAAAAGCGCACGACAACCTCTGCTTCCCTCTGCGAAGGGCCTGTCTTTTACTTTTCTGTATTTTCTTTTATGCAAGAGTCAATAGTGTTTCTCTCTATTCTGTTTTTATTTTTCTCTTCGCAAGCATCATGTGTTGGGGAAAGATCTAGACATATATATCCAACTGAATATAAGTGATCATGAGTTATTATTGTTGACATTACTCTCGAGGTACATCTGTTGGGAGGTGAAAACTATAAACCCCCATCTTCCTATGTGTCTGATTGAAGCTTTCGCCCCATAAATATGCCGTGAGTGTCAGCAATCATAGAAGACTAAATGATAGTTGAGTATGTGGACTTGCTAAAACAAAAGCTCTTACATAGACTCTTCCTAAAAATATGATGAATTGTGATTGTCTCATTGACTAAGAACATAGTTTGTTAGTTTTCAAGAAAGTTTATGCTTTATACTTTGATGTTGTAATGAATTATTACTTGTTCATGAGAAGTATTATGATAATATATTGCTGCTATTGAATTGATCATGATGCTCTCTTGTCCGTATTTTGTTTTATCGACACCTCTCTCTCTAAACATGTGGACATGATTATCGATTTCGGCTTTCGCTTGAGGACAAGCGAGGTCTAAGCTTGGGGGAGTTGATACGTCCAATTTGCATCATGATTTCCTACTGTTATTTATAATATATTTGGTCATTATTTCACTTTATGATGCAATTCTTATGCCTTTTTTCTCTTAATTTGCAGGATTTATATGAAGAGGGAGAATACCGGCAGCTGGAATTCTGGACCTGAAATAGCTACAGCAGAGATACCTATTCTACAGAGCTCCAAATAACCTGAAATTTCACGAGGATTTTTTATTGAATATATAAAAAATATTGGAGAAAAGAAATAGCAGAGGGGACCCACCAGTTGCCCACAAGACAACGGGGCGCGACCCCCCTAGGGCGCGCCGGGATGCCTTGTGGGGCCCACAGCTAGCCTCCGGCCCCCTCCTTCTGCTATATGAAGCCATTTGCCCTAAAAAAATTAAGAGTAGGACTTTCGAGATGAAACACCGTCGTCTCGAGGTGGAACTAGGGCAGGAGCACTTTTGCCCCCGGCGGAGCGATTCCGCCGGGGATACTTCCCTCCGGGAGGGGGAAATCAAAGCCATCGACATCACCAACGATCCTCTCATCGTGGGAGGGCCAATCTTCATCAACATCTTCACCAGCACCATCTCATCTCTAACCCTAGTTCATCTCTTGTATTCAATCTTTGTCTCAAAACCTCAGATTGGTACATGTGGGTTGCTAGTAGTGTTGATTACATCTTGTAGTTGATGCTTGTTGGTTTATTTGGTGGAATATTATATGTTCAGATCCTTAATGATATTCAATAATCCTCTGATCTTGAACATGAACATGATTTGTGAGTAGTTACGTTTGTTCTTGAGGACATGGGAGAAGTCCTATAATAAGTAATCATGTGAATTTGGTATTTGTTCGATATTTTGATGATATGTATGTTGTTGCTTCCTTTAGTGGTGTTGTGTGAACGTCGACTACATGACACTTCACCATATTTGGGCCTAAGGGAAGGCATTGTGGAGTAATAAGTAGATGATGGGTTGCTAGAGTGACAGAAGCTTAAACCCTAGTTTATGCGTTATTCTGTAAGGGGCTGTTTTGGATCCATATGTTTCATGCTATGGATAGATTTATCTTAATTCTTCTTTCGTAATTGCGGATGCTTGCGAGAGGGGGTAATCATAAGAGGGTTGCTTGTTCAAGTAAGAACGACACCCTAGCACTGGTCCACCCACATATAAAATTATCAAAGTAGCAAACGCGAATCAACTAAACATGATGAAAGTGACTAGACGAGAATTCCCATGTGTCCTCGAGAACGCTTTGCTTTATATAAGAGACCGTTCTGGCTTGTCCTTTGCTATAAAAAGGATTGGGCCACCTTGCTGCACTTTTGTTACACTTGTTACTTGTTGCTTGTTACGAATTATCTTGCTACGAAACTATCAGTTACCGCTACTTTCAGTGCTTGCAGAAAACTCCTTGCTGAAAACCGCTTATCATTTCCTTCTGCTCCTCGTTGGGTTCGACACTCTTACTTATCGAAAGGACTACGATTGATCCCCTATACTTGTGATTCATCAAAGGTTGATCAAGTCTTATTAACAAACTATTTCTGAGTGACATGAAACCAAAGAATTATCGTATAGCACTAGATTACCTCAACTGGATGTGTATTTCCCCAACAATAAGAGTTTGATATTTCTTTTCAGGAGTCAGAAGAGGAAATTCAAAACCTCCAATAGTGATTGTCATAACTTTTCAATAGAATTGGTACTATTCACTTTGTTTTGTTTCTTCGGAAAATATACCGTATGCTCATTACCATTGACATGAAAAGTGACCTTGCTTTTGTTGCAATCAATAACAGCCCCTGCAGTATTCAAAAGGGGTCTACCAAGAATAATCGACATGTTATCGTCCTCAGGCATATCAAGAATAACAAAGTCCGTTAAGATAGTAACGTTAGCAACAACAACAGAAACATTCTCACAATACCGATGGGTAAACAGTTGATTTATCAGCGATTTGCAAAGAAATTTTAGTAGGTGTCAACTTATTCAAGTCAAGTCTTCTATATAGAGAAAACGGCATAACACTAACACCAGCCCCTAAATCACATAAAGCAGTTCTAACATAATTGTTTTTGATAGAGCATGGTATAGTGGGTATTCCTGGATGTCCTAACTTCTGAGGTATTTTTCCTTCAAATGAATAGTTTGCAAGCATAGTAGAAATTTCAGCCTCAGGTATTTTCCTTTTATTAGTGACAATATCTTTCATATACTTTGCATATGGAGGCATTTTCATAATTTCAGTCAAAGGAGTTCTCAGATATAAGGGTCTAAGCATTTCAACAAAGCGATTAAAAGCCTCTTCATCTCTATATTTCACAGCCTTACTAGGAAATGGCATGGGTTTTTGAACCCATAGTTCTCTTTCTTTACCATGTTTCCTAGCAACAAAGTCTCTTTTATCATATCTTTTATTCTTAGGAGGTGGGTTATCAAGCTCAACTGTAGGTTCTATTTCTACTTCATTATCATATTCCTTATTAGCATCAATATGATCATCATTATTATCATTATCACCAGGTGTATGCTCATTGCCAGATTGTGTCTCAGCATCAGAAATAGAAACATCATTAGGATTCTCTAGAGGTTTTTCTACAACAGGTTCACTAGAAGCATGCAAAGTTCTATCTTTTTTCTTTTCTTCTTCTTAGATGAACTAGGTACTCCATCATTTATTCTCTGAGAATCCTACTCAATTCCTTTAGGGTGACCTTCTAGATATGGAGGGTCCTAGGTCATTTTACCACCTCTAGTAACTACTCTAATAGCATTATCATTCATCCTATTATTCATTTCATTTAGCAAATCATTCTGTGATTTAGAAACTTGCTCTAACTGAGTTTGAACCATAGATGCATGTTTATATAAGCCTTTAACATCATTAGCAATTCTAACCATCATATCACCCAAACATTTAGTCATGATAGCATTACGTTTCAATTGATCACTAGTTTGCATGTTGAAGTTTTCTTGCTTAACAATGAAATTATCAAATTCATCCAAACACTGACTAGGAGACTTATTATATGGAATATCACCTTCATCAAATCTACGAAGAGAATTTACCTCCACTACCTGTGTCGGGATATCAAGTCCATGTATTTCTTCGATCGGCGGTAGATTCTTAACATATTCAGATTTAATACCCTTTTCTTTCATAGATTTCTTTGCTTCTTGCATATCCTCTGGACTGAGGAATAGAATACCTCTCTTCTTTGGAGTTGGTTTAGAAGGTGGTTCAGGGAGTGTCCAACCATCGGCATTTCTCAATATATTATCCAGTAATTCCTGAGCATGTTCAACAGTTTGCTACCTGAAAACACAGCCAACACAATTGTCTAGGTAGTTCCTAGAAGCATCGGTTAGCCCATTATAAAAGATATCAAGTATTTCATTTTTCTTAAGGGGATGATCAAGCAAAGCATTTAATAATTGGAGAAGCCTCCACCAAGCTTGAGGGAGATGCTCTTCCTCAAGTTGCACAAAGTTATAAATTTCCTGTAAAGCAGCTTGTTTCTTATGAGCAGGAAAATATTTTTTAGTGAAGTAATATATCATATCCTGGGGACTACGCACACAACTAGGGGCAAGAGTATTAAACCATTCTTTAGCGTCACCTTTTAATGAGAAAGGAAACAACTTAAGAATATAGTAGTAGCGAATCTTTTCCTCTTGAGCAAATAGGGTGGCAATGTAATTTAATTTAGTAAGATGTGCCACAACAGTTTCAGTTTCATAACCGTGAAAAGGATCTGATTCTACCAAAGTAATAAGTTCAGGATCAACAGAGAATTCATAATCCTTATCAGTAACAAAGATAGGAGAGTTTGCAAACTTAGGATCATATTTCATTTTCTCTATCATAGCCTTTTCTTTTAGCTTACTCAGTAATTTCTTAAGACCTCTCTATCATTACAAGCAAGAAAATCTCTAGCAATCTCCCCATCCATAACATATCCCTCAGGTACATTAGGCATTTCATATCTAGTAGGAGAGCTAGGCATAATAGGTGAATCATAATCTGCATTGGTTTCATCATTTTCAGCAGTTTCAAATTCTTTAGCTTTAGCAATTTATTCATCAAGAAATTCACCTAGTGGCATAGTTTCATCAAGCAAGGTAGTAGCATCATCATAAGTATCATTTATAACAGAAGTAGTATCATCAATTACTTGCAACATATCAGATTGAATAGCAGGTGGTGGTGTCGCAAGTCTACTTAAAACAGAAGGTGAATCAACTGCAGAGCTAGATGGCAGTTCCTTACCTCCCCTCGTCTTAGAGGGTACGATCTTCGTCTTAAATCTTTCAGATTCTTTATTGCGATCAGCAGATATATAATTCCCAAGTGAACTCAATAAATAAAGCTATGCTCCCCGGCAACGGCGGCAGAAAAAGGTCTTGATAACCCACAATTATAGGGGATCGCGACAGTCTTCGAGGGTAGTATTTCACCCAAATTTATTGATTCGACACAAGGGGAGCCAAAGGATATTTATGAGCCTTAGCAGTTGAGTTGTCAATTCAACCACACCTGGAAAATAATACCTTTGCAGCAAAGTATTTAGTAGCACAATGGTATGATAGTTTGATAGTAGCGGTAACAGTAGCAATAGTAACGGTGATAGTAACAGTAGCAGCAATAGTAGTAACTTAGCAAAGATCAATATGAGCAAAGCATAGGCATTGGATCAACGATGGATATTTGTGTGGATGACATTCATCATGTAACAGTCACAACCTAGAGCGATACACAATATCTCCAATTCATCAATTCAATGTAGGCATGTATTCCGTATATAGTCATACGTGCTTGTAATAAGAACTTGTATGACATCTTTTGTCCTACCCTCTGATACGTCTCCAACGTATCTATAATTTTTTATCATTTCATGTTATTATATTATCAATCTTGGATACTTTATATGCTTTATATGCAATTTTATATCATTTTTGGGAACTAACCTATTAACTCAGTGCCCAGTGCCAGTTGCTGTTTTTTGCTTGTTTTTGGCTTTTTCAGAAAATCAGTACCAAACAAAGTCCAAACACGATGAAACTTTACGGTGATTTTTTCTGGACCAGAAGGGACCCCAGAACGTTCAGGAGGAGGCCAGAAGATCTACGGGAGAGCCACGAGCTCACACGGCGCGCCCCCAGGGGGGCACGCTACCTGAGCTCCTGGGTCGCACGCAGCTTCGTTTGACCTTATTCTAGCGCTACAAATTCTCATAAATCCCCAAACCAACAGAGAGCAACCCGAAATAACTTTTCTGCCGCCACAAGCTTCTGTTCTTCCACGATCCCATCTGGAGGCCTTTTCCGGTACTTTGTCGGAGGGGGAATTGATCATGGAGGGCTTCTACATTAACCTTGCTGCCCTTCTGTGACGCCCCCGACTTAATCGTGTGCCAATCATACACGCAAATGCACACGATCAAGCCTAGGGACTCACTTGAAGATATCACAACACAACTCTAGACACAAAATAAAATAATACAAGCTTTATATTACAAGCCAGGGGCCTCGAGGGCTCGAATACATAAGCTCGATGTCATACAAGCATCAGCGGAAGCATCAGATATTTGAGTACAGACATAAAAGTTAAACAGATATGCCTTAAAAAGGCGGGGCAAAACAACGACATAGATCGAAAAGGCGCAGGCCTCCTGCCTGGGTGCCTCCTAACTACTCCTGGTCGTCGGCGGTCTCCACGTAGTAGTACGCTCCACCAGAGGGGTAGTAGTAGTCGTTGACTGGGGCAACTGGCTCCGGGGCTCCATCATCTGGTCGCAGCAATCGGGTATGGGGGAAAAAGGGAAGCAAAGCAACCGTGAGTACTCATCCGAAGTACTCGCAAGACTTACATCAGAACTATTCTAATTATTCATCGGTATCAAAGAAGGGCTGTATCAGTGGACTGGACTGCAGAAATGCCAGGATAGAGAGAAAGGCCTAGCCTATCGAAGACTAGCATCTTCAGCGTCTTGCAGCATTAGAAGAGTGTAGATTAGTACATAACATAAAGTAATAAGCTTGTTGTAGCAAAGGCTAGAGATCCTTCCTCGACTCCCTGCGAGAAAGCGATCCCGGAGCTTACATTTAATTAACATGTATCCAGTTCAAGTTGTAGTAGATCGGGATACTTTACTGAGCGTCCTGTTACCATGGACACGGCTATTCGAATAGATAATCTTCCCTGCAGGGGTGCACTACTGTTACCCAACACGCTCGATTAACTCTGGCCGGACACACTTTTCTGGGTCATGCCCGGCCTCGGCTGATCGACACACCGTAGCCCTACCTAGAGCTCAGTAGAGAGGTCCTCGCCGGTCTACATCCTAAGTGCTCAGGGCTCTTCGGCCCATCGTCCTTTGCACTCCGGGTTGTTGTGTGCAGGGTGGATACCAGCGCCACCCTCGTACTGCATGGCATGATCCGACCGTGCCACAATGCTGAACTGGACATCTGACAGAGCTTTCGGCTGATACATACGGCGCCGAGGGCCCCATTAAACCATTATCCCGCGTGGTGGTAGTGCGTATAGGCCAGTGGCCAACTCAGATCAAATACCCAAATCCGTTAAGCATATTGGGAGCTCGCGGAAACGAGCAGAGACCCACGAAACATGTGGCCCCGTCGCCCCGTCTCGTGGACTTATGGCAAGGGCCAAGAATGCCCGGCCGTGCCACGTAATTATCTCGCGGGTACCTTCATGGTCAACCCGACTTCACACCTCTCGCGGGTACCCCTCAGGGTCGACCCGACTTTATCAAGTATCTGTAATAAGGCCAAGGTACCCGTGTGTCCATAACATCAAGGTGGGATCAGAGGAATCACCCTCGTTGGATTCCCACTCGATGTAATCATCAAGGTGAACCCGGAGGAATCACCCTCGTTGGATTCACTCTTGCAGGGTTGCACGACAGAAGCTTCGTCGGAGGTGGTGAAAGAGGAATCACCCTCGTAACCCACAACCGACTAGCTGTACTACAGAGGCAACATCAGGAGTGAGATAAGAGGTATCACCCTCGGCACTCGATTTTAGCTCTGCGAAGTCGTACAACTTAGGGGTGTGCGGTGTTGTGCTGGTCTCAGCCCATCGATCACACCGATCGGGGCACTGGTGACTAAGCGGGGCAACTAGGACAAGGCAGAGGGGCCACAGATGGTTTACCAATCAAGCTATACTAAGCATTTAGGATAACAGGTAAGGTATCAATAGTAGTTTACAAAAACAGGCTATGCATCAGAATAGGATCAAACAAAAGCAGTAGCAAATTCTAATGCAAGCAGGAGGGAGAAAGATAGGTGATATAGGCATGCGTCAAGGGGGGTTGATTGCCTGGAAGCTCTGCGCGCTCTCGGCCATGGCTGTGGCGACAACGAGGCAGGAGCAGGTGGGCGACGCTGTGGAGGTGGGCTGGGCCGGCTGGGCCGCGAGCCAGGTAAGGCCAGGTAAGCGCCTGCCCCCTTTTTCTTTTCTGTTTTCCCTTTATTTATTAAACAGAGGCAGAAAAGATTATTTGGGGCCACCTAATGACTTGGGAAAAATGTGGAGCTGGCCCACAAAAATCCATTGCATTTTTTAGGCACTGCCACAAAAAGTTTGGGAGTTAAATGAATTCATTTGAATTTTTTATAAATGGAAATGGATTTAATAAGGCTGTTTTGGGTACTGTTTTGGTTGCTAGGGTCAAATTTGGAATTTTAATAATGTGGGTTTTATTTTTATAATAGCTTTGGGATTATTTGAGATATTATGAACATTTTTTTTCAACTGTTTGGATAACTTTTAATTTTGACTTTATTTTATATTTGAATTTGAAGTTGGATTATTCTCTAAATGCAATTTATTTAGGATGATCATGATGACATGGCTAATTAATTAGCTTAATGACAGGGTTGAGATCTGGGGATGTTACACCTTCCAATGATGTGTGAGTAGTTCACCTCAGACCTACGAGTCCATAGCTAGTAGCTAGATGGCTTCTTCTCTCTCTTTGATCTTCAATACAATGTTCTCCATGATCTCCATGGAGTTCTATTCGAT
The DNA here is from genome assembly GCA_039707655.1 of Elymus sibiricus. Lineage (NCBI taxonomy): Eukaryota > Viridiplantae > Streptophyta > Magnoliopsida > Poales > Poaceae > Elymus > Elymus sibiricus. The sequence goes on from CM077672.1 coordinate 194,475,810, forward strand.
GTAATCTTCTTTTGCGGTGCGTTTGTTGGGATTTGATGAATTGTGGATTTATGATCAGATTATTCATTGGAAGTAATTGAGTCTTTTCTGAACTTTATTATGCATGATTATTATAGCTTTGTATTTCTCTCCAATCCATCCGTTTGGTTTGGCCAACTAGATTGATTTATCTTCAGTGGGAGAGGTGCTTTGTAATGGGTTCAATCTTGCCATGTCCTCACCTCATGACAGAAGGGGTAGTGAGGCACGTATTTGTATTGTTGTCATTAAGGGCAAAACAATGGGGTTCAATCATATTGCTTCGTTTTATTCTGTCTACATCATGTCATCATACTTCATGCATTACTCTGTTTGTTATGAACTTAATACGTAGAGAGGCAAGCATAGAAGCGCTCTCGAAGTAGAGTAATAGTGGTAGATGTAGAATCGTTTCGGTCTACTTGTCACGGACGTGATGCCTGTATACATGATCATTGCCATGAATAACATCATAACTATGTGCTTTTCTATCAATTGCCCAACAGTAATTTGTTTACCCACCGTATGCTATGTTTTGAGAGAGAAGACTCTAGTGAAAACTATGGCACCCGGGTCTACTTTAATCATATTACAAAAACCTAAAAAAATCTTGCTGCAATTATTTTACTTTTTATTTACATTGCAATTTACCTATCTACCATTTCCAGATTTGATCCTTGCAATTAACGAGTACAAGGGGATTGACAACCCTCTTGCCTGCGTTGGGTGCAAGTATTTTCTCTTGTGTGTGCAGGTACTGTTGACGGGTGTTTGCATGGTTCTCCTATTGGTTCAATAACCTTGGTTCTCTACTGAGGGAAATACTTATCCGCTACTATATTGCTTCACCCTTCCTTTTCAGGGAAAATCCCAACACAGCTCACAAGTAGCAGAAAGAATTTCTGGCGCCGTTGCCAGGGAGACATCATCAAATACCTAAAGGTCCCTACATTTAAATTATCATTTACTTGTTCTACTTTTTATTTGCTTTTATTAGTTTTGTTAAAAAAATCAAAAACACAAAAATATTTTATTTTGCCTATTTTGCTTGAAGTTGCTATCATGTCTGAGTTTGAGAAAGTTAATGATGTGCCCGCCAGTAGTGCGGAGCCCTATGATCATCAAGCTATATTATTGAATCTTATGAATGAAAATACTAAAAGAAGTCTTGATGAAGCTACTAATAAAGAAACACTTGATAATCTTGCTGATGATGACCCTAGCAATAAAGAAGAAACCACTATTATGCATACAAAAAGGCTTCATGTAGGTAGTGGAAATGTTATTGGAAAGGGTGTTATTCAAGATTTCTTTACTTGTGCTAGCTCGTTACCTATGATACGAGGATCGATTCTTGCTAGAACTACTAGTCTCATGGATGCCATATCCCTGCTTATAGTTGAATTGGAAAGAAAATTTGTGCACATGCATCCTACTATATAACAAATATTTCTAGAATTTTCTAATATACATGATCTTTCTGTCAAACGCTTAGCTACAATATTTCCTGTTAACGAGTTTGGACACATTATGAGAGAGGCTAGAGAGATATCTTCGTACTATAGAATAAATAGTGAATGCCCTCCTATAGAAGAAATTATTTATGATCAAGAAGAGATAAGAAGGTTAAAATGAACAGACTATGCTGCTTATAATGAGAATCTTATGAAAAAGGTTCCCCCTTCTATTTTGGTTTATAAAATTTCCAAAAAAATGATAAATTTGCTAAAGGAAATGTTGGGCTAGACTTTATGCTTGGGCGAACATTGCGTGAACACATTTATAGAAATCTTTACAATGAAGAAATAGCTATCACTTATAAAGGACCAAAGGAGGAGCCTTCTCCTCCCAAGCTTGATCTCATGGATCTGGCACCTATTAAATTCAGTCCTTTCAATTACTTTTGCTAGCCCATTAGGAAACTTGCTTCTGAAAGAAGGGAGTATGAAAGGAATATGGATGACCTCCCTTATGGTTATGATAATACTTGAAATTATGCATTATGCCTAGCTAGGGGCGTAAAACAATAGCGCTTGTTGGGAGGCAACCCAATATTTATCTTTATTGAAATTTTTATTTTCTTGAGTCACATGATTATTGCTACTGTAATTATTGTGTTTTTATCTCTTAGTTAGTGTTTGTGCCAAGTAAAGCCTTTGGGATGATTTAGATGATAGTATAATTGATGCTGTTTGAAAACAGAAAGTTTTGCGCCTAGTTCTGGAATTTATATTCTGTACTGGAACGTGATAAAATTCTAATTTTTTCACACAACATTGGAACACAAATTTTTTACGTTGTCCTAATTTTTCAGAATTTTTGGAGTTACGGAAATATGATTTTAATTCAGATCTTTACAGACTATTCTGTTTTAGACAGATTCTGTTTTTATTGCATAGTGTGCTTATTTTAATGATGCTATGGATTATATCAGGGGGTATAAGTCATGGATAAGTTAGAATACAGTAGGTATTATGCATGAATAATTATGAATGAGTTTACAACAGTACCTAAAGTTTATGATTTGTCTATTATACTAACGGATCTCACGAGGTTTCTGTTGAGTTTTGTGTGCTGAAGTTTTCAAGTTTTTGGTGAGATCACGATGGATGATGGAATAAGGAGTGGCAAGACCCTAAGCTTGGGGATGCCCAAGGCACCCCAAGGTAATATTCAAGGAAGACCCAAGCGTCTAAGCATGGGGATGCCCCGGATCGCATCCCCTCTTTCGTCTACAATCCATCGGTATGTTACTTGGAGCTATATTTTTATTCATCACATGATATGAGTTTTACTTGGAGCATCTTGTGCCATAGTTTTCTTTTGCTTGTTTGCTTTTTAGTTTGCCACAATCATTGTTTTCTGGATGCACCTTTTGAGAGAGACACACATTTATCGTGATTTGTTAGAATACTCTATATGCTTCACTTATATGTTTTGAGCTAGGCAGTTGCTCTTGTGCTTCACTTATATTTGTTAGAGCACGGCGGTGGTTATATTTTATAGAAATTATTGAACTCTCATGCTTCACTTAAATCTTTTTGAGAGTCTTAAATAGGAAGTGGTAATGTGCACGAGTTATGAGACTAGTCCGAAAAGGATAGGTATTCAAGAGTGGTATGATAACCCACAAGTATAGGGGATCAGTTGTAGCCTTTCTCGATAAATAAGAGTGTCGAACCCAATGAGGAGCTAAAGGTAGAATCAATATTCCCTTCAAGTTCTATCGACCACCGATACAACTCTACGCACACTTAACGTTCGCTTTACCTAGAACAAGAATGAAACTACTTGTAGGTGTAATAGGATAAGTTTGCAAGGATAAAACTAGAAGTACTTAGCAAGAATAAAACTATGAGTAAATTGCAAGATAATAAAAGTTAGTTGTTTAGTAGAAAGCTTTTTGTAACATAAGAAAAGGATTTGTCCCTAGGCAATCGATAACTAGACCGGTAATCATTATTGCAATTTTATATGAGGGAGAGGCATCAGCTAACATACTTTTCGTACTTGGATCATATGCACTTATGATTGGAACTCTAGCAAGCATCCGCAACTACTAAAGATCATTAACGTAAAACCCAACCATAGCATCAAGTAACAAGTCCTCTTTACTCCCATACGCAACAACCCTCTTACTCGGGTTTGTGTTTCAGTCACTCACGCAACCCACCATAAGCGAATTATGAATGTATTGCAACACCCTATAGCAGTAATCCCACACGCTTGCGCGACACAGAGGGCACCATAGGACAGCACCAAAATAAAACATACAACTCAAACCAATCACGATCATCAATCAACCCATATGACAAAACAAATCTACTCAAACATCATAGGATGGCAACACATCATTGGATAATAATATGTAGCATTAAGCACCATGCTTACGTAGAGATTACAGCGGGGAGAAGAGGTGTTACACCACTGCATAGAGGGGGGGAGAGTTGGTGTTGACGGCGCCGAAGTTGTTGGTGTAGATCGCCGTCACGATGATTGCCCCGGCGGCGTTCCGGCGCCACCGGGAGAGAGGGGGGGAGAGCCCCCCTCCTTCTTCTTCTTCCTTGGCCTCCCCCCCAGATGGGAGGAGAGTTCCCCCTCTGGTCCATGTCTGCCATGGCTCCCGGAGGGGAGGAGCCTCTCCGAGATTGGATCTCTCTCTCTGTTCTCTTCTGTTTCGCGCTCCTCTTTTCTGGCCGAAAACCGTTTCTTATATTCCCGGAGATCCGTAACTTCGATTGGGCTGAAGTTTTGAGGGGATTTTTATCCGGATATTAGCTTCCTTGCGGCAGAAGGACACCCCCAACCGACCTACAGGGGACCCACAAGCCTGCCAGGCGCGCCCTGGGTAGGGGGCGCGCCCTCTGGGCTTGTGGCCCCCTCGGTCATCATCTCACGTTGATTCTTCTTCCCAAAAATCACATATATTCCAAAATAAATCTTCGTAATTTTTTATCGTGTTTGGACTTCGTTTGATATGGATTTTCTGTGAAACAAAAAACATGCAACAAATAGGAACTGGCACTGGATCAATATGTTAGTCCAAGAAATCATATAAATGTTGCCAAAAGTATGTGGAAATTGTAGGATAATGGCATGAAACAATCAAAAAATATAGAAACGACGGAGACGTATCAGCATCCCCAAGCTTAATTCCTGCTCGTCCTCGAGTAGGTAAATGATAAAAAAGATAATTTTTGATGTGGAATGCTACCTAGCATAATCTTGATCATGTAATCTAATCATGGCATGAATATTAAGACACGAGTGATTCAAAGCAATAGTCTATAATTTGATATGAAGACATCAATACTCAGGCATACCAACAAACAATCATGCCTTTCAAGATAAAAATGCTAAAGAAAATTATCCCTACAAAATCATATAATCCTGTCATGCTCCATCTTCTTAACATAAAGTATTTATCATGCACTTCCCCGATGACAAGCCAAGCAATTGGTTCATACTTTTTAACGCGCTTCAACTTTTTCAACCCCCACGCAATACATGAGCGCAAGCCATAGATATAGCACTATGGGTGGAATAGAATATAATGGTAGAGATTAATAAGGAGAAGTCAAAAACAAGAAGATAGTCTCACATCGACGCGGCTAATCAACGGGCTATGGAGATGCCCATCAATTGATGTCAATGCGAGGAGTAGGGATTGCCATGCAACGGATGCACTAAGAGCTATAAGTGTATGAAAGCTCAAAATAAAAACTAAGTGGGTGTGCATCCAACTTGCTTGCTCATGAAGACCTCGGGCATTTGAGGAAGCCCATCATCGGAATATACAAGCCAAGTACTATAACGAAAATTCCCACTAGTATATGAAAGTGACAAAATAGGAGACTCTCTATATGAAAAACATGGTGCTACTTTGAAGCACAAGTATGGAAAAAGATAGTAACACTGCCCCTTCTCTCTTTTTCTCTCATTTTTATTTTTTTTCCTTTTTTTTCTCTTTTTTTTCTTGTTTTTTCTTTTTTTATTTTTTTCGTGGGCTCTTTTTGGCCTCTTTTTTTCTTTCTTTTTTTATTTATTTATTTCCTCACTGGGACAATGCTCTAATAATGATGATCATCATACTTATATTTACTTACAACTCAAAATTACAACTCGATACTAGAACAAATATGACTCTATATGAATGCCTCTGGTAGTGTACCAGGATGTGCAATGATCTAGCGTAGCAAAGATATCAAAAAATGGACAAGCCATGAAAATATCATGCTAGCTATCTTACGATCATGCAAAGCAATATGACAATGAATGCTCAAGTCATGTATATGATGATGATGGAAGTTGCATGGCAATATATCTCGGAATGGCTATGGAAATGCCATAATAGGTAGGTATGGTGGATGTTTTGAGGAAGATATAAGGAGGCTTATGTGTGATAGAGCGTATCATATCATGGGGTTTGGATGCACCGGCGAAGTTTGCACCGACTCTCGAGGTGAGAAAGGGCAATGCATGGTACCGAAGAGGCTAGCAAATTGCAGAAACGTGAGAGTGTGTATAATCCATGGACTCACATTAGTCATAAAGAACTCACATACTTATTGTGAAAGTTTATTAGCTGTCGAAGCAAAGTACTACTACGCATGCCCCTAGGGGGATAGATTGGTAGGAAAAGACCATCGCTCGTCCCCGACCGCCACTCATAAGGTAGACAATCAAGAATAAATCATGCTCCAACTTCTTAGCATAACGACAGACCATACGTGCATGCTTCGGGAATCCCAAACCTTAACACCAATATTCTTACTAAACCACAATCATTCACTTGTACCTCCCACATATTACCATCTCAATATCACAAAACTATTGTAAGGAATCAAACTTATCATATTCAGTTATCTACAAGTTTTATGTAGGATTTTATGACTAACCATGTGAATGACCAATTCCTGTTAACTCTCTAAATAGATATAAGTGAAGCATGAGAGTTTAATTCTTTCTACAAAAGACCACACTCTAATAAATATAAGTGAAGCAAAAGAGCATTCTACAAATAACGGTTTTCTATATGTAGAGAAACAGGCATCCAAACTTCAAATCATATAAGTGAAGCACATGAAGCATTCTATAAAGCCATACTCAAAAGATATAAGAGAAGTGCAAAGAGCATTCTATAAATCAACCAAGAACTATATCATACCAGAATGGTGCATTATTAAAATAAAAATAAAAAGCACACGACGCTCCAAGAATTTACACATATCATGTGAACAAAACAAAAACCGAAACATACCGATAATTGTCGAAGAAAGATGGGATGCCTTCCGGGGCATCCCCAAGCTTAGACGCTTGAGTCTCCTTGAATATTTACTTGGGGTGCCTTGGGCATCCCCAAGCTTGAGCTCTTGCCTCTCCTTATTCTCCTCATATCGATACCTCCTCGATCTTCGAACACTTCATCCACACAAAACTTAACCGAACTTTTTATTAGAGGGGTTAGTACATATAACATCAAATCCCATCATGTCCTGATATAACATTATTGTATAATTATAATCAAACATTAACCACTGTATGCTATCACAATTCTATGGCTCCCAAGTCAATGGGGCTCAACAAGATTTCAAACATACGCAAATAAAGAAACTATAACAGCAATCTGTGAAAACAGGACAGTCTGTAAAGATGCAAATGAAGCATATACTTATGTAACTCAATTTTTTTTTGAAAAATTAGGAAAAAATAAAACAATTGCATATAAGTACTATGTAAAAATTTCAGAATTTTTGCATGTTCCAGTAAAATATAGAAATTCAAACACTACAGGAAAAGTTTCTGTTTTTGCACAACACACACCAAACAAGCAATTTAAACATCCTAAAGGTAAATCTTGGCACATTATTTTTATAATACAATGGATTTGTACAAGGGGATAATTATTTTTGTTGAAAATTTTCTGTAATTCAATATTCACAAAGTTTCCATGGGCATGAACAAAGTTCAAGGATATCCCGCACTTCAACGGTGCTCGTCTTTCTCACTTTCACCTTTCTTTTTGAAAAAGTTTTAGGTTCCCCTCTATATTTTTTTTGTTTTTAAAATTTTTAAAAGCACTCAACAGAATAAAATGACTCTCAGAAACTTCCGAGTTGTCTCCCAGGCAGCGCTTTCTTTAAAGCCATTAAGCTAGGCATATAGTGCTCAAGTAATCGATCCACCCAGATCCCAAGGTATATCAAAGCCAATTTTAATTAACAATGATTTATAATTTAGTAGTGAGCACAAAGCAACATATTTCATTCAATGACGAATTCTAACTCTCTTCATATGCATTGGCTCGTCATAAAAGAACAATTCATGCTCATCAAGTAAAGGCCAATGCATTGTATAAACAGTTTCTTGCAATTTTATCGTACTAGAAACATAGAGAGGTGGAGATGTAGTTCCTCTCTCATAATAATTGCAATTAGGAGCAGCAAGCACATGCATATTATATCCATCAAAATCATCATGTGTAATGGTAAAACACAACCCATCAATATAATCCTTAATAAGCGCAAACTTCTTCGATATAGTGTAGTTGGGAGAATTCAAAAAGATAATAGGACTATCATGTGTGGGTGCAATAGCAACAATTTCATGTTTAACATAAGGAACTATAACAAGTTCATCTCCATAAGCATCATTCAAATTGGCATCATGGCCACAAGCATAGCAAGCATCAAGTTCATCAAAAAGGGATATTTCAGACGAATCCAAGGGATCATAGCAATTATCATAGCATTCATCCTTCGGTAAGCACGAAGGGAAATTAAACAATGTATGAGTTGAAGAGTTACTCTCATCAGAAGGTGGGCACGGGTGATCAATCCGCTCTTCGTCCTTTTGTTCTTCGCTCTCCTCCTCATCATTTTCATCTAATGAGCTCACAGTTTCAGCAATTTCTTCTTCTATAGATTCCTGCAAAACATTAGTCTCTTCTTGGACAACGGAGGTGTCCTCAATATATTCTTTAACATAAGCATTGGAAGCATAGTTTTCATAGCAATATTTAAGTATGGCAAAATTTTCAGATTTGTAAAGAGTAGCATCACACTTTTCAATGAAAGAAGCAATTTCATATGCACCCTTAAAAGCAACAAATTCTTCAATTTGTTCAATATCGTAGTAACCATAAACACCTTTGGCATAAGAAGATAAGATTCCATTATCCTTAAACTCACATTGGTACTGAAGGTGTTTTTTAGGGTCTTCAGAACAACAAGTAAAATCATGTATTTCGCATAAATTCCAAGCATAGCATTGCAAACAATTAATTTGATGCCTTAAGAGTTTTCCTTTTTGAGACAAACGGTGTCGCACAAAATAAACATGCTCATCTAATGATTTTCCCTCAACTAAGCTAGTTGGGTTTTCAGCACGAGCACAAAGGGATCGAAGATGATCCAAATAGAAAGCTTCAGCAGTATGAAAGATTTTGGGTGGTTCTTCAACCATTGGTTTAGCAAGTACAACTATTTTTTTGGTATTTTATGTTTCCTACCCATAACTAAAGATAGAAAACAAGAGCACAAAATAAAAACTACTTAGTGATAAAGCAAACAAGCACACACGAGAATATCAACCCCACGCTATTGCTCCCCGGCAACGGCGCCAGAAAAAGGTCTTGATAACCCACAAGTATAGCGGATCAGTTGTAGCCTTTCTCGATAAATAAGAGTGTCGAACCCAACAAGGAGCTAAAGGTAGAATCATTATTCCCTTCAAGTTCTATCGACCACCGATACAACTCTACGCACACTTAACGTTCGCTTTACCTAGAACAAGAATGAAACTACTTGTAGGTGTAATAGGATAAGTTTGCAAGGATAAAACTAGAGGTACTTAGCAAGAATAAAACTACGAGTAAATTGCAAGATAATAAAAGTTAGTTGTTTAGTAGAAAGCTTTTTGTAACACAAGAAAATGATTTGTCCCTAAGCAATCGATAACTAGACCGGTAATCATTATTGCAATTTTATATGAGGGAGAGGCAGGAGCTAACATACTTTCCGTACTTGGATCATATGCACTTATGATTGGAACTCTAGCAAGCATCCGCAACTACCAAAGATCATAAAGGTAAAACCCAACCATAGCATTAAGTAACAAGTCCTCTTTACTCCCATACACAACAACCCCCTTACTCGGGTTTGTGTTTCAGTCACTCACGCAACCCACCATAAGCTAATTATGAAAGTATTGCAATACCCTATAGCGGTAATCCCACACGCTTGTGCGACACGAAGGGTACCATAGGACAACACCAAAATAAAACATACAACTCAAACCAATCACGATCATCAATCAACCCATAGGACAAAACGAATCTACTCAAACATCATAGGATGGCAACACATCATTGGATAATAATATGTAGCATTAAGCACCATGTTTAAGTAGAGATTAAAGCGGGGAGAAGAGGTGTTACACCGCTGCATAGAGGGGGAGAGAGTTGGTGTTGACGGTGGTGAAGTTGTTGGTGTAGATCGCCGTCACGATGATTGCCCCGGCTGCATTCTGGTGCCACCGGGAGAGAGGGGGAGAGAGCCCCCCTCCTTCTTCTTCTATTTCTTCCTTGGCCTCCCCCCTAGATGGGAGGAGAGTTCCCCCTCTGGTCCATGGCCGCCATGGCTCCCGGAGGGGAGGAGCCCCTTCGAGATTGGATCTCTCTCTCTGTTCTCTTCTGTTTCGTGCTCCTCTTTTTTGGCCAAAAACAATTTCTTATATTCCCGGAGATCTGTAACTCCGATTGGGCTGAAATTTTGAGGGTATTTTTATCCGGATATTAGCTTCCTTGCGGCAGAAGGACACCCCCAACCGACCTACAGGGGACCCACAAGCCTGCCAGGTGTGCCCTGGGTAGGGAGCGCGCCGTCTGGGCTTGTGGCCCCCTCAGTCATCGTCTCGTGTTGATTCTTCTTCCCAAAAATCACATATATTCCAAAATAAATCTCTGTAAATTTTTATCGCGTTTGGACTTCGTTTGATATGGATTTTCTGTGAAACAAAAAACATGCAACAAACAGGAACTGGCACTGGGCACTGGATCAATATGTTAGTCCAAGAAATCATGTAAAATATTGCCAAAAGTATGTGGAAATTGTAGGATAATGGCATGAAACAATCAAAAATTATATATATGACGCAGACGTATCATGGTATAATAAAAACTTTCATGTAGATCACTAAATATGAAAAGTATGTTTTAATTATATTGATGTCGTAATATGAAAGGGTATTGGTTCATGATCATTGGTTAGTAAAAATATCAATATTAAAGCTTGTTATGCACTACTCATTTAAGTGTCCGACATGGCATGGTGGGGATGTTTGAGCATTTTTATGTCTGATTGAAATCCTTGAGTGTTGTCATAATCGGGGGTGCGCGATGGTTAACTCCTACCAGCCTCCTCCCTAGGGGCATGCGAGTAGTACTTTGCTTCGAGGGCTAATAAAACTTTCTCAATAAGTATATGAGTTCTTTATGACTAATGTGAGTTCATGGACAATTACGCACTCTCACCTTTCCGCAATTTGCTAGCCTCTTCGGTACCGTGCATTGCCCTTTCTCACCTCGAGAGTTGGTGCAAACTTCGTCGGTGCATCCAAACCCCGTGATATTATACGCTATATCACACATAAGCCTCCTTATATCCTCCTCAAAACAGCCACCATACCTACCTATTATGCCATTTCCATAGCCATTCCAAGATATATTGCTATGGAACTTCCACCGTTCCGTCTTATGACATGTGTGTTCATCATCATATTGCTTTGCATGATCTTATAGAGTTGACATGATATTTTTGGCAAAGCCACCATTCATTGTTGTTATGCATGTTATGCTAGATCATTGCACATCCTGGTACACTGCCGGAGGCATTCATATAGAGCCATCTTGTATAGTTTTATCGAGTTGTAAGTAAATAAGAGTGTGATGATCATCATTACTAGAGCATTGTCCCATTGAGGAAAAGAATGATGGAGACTGATGAGTCCTTTTACCACACTTGTGCTGCAGAGTAGCACCATGTTCTTCATATAGAGAGTCTCCTGAGTTATCACTTTCATATACTAGTGGGAATTTTTCGTTATAGAACTTGGCTTGTATATTCTGATGATGGGCTTCCTCAAATTCCCGAGGTCTTCATGAGCAAGCAAGTTGGATGCACACCCACTTAGTTTCATGTTGAGCTTTCATACACTTATAGCTCTAGTGCAACCGTTGCATGGCAATCCCTACTCCTCGCATTGATATCGATTGATGGGCCTCTCCATTGCTTATTGATCTGCCGAGTTGATGCGAGCCTTTCTTCCTTTTTGACTTCTCCTATATATCTCTACCACCGCATTCTATTCCACCCATAGTGCTAATGTCCATGTCTCACGCTCATGTATTGAGTGGAGTTGACAATGCTGAAGCGCGTCAAAAAGTATGATACAATTGCCTGGTTTGACACCGGGGTGCTCATGATTTATATTTATGCGGTGAAAGCGGAGTCATGCCATGATTACATAATTCAATGAGTAGGGATAACATTCTTTGAGCATCATATATTTGGAAAAAGTAATGATTATGTTCTTGTATTCATGAATATTATTATGTTGATCTCAATTACTTCATCATTTCTCAATATTTATAGCATAAGAGAGATTACATGATAAACATGCTAGGTAGCATTCAACATCAAAAATTCTGTTTTTATCATTTACCTACTCGAGGACGAGCAGGAATTAAGCTTGGGGATGCTGATACGTCTCCAACGTATCTATAATTTTTTATTATTTCATGCTATTGTATTATTAATCTTGGATACTTTATATGCTTTATATGCGATTTTATATCATTTTTGGGAACTAACTTATTAACTCAGTGCCCAATGCTAGTTGCTGTTTTTTGCTTGTTTTGGCTTTTCAGAAAATCAGTACCAAACGAAGTCCAAACACGATGAAACTTTACGGTGATTTTTTCTGGACCAGAAGGGACCCTAGAACGTTCGGGAGGAGACGAGAAGACCTACGGGAAAGCCACGAGCTCACATGGCGCGCCCTCAGGGGGGCGCGCCGTGCGAGCTCGTGCGTCCCATGCAGCTCCGTTTGACCTAATTCCAGCGCTATAAATTCCCGTAAATCCCCAAACCAACAGAGAGCCACCCGAAATAAATTTTCCGCCGCCGTAAGCTTCTGTTCTTCCGCGATCCCATCTGGAGGCCTTTTCCGGTACTCTGCCGGAGGGGGAATCGATCATGGAGGGCTTCTACGTCAACCTTGCTGCCCTTCCGATGATGTGTGAGTAGTTCACCTTAGACCTACGGGTCCATAGCTAGTATCTAGATGGCTTCTTCACTCTCTTTGATCTGCAATACAATGTTCTCCATGATCTCTATGGAGTTCTATTCAATGTAATCTTCTTTTGCGGTGCGTTTGTTGGGATCCGATGAATTGTGAGTTTATGGTTATATTATTCATTGAAAATAATTGAGTCTTTTCTGAACTTTATTATGCACGATTATTATAGCTTTGTATTTCTCTCCGATCTATCCATTTGGTTTGGCCAACTGGATTGATTTATCTTCAGTGGGAGAGGTGTTTTGTAATGGGTTCAATCTTGCGGTGTCCTCACCTCGTGACAGAAGGGGTAGCGAGGCACATATTTGTATTGTTGCCATCAAGGGTAAAATGACGGGGTTCAATCATATTGCTTCGTTTTATTCTGTCTACATCGTGTCATCATACTTCATGCATTACTCTGTTTGTTATGAACTTAATATGTAGAGAGGCAAGCATAGAAGCGCTCTCGAAGTGGAGTAATAGTAGTAGATGCATAATCATTTCGGTCTACTTGTCACAGACGTGATGCCTATATACATGATCATTGCCATGAATAACATCATAACTATGTGCTTTTCTATCAATTGCCCAACAGTAATTTGTTTACCCACCGTATGCTATGTTTCGAGAGAGAAGCCTCTAGTGAAAACTATGGCCCCCGGGTCTACTTTAATCATATTACAAAAACCTAAAAATACCTTGCTGTAATTATTTTACTTTTTATTTACTTTGCAATTTACCTATCTACCATTACCAGATTTGATCCTTGTAATTAACAATTGCAAGGGGGTTGACAACCCTCTTGCCCGCGTTGGGTGCAAGTATTTGCTCTTGTGTGTGCAGGTACTGTTGACAGGTGTTTGCGTGGTTCTCCTATTGGTTCGATAACCTTGGTTCTCTACTAAGGGAAATACTTATCAGCTACTATATTGCTTCACCCTTCCTCTTCGGGGAAAATCCCAACACAGCTCACAAGTAGCACCCTCCCGTGGCGGGGTCTAAGGGATATTAAGGCCTCCTTTTAATAGAGAACCAGAACAAAGCATTAACACATAGTGAATACATGAACTCCTCGAATTACAGTCATCCCCAGAGAGTATCCCAATTATTGTCACCTTGGGGTCTACGGTTCAGAACAATAACAAGTGCATATAACTAGTAGATAGGATCAAGAACTCAAATATATTCATGAAAACATAAAGGGTTCAGATCTGAAATCATGGCACTCGGGCCCTAGTGACAAGCATTTAGCATAACAAATTCATAGCAACATCAATCTCAGAACATAGTGGATACTAGGGATCAAGCCCTGACAAATTGACTCGATTACATAATAAATCTCATCGAACTCCATTGCCGTCCAGCAAGTCTACATAGGGATTACTCACTCCCGGTGGTGAGCATCATGGAATTATTGATGGAGAAGGGTTGATGATGACGACGGTGACGAATCCCCCCTCTGGAGCCCCAAACGGACTCTAGATCAGCCCTCCCGATGAAGAACAAGAGGTGGTGGAGGCTCCGTATCGTAAAACGCGATGATTCTTTCTCCTTGATTTTTTTCTTCGCGAGACGGTACTTATGGACTTGGAGGTAGGGAAAACGGAGGCTCGAGGGGTCCACAAGCTCAGGTGGCGCGCCCTAGGGGGGCGCGCCACATGAGCTTGTGGCTCTATGGCAGCCCCCCTCGAGTAGATCTTTTCGCCAATAAGTTTTATATATTCCAGAAAAAATCTCCATAAATTTTTAGCTCAATCCGAGAACTTTTATTTTTGTACAAAAACAACACCATCGTAGTTCTGCTGAAAACAGCGTCAGACCGGGTTAGTTTCATTCAAATCATGCAAATTAGAGTCCAAAACAAGAGCAAAAGTGTTTGGAAAAGTCGATACGTTGGAGACGTATCAGGTGGCGTACGAAGAGAAGCAGCGTCGGGTACAACAGATGCGGCGAGAGGTCGCTGCTTTCTTTGCGTCCATTCCTTTCGACGACGACCAGGAGATGCCGCGTCCGCTGGCTCCTGGAGGACAGGAGCCCCTTCGAGGACAAAAGAAATCTACTCAAACATCACAGGATGGCAACACATCATTGGATAATAACATGGGAATAAAGCACCATCTTTAAGTAGAGATTACAATGGGAAGAGAGAGGTTACACCGCTGTAAGGAGAGGGAGAGAGTTGGTAATGACAGCGGCGAAGTTGTTGGTGTAGATCGCCGTCCCGATGATTCCCCCGGTGGTACTCCGGTGCCACCGGGAGAGAGGGGGGAGAGCCCCCCTCCTTCTTCTTCTTCCTTGGCCTCCCCCCTAGATGGGAGGAGGGTTTCCCCTCTTGTCCTTGGCCGCTATGGCTCCCGAAGGACAGGAGCCCCTCCGAGATTGGATCCCTCTCTCTGTTTCTCTTTTCTTTCTGCGTCCCTGTTTCTGGCCGAAAACCGTTTCTTATATTCCCGGAGATCCGTAACTCCGATCGGGCTGAAATTTTAACACAATTTTTTCCCCGATATAAGCTTCCTTGCGGTCGAAGAAGAGCTCCAACCAACTTACGAGGGGCCCACAAGGCATCACCCCGCGCCCTGGGGGGTGGTGGCGCCATGTTGCCTTGTGGAGGTTGTGGGCCTCCATTTGCGTTGATTCTTGCGCCAAAAATTCACATATATTCCAAAAAAAAAATCTCTGTAAAATTTTATCGCGTTTGGCCTTCGTTTGATATGGATTTTCTGCGAAACAAAAAACATGCAAAAAACAGGAATTGTCACTGGGCACTAGATTAATATGTTAGTCCAAGAAATTAGATAAATTGTTGTCAAAAGTATGTGGAAATTACAAGATAATGGCATGAAACAATAAAAAATTATAGATATGATGGAGACGTATCACGCCCGTCGGCGATCTTGCCTCCTTCAACCTAGGACGCGGAGGGCTCCGGGTCTGGCTCCGTCAACGATGCAGTCATCGTGCTATCAGACGATGACAATTAGGCTGACCGGCGACTTCGGAGGCTCTCCTACCAGATTTGGTTGCGCCGTCCTTTTAGTTTTACTATAATTGGAAGTATATATTTTGTGATTTGAACCGTGGTGTTCAAATCTGGCATGTGTTACCAATGCAAACTAGGTAAATTGTAATGTATAATTAATTTTCATCAAGTTTTAGTTTAACTGATATCAAGTTCTTGTTGTACTGACGCGCCATACCGTGGTCGTATCAGTGAGGTCAAAAAGCCTTGCAACAAATGTACACAAAACATGTTAATCTTTCGATAGCTACAGTTAGTCAACAACGTTGTAAGATTCATGGCCATTGTATTCACGATGTGCGACCTCTGTGTCGCTGCCTACTCATCTTCTTTGAAGCACTACGAACCGTCAGATGGAGGATGGACGGCTCCTGATTTACCTGCCTTCTCCTCTGGCTTGTCACATAAGCTTCGGCCGCCTCGGGAAGGTACGTAGAACAGTTTCCGATACTCCTCCTACAACTCCGTTCTTATCTATAAGCGCCGCCGCCAAGGATCACTGCCTGCTGCGATGGAGGACGAGGCGACCAACAAGCGGGGGCGGGTCGAGCCAGAACCGCAAGAGCCTCCGACGAGCCTCGACTTCATCAGCAGCTTCCCCGACGAGATGTTGGTACCCATCATATCCCTCCTCCCCATCAAATCCGTCATGCGGACCATCGTCCTCTCCCGGCGGTGGTGCCCCCTCTGGCACTCCACCCCCTGGACCTCATCGATGACGAGCTCTGCCATGGGGATCGCAAAAGCTTGGACGCATTGTCCCACATCCTCGCCATGCACCCTGGGCTAGTCAGATGCCTTGCCATCGGCAAGTTCCGTTCCAACTACAAGGTCGAACCCAAGTTTCACGAGTGGTTCCTATTCCCCACCCTAGATCAGCTCGAGGAGCTCAGTTTTCAAGCTGAACATCTGTGCTCGTTGCCACCGTCCGCGCTCTGCCTCGCGCCCACACTGCGCCGCGCTAGGTTCGTGCAGTGCTTTTCCCCCCAGATTAATGTCGTGCCCTCTCTTCATTTCCCTAAACTAAAGCACCTCAAGCTCATGGGTGTCAACATCTCGAAGGAGGATATGGAGTGCCTGCTCCGCGGCTGTACAGCAGTCGAGTACCTGTCGAGGCCGGATTTCCGGGTCATAATATCCCAAAAATTAACCCCTCGTGTCATCACCAGCCCCAGGATTACTGTTACTGGTGGACACGTCCTTGTTACAGATTACCAAGCAATTACAAGAGTTTGATACAAGACCATAAAGGTCTAATGATACAATAATGATTTCTAACAGTGGATGATGGAAGCGACTCGTGATTCTCCAACGCCGATGGGGTTTCATCCCCATAGGAACGGCTGACCTAGATAATTCCTATCTCGCGCGGCTGCTACCTTAGGCTCCGCATGGACGTCGTGGTACTCCTCGTTGAAATCCTGACCTAGCCAATTAAATAGCCAGGGACAAGCCAGTGAGTACGTTGGAATGTACTCGCAAACATTATGAACAAAAGATATACCGAATGCATGTGCTCATGATGGATTAGACTATATGCATATGCTGACCGAAATTAAAGCATGGCATGATAAACATTAGCATGTGCAGAAGAATAAGTATATAAAATTTTAGTGACAAACAAAGAAAGTTAATGGAGAATCGGGCGAGACAGGACCGCCCGAGAATCCAAAAGAAATGCCAAACGGGTGTCTAAAAGCGATGCCTCGAGAGGTCTTGAAAAGAAATGCCAACCGGGTGTCTAAAAGCGACGCCTCGAGAGGTCTTGAAAAGAAATGCCAACCGGGTGTCTAAAAGCGACGCCTCGAGAGGTCTTGAAAAGAAATGCCAAACGGGTGTCTAAAAGCGACGCCTCGAGAGGTCTTGAAAATAAATGAGTATCCGGGTAGTCTAGCCATCCCATGAGATACTCAGAAATGAAAATAAAACTGAGTGCCCGGGTAGTCTAGCCAGCCCATGAGACACTCAGAAAAGAAATATAAGAGAAACGGGTTAGTCCACAATAATATTTATGATGACAATAATATTCATGCTGACATCAGTGGTGACAATAATTATCCTGCAAAATTGAATCATGATCAATTTAATTATTTCCTCCGGAGACCGACTCTAAGACCGACACTTGACCAACCCAGAATGTAGTCCTTAACCGCGGACATGGCTATTCGAATAGATATAACTCTGCAGAGGGTGTACTCTTTACCCACAAGTAAAGGATTTCTTTAGCCAACACCGAGACGCTGACTAATTCCCATTACGGTCTTTGGGTTGAAAACACACCTAACCCGCACGCACCAGCCTTAATTTTTCCCGGGCCAGGAATCACCCAAAGCAGCGGTAAAGTAAAACTCTATGTGGGAAGGCCTCATACAACGGCCTCCAATAGCATGAACGTTCAGCTTCGGTCCCAGACCGGCCATTCATGACCCCAGACCAAGTGACATGCCTACCAGTGATCAGATGGTATCTTTCACTATGGCCTCTCTGTACGGTGTGTGCAGGAAAGGGGTTAACAACTTACTGAACCGTACCCTACCTGCGGCAGGGACATGTGGTAGCACGGTTCAAGTTTGGAGTTACCGGAACAAGACTCGATCTACGGTCGACTCAGGAGGCTTATGTATTTCCTGCAGTGGTTAGCACAATAAAGTGTTCTTTCAACAGTAACACCAAAACAGGGCCACAGCCCTTGCATGTCCCAACATGCATAACCAACAAGGCATGATCACGCTCCGACGTGATCACCCTTCTGCCGGTAACGGTATTTCTCTTATACCTGTTCCTGCAAGTTAGTCATGACAAGCACACGTTGCACGGTACGAGGAAACATGCCAACACTACATACATGCAAATTTTATTTGAATTCAACATATGCATGATTCAATTATTCTTGCAAACATTTAACCATGCAATCACCATATCAAGTGTTCAAGATGCTTGCCTTGATCATGCAGAAAAATTGGGTGCACTCCAAGACTTTGAAAATTTTCATCTTCCCTCCATTTTCCTATTTTCAAAAATATTGAAATTACCACATAATTTGATAACAGTACCAAAACGTTATTTGGAAAATTTTGAAATAAATACTAAAATAAACTAGAGGAAGAATAATGAATTTCAGAAAAAGAATCAAATGATTTGGAGATCAGATGATTTTCCTTGGGGATTTCTAAGCTGGAATAATTAAAGAATTGGACTATTTAATTGATCCAGTAGAGACAAAGCTTAGGAAAAATGTTCACCCTAGATGGATTAATAGAGCATGATTTTAGGAGTATGTAGAAATTGGAATCATCCAATTTGGATTTGAAATGGTTATAGCAGAATTATTTGAAAACTGCTGCAAAAGGAAAATAGAAAAAGACAGAAGCACGCTCTGGGCGGAACTTAGCCGTCCGGCGCTACCGGGCCGAGCCCAGTCGCTCGACCGCGCGAGAGGGCTGCGACGCCGAAGGCGTACTCGCTGGAGCACGTTTCCCTCGCGCGAAGGCGGCTTCGACGAAATCCGTCTTCACTTACAGACGGCGCTGGGTCACTAACAGTGGGCCCGCCTGGCCCACTGGTCAGGTTTGACCAGTGCCCGCGCGCGTCTTCTCCCCTGTCCGAACGGAGGCGGTGCTTCGGCGAGGCTCGCCGGTGAACGGCGGCGCCGTTCGGAAAACCGAGACCACCCACAAGCTCAGGAGGCCGAGGCAGTCCCGTGGGTACCCTCCATGGTCATCGGGGTGGGTGGAGTCGCAGGCGACGAGGTCACCCGAAGAACTCCGGCGAAACCAAATTGGGCGTTTCGCCCATGGGCGGTCTCTGTTGAAATTGACGAGCGGGATGGGTCAGTGGATGCTCAAGGGAGCTGGTGGTGAAGAAAATTTGGGCGGGGAGGTACTGGCTGTGTCGGAATTGACCGGAAGGCCATGGCGGCCGTGGCTACTGGAGGCGAGGAAGATGACCGTTTCCGGTCGCTTTGCTGCTCGGGGGAGCTTCCAGAGGAGTGAGGGGAGGTGCTGATCACGAGAGGGAGCTCGGGAAGGTTTAAATAGGGAGGAGGAGGCGAAGTCGCGGCTCCAGAGGATAAGCGCGGCGGCGATGGCCATTAATGTGCCGACAAGGTGGTTGTGGGTGGTGGCCGTGGTCGATGGGGGATGGATGAGCTCGGGTGGTTGGGGGTTGAGCGAGGGGCGCCCTGGCAGCTCGAGAACGTGCCAGGTGGCTCGGGCAGTGCCGTGCCCGAGGAAACTACGGCGACGACCGGTGCAGGTCGGTGGTGGGCGGCACTGGGGGACGAGGGAGGTGTCGGCGAGGGTGGTGGCTTGCCCGTGAGGTTATCTGGACGGCTTGCGCGTGAGTAGGGGCAGCAGAGGGGCGGCAGGACTCGGCGCCAGTGGGTGCAGTAAGGGCGCTCTGGCCACGCACTTGACACGTCGACCAGCTGCTCGATGAAATGCCAGAGGTAGCTACAGTGATCCAATCAAGCTGATTTTTGGCAGGTGGATGCTCCTAGAGATTCCAGAGATGCTGGACATGATGGTTTGGCCAGAGGAGCTACTGTCACATGCCAGTTTAAAATTTTGCCAAATTCAGTCATGCTTAGGAGCTGTTTGATGAAATGCTAGGGCTATTTAGGAGATTTTGTTGGAAGTGAGACTTAGCAGGTTGGTGCCTCTTTGGATGAGAAATAAGGTGGTAGGGTTGGATAGACCAGAAGAGAAACTTGATAGTGCTAGTTTGGTTGGATTTCAGATCTGGATCAAATATTGAGAGAATTATTTGGTGAACTAAAATGATGCAAATAGGAGTGGGCTCCTGGATTTAAGGGTTTCCTAGGAAGGACTACAGGTGGGAATAATTTCAGAATTGTTTGAGAAAAGAAAATTGAGGTTGCAGTTAAAACTCAAGAATGGAACAGAATTGAAAAGAGGAAGTTGTGCTCAAAAATTTCAAAAGACTAGGATGGGTTTTTGCATAAAAGTGATCTATAGGCATCACATGACTCCTCATAATTTTTGTGGAATTTTTAAAGAATTATTTAAAATAGTTGTAGTGTAACAGAAGCATTGCAAAAATTGAAAATGCTATAAAAATGATTATCGTGGGCAAAATTTTATTATGAAAATAATTCTTACTGTTATTAAAATATAAATGAAATGATTTGAGAAAACTACCAAAACCACAATATTTTTTTCAAAAATTTCTATATGGAGGGAATAATTTTGGAAAACAGAACAGAAAAGATTCTGAAATTAATAAAAGACCTAGTATAATTCAAAAAGTTTATTGCTGGCCAAATTTTTCTTAGTAAAAATATGGTTAATTTTTTTTGGGTGTTACAGTACCTTCGTCTTCAGGTGATGGATGGGTTCAGTAGCCTCCTCATCGCCTCAACGAATGTCCGTACGATTTATGTGCATTGCTGGTGCCGCAACAGGTGGTCAGTTGAGGTGTTTCACGATATGGTCATTGAAAATGCGCCGTTCCTTGAGAGATTGTTTGTACTTGATAAAGAAGGTCCAACAAGAATCAGGGTCATTGACGCACCGAAATTGACAGTGTTGGGCTATTCGTGTGCTGAATTCTCCGAACTTGTTATTGGATCCATATCCGTTCAGGTACAACAGTCTTCTTCTTCTCCTTCTTCTTATCGTACATCATATTTTATCTAATTTTGTTGATCTATGTTCAGCTGTCATCCAGAAAATGATTCCCACAAGCTTGACCCCGTCTCTGCGCACAATGAAGATCTTGGCACTATAATCTATCGGCCCCAATCTGGATCAAGTTGTTAGATTCCTTAGATTCTTTCCGTGCACGGAGAAGCTATACATCGAGGTGATGCTCCTTTCCTGTTAATTGTTAATGACAACGGAGTTCAATTTTTGGTACTTTTACCCATGATTACAATGACAAATGTACTATGATTTCTAAAGGAATTTTGGAGGATTTCAATACATATATTTTTTGAGATGTTAATCATGAATGATTGAAGATGGCATGTCACTCTATTCATGTATTTTAGAAATCCTGCAAATCAAAGAGGCCCGTAGTGTTCAAAACTGCATCTAGGCACTAATATGTTGTCTTCGTTTGTAGATGCAATCAGGCCCGAAAGTGGAAAATGTGGCGCAATATAATAGTCCCATCGAATGCCTTGATCTCCATCTCACAGAAGTTACTTTGAACGAGTACCGAGGCACCAAACCAGAGATTCAATTCGCCAGGTTCTTTGTTCAGAAAGCAAGTGTGCTCAAGGTAATGAGGTTTGCCCTATATTTAGTGTGCAGAAATGAATGGTTTGCTGATCAGCGCAGGCGTCTACAGCTGAATGAAAAAGGCTCTTCAGAAGATGAATTTCATTTTGGAACTTCATATGACAGATTATTCAGAAGTCATTGTATCAAGCCAATATATGACTTCTCAATGGCTGATCCCTTTGCAGAAATATTGCATGACAAAGATTCTGAAAAGATGAATTTAATTTCTTATATCACTTTGAACCTTGTAATCTTTGAATTTGGGCCTTGTAATACTGGAATTTGAACCTTGTAATATTTCTGATATTTGTGATACAATGTTTGAAATGGCATTGTGTTATTTTTTCTTTGAATGTCCTGCTGCAATTTATACATGTGGAGTATTGTCGGACTACGGATGCAAGCGGACGGCGTCCGCATGACATGGGATTGAGATGATCCAAAATGCAAAGTTGTTCGTTTGTACAAAACGAACTTTCTTGTTGATCACCTTTCGGCTTGAAGACATTTTAGATTAACTCGTACATAATGCAATATATTTCTATGTGATTATATTTTCCCGTTCATGCTCTCATAGTTCACTACAATGAGAGCACGCACGGAGAAATAATCAATGGATTTCGATAAGAGCATCCGAACCCTAAACCCTGAAAATTAGAATGTAATATGTTATAAACTCTGTCGTGGCTGAATTTATAAGGTACTACATTCTGAACACCAACACACCATTTTGTTAATCATTTTTCTAACCCGCCTAACATTTTTTGTGACACGAAACATTTTCTGTGACACTACAAATCGTCCCGGAAAATGGACATGCCTAGTGACGCTCAAAAGTGTCGCCAAATTTCAGGCCAGAACATCACCAAAGTTGCCGAGGGCGCTGCCCCAGGAGGAAAACACCTCGTGACGGTGGACAGTCACAAAAAATGATTTTTGGCGACGTTCCTGTTTCGTCACCAGGGTTTTTGTCACTGAATAGAGCAAATTTTGTAGTGAAATAACAAATGTTGGTAGCGAAAATACATAGTTCAAACATAAAATTTTAAGTGCACAATTCAAACATTAGCTCTTGGTTTCCACTATAGGTCCACATAGGTGTTAGGAGGCTTTTATATTTAATTTAATATCAACGGGCCTTAAAAGGCCAAGTGGTGGAGGGAGAATTGGGTCACCAAGGCCCATGTAGGGGAGGCGCCCCTTTCCCCCTTGAGGGAGGCTGGCACCCCCTCCTCCCCTCCCAACCTATATATACTAGAGGTTTTGGTGCTATTTGACACACAACTTTTGGAGCCTCCTCTAGTTCTCTAGTTCTAGTTCTAGTTCTAGTTGATCCTAATTGATCAATTAGAGCTTGACATAGATCCTCTATCCTCATAATTAGAAGCCCAGTGTGGTTCTAATCTCCTCCCTCTAATTCTCCAGCGATGATTAGCTCTGGACGGCAAAGCGCTGCCGGATCGTGAAGACCGTACGCTTGCAACCAAGTAGAGAGGCTGTGCTTTCGGTCTTCCTTTCGAGGGATTGTTCAAGGGCAGTTCGCGGGATCGTTCATCGACGGTTCGAGGGACTCCAAGTATGATCTACACCGACTCGTCTACTTCCGTTGCACTCCGGAGTCGGTAAAGATCGTGATCCAAACCGTTTATGCATCTTCATATTGTTCCTGGGTGATCGTAGGGCGATTTTTTTGTTTTCTACTACGTTTCCCAACAGCGGCATCATGAGCGGTTCTATGAGCAGATGCAGGTTTTGATCTAGATAACATGTGGATGTGAGTGTTTGATGTTCTTGCTATGCTTCCCTCGAGTGTTGCTTCGGTTCAATTCATTGACGGCATGATGTAGCTTTGTACAAAGTTCTGACAATCGATCGACTCCGGCTATCGACGATCTGCTAAAAGTTCTTTGGGCTTCATCATAGTCAAGAATAGTGAACCATCGCATACACAAGAGGGCGATGAAGATGAACGATCTTCTAGGGGGTCATGCGTATTTGCCGAAGTTTAGTGTGGGGCTAGATATTTTTAATTAAGTCTCTTCCCTCACACACCCCGAAAGTTAATCTAGCAACAAGAATTATTGCCTTGATGGTGGACGTAGGTAGCTAGTGTTATCCGGAAACCCTAGAAGCCACGTAATTAAAATTTGCCAAACCGATTAGAGAACGTCTAACTTGGTTTTGCAGGTTTGCATATGATGTGGTATAGCCTTCGTCATGATAACGAGTTTATGTATGAGATGGTTATATGTTGTAACGTTAAGTGGCCTGCGCGTCACGGCATGATGGCTGAAGCCACGAGATTGCTTCTTTAATGTAAAAGATGTTGAGATAGCCTACATGTTACAGGTGATGGTGGCAAGTGTACACGGAGGACCCCGGCGTGGAGAAGGTGTACCAGGCACAGGAGGAGGTGCTGAAATTTTTCGTGCCACGACAGCGTTTTTCTGAAATTGGTGCCACGGCAACATTTTTGAAACGGTCGCCATGACAATGTTTTCTGAAATTGCCGCCAACCACGGCAATGATTTTTCTACCGCCACGATGACGTTCTGAATGAAGATTCAAGAAGACCGTGAAGATTTCCCGACGCCCAGGGCTATACCATATCATGCTATAATGAATTGCCTAAGATGTTTATCCCTTTGTTGTTTGCACCCTTTGATTGCCCAGTAGTCAATTATTAGGGTGATCTCTCACAGTAAATATCAAGTAAAAGGTGCTCTTCCTAGTGTTTCTACCGTATATAACACGTAGCAATTCGGAGTGCGTCATGTCCACATGAGTAAAAATGGATTGTGAGGTGTAAGACGGGTGGATGGTCAGACCATGGATGCAGATAACACTCGGTTGTCTTGAAGTTCTGGCAGAATCGTTCTGAGTTCGAAGCACAAAGCATCGAAAGATTAACAAGAGTCATATGGAGATATGATCGGCAAAAGTTTGCCTACCGATCAAAATTCTCATCATCAGTGATGTCCACATCAATGACTGAGAATAAGACCAGGATCTTGAATCACTCATTTTCAATTATGAGAGCTTTTGGTTTGAGTGGGAGTGCACTGATACGTCTCCAACGTATCTATAATTTTTTATTGTTCCATGTTGTTATATTATCAATCTTAGATGTTTTTATATACATTTACAGCAATTATATATCATTTTTTGGAGACTAACCTATTAACTTAGTGCCCAGTGCCAGTTGCTGTTTTCTGCCCTATTTTTGTTTTACAGAAAATCAATACTAAACGAAGTCCAAATGCCACGAAACTTTTTGGAGATTTTTTTAGACAAGATAAACACTAGAAGCTTCGGGAGGAGGACAGAAGCCCCAGGGGGTCCCCACGAGGCACCAGGCGCGCCTGGGGGGGCAGGCGCGCCCTGGTACCTCGTGGGGCCCACAAAGCTCCGTTTGACCTAATTCCACCACTATAAATTCCAGAAAAATCAAAAACCCTCAGGGGAGTCCACGAAATACCTTTTCCGCCGCCGCAAGTTTCTGTTCTCGAGAGATCCCATCTGGAGGCCTTCTCCAGTACTCCGCCGGAGGGGGAATCGATCACGGAGGGGCTCTACAACAACCTTGCTACCCTTCCGATGATGCGTGAGTAGTTTACCACAGACCTTCGGGTCCATAGTTAGTAGCTAGATGGCTTCTTCTCTCTTTTTGATCTTCAATACAATGTTCTCCTCGATGTTCTTGGAGTTCTATCCGATGTAATCACTTTTTGTGGTGTGTTTGTTGGGATTCGATGAATTGTGAGTTTATGATCAGATTATCCATGAATATATTTGAGTCTTCTCTGATCTCTTTTATGCATGATTATTATAGCTTCGTATTTCTTCTTCGATCTATTGATTTGGTTTGGCCAACTAGATTGATTTATCTTGCCATGGGAAGAGGTGCTTTGTAATGGGTTCGATCTTGCGGTGCTCAATCCCAGTGACAGAAAGGGACATGACACATATGTATCATTGCTATTAAGGGTAAAAAGATGGGGTTTATTCATACGTGAGTTTATCTTGTCTACATCATGTCATCGTTCTTAAGGCGTTACTCCGTTCTTTATGGACTTAATACACTAGATGCATGCTGGATAGCGGTCGATGTGTGGAGTAATAGTAGTAGATGCAGGCAGGAGTCGGTCTACTTGTCTCAGACGTGATGCCTATATACATGATCATTGCCTTGGATATCGTCATGATTATTTTCTTTTCTATCAATTGCCCAACAGTAATTTTTCTACCCACCGTATGCTATTTTCTCGAGAGAAGCCTCTAGTGAAAACTATGCCCCCCGGGTCTATCTAAATCATATTACTAAAACCCTGAAAATATTGCTGCCATTTTCTTTTATTTATTTTATTTTGTATTTTTGTTTCAATCTATCTATCTATCACATACAATTTAATCTTGCAATTGACCGCCGAGGGATTGACAACCCCTCGTTTGCATTGGGTGCAAGGATTTGTTGTTTGTGTGCAGGTACTGCTAACGAGGTGTTGCGTGGTTCTCCTACTGGATTGATAACCTTGGTTTCATAACTGAGGGAAATACTTATCTCTACTATGCTGCATCATCCCTTCCTCTTCGGGGATAATACCAACGCAAGCTACAAGTAGCATGCACTTTATATTAAAATTGTTTAAACACTAGTGCAAATTAATTATGAACAATGTCTAAATGAATCTTGTGTTTATTGTTGTAGATCAGTGGCTCGCAATAGTTTCAATTTAGCACCTTTATTTGAGAAAGAAAAGTTAGTTGCAAATGGTGGAAACTATGAGGATTGGATCCACACTCTGAGATGTGTTCTGAGAAGTGCTAAGAAAGAA
This sequence comes from Elymus sibiricus, assembly GCA_039707655.1. Lineage (NCBI taxonomy): Eukaryota > Viridiplantae > Streptophyta > Magnoliopsida > Poales > Poaceae > Elymus > Elymus sibiricus. Next base: position 194,502,767 of record CM077672.1, read on the forward strand.
GATGTGCTGGATTAACCGCTTGGTGATTTCCCGGCGCTAGGAGCGTCTCAGGATGTCATCAATGTGTTTATATCTCGCAAGAATGATTTCAGTGTCGTCAAAAGTATTATGCTATCTTGCATGGATCAAGTGCTACAGAAACGTTTTCAACAACTCAGTACCGTCGAGATTGTCGAGGCACTGAAAGTTCTGTATCACAAAGAACCAGCTGAAGTTCATGAGATGACTGAAGCAATGGATGAATGCAAAATAGCTGAAGTTGGTGAGCAAGGTGTCAGGCTTGCAAACTATTATGATAGTATTAATGCAATAGAAATAGATTTTCCCAAGACACCAGAGAATGATTTGATCCTTACTTCGCTTTATGAAGCAATGCTCAAAACCAATGAAATCGGAATGCAGAACCTGCAAAAGTTGCTAGTGAACAAAACAAAAAGTTTCAAAAGGAAATGCAACACCAAGGGGAACAAGGGTGGAGTTTCTTGCGAGACTATATGTTTCTACTACAGAGAGAAAGGACATTGGAAGAAAAATTGCTTGAAATATCTGGCGGATAAGAAGAACTCGTCTTCTGGTAAAGGTATAAAAGTTATACAAGTTAATGTTATTGATATTCTACTTGCTAAAAATTCCAAGTCATGGGTATTTGATATTGGATCTGTTGCTCACATCTGTAACACGACGCAGGGATTGCGGAAGATTCATAAGCTGAGAAGAAATGAAGTCGTGACGTGTCGGGAATGGTGATGGGATTGCTGCTCAAGCCGTCCATGACATGACTTTATGTTTACCTTTAGGATTTATCTTAGAACTGAATAATTGTTATTTCGTTCCGAAGTTATGTAAGAACATTATCTCTGGATCATGTTTGATAAGTGACGGTTATTCTTATAAATCAGAGAACAATGGTTGTTCAATATATTATAAGAATATGTTTTATGGATTTGCACCCATAGTTGGTGGATTATTCATATTGAATCTTGAATGTGAAAAAGATGTCTATAACATTAATGCTAAACGCCTTAAGAAGACTGATGATACCACTTACATGTGGCACTGCCTTCTTGGTCATATCGGAAAAGAAACGCATGCAGAATCTTCATAAAGATGGAGTGTTGACATCGTTTGATTTTGAATCATTTGAAACATGTGAAGCTTTTCTGATGGGTAAAATGACTAAAACGACGTTCATAGGTCATCCTGAACGGGCGCTTAAATTATTGGATATAATACATAGTGATGTATGTGGTCCAATGAGTATACCGGCGCGTGGTGGATACTTTTACTTCGTAACTTTCACTCATGATTTGAGTAGATATGGTTATATCTATTTAATGAAACATAAGTCTGAAACATTTGAGAAGTTCAAAGAATTTCAGAACGAAGTTGAGAATCATTGTGGCAAAAAGATAAAGTTTCTACGATTAGATCGTGGTGGAGAATATCTAAGTGATGAGTTTAGCAAACATCTAAGTGATTGTGGAATTGTCTTACAACTTACTCCTGCAGGAACTCCACAAAGGAACAGAGTGTCTGAAAGGCGTAACCGAACCTTGTTAGACATGGTAAGGTCAATGATATCATTTACCAATCTACCTTTATCATTTTGGGGATATGCACTTGAAACAACAACATATACACTAAACAGAGCACCGTCTAAGTCAGTTGAGATGACACCATATGAGTTATGGAATGGGTAGAAACCCAATTTGTCACATCTCAAGATTTGGGGTTGCGAGACTTATCTAAAATGTTTATAGCCAAATAAACTCGATCCCAAGGCATACAAATGCTACTTTGTAGGTTATCCCAAAGAAACAATTGGGTATTCCTTCTACCAAAAGTCCGAAGACAAAGTGTTTGTCGCAAAGAATGGACACTTTCTCGAGAAGGAGTTTCTCGCTAAAGAAGTAAGTGGGAGGACAATACAGCTTGACGAGATTACTGAATCTTCAGAAGTGAACAGGACTAACGAAACGGAATCTGTTCCAGAAGTTATCCGCACAACTGAACCAAAAGTTACCACACTGGTTGTAGAAACTCCAGTTAAGACTGTAACTGAACCGCGTAGGTCAGGAAGAATTATCGAACCTCCTAAATGGTTTCACAATGAAATATTCATCTTAGAGGAAGATGAACCTACGCACTACAGAGAAGCGATGGCGGCGCCCAGCTCAAAAGAATGGCTCAAAGCCAGGCAATCTGAAATGGAGTCCATGTACGAGAATCAAGTTTGGAACTTGGTTGATCCTCCAGAGGGTGTGAAACCCATACAATGTAAATGGATCTTCAGGAGAAAAATAGATGCGGATGGTAATCCTACTATCTATAAAGTAAGGCTAGTTGCGAATGGGTTTTCGCAAGTTGAGGGAGTTGATTATGACAAGACTTTCTCACCGGTAGCTATGCTAAAGTCTGCGCGGATTATGATGGCTATTGATGCTTATTTCGATTATGAAATATGGCAGATGGATGTCAAAACTTCTTTCCTAAATGGATTTTTGAAAGAGGATGTATATATGATACAGCTAGAAGGTTTTGTCAATCCTAAAGATACCGGAAAGGTATGCAAACTTCAAAGGTCTATCTATGGTTTGAAGCAAGTATTAAGGAGCTGGAATCAACGTTTTGATGAAGTGGTAAAAGAGTTTGGCTTCATTAAAAATGATGAAGAAGCTTGTGTATACAAGAAGTTTAGTGGGAGCTCTGTAGCATTTCTAATCTTATATGTGGATGACACATTGTTAATTGGAAATGATACAAAGTTTCTTAGCACGATAAAAGACTATTTAAAGAGTGTGTTTTCAATGAAAGATTTAGGCGAAGCTGCATATATATTGGGCATAAAGATCTATAGAGATAGATCAAGACGTCTAATTGCACTAAGCCAGAGTACGTACATTGACAAAGTTTTAAATAGGTTTAAAATGGAGAATGCCAAGAAAGGATTTCTCCCAATGTCACATGGCACAACACTCAGCAAGAATCAATGTCCCAAGACAGTTGATGAGCGAGTGGAGATGAGTGGAGTCCCATATGCCTCTGCAATTGGATCCATCATGTATGTTATGATATGTACTAGACCAGATGTTTCTTATGCACTAAGTGTTAGTAGCAGGTACCAAAGTGATCCCGGAGTGGCTCACTGGGCAGCTGTTAAAAATATTCTGAAGTACCTCAGAAGAACAAGGGACATGCTCCTTGTCTATGGAGGAGATGAAGAACTCGTTGTAAATGGTTACACCGATGCTAGCTTCATGATTGATATAGATGACTATAAATCTCAATCGGGATATGTTTTCACTCTCAATGGTGGTGCGGTGGTTTGGAAGAGTTTCAAGCAGAACACGGTTGCGGATTCTACAACAGAAGCAGAGTATATTGCGGCTTCAGAAGCTTCGAAGGAGGCGGTCTGGATCAAGAAGTTTCTTGAAGAAGTTGGTGTGGTCCCAAGTGCGATGAACCCAATGGCACTCTAATGTGATAATAGTGGTGCCGTTGCTCAAGCAAAGGAACCAAGATCCCACATGAAGACCAGACACATCGAGCGCAAGTATCACATTATCCGATAGTATGTCAAGAAGGGTTTTGTGAAGGTTCTCAAGGTTCACACAGATTTGAATGTGTCAGACCCGATGACGAAGGCTCTACCACGAGCAAAGCATGAGCAACACTGGATAGCCATAGGTGTTAAAGAGACTATGTAAACTAGATTATTGACTCTAGTGCAAGTGGGAGACTGTTGGAAATATGCCCTAGAGGCAATAATATTGCATTATTATATTTCCGTTTTCATAATTAAGAGTTTATATTTCATGCTACAACTGCTATGATCCTGGAATGTGTGATTCAATGGAAAACTCATATGCACGTGTGGAATGATAACGGTAAAGAATAGGTTCCTAGTCTCGCCTCTAAGACTGGCTCAAGTGTTGTTGGTGATCATGTTTTCCGGATCATAGGATATTGTTAAGTGTAACAATAGTCCTAAAACAACATTGAGAGTATGACGTTAGAAGAACGATCATATTGAATCGACCCAAACTTATTTGTTATACTTTGAGATAATATCGTCAGAAATCAATTGTTATAACACGGAGTGTTGACATGTGGTTTTAGTTCCTCAGACCATGAGAGTATCATAGTCACTTCCTACCGTACGGTGGACTTTGGGGTTGCTCAAACGTCATCTGTAACACGGTGATCATAACGACAACTTAGAGGTTCATCGGAAAGTTTGACAAGGGACTAGATAGCTCGAGAGTGGGATTTGCTCCTCCGGCGATGGAGAGATATTCTTAGGGCCCTCTCGGTGTGACGGAATCCATCATCGTCTGGCCAAACACAGGTGACTATGTCACGGGGATGCCAGAACACTTCAACGAGAAATAAGAACAAAACCGGTAACGAGGATGAAGGTATAGTGAGCATGAGTATGACTCAGGAGGATACCGACGCATCTCGAGTTTTGTAAAGTATCCCGAAGCAAAGGGAACATCACATGATAACCAAAGGTTCACTCGAATGTCATGTAATCATATGGATCGATATGGACGTCCACGGTTCCGCTAACGGTCATTGAACGAAGGGGTTTCGTTCATGTCTATGATTTACCGAACCTACGGGGTCACAAGCTTAAGGTAATCACGATCTGCTGAGTGTTAGTAGGACGAGAATATCGAGGATTTTTTGTGGAATTGTTTCATTAATATTCGGAATAGTTCCTAGAGGAACCGGAAGCGTTTCGGGGTCACCGGAAGGGTTTCAGAGTTTATCGGGCAATACCGGGTATTACCGATAAATAATATATAGGTGGAAAATATTTCTGGTGGTGTTAAATTAATAACAAAAGTCTCTAATAATTGTTAGGAGGCTTTTATATTTAATTTAATATCAACGGGCCTTAAAAGGCCAAGTGGTGGAGGGAGAATTGGGCCACCAAGGCCCATGTAGGGGAGGCGCCCCCTTTTCCCCTTGAGGGAGGCTGAATTGGACTTGGGGGAGGAATCCTCCTCCCCGTGGGGCCAGCGCAAGGAGGGAGGATTCCTCCCCCTTGTGTGGCGCCCCCTCCTTCCCTCCCAACCTATATATACTAGAGAGTTTTGGTGCTATTTGACACACAACTTTTGGAGCCTCCTCTAGTTCTCTAGTTCTAGTTCTAGCTGATCCTAGTTGATCAATTAGAGCTTGACCTCGACCCTCTAATCCTCATAATTAGAAGCCCAGTCTGCTTCTAATCTCCTCCCTCTAATTCTCCGGCGACGATCAGCTCTGGATGACGAAGCACTGCTGGATCGTGAAGACCATACGCTTGCAACCAAGTAGAGAGGCCGTGCTTTCGATCTTCCGTTCGAGGGATCGTTCAAGGGCAGTTCGCGGGATCGTTCATCGATGGTTCGAGGGACTCCAAGTACGATCTACATCGACTCGTCTACTTCCGCTGCACTCCGGAGTCGGTAACGATCGTGATCCAAATCGTTTATGCATCTTCATATTGTTCCTGGGTGATCGTATGGCAATTTTTTTTGTTTTCTACTACGTTTCCCAACAATATGCTCCACAAGATAACTGAGTAGTTGCGCGTGCACCTGATGATCTCGAAGATTCTAATGCATCTGCAGAACATTCATAAGCTGGTATGCATCTTGTTGTTCCAGAATGTGTACTTGTTCTCCCGGCGTCTCAAAATCATTGATTTGGGCTACCCCGTTACCCTCGTCTTCAACAATCATATTGTGCAAAATGACACAACATGTCATCAGCTGCCACAAAGTCTCTGATTCTCATATCATTGCAGCTCCACGAACAATTCCCCAACGAGCTTGGAGCACTCCGAATGCCCTCTCCACATCGTTCCTAGCTGCCTCTTTCATTGCTGCAAAGTGGCTTTGTTTGTTGCCTTGGGGTTAGGATATGGTCTTCACAAAGGACGCGACCTCAACAAAGTAGGAGTAAGATATTACCTCGACCATGAGGGCCCGAACCTGGATAAAACCCTGTGCAAACTCCCCTTTGGTACTTTCGGCCACGCTTGCCACCCTACTAAGGCCACTGATGGTTTTCTGAACCGTCAAGCGGATTCAGCACATTGATCCTAACCCACACACAGTAAATATTACTAGTGAAATCATGAGACCGAGATTCTGCATATAAAACCTCTCCAACTTTCCTTGACAAAGGTTTCAGGAGATGAGCATATCCATCTGGAAAATCATGTATTTGTATCCAAATCTCCAGGGTCTCAAGCTTGATCGTAAATGGTTTTGTCAGGCCATCGTAAGGAGCTAATGGGATGGCATTACCACAGAAATTCCATTATCCCTCCTGCATCACTTTTTCCCAATCCCCAAGACAAAAGAACTGAAGAGTATACAAATTAATGAATTATCCTTCAATGACCTGAACTTCACATCTTGTGCTAGATCCCAAGCCACCCTCATGTTCATAGCAAAACCAATATTGGCTGCAGGGTTTGTCTATGTGGCCATTTGCGAGTGCCATCCATCTGGTGGCATCTGGCGGCACCTCCTTCTCATCGAAGGCAATGTCGTCTATATCCTCCTTGCTAAGCCCGAGCTCCTTCTTCATCTTCTTCGCATCGCTCGTTGCCGATGATCCAGATGCACCATCTTCCGCCATCTAGTTCCCTAACCCGAAGAGAAGACAGACAATCCGTTTTTTTGTGAGGAACCCTAGCTCCACTGACAGACCCAGAGAGCCTAGCCAAGGCCGGGTAGCGATACGAAGATCGCCCTGTGATCAGTCCGGGCCAAAACCACGAGAAGATTGGCGGAAGGGAAGGAAATCACTCAACGGCGACGGGATCGCCCCGAGAGAACATAAACCCTAACGAGAGGGAACACCTTTTACAAAAGAGTTGGTATATCAAACGGGTTAAGAATAGAAGGGGTTGTTACTAGATTGCTTTTTTCGAGGGGTAATTACTAGGGGTGTGTTTGGATAGCTAGCTCACATAGCTTAGCTGGGCCAGAATTATCTAGCCCGCTCCGGCAAGAGCCGCTAGAAGCAAGGCTAATTATTTGGATTGTGGGTAATCAGAGATTTAACTGTCGAAAACTGCCCACGATTGCAATTTTGCCAGTGTGGGAGAGCCAATTCGGCTCACTTCCATCGGCAAGGTTTTCTTGGCAGTTAGGGGCTAGATTGCTTCCAAAAGCTAGTTTTATTTTTGCTTACCAAATGGCTATCCTTGCCTAGCTAGGCTAGAGCAACCCCTTGCCTCACATCCAAACGCACTCTAGATTGCTTGATTGGCACGTCGGCGTCCCGTTCAAAATTTTGAATTTCGAATGGGCCGTGCAAGGCTTAGCTGGCAGCAGCAGCGAACGTTCCTCGCGGGAGGCCTTCAAATACCCCCACCTCGTCGCAGCCGCGGGGATCCACATTCCACCCGCACCTGCGCCGCAAACCTCCCCTCCCCCCCAGCCTCCGCACCGCTCCCTTCTCCAAGCCGCACGCGAACCTCCGCCTCGTACAGGTCTCGTCCTCCTCCACCGCTTCCACCCGCCGTCTTCGCTCGCGTGTCCCAGTGCTCGCTCCTAACACCTTCTCCTGAGACGCAGGCGCGCACGCGGGATGGCGCCGTCCAAGCAGTACGACGAGGGCGGGCAGCTCCAGCTCATGGAGGCCGACCGGGTCGAGGAGGAGGAGGAGTGCTTCGAGTCCATAGACAAGTGTACGTTCGCCGCCTCCTACCCCTCTCCTCTCCAAACCCTCCCGTCGCCCCGTCTCCGGTGCTGCATTTACTTGCCTGTTCGTGTGCGCGTGTCGGCGCGTGGGGTTTAGACCTGCTCACCGTTGCGTTCCGGGTGCTTCCGCCTCTAAGTTCGCGCGTTTCGGTCGCAATTCCGTGCTGTTTGGGGGTAGATTTGGTGCGGATTTTGCGTAGCCTCCACATTTGTTTGGTTTTTGGTGCGTGCAGCGCGTGGTCGCGTGCTCGTGTTGCGTTGGTTTTGATTTTTCTCCCCTATTTCGTGCAATATGGGGATCAACTAGCGCCCTTTGGTAGCCTAATTTTGTGCAGCTCTGCTGATTCCCCCACTTGATTTCTCTTTATCGGCTAGTTTGTGCTAATCGGTGTGTGGTGCCGTTTTTTCTCCACGGATTAGTCTGAACTTAGCTCCATTTTGAGCCGCCATGCGTTTAATCCGGCGTAGTGATCACTGGCTGTAGAATCCTTTCGAATTCGAAACTAGATATAGTTCAATCGCGTGGGTTTTCTGTGGAAACTTCGACCAATTACGGACGCGTTTTCGTGCATTTCGAGGCGTGGGGTTTAAGCCTGTCTCCTCAACTGTTCCACATTTTTGTTCGAATGTTCATCTGTTCTGTTCCATAATTACGGGTAGCTTCAGCGAGTTTAGCAAGTTTGATTTAAACATTTGCCTAGATGCGATCCATGCTTGTATTTTGTTTGCGTGATCCAATTCGTTCTTCGTGCACTTTGTTCATTGCCATGAATTTGAATCCTAAGTCGTAAACTTCGTTGTAACGCTGTAACTAATCACTCGTCCAAACAGTGATCTCGCAGGGAATAAACTCAGGAGACGTGAAGAAGCTGCAGGATGCGGGGATCTACACTTGCAATGGCCTGATGATGCACACCAAGAAGGTCCCAATCCCCTCAGCCTAAATCTGCATGCCTTCTTAAAATTTGTGGTTGCATACTGAAGTTGATTTCTGGTGCACGACGCATGAATGCTATTAGTTGGTTTATGCATTCAAGTTTCAACACATGATTGATGTTGTTTCAATATCAATGTATGGATTCATCTTGCAGAGCCTTACAGGGATTAAGGGCTTGTCTGAAGCAAAGGTTGATAAGATCTGCGAGGCTGCTGAAAAACTTCTGGTATGATTGTTATCATCTTTGCATTGATTCTGGTTTAGAACTTATGTACCATATCATTCTCTTTGCATTGATTCTGGTTTACAACTTATGTGCTATCTGTGCTAAGCGATAGAGTCTTCTGAAGTTTGTATTCTATTTGATTTTCAGAGTCAGGGTTTCATGACAGGAAGTGATCTCCTTATAAAGGTAAGGTTTAGGAGCTAAGCTACTGATGAAGGATGATCATACAGTTTAGTGCTGTTTTGGCCATAGTGATACTATGCTAAACTTACTGTAAACAATAGTTTGTTTTTGGATTCTGCTTGAGTGCTTTCATTACTCCACCTATGTACTGCCCAGTTGTTTGATTTACTTTTCCATATATTGAAGCGAAAGTCTGTTGTCCGGATTACCACTGGGAGCCAAGCGCTTGATGAGCTGCTTGGAGGTAACATATGTCGTCCTTGATTCTGTTCTGATTATTCCTGATGTTATGCTCTAACCTATTCAAATATTTCCATAATTTGAAGGAGGGATTGAAACACTCTGCATCACAGAGGCATTTGGAGAGTTCCGGTCAGTAAATGTTCTGGTTACCATTTTCTTCTGGGCTTCTTCTTTTTTTGTAGGGAGCACCTATATATTAGTTGTATCTCTGATATGTATGATTTGTGCCATATCTGGCAGTAGATGTAGCTAGTCCTAGTCATTTTTTAGTGCATGTTGGTAAAACTCTGATAAGCTTCTTTCACCTCCTTTTCTACTGTCTAGTCTTCCAGAGGTATTGATGGTAGTGCATATAACACTTCCTAAGCATGGTTGCTGTGATGCTAACATTGAATACTGGATACCTGTTACATGCCAAAATTCAAACATATCTACATCAATATTATTACTCACTATTTCCCTGATGCAACACAACACATGCTCTTATTATTACTCCCTCTGTACCACAATACTTGTCGCTGGGGAAACTTGTACTGGTTTTGCCCAACGACAAGTATTTCGGTACAGAGGGAGTATTATTATTCAATGAGCGCAGTTGCAATGTTGACTTCCAAAGCACATTTGTTACTCAACCATTTCTCAATTCAGTTCCAACTTTCTAGCGTTAAAATCCATATTATTTACTTTGTTTTGCAGGTCAGGGAAGACCCAGTTGGCTCATACTCTTTGTGTCTCCACTCAGGTCCATTTCCTGCCTTGTATTTTATCGGTGAAACCTCAGTACAACAGAATCCATGAATAACTCTGCTTGTTTAATCAAATGTATAACAGCTTCCACTCCACATGCATGGTGGGAACGGGAAGGTTGCCTACATTGACACTGAGGGAACATTGTATCCTTTGAATTCCTTAGTAATACCTATAGCTGATTTGTTAAATGAATTCATTTACATTCCTGCATTTCTCGAAACTGTTCCCTTGACGGAGTTATCAGTCGGCCTGAACGCATTGTGCCAATTGCTGAGAGATTTGGGATGGATGCCAATGCTGTTCTTGACAATGTATGGCTTCTTTTACATCTCTCTTAACCCATTTAAGGAAGAATAGATTGAGATCTTTGTTTAATTCGTGACCTTTCTGTTTTAGATCATATACGCTCGTGCATACACCTATGAGCACCAGTACAACTTACTCCTGGGCCTTGCTGCCAAGATGGCTGAAGAGCCTTTCAGGCTTCTGGTACGCATGACTTTGCTGCCACGTAAATTTTCAGGTTGATAGATCTCAACTGTGCTCATGTGATTTTTGTTTGACTTGGAAACGATAGATCGTGGATTCTGTGATTGCGCTATTCCGTGTTGATTTCAGTGGTAGGGGTGAACTTGCAGAGCGTCAGGTATTCTACTGTAACTAGCTAACTATGTGAAAAAATCAAGCAACTCATGATGTAGTCAAATGCTTGCATTTTATACACTTGCTTTAAGTGATGTGCTCTGGAACTGCAGCAAAAACTGGCACAAATGCTGTCCCGCCTTACAAAGATTGCTGAGGAGTTCAATGTTGCAGTGTACATCACCAACCAAGGTGTGCTTTCCAATCTAATCCTGTCTGTTCCAAGAAAGAGCTCCTCATATTTGTGGATCTCAAATCATAAGTTGTGTCCTTGTTCCAGTGATTGCGGACCCAGGTGGTGGTATGTTCATAACTGACCCCAAAAAGCCGGCGGGAGGCCACGTGCTGGCGCATGCAGCCACCATCCGGTTGATGCTGAGGAAAGGCAAAGGGGAGCAGCGTGTCTGCAAGATCTTTGACGCCCCTAACCTTCCCGAGGGAGAAGCTATATCCTTTTGCTCTATACTTGTTTACTGCTTGTGCTATTCATTGCTTTAATCTGTTTGGTTGTTAAACTCTTAATAAAATTGTTTTGCTCAGACTTGCACAGCAAAGTTTATGATTTAATTCTGGCTGCTAACCTCCATGACTGAAGCTTCACTTTGCACAAATTAGCAATGATCAGATTTGTCGAGAAATTGTTTCCCTTGACCACCAACACGTTTTCCAGATTACAACAGGCGGATTGATGGATGTGAAAGACTGATTGTTCATCCAGGGCGCTTCCTGTCTTAAACTGTTGATAGTTCTGTTAGCAAAATCGACAAAGCCTACTGCACCGTTACTCTGTTCTTGCCACTGCAGAGAAGAAATTGGGCAACGTCTAAGCTGCTCATACCTCCCGTTGGGTATTCTGTAAGCTTGTAATACCTTAAGGATTTGTACTGAGGACAAAATTTATCGCGCGTGGCTCATCATAAGACCTTAGCCTGATGTAAGTGGAGATGTAAGATTAACATGTTCTTTGCTTCAGGGAGACACCAAACTGAAGGATATGAAAATGAAAAAGGCTCTGTCTTATTCTTTCAAGAATGAAATGGTCCGTCTCTAGATTCTTGCATAAAAAACTGCATCAATATTCAATAGTCATATGCTTTTGTTACTTATATACACAAATTGTTCTTTCATTCTCTCTGTCTGTATGAGTAAAGTGGACTCTATTATCTTGCATGGATTGAGCTCTAAATAAGTATTGAAGTGAATTCCATTTTTTATCCTCTAGTTTCATGTTTGTGGCAGAAATTACAACATTTTGCAGTTTTTCCATGTTTTTACCCAATTTAAGCAAACTTGTGCCACAAATTACCCCCTGTAATAAAAAATTTCCGCTTTTAGTGCTGATGTGCGTGCCACGTCGGATGGTTTATTTTACTCTTTGGTTTTTTCTGGTTTGCTCTCGGTTCGGCAGGGGACGAGTCCTACATGTCAGCCAACAAGGGAGAAGCAAACCAACCTGTGGTTGGATGGATAAGAGAACAGTGGTATCTCCAGTCCACCAGAGTTCAAATCCTAGACTTGACATTGGTGCTCGCATCTTCCTGGATTTATTTCAGGCTTTCCATGACTTCGTCAATCTCAAGATGCTATGCCGGCTTAGTCTATCGGAGGTGCTCATAGGGGTAGGGTGTGCGTGCGTGCGTTCATAGGGTTGAGTATATGCTCGTGTATGTGAGCGACTTCGATTGTACTGTGTTAAAAAAAAGTCAGCAAGGGAGAAAGAAATATGAGTGAACAATAAAAAGGTGTGGCTGGGGTTCGCACACATCCTGTTTAGTCTGCTCAGCCCTGCCTAGCTATCCACAGTTCCCTACAAAGATAGAAGTATCTATATCACCTTAGTTGCAATGCACAAACGTGGATGTTTCATGGATAAATGTTTAATTGTCAGCTTGCTTGGTGTCCAATAATCTAGTCGCCATGAAAATATCGACATATAATAGCACGAGATGAGATCTGCATGAACTCTGCTCGCAGTGAGATGTGCGTCTCAAAAAATCAAGACGCAGAGATTTACAGCAACAATGCAGAATGTGGAGTCCACCTAATGTTGGTTGGGTCAAGCTGAACGTTGATGGATCATATACAGAGGGTCATAAAGCAGGGGTTGGTATGGTGCTATGGGATGACAAAGGAAGCATTATATTCTCATCTTGTAGAGAACTTTTCTCTTGTCATGAAGTTTTGGAAGCCGAATTGTGTGCATGCATGGAAGGTCTGTCATTTGCAATCCAAAGGAGTGACCTATCTATCATTGTGGAGATGGACTCTATCGTTGCAGTCAAATTGATCCAGGCAAGGGATTTGGACAGATCGGTTTATTCATCGATAGTTAGGGAGATCAAGTACCTTATGGGTCTTTGTGATTCTTGTATTACTCATGTTAACTGTACTCAAAATTAAATTAGTGATAGCTTAGCTAGATTTGCTAGAATGGAAGGCAGAACCATGACTTGGGTTGGTTCTGCCACATATGATGCTATGAGTTGAGTAATACATTTTTTCACCCGCAAAAAAAATGCAGAATGTATGTAAGTTTCTTGAAGCTTCTCATTTCCGTTGCGTAGTGCTGTTCGGTTTACCAAACATTTTTGTGGTATTAACAAAAATCAAAAGCTGATATAGAATGAACCATGAGCAAGGAGTTTGCTAGTTAAACTGGTTCTCAAGGGTTCTGCTTGGTACGCCTAGGGATGCAAGGCGGCGCCCGAACCCGTCCCGCTTCATATGCAAAACTAGAAAATTCAGTTGCAGCTGAATTAGAGCGTGTTAGCCTAATTTGTACTATTTGGCTGTTTGGCGGGTCTTCGCGGGACGCCGTTCTGCACCCCTAGGTACGCCCCCACCTCTAAAGAATCAACGATGAACATTAAAACATACCCCTTCATATAAAGGGTATTATAGTATATTTCTTTTTTTTTTTTGCATCAAAACTAGGATTTTAGTAATGTATCAAAAGTGGAAAAGGTCTATTACAATCAGCTCGCAGACTCTCAACCAAGAAATCTAGACTACAGCCAGCTTTCTGTCATCACTCAACCCGAAAATCCGACCCATGGGCACCCGACCCGAATGGGTAGGGTATGGGTCGCCATCTTCACCCATGGGTAAACCCGATGGGTAACCCGATTAGTCGTGGGTAGGGGTATGGGTGTGAGTTCGTGCCCGTGGGTTACCCATGGGTTGCCCGATTAATATTAATAAGTATATATATGTTTTGTTTTACATGACTTGTGAACATTTTTGGTGAGATTTTTTAGGACAGCATGCACCCACGTTGCTTTGTTATTGCTGTAGACAGAGAGAAGCATGAAATAAAATAAAAGCTTAGCTCAGTAGCCAGCTCATGTGTTGCTCTGCATGCACGTAGCAAGCAAAATACGCAGCTTGCCCGCACTAAGCTCCCTAGTTTTACAGAGTCCACATTCAATTGAGGTCTCCAATTAGAATTGGGTCACCCTATTGACCAGGTCAACAATTTCTCAAAACTCTTTCATTTAATTCTTTTATACTATACACTATGCTTCCTAATTTTTAAGGCCTCACAATTAATTGAGGTATTCAATTTAGAATTGGGTCAATCGATTTTGGCCGAGTCAACACTTTCTCAAGCTCTCCCATTCAATTCTTTTAATTCACTATGTTCCTTAATTTGGAAGCTCTTTCATTCAATTGAGATATTCAATTTTGAATTTGGTTTACGATTTTGATCGGGCCAATGATTTTTCAAATCAATCAGCAGCAACCGACCTATAAAAGCAAATCAATGTCGGGCACCCTCCCACCACCTGGAAAAAAGAAGCGCCACCATGTGATATCGTAGCATCAATATAGTAGTACATGCGACCACCGACACCGAAATTTCCCCACATAAATATAGGTTGGTTAGCGGATAACTCAGAATCACACCACGAAAGACCCACCAAATCACCGCATTATAAATAAAAATAAAACACACTCTATCATCTCCACCACCTGCCAAGCTAAATACATCAGCTCCAAAATATAAGGGGTGTTAGTTTTGTAGAAAGTCAAATTTCTTCAACTTTGACCATGTTCAGAGCAAAAATATCAACATCCACAATATTAAACAAAAAAAGTACGGAATTCATTTCATGATGAATTTAAAAATACCGATTTGATATATTTCTCTACAAACTTTATTGAAGTTAAAAGGTTTGACTTTTCAAAAAAAAGTAATACACCATGTATTTTGAAACAGAGTGATTATTTTTTGAAGAAACCCAACAACACCAACGGCGCAGCAAAGCGCGCCCAACCCTTCTAGTTAGTACCACCTCGCCTAGCGAGCGCATAGGAAGTGTAGCGCTGCCTATAAGTCAATAGAAGAAGCAGGGGTTGTTTGGTTTGGAGCCTTGAGCTGCCCAACCAAAAAATCGGTCGTTGACTAGGCTTCGGCTGGCCGTTTGGATCGCCTCCAAAATATTGGTGCGCCAGCCCGCCTCAGCTCCCTCTCGCTACTCTTGCGCCAAATCGTTGGCAGAAACGCGGGCGGCCGAATCCCTCGCCAATTTTTTGGCGCGCCAACAGCGTCCAGGATTTGGCAGGGCGGACATGGGAACGAACCAAACAGCCCCGCAGTATGCCAGTATAAATCCTTGGTTCGGAGGAAGTGCATGGCCCCAGTAGGGAGCATAAATTAAATAATAATAAACTTATTACGCCCGATGGGTGCCCGATTGGGTCGGGTAACCCGATGGGTTCGGGCATGGGCATGAGATTTGACCCGTGGGTAGGGTCGTGGGTTGGTGGCAGACACGATAAGTGTTCCGGGCATGGGTCTAGTAGAGGTCGACCCGACCAAACCCGACCCGATTGCCTGGTTGAGTTGTCATCCAATCATAAACTGATTTTTTTTACCAAATCACCACCAGGCCGAAACAACAGGGTTCCCGCCCCCTCCCGAGAGGGGGCTCATGATCTCGCTGGGAGTAGGTAGATAGGACTACAATTTGGGACATCTACGCCTTTGAGTTATCTTTTTGTAAAAAATAAGATACGCAAATTTATTAACCAAACCAGTCTTATGAACAATTTGGAAGATAAAGAAAATACATTAAAGTATTTATGTGTCAACCATCTTTTTCCTCCTGAACTAGCTGATCAGCAGATGACATGCCAAATTACTAATATGGTGGACACTAGAACTCTACTTTGCTTTGAATCTTTGTGTTTAAATTTTGGAAATTAAACTCTCGAGTTTGTCGTTGAGAAATTTGAATTCGAAGTTGAAGAGACCCGCTGACACGGGGTTCGGTCTGCAATCAAACACGACCTGTCCTTCTACAGATGAACGGTGCAGATACGATGACGGATGCCGTCCCGTTATGTAGAAAGCAGCCTTCGCACCGAAAGTGTTCTTTTAATCCCGAGCTCAAATGCTCCTACTATAAACAGTAAAATCCAAAAAAGAAGAAAATTTCTATATTTTCTACAATAAACAGTGCCTAGTTTTACGGCTGCGTGCAAATTTTCGTGACGAAATCACATCGTGGAGGTCTGGGAAAAATAAAAAAACAATGATGTTTGTTAAAAAATCAGAATTATTTTAATTATTTTTCTAATTTTACTTTTTAAGGCGAGTTTTCTAATTTACTGTTCACAGGGGTGCATCTGAACACAGAAACTCCGTGACCCGCACGGACTGAGCTTCAGTGCCTTAAAGTAGGTACCTTTGGGTGTATGACATGTGGTCCCAACAGGTGGCTGGCCCACACGTCACCCACACAAAGGCAAAGGCAGGTAACGTTACGGCACTCAAGCAGCCTCCGGCCCGCACCGCACACAAGCCTCTTCGTCTCTTCGAGAAAAATCCACTCCTTCGAGAGATTTCGCGGGGGCGCAGGTTCGTGAGGAGCTAGGGTTTCGGTGGGAGCAGCGGAGAAGATGATCGAGGTGGTGCTGAACGACAGGCTGGGGAAGAAGGTGCGGGTGAAGTGCAACGAGGACGACACCATCGGCGACCTGAAGAAGCTCGTCGCGGCGCAGACGGGGACCAGGCCCGAGAAGATCCGCATCCAGAAGTGGTACACCATCTACAAGGACCACATCACCCTCGGCGACTACGAGATCCACGACGGCATGGGTCTCGAGCTCTACTACAACTAGAAGTAATTTTCTCCCCTTGTTACCTCCATGTAATTTTGGTGCTGCTCCATCGAAATCGCCTTTCGATGTGTTACGGTTCTTATTGGGGATCGTCGATTAGGATGGTTTTGTGCTCCTCAATTAGGAGTGTTTAATTTTGGGGGACTCCGCATGGGAGGGTTGTCATAGTTTTGAGAGACTCGTGGACTGCGAAGGCTTAAAGCTGCCTCTGGATATGTTTGAGTTTTTCGTGAATACGCGCAGTGCGTATCATTCCATTGATAGGTAGGAGAGAACAAGAGTGTGAAGGTTACAAGGGTAACACCTCTCGACGTGCACAAGACAAGGCGTAGAGAGGGTTACACGAGCATAACAAGAAGGGGATGCTCAGCCCCAAGAACAAGAAACATCAAGGCGGCATGAAGCTAGCAATATCCTTCGCTCCGGCAGCAGCCCAAGAGCGTGCATCATCCTTGATAGCCTGCAGCAGCAGCGAGATGGAGGGTCGAGCGTTGTCGAAAATACAGGCGTTACGATGACGCCAGATGGACCAAGCAGAGAGCAACACCAGGGAGGCCAGGCCCTTGCGCATAGCAGCAGGCACTGCCTCGGTGATAGACGCCCACCAGTCAAAGAAACATGCCTCAGGGTTTGGGGTGGGGTGGACAGGCGCACGACACCAGGCAAATATCTCGTGCCAGATGACTTTGGAGAACGGGCAATGGATAAGCAGGTGGTCGATGGACTCCAGCTCCTGATCGCAAAGCACACATAGGTCGTCGTGCGGAAGGCCATGACGCGCGAGACGAGCTGCAGTCCAACAACGATCCAGGCCAACCAGCCACGCAAAGAACCGGAGCCGCAGGGGAGCCCACGTGTGCCAGGTAAGCTTCCAGTGTGGCGCGACCGTCGAGCCGATAAACATGGCGTGGTAGCAAGACCTCGCGGTGTAAGTTCCGGAGTCCGTCCAACGCCATCTAAGGGAATCAGGGTTGGGAGAGAGGGTGATCTGCTGCAGGATACGCCAAAGCTCAATGTATTGTACCAACGCCACAGGCCCCATGGCACCCTGGATGTCCTGGATCCAGGCCCTGTCGTGCAGCCCATGGGCAACCAGCCTCGCCCTCCTACGGCGTTTGGGGATCAAAGTAAGCACAGCCGGAGCAATCTCAGCAACGGATTGGCCCATAATCCATCGGTCCAACCAGAACAGGCAGGAATTGCCGTCCTCGAGAGTCCAACATGTGGAGGCGTCGAAGATGGCCTGAACCTCAGCATCAAACGGGAGGTGAAGGTGCCGCCATGGCCTGGAGCTGTCCGTGGCCTTGAGCCAGAGCCAACGGGCGCGTAGGGCGATGCCCGAGCGCTGCAAGTCCTGAACGCCCAAACCGCCAAACTCCAGTGGACGGCAAACCTTGCGCCAGCTAACCAGGCAGCCTCCGCCCGAGGATTCGCTTTTGCCATGCCAGAGGAAATCACGCATGATGCGGTTAATCTTCTTGAGGATAGTAGGTCGAAGGGCCATGGCCATGAGCAGGTGTGTTGGCATCGCGGCGAGCACGTGCCGAACGAAGGCCAGTCTCTCGCCTCGCGAAAGGAGGGAGGCCCTCCAGGTGGGGAGCTTGCGAGCCATGCGCTCCACCAGAGGCATAAGCGATGCCGCGGAGACTTTCCGGACTGACAGGGGGATGCCAAGGTAGGTGATAGGAAAGTGCGCGATCGAGCAGGACAGCGCGCCCTCAATCAGATCCGCCTGCTCTGTCGTGCACTGGATAGGCGTGGCCGAGCATTTCTGGAAGTTCGTGTGCAGGCCAGACGCGGACCCGAAGACCCGAAGCAGCTCGCGAACTACCTGAAGCTCGTGGGGATCCGGGTGGCAAAAGATGACCACATCATCGGCATAAAGAGAGATGCTCGAGGCCATCCTTCGCTCGGTGAGTCGTCGAAGGACGCCCGTCCTGACAGCGTGTTGGAGAAGCGAGTTTAGCGCGTCAATCACCAAGGTGAACAGCATGGGAGAGACTGGATCGCCCTGCCGGAGACCTTTCTCATGGCAGATGGGAGGGCCGGGATCTCCATTGATCAAGATGCGCGTCTTTGCGGTGGACAGCAGGATCGAAACCCACTCGCACCACCACGGACCGAAGCCGAGATGCCGAAGGATTTGGAGGAGGAAAGGCCACGAGACGGAATCAAACGCACGCGCGATGTCGAGCTTGAGTAGCACGCGCGGAACCCTCATGTTGTGCAGCCGCCGAGCGGTCTGCTGAACGAGGATGAAATTATCGTGGATGCTACGACCCGCGATAAAAGCACTCTGGTTGGTGGACGCCATCGCACCGAGGCGAGAGACAGCACCTTGGCGAAGAGCTTGGCCAGAAGGTGGATGAGACTGATCGGTCTGTAGTCCGCAAGCGAGGCGGCATCGGGCTTCTTCGGAAGGAGGGTAATGAGAGCCTCATTGAGCTTTTGGAACCCCATGCCATTCTGATGGTAGAGCTTGTCGAACACATCACAAATGTTTTGCTTGATGATATATCCCAACACGCACAGAGGAACTCCGAGGTAAAGCCATCGGGCCCAGGCGCTTTCCCGGATGGTAGTTTCTTGGCAGCCTCCCATATCTCAGTCTCAGAAAAGGGTATCTCTAGCGCCGAGAGGTCAAAACGGCGATCGTCAAAAGCCTCGAAGTCAAGAGTAGAGCACCGTACGTCCGCGGCCCCAATGATGCCAGAGAAATGCTGGAACGCGGCCGCGGCCATTCCTTCTTCATCGGAAACCATATCATCGCCAACACGCAAGTGGAAGATGCGATTCTTTTGCTTGCGGTGGGAAGCATGAATCTTGAGAAACGTCGAGTTGGTGTCTCTGTCGCGGAGCCAAGACAGTCGGACACGTTGCCGCGCAATTGAGCGCTCCAGCGAGGCGAACCCGAGGTACTTGAGCTTAAGCTTCTTGCGCAACCAAGCCTCAGACGGGGCGAGGGGGCGGGAGTCCTGCGCCGCGTCCAGGCGAGCAATAAGCTCACGCGCAACCAGTAGCTGAAGGGACACCTGGCCGATGCATCGTGCACTCCAACTTTGGAGGCGGCGGGCCGTGTACTTGAGGCGCTGGTACAGGCGGTGAAAGGGGTCCGGATCGGGCGGCTCGGCATTCCAGGCAGTGGCAACGACATCATGGAAGCCATCAAGCTTCATCCAAAATCGCTCGAAATGAAAGCGTTTGCGGTTGCCCGGGCGCCGAGTACAATCCACCAGAAGTGGTGCGTGATCGGAGACAGCAGAGGCAAGGCATGTGAGAAGACAATGCGGCTGGCTGGCCTCCCAACTGGGTGTGCAAAGCACCCTGTCATTGCGGACAAGGGTGGGGCTGTCTTGCTCATTGGACCAAGTATATCTACGACCATGGAGGTAGATGTCTCGCAGTTCCATATCGGCAACAAAGTAACGGAAGCGGCTAATGGCACGGTGGTGCAAGCGTCCATTATTCTTATCGGCCGAGGTGAGTATCATGTTGAAGTCACCTCCAACGATCCAAGGGCCCGCACAGGTGAGCCGGAAGTTGTGCAACTCGGCGAGGAACTCCACCTTAGCATCGTCATCCTGAGGGCCGTACACGGCAGTGAGCCACCAATGCAGTCCACCAGTGAGCGGGGTAACCAGGGCAGACACATGATAGTCACCAATTTCCGGTCTAGAGAGGGTAATCTCGGAGCGTCGCCAGGCGACTAGGATGCCACCGCGTGTCCCGGACGCGGGAAGGAAGAAGTCCTCAAACTGAGGGCCAAGGGTCTCAGAGATGATTGGTTGGGTGACCACAGCAAGCTTGGTCTCACTCAAGCATACGATCAATGGGGACACCGAAGAGATCATAGAACGAACAGCCGTGCGCCTAGCCTTGGAGTTCAGGCTGGATATGTTTGAGTTCTGTCGGCTGGATATGTTTGAGTTCTGTCTGATATTCGTTTGTACTGATAAATTGGGCATCTCTGAGAACTATGCTAAGTAAGTGAGAGGGTGTAGCTTGCCATGTATCTAAATTGAGGTTCTGTGCACATCTGAGTTCTTGAACTAGTCTATGTGAGCTGAAATTGAATCAACTTGAGGATTGAGATTGCGCTTTGGTGCTGGATTTCTTAGTATTCTCATTCTCCTGAGTGGAAATAACACGGTTGTAGTTGCTCCCCGTAAAAAACTAAGGATGTAGTATTTTAGTTGCAAGATAGTGCAAGATTTGTGTAATTGTAGGAGTCATGCCATGCTCATTCATTTGTAAATAGCATGCCCTGAACTTCTCCGTTTTATGCTTGTTATGTCAGCCAGCAAGGTTTTGTTGTTTAGCTTGATTTTTGCAAATTCTCTAAAATGTGGCAGTGGATGGGCTCTTAGCCCAGAGGAAAGAGCATGTGGCATCTCTTTGCAGACTCGAGTTTGAATCCTGTGCGCTTAACTGATCACTCTGGTTATTACGTTAGTTGAATTCACTGTCCCGCACCTTTCTTAAATAAAATGCCGCGGGGGGGGGGGGGGGGGGGGGGGGGCTCCTTTCTTGTTGGCCCTTTTTTTTTTCTAAATGTGGCAGTAACACATAGCCACAGGAGTTTAGTCAACCTTTTCTCACCAGTTTCACATTAGTATGCACGAATATAATTGATTTACTAAATCATAGTACTTGTTTGCCATTCAGTCTGTTTATTTTCTGGCAATAACCTTGTTCGAGTTAAATTTCATGCTCAATGTCACACATATTTTGAATTTATTGTGCCATGGGCCTGTGTGCTTTTATTTCTTCATTGGACCACAGTAAAGAAAGTTACAGCTTTTTGGCCGAAATTCTTAACTTGGTTTTTGTTATTTCTATGTCTGGTTATAGGACTATATAACGTTTATTCCTAGGTGTCTTTGGAAATATGATTGCCTTATCAAGTAAAGCTTGATTTGAGAATTATGTCCTGTTAGGATTACTGTGGTCCTTAGTTAGTTGACCGTTTTATAACTTAATGGCTTTCCATTGCAGATTATATTCTTTAACTTGCCAGCATGATATGCATGTGCTTGACTTTGTGCAATGAGGGCTTAGTACACTATGCTTTCTTTGATTCTTTTTGTTTGAAATTGCGAAATATCTAGTATGCGAGGAGACCGCACAATTAAAAGCATGGCTGGCATTTATCATTTATGTTTTAGAGCCTGGTCTGGAATGAGATTCACAAATGAATACTGAATCATGTGTGCTAATATAACAACAATGTTTGGTTCAACATATTCAGTCTAGTTTGGTCGTTGTAAAAGCATCTGACCTACACAATTCTATTATGTCATGATACTCCTGATTATATTCACCTGTATCATATGTAAGTTGTCACGTACCATTGACCACTCATTGCATTAGGACATGATCAATGGCCGTTTACTTACAAGTGTACATTTGTCTAGCGTTGGAAACTGTACCTAAATGATCTGTAGATTATCATGTCGTAGCATGATGTGGGTCTTTTATCATCGTTTTCTCATCTGTTGTTACTTTTGCCATGCTGTTTGACCTTACTTCCATATTACTATTAGGTTATTTATTGGTTAGCATTCAACATGATCCAGTAAATTGCTCACCCTTACCAAGCACGGGGTACCAGTTTCATAGGTCTCTGGCTGTTGCACAAGATTTGCACTAAGATGGTCGATGACTTAAATGTTTGGAATTTTTTCCCATCGGTAGTTTTGACTTTTGAACCATGTATGATGACTTGTTTGTTCATAAACCCAATCTAGTCGGCTGAATAATGGCAATCCGTAGTGCAATTGCAGATTGGAGAATGTTTTTTTGGATAACTGACCATCAAACTTTCGAAGGAACTGGCTAGTTGGTTGGTTCTTAATTCTTGAATTTGATAAGTTTCTCCTGTTTGTTTGCTTGATATTTATGTTATTGCCTCCTGTTGTCCCCTTTTGCCTGTTCTATTTTACTCTTCTCCACACTTTGTTTGTGTTTCTGAAGAAAAGAGTTAAATCTTCATGCAAATAGGTTGCCTGGCAATTTGGTTTTGTTCTCTGTGGGTTAGTATGGAGGACTGATTCCTCATCAAATCTCCCTGATCTTGTTTCCTTCTTCAATTTCCACTAGTAACAGTTTTATTTGCAATGTATTCTTCCAGATATGGCCGCATTTGAGTCCTGGTATCTTAAGAAGCTACGTACTATATGGAATCCAACGAACCATACAAGACTGCTGGATGTACCAATGACTGCCAACCTGAAATCCTGAATGCAGCCATATTATCAACCGGCAAATGTGATGTGATGTGACGCTACTCGTACGCTACATATAACATAATGTTTGTGACCTTTGTGTGATAACCGCTGTATTTTTAGTTATGGCAAGTTCGTTCTGCTTACGATTTGGACTGCATCAGAGGTGTGTTGCCCGTCTGCTGGCGGAGAGCTTTGGTTTGGTGTGAAACTGTTGCTGCTGAAAGTTGCATGGCTATTTTAGCAGATGAGGAGATTAGAGAGAAACTCAGATGGAAATTCACAAATTCTACCCGACGATTGGGACTATTGTCATAGGCATCAGAGAAGACAGACCATAGGCATCAGACACGCCTTGCTGGAGAACGAGCCCAGCCCTCCCCCATTTGATCAGCAAGGTTTACAGCAGCAAGCAGGGCCACTGTCTCTGCATGTAAGGCGCTGGATATAGACTGAGAGGAGCCAGCTGCAGCAAAAAGCACTTCACAGGAAGCATCTCTGCAGATTAACCCCCACCCCCCACTGCTGGTTTGATCTGAGTAGGCGCCATCAGTGTTTATTTTAACAGTGTCCGATGGGGGTGGCTTCCAAGCTTGGTGCGTGGTCACCTGAACGGCCGGCTCTTTGCTTAAGAACTCCTTCCACTAATTTACATGAAAGCGAACATAATTATTCCGTCGTTGCTCTGCGTTCACCATGGTTCCCATGATTTCTTTCATGCCACCATGACCAAAGGAGAGCAACAGTGGGCATTCTCTGTTCCTCGGGCAGTCGGGTGATAGCATGCACTACTTCCCTTACCGAGCCAAGCTGTGAGAGCTGCAATCTCACCTCCTCCAACTGCAGTGCTCGCCAGCAGGGTTTCACCATTTTGCAGTTCAGAAACAGATGCTCCCCATCTTCAAACAACCAACCACAGACGGCACACCGTGTGTCAAGCTCTACACCCCTCCTCCTAATGTTCATGTACAATGGGTGACTTGCTAATGTTCATGTACAATGGGTGGCTGTTATGCGCGAGTCTCCACAAAAAATGATGCTGTAAGTGCATCAAGTGCTTCCTTACTGGTTTTGGAGTATTGAAGACAAATAGGTTAAGGGACTAATGTGTTTGTGAGTGTACATAGGTGAAATAGTCCCTAAAGACTTGGTTTAACTTACGGAAGTCGACCCCTAAAAATATACTTCTTCAAGTGAAGAATTTGGTGCGGCCTATGAAGAATTTGATGTGAAGACTTTGGAGCTTGAAGACTTTGTTTTCATTGTTTCTTATTTTCTTATTTGAGTCATAGGAAAAACCGTACTGTTAAAGGGGGTCTAGGTGATATACATATCACATTTCCAAAGCGATGCTCAAACCTATACACATAACCACCGCTTCGAGTGAAGCCTTTGAAAATCTCCGAAACAGTTGACGAATTTGCTAGTGACAGTGACGCAGTTCATCTGGTCACTGACGAATTAGGTCAGACTGAGGAGTTAGGAGTTCGCCAGTGCGATCTGCCTACCGTGATGAAAATGAGTGCCTCGACGAAATTGAGATTTCGATTTCCGACCCTACGCCGCGTGCTAGCTGTCGAGTGGATCCTTATCCTGACAACGGTCTTGTCCGAAGGGGCATTTATGACATTTCATGTCGGGTTGCCTCCTGGCTATAAATAGCCGCCCCCACAACCACTTGTTGGTTGGCTGCTCTAGAGAGAACTTGACACTTGTCATTTGAGAGCAACCCTTCCTTTGACGACTTTGTGAGAACCCAAGTGAGGAAAAACCCAACCAGAGCCAAAGTGATTGAGCATCACTGAAGAAGTTGATCTGTGTGATCCGACACTTATTACATTTGAAGACTGTCATTCTTCCAGATGGTTAGGCGTCATGTTCTGAGCACCCAAGAGTAATTGTGGCGTGCCAGTGAACAAGCCTGTGAAGGTTTTGGAAGTCTACCTTGAAGACTTACCACGAGTGATTGGGCGAGGACTAAGTGACCTTAGCTCAAGAGGAATACGGTGAGGACTAAGTATCCTCTGAGGTAAAACTCAGCCGCCTCAACCAGACGTACAGTTGATACAGCAACTGGAACTGGTCTACCAAATTGCTGAGTCTTCACCAAGCTTACCTGGTTTCAAATTCCTCACCCTTTACCTTTACGTAATTCCGCTGCTGAAGAACTTGTGTCCTACCCTTCTGGAGAATTTGAACTGAAGTATTTCATCATGCTATGTTTCATTTCCTCAGTTCATCTTCCTCATGCTTGTATGCTAGTATGATTACATGTTCTTCACTAGTATGTATCTCATATGCATGCTTCATGTTTCTGTGTTGATTTAGTTTCGCGTCTGTTTCTATTTCTTCACTCTGATTTTCGTCAAAATCTTCGGAGTTTGACGAATTTCTAAAAATCTCCCATCCCCCTCTAGGAGTTATCCTGCGCTTTCAATTGGTATCAGAGCAAGATACTCCCTTGTTCTGTGTGATTTTGGTTTAACCACCTGGAGTTTTAGTTATGTCGATCGCAGGAATGATCAAGGTATCCGCTACGTGCCTCATCTTCGATGGCACGAACTATCCATACTGGAAGGTCATGATGCGAAAGCGTCTGTTGGCGATGGACAGTGAACTATGGACAATCACTGAACTGGGTTTGACCGAACTCTGCAAGATGGCCAGTGCTGATGACATTCGCAAGTACACTCAGCTCGATGTTCGGGCCAAATACATCATCTGTTCTCGACTGACCAAGGATGAGTTCACTCGCATACATCATCTGAGCAATGCGAAGCTGATTTGGGACAGGATCTCTGACGTCTATGAAGGGGCATACAGACGTGACGATCCCTGGCTTGTGGAATTCAGGAATTCCCTCAAATCTTGGGAACCAGATCCTGCCTCAACTTCGTCTGCTGTCTGTCTCATGGCAAGAGGCACCAAGGTACTCCAAAGACCTTCATCTTCCTCTAGTGAAGGTGAATCTGGTGAAAACATGACACCCAGTTATTCCAAGCTTGCAAACATTGCCACTCGGCAACAAAATGCCATGGAAAGGATTCAAAATCTGCTAGACAAAAGTGATGATCTGTTGAACGATGAAATGGAACGCTCTCAGACCTTGACTAACTATCTCAAACGACTTCAGTCAAAGTATGATGAACTTGAAAGTCGCCATGTGGCTCTCTCAGCCGAACACGAGAAGTTGTCCTATGAATTTCTTCAAAGGAAGCAAGATCTCGAGAAGCTGAGAGCGTCTCATGATGATCTTCAAAAAGAAAATGATTCACTCCTCGCTCAACAGATCAGTACCGCTCAGAAAAAATTTGTTGCACCATGCATAAAATGCCTTGAACGTGAAAATGCAAATTCTTCAGCTGAATGTTTAAATGCTTCAGTACTTTCAATTGCTTCAACTGCTTCTGTGGTCACTAACCCCTCATCTGAGGATGCCACCAGTGATACTGACGAAAATGCAGGGTTGAAGGAATTGTATGTTACTGGCATGTACAAAAGCCTCAAAGGGCATCAAACCTTTTGTGATGTGCTCAAAAAGCAGATTCTGAACAGGAACCCTAGGAAAGAGGGTATTGCTTTTGAGAGAAAGCTTAATGCTGATGGTTCGTATTGGAAACCTGAGCAGTATCCCAAAACCAGCTGGGTTGCTGCACAGGGACCTCCAATAGATCCATCCACTCTATCTGGCTATACTTGTGATACTTCATATTCTTCAGATGAGTCATTTGACTCAAATTACAAACTGTTCAAAAATCAGAATGGTGAAGTATTTGCCAGATTTGTTGGTACTAACTGCAGGAACGATTCACCTGTGAAGAAAATCTGGGTCCCCAAAAGCCTTCTGGAAAATCTTCAGGTGAATGTCATCATGACACCATCGATGAAGTAGAAACATCCTAGAACAAATTCTTCACATGGACCTAAGTCATCAAAAGGTCGCAGACCTACTAATGGTCGTGCTAATGCCTCTGTTTTGCAGGGAAACAAACAACGATCTGATGAATATGAGCATTACTCTTCGACCACTATGTCCACAAAACATCAAAGAATTTCTCTGCTTATTCATTCGATTACTATAACCCTCCTGTGAAGAGAAATGTATATTCTTCAATGCCAAAATTCTCCATTAATGCACTTCGATACATTGCTTCTCAGCCACCCATTCAGATGTGGGTGGTTAAGAAGAACTAATCTCTTCTGTAGGGTCAGGTCTTCAGACAACAATAACATGCCTGATGAATTTGTTGAAGACCTGACAAAATTCTTGTTGGGATGCAAGCTAAACATGATGAAATGAATATTCATTTCACACATCCCTATGCTACTAGTTATTATTCATTGATGAAATTGTCTGACAAAATTGATTATCATATTCTTCACTTTGAAGTATATGAATTTGTAAGTCAGACTAATGCTTCTACAGGATGACACACCTAAAGCCACTGAATGGGTCCTGGATAGTGGCTGCACGAATCACATGACTGGTGATAGAAATTTACTCACTGATGCTCCCCTTACTCCGTCTCATTTGAAGCATATCACATACGCCGACAAAGGGAAAAGCAAGGTATTGGGTCTAGGTAAGGTTGCTATCTCAAAGGATCGACACATGGAAAAAGTTATGCTTGTCGAATCCCTTGGATACAACCTCATGTCTGTCTCAATGCTTTGTGATCTTGATATGATTGTCATCTTTGGCAAATATAGATGCATTGTGCTGTTGGATTCTGACAAATCCAAAGTCTTCGAAGGCTTTAGGAAAGGTAACTTGTACATTGTAGATTTCTCTCTAGGTCCTCAACCTGCCACGTGTCTACTGGAAAAAGCTTCAGAGTGCTGGCTATGGCATCGACGCCTCGGACACGCTGGCATGAGGAATCTGAGCACACTTGTCAAGAAGAAGCACATCATTGGCGTCGAGGGTGTCAAATTCGTCAAAGATCATCTGTGTGGTGCTTGTGAGTCTGGAAAGATGACCAGATCAAAGCATGCGGCTAAGACAATCATGACCACCACTCGTCCTTTTGAATTACTTCATATGGATCTATTTGGTCCTACCCATTATGCCACACTAACCAATGCAGCATCACTCTACGGATTCGTCATAGTTGACAATTTCTCTCTTTACTCCTGGGTGCACATCATTTCCTTCAAGACTGAAGTACAGGATGTCTTCATAAGATTCTCCAATCGGGCCATGACGAATTATGGTCTCGAGATCAAGCACATAAGGAGCGATAACGGCACCGAGTTCAAGAACACATGCCTTGATGGCTATATTGATGAACTTGGTATCACTCATGAGCTATCTCCCTGCTACACGCCTCAGCAGAATGGAGTCGTGGAGCGCAAGAACAGGACACTCATCGAGATGGCTCGCACTATGCTTGATGAATACAAGACACCTCATCGATGGTGGCCTGAAGCAATTGATACTGCATGTCACATCATCAACCGGGTATATCCTCACAAATTCCTCAAGAAGACCTCCTACGAGCTCCTCACTGACAAGAAACCCAATGTGAGTTATTTCAAAGTCTTCGGTGCTAAATGCTGGATTAGAGATCCTCATCACCGTTCTAAATTTGCACCGAAAGTATATGAGGGTTTTATGCTTGGTTACGGTAAGGAATCGCACACCTACAGAGTCTTCAACACCTACCACAACAAGGTTGTTGAAACTGTAGATGTGCGGTTCGATGAAACTAACGGCTCGCAAAGAGAGCACCTGCCTCCTGTGCTAGATGAAATGCCTCCTGAGGACTCCATCAAGTTAATGGGCATTGGTGAAATTATGCCCAGTGAAGAAATAGCCGTTGAAGAAATTACAGTTCCTCGTCGTGAAGAAAACGCTGATCCTGAAGAAAATGATGCTGAGGATAATGCTCAACAACAACAGCAAGGCCCTCGTCCAGCACATCCATGAGTGGCGAATGAAGTGCAAATTGAGAAGATCCTCGACAACATCAATACACCTGGTCCCCTCACTCGCTGAAGAGCTTCACATCTAGCTAACTTTTGTGGGCACTATGCCTTTGTCTCTATCACAGAGCCCACCAAAGTTGATGAAGCTTTTCTAGAACCTGAATGGATTCAAGCCATGCAAGACGAATTGCATCAATTCGAGCTCAACAATGTGTGGGAGCTTGTCAAGCATCCCGATCCACGCAAGCACAATGTCATCGGCACCAAGTGGATCTACCGCAACAAACAAGACGAAAACGACCAAGTGGTGAGGAATAAGGCCCGTCTTGTGGCTCAGGGCTACACACAGGTTGAGGGTATTGATTTCGATGAAACATTTGCACCTGTTGCTAGGCTTGAAGCTATTCGTATACTGCTTGCATATGCTAACCATCATAATATTCTCTTATATCAAATGGATGTGAAAAGTGCATTCCTCAATGGTAAGCTTGAGGAAGAAGTATATGTTGCTCAACCATCAGGTTTTGAGGACCCAAAGCATCCTGACAAAGTCTTCAGACTCAACAAGGCTCTCTATGGCCTTAAACAAGCCCCGAGGGCTTGGTATGATACACTGAAGGAGTTCCTGAAGAAAAAGGGTTTCAAACCCGGTTCACTTGACCCTACTCTTTTCACTAAATCTTATGATGCTGAACTGTTCATATGCCAAATATATGTTGATGATATTATCTTTGGTTGCACTAACAAGCGATACAATGATGAATTTGCATATATGATGCGTGAAGAATATAAAATGTCTATGATGGGGAGTTGAAATTCTTCCCCGTGCTTCAAATTCGTCAACAACCCAATGGCATCTTCATTTCTCAGGAGAAATATCTCAAAGACTGCCTGAAGAAGTTCGGCATGCAAGACTGCAAAGGCCTCAAGATACCAATGCCAACAAATGGTCAACTCTGCACTGACGAAAATGGTAAAGATTTCGATCAGAAGGTATATCGCTCCATCATTGGTTCGCTGCTTTAGCTATGTGCATCTAGGCCAGATATTATGCTTAGCGTTTGCATGTGTTTCCGATTTCAAGCATCACTGAAGGAATCACACCATCAGGCTGTGAAACGAATTCTTCGATATTTAGCTCACACACCAACGCTTGGATTATGGTATCCCAAGGGCTCATCTCTTGATCTTGCTGGATTTTCTAATTCTGATTATGCTGGAGATCGTGTGGATCACAAGTCTACATCAGGAACATGCCATTTCCTTGGACAATCACTTGTCTGTTGGTCCTCGAAGAAGCAGATCAGTGTCTTACTTTCCACAGCCGAGGCTGAGTACATTGCCGCTGGTG
Source organism: Elymus sibiricus (assembly GCA_039707655.1). NCBI lineage: Eukaryota > Viridiplantae > Streptophyta > Magnoliopsida > Poales > Poaceae > Elymus > Elymus sibiricus. Next base: position 194,533,086 of record CM077672.1, read on the forward strand.
CCTGCTGCTCACAGCTGCTATGGATGAAGCAAACCCTCAAGGATTATGGCGTCAACGTGAAGAAAGTTCCACTCTATTGTGACAATGAGAGTGCCATCAAGATCGCCCACAACCCAGTGCAACACTCAAGGACGAAGCACATTCAAATTCATCACCATTTCCTTCGTGATCATGTGCTGAAGGGAGACATCGTCATCAACCACGTGAAGACTGAATACCAGCTTGCAGATATCTTCACAAAGCCCTTGGATGAGAGAAGGCTTTGCATGTTGTGGTGTGAGTTAAACATCCTAGAATCTTCGAATGTCCTTTGAAGAGGACACACATCCTAACGCTTATGCATTATTGATGACTTTGATGCACAACACACGAAGTAACGTTTTTCTTCAATCAATGAAGACTAACCCTCTAAGTGTGAAGAAATTAATGAAGAATTTGATTCTCAGAACCCTATGATAATTGTACGCGGTGTCTGAAATCATCATAATTCTTATACGGTGGGTAATGCCACCACCCTCTCTTTGACGTTTATTTTTTATTTTTTGTGTTTTTCGTCATTTGCAATTTCGTCAAACTTTTCAAATTCGTCATTTGAGGTTTTTCTTCATTGCGTGAGCTAATTCTTCCTATATTATATATATATATATTTGAGTTTTCCATGTCCTCAACAGCATTCACATATTGCTAATTCTTCAAGTTGATTTGTCTGTGTGAATGTGCTCGGACCCGCTCCCCTCTATGCTCAACTCAAACCACTCTGTTCACAATCTCTTCATGTGCGTTCTAATTGACACCGTTCAAAGTCTTCACTGTGTCCTTGACAGCTGCAAGAATTTTGAACACACTTTAAAAAAAATTCAAATCAAATTTTTGGCGGTTGCCACAGTAACCTTATCGTGCGCATCCAACGCGTGGCTAAGAACATCCAAAATGCATGCATGACGCGTGTCATGGAGATGCGAATCGCCAGGGGCTTATCCGTCCAAAAGTTTCGGACCGCTCAGTTTTCACCGCGCCTATATAAAGGCTTGACCCCGTCAAACCTAAGTTACTTCACTCTCTCGCTCCTGTCGCTCTCACCTCTGAACCCTAGCGCCGCCGCTGGATTTCATCATCGCCGGAGAAGGAAAGCTTCACTGCCTTGTCTTCTTCGCCGTCGTACTCGCGCCGGCCACGGATATCTTCACCTCCGCCACCGCCGTAGCTGTCTTTCGTCGCCAAGTTAGGGCACGAAAGATCTGAACTGACGATTTCCTTCACCTCGTCGCCCAGTTCATCGAGTTCATCCTTGGGGTAATTAAAATTTCATTTTACTGCCCAAGTTTGATTTTTTTACTACCAAAAATTCTTCAAGTGCTGTTTTTACCACTTCTTTCCAATTCTTCAGCACTTCCTTTTGGCCAGTCTTGGTTATTTCATCTAAGTTATGCTTAATGATTAGATTCCTCAATTGTGCAAATTTCTTAAATCTGTACAACTCTGGAACCTAAGTCAAGAACACTTAGTGAATTTCTTCAAGACGATAAGGGTCAATTTCCTCAACTGGATTTATTTTGAAAACATCTGAGAACGCATGTGACTCTTCCCAATTTCCTCGCAACTATACTCTGTTCACAGGTACACATGTCTGCCGATGAATCTCTAGGTTCTCATCAACTTAATTCATTTGTAGCATTGCTTGAGGAAAATCTTCAGACATCTTCAGAAACTTCAAAAGTTCAGATCCCTCTATTGAAGAAAATGGCCGATGGTAAAAAGCCTCAGAAGGGAGGCAAGAGGAAAGAGGAACATATTGCTTTCGAGATCCCTGACGATATTTATGCAGGCTATTGCACGTCTGATGAAGCAATTCATGGGAAAGAGACTGACAAGCAACGCAAAACACGTATGCAAAAGATCAAGAGGTGATGGGCCTATGAATGGAGGAGTTACAGATACGTCACTCCCAAATACATGAAGGAATTCGCAGTGAAGCCTCCATACAAGAGGCCTCCGCTTGCTCCTGGATAGGTTGCTGATCCCACCAGCATCAGAAAGGGTGAAGAATTTCCTGCCGACTGGGCTAAGCGTCAAGCAAAGTTGCAGAAGCAGGCTCAGAAGGCCGTTGAGGAATTCAACCGGGCCTCAAAGGCATCAGCAGATGTTGGTGCCGGTTCAAGTGCTAGTGCGCCTAAAAAGGCCATGAAGAAGAAGCCGGCTCAAAAGCCAAAGCCTTCAGCTGCAAAGCCCTCACAGCCAAAGCCTTCATCTGCAAAGGCTTCAGCTCCAAAGGCGCCATCCGCTCCAAGTTCATCAGCACCACCGCCAGCCACCAGTTCTTTAGTGGCAGCTACAAAAGCGTCAACGCCAATTGTGCTCGCACCTTGCCAACGCACTGAAGGTTTTCAAACAGCCACCATTGCAGCATCAAGTGCCTCAGCTAGTGGGCACAATTCTTCAAACACGCCCATGCTGAAGACCAAGGCCACTGTAGGCCGTGGAACAAGGCCCAGCCCCAGAAGCAAGGCTATATTGCCTCAGGCTGATGAAAATGACATGGCAGATGAAGATGAACTTGCTAAATTTATTCAGAGGAGAGTTGAAGAAGTAGCCATTGCCAAGAATACATCTGTGCCTCTCATGCTGGATTCGAAGAAGATCCTTGATTTCATAGAAATATGGTGCAAGAAGCCAGATACACCTCTTGACGATCTTGACTTGCCACCTGGTCCAAGCCATGTGCTGTCTGCTTTCATTTTGACGGAGAAGCACAAGATAGCGCAAGCCAAGCTTGTGAAGAAACAACAACTTCTGAAGCAGAAGGAGCTGAAGAAAAACATGCTCACAATATCCCCTCAGCAGCTTGTCACGTTGCAATCAGAGATACAATAGCTGTCTGACGAATATGAGCGCCAAGCCAACCATTGCTGTGGTGTGCGTGACAGGTTCATCAGCGCTACCAAGAAAGTGGTTGATGACCATAACAAGAGGGAGGCTGCCAGACATGGTCAAGCGCCTCCATCAAGTTCATCAGCTCCACCACAAGCTCCTCAGGCCAGTGAGACTGTGCCCTCTTCTCCTCCGCAAGACCAAGCCAGGGCAACTGAAGAAGTTGCGCCTGAAGAAACTGCCAGGACGACTGCATCAGTCGTGCCTGAAGAAACCGCTCCACCCAGTTCCTCAGCTGCAGCACCACCAAAGGCTTCATCTTTGAAGTTTATCACACTTCTGCATCAGAAGCGAAGAAGACCAAGGCAGCTGAGCGCGAAGCTCTAAAGAGAAAAGCTTCAACCCCTCCTACCACTGAGACAGTGAAGAAACTGAAGACGGCCCCAATGTCTTCAGTTGAGCCAATTGATGCCATACCCATCTCATCAGCACCACCGACTCGCAATACTGAAGAACTTCATATAGTTCCATATGGTGTGGACTACATTATCCCACCGGCTGATGAAGAACAAGATACCCACTCTGCTGCTTCCACAGAGCAGGTGGATGAAGAAATTGAAGTTGAAGAAGATTCTTCACTTCACATGGTATCATCGCGGAAACCACAACCAGTCCCAGTGACTGAAGAAAATGCCGCTTCACCTGGAAGCGATGAAGCTACTGATGAGGACGTGGATATTGACGGATCTACCACACCTCTTATCCATGACGATTTCTGGGATGTAGCACACCCGAACTCGCCTTTCACCACGCCTCTCACACAAGTGCCTCAGTCGCCTGCCATTACTGAAGAAATTCATACAGGCTCTGAAGGACACCAACCATCTCTTCAGACCATTGCTGAAGAAGTTCCAGCTGCATCAGCTGAAGAAATTGTGCAACCAATTATTACTGAAGAAGTTGCACCTCCTCCTCCACAACAAGAAGAACCAGTGCCCTCAGCAGATTCTGGCACAGTTCCATTTGCTACTGCTGAGGTAGTTGCAAAGTCTCTGGCCATCACTAATCCAAATGATTCAACAGGCTCTCCAAGGCCGATATTTGATGTGAGGTCTAAGAAAATAAATCTTCAGCCAATGCCTTCAATGCCCAAAGTTGGCAAAAGCATCAGGAGACCAAAATTTGATAATGCTGCCTTCTTTGGAGAGAAGAATTTCTTCATTGGCGAGTCCCCATATGACAATGCAAAGATTAGGCATCAACGATTCTGGACAAAGACGCAAATGAACTATTATTCATCGCTGCTCTTTGATAAGAACAAGGTCTTCCCGCATCACCATATTCCTCATGTGGATACGGAATCACTACCGTGCTTTAGGCAAGTCTTTGCTGTTCTTCACGATGTTGGGTTGCTCAGTTTCTGCACTGATGTCTGTGACTGGAACGAAGAGCTCATTCTTCAATTTTATGCTTCATTGCATCTATCTGGTGAAGTTGATGATATTCACTCTTGGGCTCTGGACTGGATGAGTGAAAACACTCACTACAAGGCTCCTGCTGACGAACTACTTCGAGCCCTTCCAGTTGAAATTCCTCAAGACGACGCCAGAAGAATTTATGAAGAACCTGAGCTGCCAAACCATTTGATGCAAGTGCTGATGAAGCCAATCGCACAAGGAGATGCTCCAAGAACTACCTTCCTAGTGAAGGATTTGCTGTTTGTGCCACGGACTGTATACCGCATCTTGGCGAAGACACTCAGTCCCATCAAAGGTCATAATTCTGATAATGAAGAAGTTGTGGGAATCATGAAGAACTTGTTGTTCAACATCATTCATGGCATTCCTATCAATATCCATGATTTCTTCATGAGGACTTTAGCCACAGTAGCACAATCGCCGTTTGATTTGAAGCCCTATGCACCATGGATTATGCGATTCATCAGATCCAGGTCTTCAATCAACTACAAGGCTGACTGTCAAAATCATCTTAGCTACCTGCCAGATGTTGAAATTCTTCAAGATACCATATCTTCAGTTCCTGGCAAGGGCAAAGCTATTATTGATGAAGGACTTCGTCCTCTTGATGGACAATTTTGTCAACCGGCCTCTCAGCCCACTAGCGATGACACCTCCAGCCAAGACACTGCTGTGAATGCTTCAAAGCAAACACGTCAAGCTGAAGCTCCTCGTGTCATGACTGACTGCGAGCTTCTCATCAGTATGCATCAAAAGGTGGATCGAAACCACAACTGGGTTAAGCGTCAGCTTGCCGCCATTCTAGCGAATATGACTATGACGCAGAACTCTGTGCGCAAGAATCATTACTATGCCCATGAAATCTTTGACCGAAGCTGGGCCATATTATCACATCTGAAGACCCCTGAAGAACTTGAGCAAATGGAATTCCAACAAAACTTTGATTGGCCGATGCCGCCCAAGAAGAAGTTCAAGAAAGTACAAGTTCCTTAGATGGTCCCAAGCTCAGTATCTCCTTCACGCACCATTGACGAAAATGAAGATGTTGAAGATACTGCAGCAGGCCCTTCTTCATCGCGCAACCCCGACAACAACACTGGCGCTCCTCCGAATTCGTCACGATGATATTCTTTAGGGGCGTTAGTCCTCAGTTTCGTCTCCTTTTGGTCATTTGATGACAAAGGGGGAGAAATTTGAGAGTTGGTCTTCAAGCGGGTCTTATATTGGGCTGTTTTTGATAAGTTGCAACTCTTGGTCTTTTCATTTGATGCGTTCTATGATGAGTTGTAACTTAAAAACTGTTGGTGGTCTGACTTTTCTGCTACGTTTTATCTGCATGCGTGGTTATGTTCTGATCCTCAATGATATATGTGCATGCATGTTGCTATTCGTCAAACACCAATTTTCATCATGCATTCAAATTCTTCAATATCTTATGATCATGCATGATTGGTGACGGTGTCCCGGATTAGTGGGTGCTAACCCAGTCGGTCCGTCTCCTCGGTTGGGCAGATATGCCGCCGTACGTGATCAGGATGGACTCCGGAGGCCGCACACGGGAGACGTGATCGAGGCTGTCTCTACCGAAGACTTGTAGTATACTCCAAGATTTTTCCAGCCGCCTTACTCCTAGATACCGACCTTGTAATCGTAGATACCCTCCCTGGAGTGTATATAAGCCATAGGGTTTAGCCCGTAGAAGGGGGAACAACGCAATATTGCTCACCTAGCCCTAGAAGTTAGACTCATATTACGATCTCGAGGTAGATCAACTATGTACTTGTTACATCTCCATCAATATAAACAGAAGCAGGACTTAGGGTTTTACCTCCATTAAGAGGGCCCGAACCTGGGTAAACATCGTCTCCCTCGTCTCTGTTACCATCGATCCAAGATCCACAGCTCGGGACCCCCTACCCCGAGGTCTGCCGGTTTTTACACCGACACTGGTGCTTTCATTGAGAGTTCCGCTGTGTGATCACCGAAAGGATCGATGGGATCGCCGGTTAACGGCTTTAAGCCCACGGAGCGCGTCTCCACATTCGAAGCTTTGGTCGCAAAGACGCCTCCACGTAACGTGGAAGCGAACCATGACCCCTCTTCGGTTCCAACAAAGAACCCCCTCACGAACGAGGGGCTAAGATACTTCCTGGAGAGCGGATCGGACAGCGACCCACCAGCGACCGACTCCCAGATCGAATCGGCTAAACCGATAACTACAGATCCATCGCCAGGTGAAGGTGACGAGGTCTTGAGCCCGCGGTCTTTAGAGATCGGATCTGGTCTGCTCACCTCCTATATAGAATATCGCCCCGATGACTCCATCCCATCCGACATCTCGGACTTAGCCTACGTACGACAGGTCCCCGGTGAGCCGATCTGACAATACTAAGCCAGATCCTTGTCCGTCAAGAGCAAGATACTGGATTGCCAAGACTCTGATATAATCGCCGCTTTCGAACGTGGATGCAAGGATAAAGGCGTCTCGAACGCCCTCGCTCGTCGTTGCGTCCAAACACTCCCTGAACTAACCAACTTGGTAGCGCGATTTTGCGCCATCGAAGACACCTGGCGAACCGAGGAGAATACAGACTCGATCTATGAGGACTACCCGGGACGCGACCGATCGGCACTTCGGCACGAGAATCATAAACGGAACACCCAGGGTGATCGACCCCGGAAGAAGAAGAAAACCTCTGATCACCCCGGAACGGCCCTGGACAGCTTTCTGGGTAAACCATGCCCGATCCACGCCGTATTAGTTAACTCCTTCCCAACCCACAGCCTTCGCGACTGTTGGGTGTTGAGGCGGGTGGCAAAAGGAGGACCCGCCCTCCTGGCGGGCACCTCCAGCCACCTCAGACAGACCTCAGATGAAGACGAGGTCCTAATGATTTATGAGACCTTTACGTCTAACAACCAACGCAAACGGGCCTTGCGGGAAATCAACGCTGTCCGGCAGGTACCACCTCGGGGCGCGTGCATAGACACGCCGATCACCTTCACCCAGAATGATCAGCCGAAGTCGGCCCTGGACAGGTGCCGCGCCGCGCTAGTCCTCAACCCCATCGTGGACCACTGCCGCCTCCATAAGGTCCTTATGGACGGAGGCAGCAGCCTGAATCTAATATACGAGGACACTCTGGATAAAATGCACATCGATAAATCGCGCATAGAATGGAGCACCACCACCTTTAAAGGAATAGTCCCCGGGCGAGAGGCACGCTGCAGTGGAAAGATAACTCTAGATGTAGTCTTCGGGACCTCGGATAATTATCGCTCCGAGGAGATTACGTTCCACATCGCGCCTTTCAAAAGCAGATACCACGCCATCCTCGGATGGGACGCCTTTTCAAGATTTCAAGCGGTGCCGCACTATGGCTACATGAAGCTCAAGATGCCGGGCCCGAAGGGGATCATTACCATTTCAAGTGATCCTGACAGGGCACTCAAAGCCGAGAATAAAACGGCGTCCCTCGCCCTCGAGACCCTTGCCGAAACCTTCGCGGCCGAAGAGCTGACCGCACTGCGCGCCGAGGTCGACCGGGACGATGTCGTTCTTGACAAAAGATCAAAACCTACTTCTTTCAAGCCGGCCGACGAGATTGTCAAATTCCAGGTTCACCCAACGGACCCTGCTAAAACGGCGTCCATAGGGGCTAACCTTGACCCAGAAGTTGCCGAAGCCCTATGCGCTTTCCTCAGGGAAAACTGGGACATATTCGCCTGCACCCCTCCGACATGCCAGGGATACCCCGTAGGCTTGCAGAGCATAGCCTAAACATATTGGCAGGCTATAAGCCCGTTAAACAAACACTTCGGCGTTTCTCCGAGCCCAAGCGTCAAGCAATGGGCGAGGAACTGGCAAAGCTGCTGGAGGCGGGATTCATCAAGGATATAAAACACCCCGACTGGATAGCCAATTTGGTCATGGTACCAAAAAAGGACAGGTCATGGCGGTTGTGTGTTGATTTTAAAGACCTCAACAAAGCTTGCCCCAAAGACCCCTTTCCCCTACCCCGTATTGACCAAATTGTGGACGCCACTGCGGGCCACGACGCATTGTGCTTCCTAGACGCCTATTCAGGGTATCATCAAATAAAGATGAAGGAATCAGACCAGGCAGCAACAACATTTATTACGCCCTACGGGCCGTTTTGCTTCAACACGATGCCTTTTGGACTAAAGAACGCTGGCGCTACGTACCAGCGTATGATCCAAACATGCCTGAAAAAACACATCGGAAAAACTGTGGAGGCTTACGTAGATGACATGGTTGTCAAAACTAAACACGTCGACTAGTTGGTGGACAATCTTCGCGATACATTTGCCAGCCTATGGGAATATCAAATAAAACTTAACCCGAAAAAATGTGTCTTCGGGGTCCCAGCTGGCAAACTCCTCGGTTTTATCGTAACTTGCCGAGGAATTGAAGCCAATCCGGCCAAAATTCGAGCCTTGTATCGTTTGGAGATCCCCACAGAGCTCAAGCATGTACAAAAGCTGGCGGACTACGTAGCAGCCTTGAGCCGTTTTATATCACGGCTTGGAGAAAAAGCTTTACCATTGTACAGGCTGTTAAAGCAGACCAAAACGTTTAAATGGACCAAGGAGGCTGCGGCGGCCCTGGAAGACATCAAGGCCCTCCTCGCCACCAATCCCATCCTGGTAGCACCAGGCGTTTGCGAACCGATGATATTATACATCTCGGCCACAAACCAGGTGGTTAGCGCAGTTCTCGTGGTTGAACGAGACATGGAAGGTCATAAGTTCCAGGTCCAGAAACCCGTATACTACGTGTCCGAGGTCTTAACCCCCTACAAGACACGCTACCCTCATTACCAAAAGATAGCTTACGCAGTCTTCATGGCATCGCGAAAGCTTCGGCACTACTTTCAAGAGTGCGCGGTGACTGTGGCATCCGACGTCCCGTTAAGTGACATAATCAATAATAGAGATGCAATAGGGCGCATCGCCAAATGGGCTATAGAGCTCCTACCTTTTGAAATTATCTACAAACCATGCTGGGCCATTAAATCCCAGGTGTTGGCGGACTTCGTGGCCGAATGGACCGAAGCCGAACTCCCCCGTGAGTACAGTACCTACTCGCATTGGACAATGTATTTTGATGGCTCCAAAATGCTTGCCGGCCTAGGGGCTGGCGTGGTGCTCATGTCCCCCACGGGAGATAACATTAGATATGTGCTGCAAATCATGTACACAGACTCTAATAACGCAGCTGAATACGAAGCCCTCTTACACGGACTTCGGATAGCAGTCTCCATGGGTGTTAAACGCCTCGAGGTCCGAGGTGATTCCAACCTCGCTATCTCGCAAATCAATGGCGAATTCGACGCCAAAGACCCAAAGATGATAGCTTATCGAAATGCCGTCATAAAGATCTTGGCCAGGTTCGAGGGGTTGGAATTTCACCATATACCCCGAGATAGCAACCAGGCCACAGATGTACTCGCCCGGCTGGGCGCAAAGCGGGATAAGGTTCCCGAAAACACCTTCCTCGAGCGGCTTTTTAAGCCATCCGTAGTCTGGCAAGACAGCAAAGGAACATCGGACTCAACCGACGTCGGGCAACAGGCCCCGCCCGAAAAGGACGATGGTATCATAGGCGGGTCAACGATCTGGAAGACTGATTCAGCGCATGAAGTCATGGCAGTTATCGCACCATGGACCGATCCACTCCTCGCATACCTACTCCAAAGAGAGCTCCCCGATAACCAAGCCGACTCCCGCCGGATTGTAAGACAGTCTAAAGCTTACAGGGTTCATGAAGGGGAACTTTACAAAATGAGCACAACGGGCGTCCTCCAAAGGTGCATATCCGAGGAAGAAGGAAAACTCGTACTTCGAGAGATACACTCCGGCATGAGCGGACATCACGCCGCTGCTCGGACCCTGGTCAGCAAGGCTTTTCGAGCCGGTTTCTACTGGCCAACGGCAAGTGCTGATGCCTCGGCATTAGTACAGCGTTGCCCAGGCTGCCAGGTATTCGCCAAGCAGAGCCACATGCCCCCCACGGCCCTACGCACATCCCCATTACGTGGCCCTTTGCGGTCTGGGGGCTCGATATGGTCGGGCCACTCAAGGGAGGATCAAACAAAAACAAATACCTACTCGTTATGGTAGACAAATTCACAAGTGGATCGAAGCAAAGCCGGTCACCTCGACCGAGGCCGTCCAGGTCATCAGATTCATTTCGGGGGTAGTCCGTCGTTACGGTGTCCCCCACAGTCTGATCACAGACAACAGAACCAACTTCACGGCCAAAGAGGTCAAGGCATGGTGCAAGAAACTGGGCATTAAGCTCGACTACGCGTCCGTCTATCACCCGCAGTCTAATGGGCAGGTGGAGCGAGCCAATGGACTTATCCTTAGTGGAATTAAGCCACGGCTAGTTCTCTCCCTTAAAAAAGCCGATTGCAAATGGGTTGAGGAACTTGATTCCGTATTATGGGGCTTGCGTACAACACCAAACAGGTCCACAGGGTATACCCCGTTTTTTTACGGTGTATGGCGCCGAAGCAGTCCTCCCCTGCGATATCATACATGACGCACCTCGGGTGCACATGTATGAGGAGCTGGAGGCCGAACTCGATCGGCAAGATGCACTAGACGCTCTCGAAGAAGAGCGCAACGTCGCGCGGGCCAGATCAGCTATTTATCAGCAGCAGGCACGGCGCTACCACGGTAGAGAGGTTCGTGCCAAAGAATTCAATGTCGGGGATCTCGTAATGAGACTACACCCCGAAAAACAAAAAACACAAGCTCTCCCCTAGATGGGACGGACCGTTCATCATTGATCAAGTACTCATCGGAGGGGCTTATCGAATCCGAGATCCAGAGGACGGCCGATTAGAGCCCCACCCGTGGAACGCGGCGCTACTCCGACGTTTCTATGCATGAAACCAAGCATACGGTCTGTGTAAATAACTTGTGCATTTTCTTTCAACTTAATCTTTTTTCTTATTTTTTATCTTCTCACCTCGGAAAGTTACTCTATGACCCCGAGGACAATCTAGCATGTTCTTTTCAAAACAAGAGCTATTCCGCCTCTTATGTACTATTGTCTTTCGAGCCACTATATGCATCGATTCGCTTTAAGATTTGGCCAAGCTGGGTTGCCCGGCTCCTGTGCTTGCCCCTTACATTCCCGATATTTTGGCTAGGGGGCAAAGGGAGCACCGCTGTGATTGTTACTCCCGGGTCAACCGATGTAGTACCTCAGACGGACAAAGCCGAAAGCTAGCGTTCTTATAATGCGGATTGGTCGGCTATGACATAGGAATAACGTGGCAAGGGTCTTTTCAAACCCCGACCAGGGGCTTTACCCCCGAGGTCATCCGTCTTCAGACGGGCGTGTTCGACACAATAACCCGAGGAAAGGAAATGTTGGAAGAACTATTTTCCTTGGAAGATGTTTCTTACGTTAAATAGTAATATAACATAACCTTCCGTTACCCTCTTGTCTTTCGAGCCGCACAGCCCGATTGCCTGGTCACCTGAAGCAATCTGGTCCGATGACCTTGGCCAGTAGTATGGGACACTCCTCGGAATTTATCCGAGGAGGCGGAAGCCGAAGGCTGGCTGACAGAGTTTGGATAAACGGACGGAAAAAATTGACATAGAATACCTCGGTACATAAAGTCATACAACAATTTTCACGCGCGGTCTAACCCGTCTATTAGGGTGTCTAACGCACAATCCTTTTGCGAGAGGCGTGCCGCGGGCATTACACTGTCATATGCCTGGCTGGTAGGGATCTCCTCCCCATCAGACCCCATGGGTCCCACCTCTGCTAATTCCGTCGTCTTCAGACCGGTGTAGTGGGTCTTCACCATGGCCCAGGCCTCCCTCGCACCTTCTCGGCAAGCTGATACTTTCCACGCCTGGATCCGGCGCCGAGCTCTCTTAAGATGTTCGGCTAGCGCGGCCATGTCCTCGGGGACCGGCACCACCTCGGGCCATAAAGCCTGGTGTACATCCTTCATCGCTTTCCGAGCACTTTCATGCACCTCAGATAGACGAATGCTCATGTCTTCGGACACCGGACCCCGAGACTCCGGAGCAAGGCCAGTCAAGCAAGCTGTCAAAAACAACATTTCGCATGACAAATCTCCTCGGACAAACTACATGACAAATGTCTGTCACGATTTATAACTTACCATAAATCATGTCGTCCGTTCGCCGATTCTTTGCTTCTGCAGCAGCCAGGCGAGCTTTTAAGCTCTCAATTTCCTGGGCCTGCCGGGCCTTTTCAGCCCTAAGCGCATTCACGTTGCCCGCTCTCTGAGTGACCACATGTTGATTTGCTTGGCATTGCGATTCAGCATACGCCAGATCATCGCGGGCCTGCTTCAGATCTCTTTCAAGATGGCCCAGGGCTTCCGCTGCTACAAACAATTCTGGTGTCAGCTCTATTTTTTGGACATTACCCACTTCAAGAAATAAGCACTTACCGTGCGCCTATCTGGTGAATTTCTTCACCTGCTCAACCTCGGACAAAGCCGCGTCAAGCTGCACCTTTGTTTGGTCCAACACCGAGGTCAATTGCTCGTTCTTCAAGCGAGCTTCCTGTTATGACAAAGATTGCGGGTTAGCATTCAAGTCTTGATTTGACCCCAGGGGCTCGTACCAAGCCTTAGGGGCTACTACCATACTTGGTAGTCATATTTGTCTTTAAAACCTTACCCGCAGCCCTCGCGACAGGACATCCAGCGACTCATCAAAGGCACCTCGGGTCGCCCCGAGGTATGCGTCCACCTCGTTGAGAGCATTAAGCTCCATGTCCAAAAAGGCCGGATTGTTCAAGGAAGCCTTTCGCCAGCGATAATTCGCGGCGCATTGGATTTCAGACGGAGTGGCCGATGTCGCTGAGTCCTCGGGCTGGGCGGTTTCGGGGTCAACCCTTGCGGGATTTCGGACCTCTGCTTCCTTGGGCGGGGCCGTGCCTTCCTCGTCCTCCACATGTACGGTGGAGGGTGGAGGCTGTCTGCAAATAATCAGGAATGTTAGAATCCGAAGTGTCTTTTCTGTAACATAGACCTAAATATTACCTAATGACGGATGGAGCACTTCCGCCTGTCCCCGTAACCTCGGCCGGAGCTTCTCGTACTTCTGGCTGAGCCCTTTCCAGTGGAGCCGTTTCTCTGCGTAGGCGTTGGGAGCGCCGCCCCTTTGGAGTAGTCAGAAGACTGGAGACTAGGGGACGAGGGGCTCTCTTTCGTTTAGAGGAAGGGAGGGTTACCGATGAGGCTGGCCTCGTCCCCAGCGTATCAGGGATGACTGCTACTTTCGAGCCATCAAGGCTCTCCAGGAAAAAACTCCTCCCTTCATAAATAAGCCCCAGGTCTTCGTCCTCAGAGGGTCTTCCGCGTGGCTGTGCAACTCCGGCTCAGGGGCCGGACTGCTCACCCCTTCGAGCCAACGCCTCCACCTCTGTTCAACCGATATGTAACGGATTAATGTTAAGGATCCCGAGGTAAAATAGAAAAGCCCGAAATAGAAACTCCGACATGATGGCTAGTACGGCTCCGAGGGTCATTTGGTTCATAAAAGCCCCCTTGATGGATCGAGAGGCATCCTCGGACCCGTTATACTCGCACAATAAGTGCTGGCGCTGCCGGAGAGGCTGGACTCTTCGGTCTAGAGCCACCGCCATCACATCAATGATGGTAAGGCCAGCGCTTGACAGGAGCTTCACCTTGGCCGCCAGCCTAGTCACGGCTTCGTCTTCCTCTTGAGCCGAACTCAGCGGCCTCCAGCTGTAACGCTTCCTCGGTGGATCCAATGAGAAGGGCGGGAGTCCTGGCCGGACTGGCTCGTACAACAGGACGTCGGTGATATAGAACCACTCGGAAGGCCAGTAATCGGCCTCCTCCCGAGGTGTTCCAGCTGGATAGCCAGTCTTGTCGACTCGGCAGACTTCGGCTCCTCCGACCTCGAATAGCTTGTCGGCCGAAGAGCGGGGCACGACGCAGAAGTACTTCCGCCATAATCCGAAGTGCGCCTGACAGCCGAGGTGTAGCTCGCAGAGCGCAACGAACCCAGCGATGTGCAGCATCGAATTCGGGGAGAGATGATGTAGCTGTAACCCGTAGAACTCCAGCAATCCACGGAGGAAGGGGTGGATTGGGAACCCTAAGCCGCGGAGGAGGAAAGGCACGAAGCATACCCGCTCGTCCCCCCGTGGCGAGGGGTAATTTTCATCGTGGGCTTGACCATCGATGGACGTTAGTCTAGGGCGGGTAGCGGCCAGATCCGCATCCGGCAGGTATCCTTGCGTCGCCAAGCGCTCTAATTGAAGGCGCGCGATGGAGCAGCTCCCCCAGTCCCCTCTATCAGGGCCGTGAGGACGCCTTGACGATCCTTCGCCGCTCGCCATTGTTTGGGCTCTTGAGCCTTGGCTGGGGAGGGAGGGGAATTTTTCGCTGCGGTTGCAAAGGCGTACTGCCACAAGCAAGGGCAACGCGTCTGTTAAGTAAGGGCAGAAAGGGCTGACGCTTCGACGTTTTTCCCATAAAGGGGCCCGACTCCCTAAGCAGCATGATTTTCAAAGTCTGACATTGGGCCCCCGACGAACTCTAAGGGTTGGCCGAGGTCTTTAAATCTAGTCAGAGAATAAAAGCACGGGAACTTGTCTATCGAGCCAAGACTCCGGAAAGTGAAGGGCGTCGACTTCGGCATCGAAGACCAGTTCAGGGGCTACTGACGGTGTCCCGGATTAGGGGGTGCTAACCCAGTCGGCCCGTCTCCTCGGTTGGGCCGATATGCCGCCGTACGTGATCAGGATGGACTCCGGAGGCCGCACACGGGAGACGTGATCGAGGCTGTCTCTACCGAAGAGTTGTAGTATACTCCAAGATTTTTCCAGTCGCCTTCTCCTAGATACCGACCTTGTAACCATAGATACCCTCCCTGGCGTGTATATAAGCCATAGGGTTTAGCCCGTAGAAGGGGGAACAACACAATATTGCTCACCTAGCCCCAGAAGTTAGACTCATATTACGATCTCGAGGTAGATCAACTTTGTACTTGTTACATCTCCATCAATATAAACAGAAGCAGAACGTAGGGTTTTACCTCCATTAAGAGGGACCAAACTTGGGTAAACATCGTCTCCCTTGTCTCTGTTACCATCGATCCAAGATCCACAGCTCGGGACCCCCTACCCTGAGGTCTGCCGGTTTTTACACCGACAATTGGATTCCAAGATATAGGGGGAGATCTCCACAATTTCAACCTGCCATGTGCATTTGCAATCCAAAGCAAATTCTTCATATGCACATCTTCAGGGGGAGTTCCTCTATATCATGTAACCAATATCTTCATACTTTGTTCTTACACTTCCATTATTCATTCCCGTTGAAAACTTAACCGATTTGTCATCAATCACCAAAAAGGGGGAGATTGTAAGTGCATCAAGTGCCCCCTTAGTGGTTTTGGAGTATTGAAGACAAATAGGTTAAGGGGCTAATGTGTTTGTGAGTGTACACAGGTGAAATAGTCCCTGAAGACTTGGTTTAACCCACGGAAGTCGACCCCTAAAAAT
The DNA here is from genome assembly GCA_039707655.1 of Elymus sibiricus. NCBI lineage: Eukaryota > Viridiplantae > Streptophyta > Magnoliopsida > Poales > Poaceae > Elymus > Elymus sibiricus. The sequence continues at coordinate 194,548,998 of CM077672.1, forward strand.
ATACTTCTTCAAGTGAAGAATTTGGTGCAGCCTATGAACAATTTGATGTGAAGACTTTGGAGCTTGAAGACTTTGTTTTCATAGTTTCTTTTCTTCTTATTTGAGTCATAGGAAAAACCGTACTGTTAAAGGGGTCTAGGTGATATACATATCACATTTCCAAACCGATGCTCAAACCTATACACACAACCACCACTTCGAGTGAAGCCTTTGGAAATCTTCAAAGCAGCTGATGAATTTGCTAGTGACAGTGACGCAGTTCATCTGGTCACTGACGAATTAGGTCAGGCTGAGGAGTTAGGAGTTCGCCAGTGCGATCTGCCTACCGTGAGGAAAATGTGTGCCTCGACGAAATTGAGAGTTCGATTTCCGACCGTTGCTGCGCCGCATACCAGCTGTCGAGTGGATCCTTATCTTGACAACGGTCTTGTCCGAAGGGGCATTTATGACATTTCATGTCGGGTTGCCTCCTGGCTATAAATAGCCACCCCCACAACCACTTGTTGGTTGGCTGCTCTAGAGAGAACTTGACACTTGTCATTTGAGAGCAACCCTTCCTCTGACGACTTTGTGAGAACCCAGGTGAGGAAAACCCCAATCAGAGCCAAAGTGATTGAGCATCACTGAAGAAGTTGATCTGTGTGATCCGACGCTTATTAGCTTTGAAAACTGTCATTCTTCCAGACGATTAGGCGCCATGTTCTGAGCACCCAAGAGTAATTGTGGTGTGCCGGTGAACAAGTCTGTGAAGGTTTTGGAAGTCTACCTGAAGACTTACCACGAGTGATTGGGCGAGGTCTAAGTGACCTTAGCTCAAGAGGAATACGGTGAGGACTAAGTGTCCTCTGAGGTAAAACTCAGCCGCCTCAACCAAACGTACAGTTGATACAGCAACTGGAACTGGTCTACCAAATTGCTGAGTCTTCACCAAGCCTACCCGGTTTCAAATTCCTCAACCATTACCTTTACGCAATTCTGCTGCTGAAGAACTTGTGTCCTACCCTTCTGAAGAATTTGAACTGAAGTATTTCATCATGCTATGTTTCATTTCCTCAGTTCATCTTCCTCATGCTTGTATGCTTGTATGATTACATGTTCTTCACTAGTATGTATCTCGTATGCATGATTTATGTTTCTGTGTTGATTTAGTTTTGCGTCTGTTTCTATTTCTTCACTCTGATTTTCGTCAAAATCTTCGGAGTTTGACGAATTTCTAAAAATATCCCATTCGCCCCCCTCCTCTGGGAGTTATCCTGCACTTTCAGATGCACCTTTGGGGGGCACTTTTGCTTCCATATGGCCTTGAACATTTCAGAATCCCGTTCATTATTGAATGAGCTCTCCCCCGTTGCCTGTTAGCCTCTCTCTTCAACATTGCTATATGTGCCTTATATGCAGACTTAATCGAGAAAATGCCCTTGCTGTCCAAATGCCAAGCTAAGAAATCTCCGGTTTGGTCATTGACGGGGATGCTCAGAATGTGCGGCACGTCATGCTGGTGGAAACAGCCATGCAGGAGAGCTTGATCCCAGGTTCCCGTGTCTGGATCGATTAATTCACAGACCCTGGTGAGTAGGCTCTGTCCACGAGGGGCAGAGGGCCGGCGAGACACCACCCTTGGGATCCAAGGATCTTCCCAAATGCGGACATCTGTTCTGTTCCTGATTCTCTAGATCAACCCCTCCATAAGAAGATAAATGCCCTTCAGGATACTTTGCCATACATAGCTCATTCCATTTATTGGTTCTGCAGTAAGTACGTTGCCATGTGGGAAATACTTTGCGTTTATCAAGTTTGTTTTAGGAAATTTGGTACTCGTATTTGAGTGGTGACTTTTACCTCCACATTTTTAGAAGGTTGTTGAAAGCACAGGTTAACTCCCAGAGGGGGGTGAATGGGAGATTTTTAGAATTTCATCAAACTCCAAAGATTTTGACAAAAATTAGAGTGACGAAATAGAAACAGGAGTGTAACTAGATCGACACAGATGTAAATAGCATGCAAAAGAAATACATACAAGTGAAGAACAAGTAATCATACAAACAGACATGCATGAGGAAGATGAACTAAAGAAATGAAATACAACATGATGAAAGTCTTCAGTTCAAGTTCATCAGAAAAGTAGAGCACAAGTTCTTCAGCAGTGGGAATGCATAAAGGTAAAGGGGTGAGGAATTTGGAACCAGTTGGGCTCGGTGAAGACTCAGCGACTTGGTAGACCAGTTCCAGTTGCTGTATCAACTGTATGTCTGGTTGAGGCGGCTGAGTCTTACCTCGGAGGACACTTAGTCCTCACCATATTCCTCTTGAGCTAAGGTCACTTAGACCCTGCCCAATCACTCGTGGTAAGTCTTCAAGGTAGGCTTCCAAAACCTTCACAGACTTGTTCATCGGCACGCCACAATTACTCTTGGGTGCTCAGAACATGACGCCTAACCGTCTGGAAGAATGACAATCTTCAAAGGTAATAAGCGTCGGATCACACAGATCAACTTCTTCAGTGATGCTCAGTCACTTAGGCTCTGGTTGGGTTTTTCCTCACTCGGGTTCTCACAAAGTCGTCAGAGGAAGGGTTGCTCTCAAATGAGAATTGTCAAGTTCTCTCTAGAGCAGCCAACCAACTAGTGGTTGTGGGGGGCAGCTATTTATAGCCAGGGGCAACCCAATTTGAATGCATGATGAAAATTGGTGTCTAACGAATTATAACATGCATGCACATATATATATTTGAGGATCAGAGCATAATCACGCATGCAAATAAAACGTTGCAGAAGAGTGTCAGACCACCAACAGTTATTAAGTTACAACTCATCAAAGGAGCGAATCAAATGAAGAACCATGAGTTGCAACTTAGCAAAAGAAACAACCCGATATAAGACCCGCTTGAAGACTAACTCAAATCCCCCCCCCCCTTGTCATCAGATCACCAAAAGGAGACGAAACTGAGAACTAACGCCCCTGAAGAATAACATCATGAAGCAGTTGAGGGAGCGCTAGCGTCGTTGTTGGGGTCGCGAGTTGAAGAAGGGCCTGCTGCAGTGTCTTCAACATCTTCATTTTCATCAGTAGCTCATGAAGAAGACACAGAGCTAGGGACCATCGGAGGAACTTGAACCTTCTTGAACTTCTTCTTGGGCGGATTGGCCCAATCAAAGTTCATTTTGAATTCCATTTCGTCAAGTTCGCCAGGGGTCTTCAAATGAGAGAGAATGGCCCAACTTCTGTCAAAGATCTCTTGCAGATAATAATGATTTTTTCGGACTGAATTTTGCGTCACAGTCATATTGCCAAGAATTGCGTGGAGTTGACGCTTAACCCAGTTGTGATTCTTGTCAACTTTCTGATGAAGGCTTATGAGGAGCTCACGATCAGTCATTACTCGAGGAGCGTCACCTTGAGGGGTTTGCTTAGTGGTATTCGCGTCAGTGTCATGGCTTGATGAATCATATCCTATGGATTGTGAGACAGGCTGACGAAATTGGCCATCAAGGGGACGAACACCTTCATCAATAACAGCTTTGCCTTTGCCAGGAACTGAAGCAATTGTGCTTTGAAGAATTTCCACATCTGGCAGAAAGCTGAGATGATTTTGACTGTCAGCTTTATAGTTGATTGAAGATCATGTTAGGATGAATCTCATGAGCCAAGGTGCATAAGGCTTCAAATCAAACGGAGATTGTGCGACAGTGGCCAAAGTCCTCATGAAGAAATCATGTATGTTGATAGGAATACCATGGATGATATTGAAAAACAAGTTCTTCATGATCCCCACAACTTCTTCAGTCTTAGAATTGTGGCCTTTGATTGGACTGAGGGTTTTGGCCAAAATGCGATATACTGTCCTTGGCACGAATAGTAGATCCTTCACTAAGAAGGTGGTTCTTTGAGTTTCTCCTTTAGCCAACGGCTTCATCAGCACTTGCATCAGATGATTGGGAAGCTCAGGTTCTTCACAAATATTTCTGGCTTCAGTGGAGGGCAAATCAACAAGAAGAGCTCGAAGCAATTCATCAGCTGGAGCTTTATAGTGCGTGTTCTCACTCATCCAGTCGAGAGCCCATGAGTGAATATCGTCAACATCACCAGATATATGCAATGTGGCATAAAATTGAAGAATGAGCTCTTCATTCCAATCACACACATCAGTGACGAAACTAAGTAGCCCGGCATCGTGAAGAACAGCCAAGACAGGCTGAAAGCACGGTAAGGATTCCATATCCACATGAGGAATATGGCGATGCGGGAATACTTTGTTCTTGTCAAACAGCAGTGATGAATAATAGTTCATTTGAGCATTTGTCCAAAATCTCTGACGCCTGATTTTTGCAGAGTCATAAGGTGACTCGCCTATAAAGAAATTCTTCTCTTCAAAGAAGGCAGCATTGTCAAATTTTGGCCTTCTGACACTTTTTCCAACCTTGGGCATTGAGGGCACAGGCTGAAGGTTTATCTTCTTTGGCCTTACATCAAAGATGGGTCTCGGATAGCCCGTTGAGTCATTGGGATCCGTGATGGCCAAAGATTTTGCAACTTCCTCAGCTGTTGCAAACGGAACCGTGTCAGAATCTGCTGAGGGAGCTGGTTCTTCTTGTTGAGGTGAAGGAGGTGCAACTTCTTCATCATTCATGTGTTGCACAATTTCATCAGCTGATGCAGCTGGAATTTCCTCATTGATGGTTTGAAGGGATGGTTGATGACCTTCAGAACCAGTGTGTATTTTCTCAGTGACTGCTGGAGACTGAGGCACTTGTGTGAGCGGCGTGGTGAGGGGTGAGTTCGGATGAGTGACATCCCAGAAGTCATCATGTATAACAGGAGTTGAGGAACCCACATCCATGTCCTCATCAGTTTCTTCATCATTGCTTCTATGAGAAGCACCAGTTTCATCAGTCACTCGGACTGGAGGCGATGATACCTGGTGAAGTGAAGCTGCTTCAACTTCAATTTCTTCATCCACCTGCTCTGTGGAAGCAGCAGAGTGGGAATTCTCTTCTTCATCTTCAGGTGGGATGATATAGTCCACACCGAAGGGAATAATCTGAAGCTCTTGGGTGGATCTGGTTGGAGGCGCTGAAGAAATTGGTATGGCATCGATAGGTGCAGTTGAAGATATTTGAGCCATCTTCATTTTCTTCACAGTTTCTGCGGCAGAGGGTGCTGAAGCTTTTCTCTTGACAGCAGTCGAGGTCTTCTTCGCTTCTGATGCAGAAGGAAGTGTGATTAGCTTCAAAGTTGAAGACTGTTCTGGTACTACCGCTGAGGAGCTGGGTGGTATTATTTCTTCAGACGCAACTGTTGCAGTTGCTTTGGTATTCTCTTTAGGTGCAGTTGATGCAGCTGCACTAATGTTTTCTTTAGGCGCAACAGATACAGTTACCCTGGCAGTTTCTTGCGGGGGAGCTGAGGAACTTGTTTGAGGTGCTTCGCCAAACTTCGTAGCCTCCCTTCGATTATGGTCATCAACAACCTTGTTTGAAGCTGTGATGAATCTGTCCTTCACTCCACAGCAGTGCTCAGCCCGGCGTTCATATTCATCAGACAGGCGCTGAATCTCAGATTGCATTGCAACAAGTGGCTGAGGGGATATTGCGAGCATTTTATCCTTGAGCTCTTTCTGCTTCTTCTTCATCTCTTTCCTTACAAGCTTTGCCTTCTCTATTTTGTGCTTCTCATTGAGGACAAAGGCAGAAAGAACATGACTTGGTCCAGGTGGCAAATCCAAGTCGTCAAGTGGTGTATCTGGTTTCTGACACCAAATATCAATGAAATCAAGAATCTTTTTCGGGCTCAGGAATGTTGGGACTGAGGTGTTCTTGGCACGAGCGGCCTCCTCCATTCTTCTCTGAACAAATTCAGCTAACTCATCTTCGTCAGCCATCCCATGTTCATCAGCTTGAGGCACCACGGCCTTGCTCTTGGGGTTGGGCCTTGTTCCTCAGCCTGCAGTAACCTTCTTCTTCTTCAGCATTGGCGTGTTTGAGGAAATATGCCCTGATGCTGAGGCACTTGATGCAGCAATGGTGGCTGTTTGAAAGCCTTCAGTGCGCTGACATGAAGCTAGCACAACTGGCGTTGACGCTCTTGCTGCAACCCTTGAAGAACTTGTGGATGGTGGAGGTGCAGATGAAGTAGGAGCAGCTTGTGCCTTAGGTACTGAAGCCTTCGAAGAAGATGGCTTGGGCTCTGAGGGCTTTGAAGAAGATTTTGGCCGTGAGGGCACTTTAGTTGAAGGTTTAGGCTTTTGAGCCGGCTTCTTTTTCATGACTTTCTTGGGCGCACTGCCACTTGAGCCTGCAACAGCATCTTGTGAAGCCTTTGAGGCCCTGTTGAATTCTTTAACAGCCTTTTGAGCATGTTTCCTCAGTTTAGCTTGATATTTTTCCCATTCTTTGGGAAATTCTTCACCCCTTCTGATGCTGGTTGGATCAGTAGTCTGTCCAAGAGCTAGCAGGGGCCTCTTGCATGGAGGTTTGATAGCAAAGTCCTTCATATATTTTGGTGTGACATATCTGTAGCTTCTCCATTCATAGGCCCAACGCCTCTTGATCTTTTGCATACGCGTCTTGCGCTGCTTGTCAGTTTCTTTCCCGTGAATTTCTTCATCAGGTGTGCAATATCCTGCATACAGTTCATCTGGGATCTCAAAAGCTGTATGTTCTTCTTTCCTCTTTGCCTCCCTTCTGAGGCCTTTTACCATCTACCATTTTCTTTAACTGAGGGGTTTGAACTTTTGATGTTTCTGAAGAAGTCTGTAGATTTTCCTCAAGCAATGCTGCAAATGAATTAAGTTGATGAGAACCAAGAGATTCGTCTGCAGACATGGGTACCTATGAATAGAATATAGTTGCGAGGAAATTGGGAAGGGTCACATGCATTCTCAGAGGTTTTCAAAATAAAGCCCAGTTGAGGAAATGGACCCTTATCGTCTTGAAGAATTTCACTAAGTGTTCTTGACTTAGATTTCAGAGCTGTATAGATTGAGACAATTGCACAACTGAGGAATCCAATCATGAAGTGTAACTTAGATGAAATAACCAAGAATGGCCAAAAGGAAGTGCTGAAGATTTGGAAAGAAGTCGTAAAAATAGCACTTGAAGAAATTCAGACTGAAAGAAGATCAAACTTGGGCAGTAAAAATAAATTTTAATTACCCCAAGGATGAACTCGATGAACTGGATGACGAGTTGAAGAAAATCGTTAGCTCAGATCTTTCGTGCCCTAACTTGGCGACGAAAGACAGCTACGGTGGCGGCAGAGGTCAAGAAATCCGTGGCCGGCGCGAGTACGACGGCGAAGAAGTCGAGGCAGTGAAGCTCTTCCTCTCCGGCGATGATAGGGTTTTGAGAGTGACAGGGGTGCGAGAGTGAATGAACTAGGTTTGACGAGGTCAAGCCATTATATAGGCGCGGTGAAAAGTGTGTGGTCCGAAATTTTTGGACGGATAAGCCCCTGGCTCTTCTCATTTTTGCGACACGTGTCACACATGCATTTTGAGTGCGCTTATCCACGCGTCGGGTGCGCGGGATTAAGTTATTGTGGCAACCGCCAAAAATTTGAATAGAAGATTTTAAAATGTGTTCGCAATTTCTTCAGCTGTCAAGGGCACAGTGAAGACTTTGAATGGTGTCAATTAGAACGCACATGAAGAGATTGTGAACAGAGTGGTTTGAGTTTAGCATAGAGGGGAACGGGTCCGATCGCATTCACATAGACGGAAAAACAACTTGAAGAATTAGCAATATGTGAACGCTGTAGAGGACATGAAAAACTCAGACATATATATATATATATATATATATATATATAAAGTATTAACTCGAGCAATGAAGAACAACCACAAATGAAAAATTTGAAAAGTTTTGACGAAATTGCAAATGACAAAAAAAAACTCAAATTGAAGCAAGTCAAAAGTGGGTGGTGGCGTTACCCACTGTATAAGAACTATGATGATTTCAGACACTGCGTACAATTGTCGTAGGGTTCTGAGAATCAAGTTATTCATTAATTTCTTCACACTTAGAGGGTTAGTCTTCATTGATTGAAGAAAAACGTTACTTCGTGTGTTGTGCATCAAAGTCATCAATAATGCATAAGCGTTAGGATGTGTGTCCTCTTCAAAGGACATTCGAAGATTCTAGGATGTTTAACTCACACCACAACATGCAAAGCCTTCTCTCATCCAAGGGCTTTGTGAAGATATCTGCAAGCTGGTATTCAGTCTTCACGTGGTTGATGACGATGTCTCCCTTCAGCACATGATCACGAAGGAAATGGTGATGAATTTGAATGTGCTTCGTCCTTGAGTGTTGCACTGGGTTGTGGGCGATCTTGATGGCACTCTCATTGTCACAATAGAGTGGAACTTTCTTCACGTTGACGCCATAATCCTTGAGGGTTTGCTTCATCCATAGCAGCTGTGAGCAGCAGGCACCAGCGGCAATGTACTCAGCCTCGGCTGTGGAAAGTAAGACACTGATCTGCTTCTTCGAGGACCAACAGACAAGTGATTGTCCAAGGAAATGGCATGTTCCTGATGTAGACTTGTGATCCACACGATCTCCAGCATAATCAGAATTAGAAAATCCAGCAAGATCAAGAGATGAGCCCTTGGGATACCATAATCCAAGCGTTGGTGTGTGAGCTAAATATCGAAGAATTCGTTTCACAGCCTGATGGTGTGATTCCTTCAGTGATGCTTGAAATCGGAAACACATGCAAACGCTAAGCATAATATCTGGCCTAGATGCACATAGCTAAAGCAGCGAACCAATGATGGAAGACGGGCTCCGGGGACCCAAAGGTTCGAACACTGGGGTGAGCTCGTTCCTACCACCTCGTCCCCTTCCCCAGCTAAACTACGGCGAAGCTACGGCGAGAGCGCGCTGGTGGGAGCGGGCCGGAGACACAGCGGTTTACCTAGGTTCGGGCCACCTTGCGGTGTAAAACCCTACTCCTGCTTGGTTGGGATTGCTCTGGTGAGTACAAGAGTACAATGTGGTCGAAGGTGGAATCGATCTCCCCCTCTCTACAGCGGCACCCTGCCCTCCTTTTATATCTGCCTCGGTCCTCTTTCCCCCGAAAACATTGGCGGGAAGGGTTGCCACACAACGGCGATTTTGAAGGTGGACAGGAGCGCAGTCTATCCTGACAAAAGGTGGTCTTTGCCTGCAAAGCGCTTATCCATGATGCGCCGGTGGGCTCGGTGGTGACCTCTGCCCTACGCGTCCACCGTCTTGGTCTTCTTTCACCGATCGGGCAACCTTTCGGAGTTGCTTTGGGAAACGGACTGCTGGCCTTGCTCCCTTAGCACAAAAGGGGAAATCCTCTCCATCCGCGCCCGCTGGCGCGGCCTCTGCCGCCATTCGTCGCCGCGTGCGTCACCCACGTGATGGGCACGAGACCGCGCGATTGAGCCGAATAGGACTTGTCTTGCATATCTTCGGGAGGGTGCCTCGGGAGGCAACCTCGGGAGGCCACCTCGCGAGAAGGCCTCGCGAGGCTCTCGGTAAAGTCATGGCTGAGTCTTGCTCGCCCGCTCCCTGGGGAGGGGTCCTGAGGAGGCCGGGGCCTCACGAGGGGTCTTGCTCGAGGCGCCCGCTGGTAGGCCACCTATTGGGCCACTGCCAAGCGTTGCACTCAGGGCCGCAGGCAGACGGGCCGAGGTACCCTGGGTTCCACAGGCCCGACAGTAGCCCCCGGGACCGCGGCGCGCACGTTCCCGCCTATTCAGGGGCGAAACGACGTGGGCCCTAACCGCCTGCGGGCCAGGCGCGACGCGTGGCGCACGATGTGACAGGGGACGCCCCCACTTCTCCCACAACGCCTTGGTAACTGCCCGCGCTGACATAAAGCCTGCCCGCGCACGGCGCAAGGCCATCATTGCCTTCCTTCACGCATCCTGTCTCCCTGCGTCTTCCTTCTCGCGCATAGCTCCTCACGACCCCACTTCTGAGCTCTGCCTCTTCCCCCGCTTCCACTCACGACTCCGCTGCGCTTCGATGGCGCCCGCCGGCAAGAAGGGAAAGGCGACGGCCCCGGCCCCAAGCGCGCTCGCCATCGGGGCAGCGCTGTAGCGCTCCACCATCGTCGACAGGGAGGGCCTGGACAGGGTGCTCCCGCTGGTGGCCGGCGATCAGAACGAAGGGCAGGCGACCAAGATGTGGCCGGGCTCATGCGCGCGACGCGACCTGGGGGCGACGGCCTACCCCTTCTTCCTCCACAACGTTTATGCCGGGTTGGTGCCGCCCTTCTCGGACTTTTTCTACGCCATCCTCTCCCATTATCGGATTCAAGCCCTCCATCTCCAACCCAACTCCATCCTCCTCCTGGCCATGTTCACATTTTACTGTGAGGCTTTCGTGGGCGTGATGCCTTCGGTGGCGCTATTCCACCATTTGTTCAACCTGCGGCTCACCGCAGCGGACCATCGCTCCGGATGCACCTCGTTTCTCGCCGTCAAGGGGATGGAGTGCAGCATCATCAACCTGAAGGTCACGAAGAAGGTGGAGGGCTACCGGCAGCGCTCGGTCTACATGGACGCATGCCAGACCAGCCCGCTCCTGATGATCCCGATGGACCCGGCCGAGAAGAACTCCGGATGGGGGCACGAGAAGCTCACCGACCCGAGGATGGAGCCTGTCTTGGAGTGGATGGCCGCGCACCGGGCCGCGGAGCTGTCGGGGGCGATGGTCGTCAGGGAGTACTTGCGGTGGCACATCGCGCCGCTCCAACAACACTCGTGCCATGTGTGGGAGTTCACCAGCGCGAGGGACTCCATGAGACTGAATCGCGGCAGCCTGAAGCAGGATGTGCTGGACGGAGCCCTGGCGACCCTGTTTAGCAGCCCTGCAGCGGATTTGCCCAAGGATGCGCTCCCGCTGTTCCGCTACGAGGATATGGCGGAGCTGGTCGCGGAGATGCCCCGGTTTGACCAATGGGGCCTCGTGCCAGAGGGCCATGTCGGGCCCCACGAGAACCCTCTCATGGTGGCGCTGGACTCCGGAGACAGCGGCAGCGACGAGGACTCTGGGGAGGCCACGGAAGAGGACGCCGACCGGGCGCTGCCGCGCACCCGCCGTCAGCTCCTTTGCGACCTCGAAGATGATGACGCTGACAGCGTGCAGCCCGCGGCGGAGGCGACTCTCAGCCGGGAGGCGATCGAGCCCCCAGCGGTAGAGGCCCATGAGGGAACCGAGACTTCCCAGGCCCTCGAGAAGGGCGACAACGCGGCCGGGTCCACCGCGGCCCGCTTCGGGGGCCCAGAAGGTGGAGCTGGGGTGGCACTTGAGGGTGGCGGCGACGAGCCGCCTCTCATGGAGAAGAAAAGGAAGTGGACCGCCAGCGACGAGTAAGTCCCGTGTCTCTCCCAGCTTTCATGTTCATGCTGCATGTCCGAGCCCGGGGCTGAGCCACCGCTTGTACAGGAGGTCCGCCAGCGACCAGAAGAAGAAGAAGAAGAAGAGGACGACAACGATGAAGATGGCCCCCAGCCCAAAGGGGGCATGGAGAAGCCGCTCGCTGTCCTGAAGCCGAGACGGGGCGCACGGAGGTTGAGGAAGAACAGGCCATCCCTCCGGAGCCGCGCATGGGCGTGGCTCCTGAGACCGAGAGGGGCGAGCCTCGGGCGGCCGCCTCCGGAGGTGGTGGTGCGGCCCTCGCGGACCCCGCCGCGAGAGAAGATGCGGCGATGGAGGAGGTCCAGGCGCCCACCCCCCCCGCCAGGTGCCTCCCTTAACGCGGAGGAGGACGACGCGGGGCGCGCCACAGCGAGCTCTCAAGCCGTACCCGCGCACAAGGCTCCCATGACAGGCGTGGCGAGGTCCCCGATGAGCCCCTCGCTCCTAGCGAACGACGCCGGAGCCTCCCCGACCGCGACAACGGAGGGTAGCGAGGGGTCGGGCCCGGACTGGTCCCTGGCGCTCGTGAGCAACCGCCCCCTGCTCCGGCACGGGGCCTTGCACGATGCTAAGGCCGTGCTCGATCGGCTCTGGGTAGATTTCCAGGATGCGGGGGCACGCCTCGCCGAGGAGCACCTAGGGCTCGCTGAAAGGTGGCGCCGGCTTAGCGTCGCTGTCAAGATGGGCCCGCACCAGAACGAAGCCGCTCGTGCAAAGGGCGAGAAGGATGCCGCCGAGGCGAAGGGGGCCTGTACGAGCGCTCTCCGGGAGGCCGAAGCGGCCATCAAGCATCGCGAGGAGGCGGAGGTCCGCCCGAAGGAACTCCAGGATCAACATGCCGCGCAGGCGTAGCTGCTCCACGCGCGGGAGAGCGCCGTCGTTACCCGTGAGGGGGAGCTTGCGGCCCGCGAGGCGGACCTTGCAACTTGCGAGGGAGACCTCTCAAGGATGTCGACTGAGCAGGCCACGGAGCGCGGGCGCCTGGAGACGCTGGGACGCCAGGTGGCCGACGCTCAGGATGCCCACGCGAGGCGTGTGGACGAAGCCAATGCCCAGCTGGAGGCTAAGGATAAGAAGGCCCAGGAAGACGCCGACGCGAGGGTAGTGGCGGAGCGCCAGGCGCTCACCGAGGAGCATGCCAAGGAGCTGAAGCGGCAAGAGGACCACTTCGAGACAGAGCGTGAGGGGCTCCGGCAGGAAATTGCCAGCCTTAAGGTGGCGCTGGCTGAATCAGAGGCTCGCCGAGAGACCGCGCTGAAGGCCCAGGCCGTCGCCGAAGCCAAGCTGGCCTCCCTTCGTCCCCAGGCGGGGGGCGCCACCAGCGCCGTCGAACAGGCCGGGGGCGAGGCAGACTGGGAGCGGGAGCGGCAGCTCGAACGCGCCAGGACACTCCACCTCCTCGAGCTCCGAGCCCGTAGTGCCCTGAGCTCCATCTGCAAGGAGAGGCTCGAAGCCCCCAGCGAGCCCCATGATGCCGACTACATTGGTTTCTTCACCAAGCTCGTGGAGCGGCTCGAGGTCGAGGCGAAGAAGGCGGACGACATCTTCAAGGAAGAATGCCGCGACCTCTTTTCTCAGGCGGTGACTCGCGTCTTTAGCCACCTCCTTCGCGCCGACCCCAACTTTGATCTTGATAAGGTAATAGCCCCTATCCCCGAGGAGCTCTGTGATGGCCTCGCGAAGGCGGTGGAAGGCCACGTGGGCGCGCTGCTTGGGAAGTTCTCTTGTGGTAGTAGCGGGAGCTCCGACGGAGGCGGGGACAGTCACGATGACGGCGACGACAGCGGCAGCGACGACGACGATGACGGCGCGATTTCTTAGGATCCCCTTTCCTTCGTCATCCTGCACTGGACCGATGTGGCCCCGTGGGGGCATAAAGACAATGCCTTTGTGTTTAAGTATTTTATGATTTGCTATGATGTATGCTTGTGCACTCGTGAAGCTTTCTCTTGAGGCTTGTTTTCTCTTCTTGCTTGCCTTGTGTGCTCTACGTCGTCAGGGCCTAGCCCTCGGGCGGGCTACAGCCGTCACTGGTATGTCAGGTCGCGATGCCTGGACAAGGCCAGGAGGTGAGGGCACCGGGAGCTAGTAAGGGCTCCTGAGGCGCGATGCTCAGGGAGCCCCCCTTTGTCATGCAAGCGGCTCGCAGAGGGAGAAACGCCAGCGCTCGGTGAGGTTGCTAGAAAGGGAAGCTTGAGAGATGGCGACGGTGGCTCGCGAGGTAGTAGACTTAGCTTTTGCGGAGGGTAGCATCGGGCGAGCCACGCCTTGCAGGGTGTGCCTTGCGGGGTTTTTGCTCGCGAGGTCTCCTCCTGAGACGACCGTTGTAGGCTGGCTCCCGAGGCAAGGCCTACGAAGCTTCCCGAGGCTCAAAGGGGCGTCCTGCCATGGGACCACCTCGCGCGGTGTCGCTCGCGAGACCTTCCAGGTGACTTGCTCCTGAGATAACTGTATGCAGAAAAGTCTCACAACAGGGGAGCAGCGCACGCTCGCCGGCTCGCTCATGGGCATTACGCGAGGAGATAAGACACCAAGGACCTTGGTGGGGTGGCGTGCACGGGGACAGGCTCGTGAGCCAGAGCCTGGTTGCTTGGGATTTTCAGCGCTGCTGTGACTGACCCGAGCACAGACACCGTGTCCCGTCAAGCGAGGGGGTAAGACACCAAGGACCTTGGTGGGGTGGCGTGCACGGGAGCAGGCCCGCGAGCCAGAGCCCGGTTGCTTGGGTTTTTCAGTGCTGCTGGGACTGACCCGAGCACAGACACCGTGTCCGGCCCCCGCTCGCGTGAGGCTCATGAGGGAGGCCGTGAGCGCGTACGGCTCGTGAGGCAAAGATATGACGAAATACACCATGTATGGAAACTGAAGCTTTACTGATGCAAGATAATGGATTCCATTACACAACCAAAAAAAGGGGGTGTGGCTGCCGTGTCCGGCACGGGTCAGCTTGAGGTTGGTGCTGCCCATGGGGCACCCTCAGTTGATTGTTCCGCCAGCGCGGACCATGGCGCTTCCACCGGGGTGTGGGCATGATCGCGGTTCGATCGTTCCACCAGCGCGGAGCATGGGGCTTCCACTTGGGCGTGGGCGAGAGCTCTCGCGTGCCCATCAGGCGAACGCATTGAGAGTCTCTGGGGCGTGTACAGCCCCATTTCGTTCGTACGCGTGAGGATCACGGGTAGAACTTGCGGAGGTGTTGGATGTTCCAGGCGTTAGGCACAGGAACTCCGTCCTCCGTCTCCAGCCGGGCGGCGCCGGGCTTGGAGACATGAGCAACCCTGAAAGGGCCTTCCCACATGGGTGAGAGCTTGTGGAGTCCCTCCCAGTTCGAGGCCCCGACGCGAGGCGCGCCAGCCACTGGAAGGTGGCGCTGGCATTCCTCAGGCCGAAGGGCATGTTGGCGTAGCCGGTGGCAGAGTCCACGCCCTGGCCGGCGTGCGGCAGCAGAAAAGGGTCCTGAGGGCAGGCCTTGTTGAGGCTCGTGAAGTCGACGCATATGCGTTCCTTGCCGCCCTTCTTGGGGACGACAACTGGGTTGGCGAGCCATTCGGGATGGCGCACCTCACGGATGACTCCAGCTTCTTGCAGCTTGTGCACTTCCTGAAAGATGAACTCTTGCTTTTTGGGCGCCTGGCGCCGTGCTTTTTTCTTGATGGGGCATGCGTTGGGGCACACCGCTAAGTGGTGCTCGATCACCTCCCTCGGTACACTGGACAAGTCAGATGCTTTCCAGGCGAAAACATCCGAGTTTGCCCGAAGGAAGGCGACGAGCGCGCCTTCCTATGCAGGAGGAAGGCCGGCGCCGATAGTGAAGGCAGGGCCTGAGCCGCTGCCGTCAACCGACACATTCTTCGTCTCGACGCGGTCCTGAGAGAACAGCTGCTTCCTCTTTGCGGGCATGGCCTCAGGAGGCTCGGCCGCGTCCTCGTCAGCTGGATGGGTGGTGGCGGCGGCCTTGTAGGCGTGCTCAAGGGAGCAGATCGCGTCTTTCTCGTCACAGGAGACGGTGATGATGCCGCTGTAGCCAGGCATCTTGAGAACATTGTAGGCGTGATGAGACACCGCCATGAACTTGGCGAGCACGGGGTAGCCCAGGATGGCGTTGTAGGGCAGGCCGATGTGGGCGACGTCGAAGTCGATGAGCTCAGTGTGGTAGTTCTTGCGGGTGCCAAAGGTGACGGGGAGGCGCACCTGGCCCAGGGGCAGCGTGGAGCCATCGGTCATGCCCGAGAAGGGTCTCGTCGGCATGAGCTGCTCGTAAGGCACCTGGAGCTGCTTGAAGGTCTCGATGGAGAGCACGTTGAGGCCAGCACCTCCGTCGATGAGGGTCTTGGTGACTGCGATGTTGCTGATGGTGGGAGTGCACAGCATGGGGAGCGCGCCCGCGGTGGCTGCGGACTTGGGGTGGTCCTTGGAGTCGAAGGTGATGGCGTACTGCGACCACTTGAGGGGCCGTGCGGCTTCTGGCTTCGGGAGGGCGGCATTCACCTCGCGAGAGAACTGCTTGAAGTGGCGGTTGGACGCAGGAGCCTGAGCTCCGCCGAGGATGCAGGCGACCGCGCGAGGCTCCTCGTAGCCCCTAGCGCCCTCATCAGGCTGGTTGATGTCGTTCCTCCGGGGTGGCTGCGGCAACGACGGAAGAGCGGCGTTGGCCTGAGGGTTTGCCTCACGAGGTTGATCGTGCCAGGCGGCCTCACGAGGCTGGTCGCGCCAGGCGGCCTCACGAGGCTGGTCGCGCCAGCCTTGGCGGAAGTTGCCATTGCCGTTGTGGCCGTCCCAGCGGTTGCCACTGCGGCCACCTCCGCGACTGGCGCCGTAGTCGTTGCGGTCGCCTCGGCGGCCCAGGCGCTCATCGCGGAGCAGCTTGAGCTCCTGGCAGTCTTCGATGCTGTGGGAGCATGAGTTATGGTAGGCGCAGAGAGGGCGGTCGTCTCTTCTGGGCTCATCACGATCACGGCCGCGCTTCTACTCGGGCTCCGCCTCAAGCACGGCAGGGCCCTTGCACTTGACGTCCTTGCTCTTGGCCTTAGCGGCGTCGGGCACCGCATCGGGGTCGTTGTGGACGAAGAGGCGACCTTCTTCAGCCTTGGCGCACTTGTCGGCGAGGTCGAACAGCTAAGGCACCGAGTCCAGCTCGTCGTTGATGGCGAGCTTCTCGCGCATCTTGACGTCCGCGACGCCCGTGGAGAACGCGGAGATGACGGCCGCGTCGGAGGCATGCAGAATCTTGTTGCGCACCTGGCTGAAGCGCTGGATGTACTTGCGGAGGGTTTCGTCTGGGCGCTGCCGCACGTGCCACAGGTCGTTGATGGTGGGGGAGCGGTCGTACGTGCCCTTGAAGTTGGCGACGAACTGGTCGCAGAGCTTGCCCCACGATGAGATGGACGCCTCAGGGAGGTTCATGAGCCAAGAGCGCGGGCCGTCTTTGAGGGCCATGGGGAACCAGTTCGCCATGACCTTGTCATCACCGTTCGCCGCCTCGATGCTCAGCGTGTAGAGCTGAAGGAACTCTGCGGGGTTGGGGGTGCCGTCGTAGCGTGGGGGCAGGTCCGGCTTGAACTTCATGGGCCACACCACCCGACGCAGCTCGTGAGTGAAGGCGCGGCAGCCCACGCCGCTCGAGGGAACACCGTCGGCGAGGGCGGCGCGGTTCTGGCGCCCAACCGCCGTGACCTCCTGGACGGTCCGGTCTTGGCGCCGGCGCTGCTGCTTGATTAGCACACGCGCATCAGGCGGCGCGCGGCAGATGATCTGGCAGCTGGCCTCATCTCGGACCGGCGATGATGTGCCGCGGGATGGCTCACGCGCCCGCGCATTGCACTGGTGGCCGGCGAGCTTGTCGCGTAGAGGAGGTGGCGGGGAGCGCCATGCGCTACGTCCCCAGCGCGAGGCGGCGGTGGGCGGAGCGAGTGGGAAGGTGCCGGAGCGTCCCTGGTGGCGTTGACGAGCTCAGTGATGCGACCAAACCAGGCGTCGTAGCCAGTGTCAGCTGGACGGTAGCGGAGCAGCTCGCACGCCATGAGCAGCGCGGCCTGCATGTTTGGTGGCCCTCTGTGGGCGGGGGAGGAGGACGTCGTGGCGGCGTGGCCGTCTGCCTGCACGGAGGGGTGCAGGGAGGAGTCCTGCTGCTCCCGGGCGGCAGGGTCGGTGGCGGTAGCGGCCTCGACGCGGTGGCGGTTGCCGCGACCCACCGGCTCCGTCTGGGCAACGCGACCCGCCCTGCACTCAGCGCGTTCGCGGCGAGCGTCGGCCATGAAGCTGGTGGAGTGGAGGACGGAGCGGAAGAACAGTAGCGCACCCCTACCTGGCGCGCCAAATGTCGGAAGACGGGCTCCGGGGACCCAAAGGTTCGAACACTGGGGTGAGCTCGTTCCTACCACCTCATCCCCTTCCCCAGCTAAACTACGGCGAGAGCGCACTGGCGGGAGTGGGCCGGAGACACAGCGGTTTACCCAGGTTCGGGCCACCTTGCGGTGTAAAACCCTACTCCTGCTTGGTTGGGATTGCTCTGGTGAGTACAAGAGTACAAGGTGGTCGAAGGTGGAATCGATTTTCCCCTCTCTACAGTGGCACCCTGCCCTCCTTTTATATCTGCCTCGGTCCTCTTTCCCCCGAAAACATTGGCGGGAAAGGTTGCCACACAACGGCGATTTTGAAGGGGGACAGGGGCGCAGTCTATCCTGACAAAAGGTGCTCTTCGCCTGCAAAGCGCTTATCCATGATGCGCCGGTGGGCTCGATGGTGACCTCCGCCCTGCGCGTCCACTGTCTTGGTCTTCTTTCACCGATCGGGCAACCTTTGGGGGTTGCTTTGGGAAACGGACTGCTGGCCTTGCTCCCTTAGCACAAAAGGGGAAATCCTCTCCATCCGTGCCTGCTGGCGCGGCCTTTGTCGCCATTCGTCGCGGCACGCGTCACCCACATGATGGGCACGAGACCGCGTGACCGAGCCGAACAGGACTTGTCTTGCATATCTTCGGGAGGCAACCTCGGGAGGCCGCCTCGCGAGAAGGCCTCGCGAGGCTCTCGGTGAAGTCGTGCCTGAGTCTTGCTCGCCCGCTCCCTGGGGAGGGGTCCTCAGGAGGCCGGGGCCTCACGAGGGGTCTTGCTCGAGGCGCCCGCTAGTAGGCCACCTATTGGGCCACTGCCAAGCGTTGCACTCTGGGCCGCAGGCAGACGGGCCGAGGTACCCTGGGTTCCACGGGCCCGACAATCATGAAGAAAATGGTGATGAATCTGGATGTGCTTCGTCCTAGAGTGTTGCACTGGTTTGTGAGTGATCTTGATGGCACTCTCATTGTCGCAGTAGAGTGGCACTTTCTTCATGTTGACGCCATAGTCCTTGAGGGTTTGCTTCATCCATAGAAGCTGTGAGCAACAAGCACCAGCGGCAATGTATTCAGCCTCGGCAGTGGAAAGTCAGAGGCTGTTTTGCTTCTTCGAGGACCAACAAACAAGAGATCGTCCGAGGAAATGACATGTGCCTGACGTTGACTTGCGATCCACAAGATCTCCAGCATAATCAGAATCAGAAAATCCAGCAAGATCAAATGATGAGCCCTTGGGATACCATAATCCAAGCGTTGGTGTGTGAGCTAAATATCGAAGAATTCGTTTCACAGCCTGATGGTGTGACTCCTTCAGTGACGCTTGAAAGCGGGCACACATGCAAACGCTAAGCATAATATCTGGCCTAGATGCACATAGCTAAAGCAGCGAACCAATGATGGAGCGATATACCTTCTGATCGAAATCTTTACCATTTTCGTCAGTGGAGAGTTGACCATTTGTTGGCATTGGTATCTTGAGGCCTTTGCAATCTTGCATGCCGAATTTCTTTAGGCAATCCTTGAGATATTTCTCCTGAGATATGAAGATGCCATTTCGTTGTTGAAGAATTTGAAGTCCGAGGAAGAATTTCAACTCCCCCGTCATAGACATCTGATATTCTTCTTGCATAATGTAAGCAAATTCGTCACTGTATTTCTTGTTAGTGCAACCAAAGATAATATCATCAACATATATTAGGCATATGAATAGTTCACCATCATAAGATTTAGTGAAAAGAGTAGGGTCAAGTGAACCGGGTTTGAAACCCTTTTTCTTCAGGAACTCCTTCAGTGTATCATACCAAGCCCTCGGGGCTTGCTTGAGGCCATAGAGAGCCTTGTTGAGTCTGAAGACTATGTCTGGATGCTTTGGGTCCTCAAAATCTGGCGGTTGAGCAACATATACTTCTTCCTCAAGCTTACCATTGAGGAATGCACTTTTCACATCCATTTGATATAAGAGGATATCATGATGGTTAGCATATGCAAGCAGTATACGAATAACTTCAAGCCTAGCAACAGGTGCAAATGTTTCATCGAAATCAATACCCTCAACCTGTGTGTAGCCTTGAGCTACAAGACGGGCCTTATTCCTCACCACTTGACCATTTTCGGCTTGCTTGTTGCGGTAGATCCACTTAGTGCCAATGATATTGTGCTTGCGTGGATCGGGTCGCTTGACGAGCTCCCACACGTTGTTGAGCTGAAATTGATGCAATTCCTCTTGCATTGCTTGAATCCATTCCGGTTCAAGAAATGCTTCATCAACTTTGGTGGGCTCTGAAATAGAGACAAACGTGTAATGCCCACAAAAGTTAGCTAAATGTGAAGCTCTTGAGCGAGTGAGGGGACCAGGTGCATTGATGTTGTCGAGGATCTTCTCAATCTGCACTTCATTTGCCACTCGTGGATGTGCTGGACGAGGGCCTTGTTGTTGTTGTTGTCGTGCAGAATCCTCAACAACATTTTCCTCAAGATTAGCAGTTTCTTCATGGCGAGGGATCAGTACTTCTTCATTAGCTATTTCTTCACTAGGCACAATTTCACCAGTGCCCATAAGCTTGATTGATTCCTCAGGAGGCATTTCATCTAGCACGGGAGGCAGGTGCTCTCTTTGCGAGCCGTTAGTTTCATCGAACCGCACATCTACAGTTTCAATAACCTTGTTGTGGTAGGTGTTGAAGACTCTGTAGGTGTGCGAGTCCTTTCCGTAACCAAGCATAAAACCCTCATGTGCTTTCGGTGCAAATTTAGAACTGTGATGAGGATCTCTAATCCAGCATTTAGCACCGAAGACTTTGAAATAACTCACATTGGGTTTCTTGTCAGTGAGGAGCTCATATGAGGTCTTCTTGAGGAATTTGTGAAGATATACCCGGTTGATGATGTGACATGCATTGTCAATTGCTTCGGGCCAGAAATGACGAGGTGTCTTGTATTCATCAAGCATAGTACGCGCCATCTCGATGAGTGTCCAGTTCTTGTGCTCCACGACTCCATTCTGTTGAGGCGTGTAGGGAGCAGAGAGCTCATGAGTGATACCAAGTTCGTCAAGATAATCATCAAGCCCTGTGTTCTTGAACTCGGTACCATTGTCGCTCCTGATGTGCTTGATCCTGAGACCATAATTCGTCATGGCCCGATTGGAGAATCATCTGAAGACATCCTGAACTTTAGTCTTGTAGGAAATGATGTGCACCCAGGTGTAACGAGAGTAGTCATCAACTATGACGAATCCGTAGAGAGATGCTGCATTGGTTAGTGTGGCATAATGTGTGGGACCAAACAAATCCATATGAAGTAATTCAAAGGGAAGAGTAGTGGTCATGATTGTCTTAGTCGTATGCTTGGATCTGGTCATCTTCCCAGACTCACAAGCACCACACAGATGATCTTTGATGAATTTGACGCCTTCGACGCCAATGATGTGCTTCTTCTTGACGAGTGTGCTCAAATTCCTCATGCCAGCGTGTCCAAGGCGTCGATGCCATAGCCAGCACTCTGAAGCTTTTGCCAGTAGACACGTGGCAGGCTGAGGACCTAGAGAGAAATCTACAATATACAAATCACCTTTCCTAAAGCCTTCGAAGACTTTGGATTTGTCAGATTCCAATAGCACAATGCATCTATATTTGCCAAAGATGACAATCATATCAAGATCACAAAGCATTGAGACAGACATGAGGTTGTATCCATGGGACTCGACAAGCATCACCTTTTCCATGTGTCGATCCTTCGAGATAGCAACCTTACCTAGACCCAATACCTTGCTTTTTTACTTTGTCGGCGTATGTGATATGCTTCAGATGAGACGGAGTAAGGGGAGCATCAGTGAGGAGATTCCTATCTCCAGTCATGTGATTCATGCAGCCACTATCCAAGACCCATTCAGTGGCTGAGGGTGTGTCATCCTTTGCACCTCTTGCCATGAAGCAATAGGTAGGAGTGTAGTCATCAGCACAGTCATCATTGTTGGTGGAGATACCATTATCCTCAGGGTTGAAGATGGACTTGCTGACGTACTCAGTAGCGAGGGCAAGGCTCGTCACACCAGTGTCTGACTCTTCCTCAGATTCCTCAGCTTGCTGATCATCAGATTCTTCCTCAGAATCCATTTCCTCCCAATGAATGCACGAGCTCTGCTAGAACTGGTTTTCTTGTGAGATGAGGACTTTGATGAAGACTTTGAGGACTTCTTCTTTTTGCCATCAGATTCATCACCATCCCTGCTCTTCTTCTTCTTCTTCTTCTTTAGCCATAGAGGGCAGTCGGCGATGTAGTGGCCTGGCTTCTTGCATTTGTGACAGGTTCTCTTGTTGTGGTCTTGAGTAGACGCTTCTCCAGTGTTCTTCGAGTCATACTTTGAAGATTTTCCAAAGCGGTTCTTCTTGGAAAACTTCTGGAACTTCTTCACCAGCATAGCCAGTTCTCTGCCAATTTCCTCAGCACTATCAGAACTGCTCTCATATTCCTCTTCTTCTTCAGATGAAGAAATAGCCTTGGCTTTTGCTTTTGCCTTTAGAGCGTGAGGACGCCCATAGCTGGGTCCATACATATCTCTCTTCTCTGCTTGCTGAAATTCATGAGTGTTGAGCCTTTCAAGAATGTCAGCAGAATCTAGTGAGTTGTAGTCAGGGTGCACTTGTATCATCAGTGCCAAAGTGTCGAGGGAACTATCTAGAGACCTCAGCAATTTCTTCACCACTTCATTGTCGAGCCTCTTGAATCGATTGAAGAGATTGCGCAGAACATCAACTCGGGAGTCACGTTGAGTGGAAACTCCCTCATTGACCTTGGAGAGCCAGTCCCAGATCAGCTTTGAAGTTTTCAAAGCACTCACTCTACCATATTGGCCTTTGTTCAGATGACCACATATGATATTCTTCGCTTGAGAGTCGAGTTGCTTAAATCGCTTCACGTCAGTGGCGTTGATGCTTGGAGCCACGGTAGGCACTCCATTCTCAACGACGAACCAGAGATCGTTGTCAATTGCCTCAAGATGCATTCACATCTTGTTCTTCCAGTAGGGATAGTCTGTGCCATCAAAGATTGGGCACGCAGCAGATACCTTGATCATACCTGCGGTCGACATAACTAAAACTCCAGGTGGTTAAACCAAAATCACACAGAACAAGGGAGTACCTTGCTCTGATACCAATTGAAAGTGCAGGTTAACTCCCAGAGGGGGGGTGAATGGGAGATTTTTAGAATTTCCTCAAACTCCGAAGATTTTGATGAAAATCAGAGTGACGAAATAGAAACAGGAGTGTAACTAGATCAACACAGATGTAAATAGCATGCAAAAGAAATACATACAAGTGAAGAACAAGTAGTCATACAAACGGACATGCATGAGGAAGATGAAATGAAGAAATGAAATACAACATGATGAAAGTCTTCAGTTCAAGTTCATCAGAAAAGTAGAGCACAAGTTCTTCAGCAGCGGAAATGCGTAAAGGTAAAGGGATGAGGAATTTGAAACCAGTTGGGTTCGGTGAAGACACATCGATTTGGTAGACCAGTTCCAGTTGTTGTATCAACTGTACATCTGGTTGAGGCGGCTGAGTCTTACCTCAGAGGACACTTAGTCCTCACCATATTCCTCTTGAGCTAAGGTCACTTAGACCTCGCCTAATCACTCGTGGTAACTCTTCAAGGTAGACTTCCAAAACCTTCACAGAATTGTTCACCGGCACACCACAATTACTCTTGGGTGCTCAGAACACCTTCACAGACTTGTTCACCGGCACACCACAATTACTCTTGGGTGCTCAGAACATGACGCCTAACCGTCTGGAAGAATGACAGTCTTCAAAGGTAATAAGCGTCGGATCACACAGATCAACTTCTTCAGGGATGCTCAGTCACTTAGGCTCTGGTTGGGTTTTTCGTCACTTGGGTTCTCACAAAGTCGTCAGAGGAAGGGTTGCTCTCAAATGACAAGTGTCAAGTTCTCTCTAGAGCAGCCAACCAACTAGTGGTTGTGGGGGGCGGCTATTTATAGCCAGGGGCAACCCGACATGAATTGTCATAAATGCCCTTCTCAGACATGACCGTTGTCAGGATAAGAATCCACTGGACAGCTGGCACGCGGCACAGCACCGGTCGGAAATTAAGCTCTCAATTTCGTCGGGGCACTCTATTTCCTCACGATAGGCAGATCGCACTGGCGAAATCCTAACTCCTCAGCCTGACCAAATTCGTCAGAGACCAGATGAACTTCCTCACTGTCACTTTCAAATTCGTCAGCTGTTTGGAAGATTTCCAAAGGCTTCACTCGAAGCGGCTGTAATGTGTATAGGTTTGAGCATCGCTTTGAAGTATGAAATATGTTTCACCTAGACCCCCTTTAACAGTACGGTTTTTCCTATGACTCAAATAAGAAGGAAAACAAACTATGAAAACAAAGTCTTCAAGCTTCAAAGTCTTCACATCGATTTCTTCAAAGGCCGCACCAAATTCTTCACTTGAAGAAATACATTTTTAGGGGTCGACTTCCATGGTTATACTAAGTCTTCAGGGACTATTTTCTCCTGTGTACACTCACAAACACATTAGTCCCTTAACCTATTTGTCTTCAATACTCCAAAACCACTAAGGGGGCACTTGATGCACTTACAGTTGTCTACTATAAGAACATAGTATGTACTAGACGAGACGGTGCGCTTCGCCGCGCTCGGCTATAGACGCGTAGTTCGTTCGTGATTTTAGGTGGGCCTGTTTAACTTAGTGGCAACGATAGATTGAAGCATGTGTATCCAGCTATATTTTATTTTTATTTTTATCGGATGACGGTCAACATGTGTCTGGTACTACCGAGAAAGTTTTCTCTGGATCTTACGAGAATCTCACTTTCTATGAGCAACGCTCAGATTCCTGCCGCCGTACCCTTCATGAAAACAAGTCCTTTCAGAGAGAAATCACATTGACCGTTTTCATCAAGTCTTGAGAGCTCCCAAGCAAGAATGGAACATAGGAAGTTGATATGGGTGATTCCATGCCTCTTTCTTAGTTCTATGAAGGCATATCCACGTGAGGTTTGAGTCCTTACTGGTATAAGTGGTAAGATGGGTGGGCTTAGGGTCTATCTTGGCAGAGTGTCCTCGCAAGGGAGATTTTGCCACATGCGTAGAGTGTATGACCTCTGCGGAGTAAAAACTATTTGAGTAGCTGCCTCCACAGTCATGGATGAGTTGGTATAAGTCACACTATTTGGTTCTTGTCGAACTTGGAGGTTTAAATCAAAATAAAAGAGCAGGGGATTAAATCTAGAAAAATATTGTTGAGCAGATGAAACAGAGATGATCTGTGATGTTGAGAAGTGCATATGTTGCACTGAGATGACATTTGGCCCGTCGGCGATGTATGCTGAGAAATATAGGTGTGAGCCATGGAAGGCTATGGTAAAGTTGGTCTCGGAGACCATGAGAATATTTTCATGATCTTGGAATGATCATAAGAAAATCTTGAAGCATTATTCATTTATATTTGTATGCTTTATCTTCATTATATTTGCTAGATAATGTTTGTCATGCCATGATAGCTAGAATTTCTATGATTACATCATATGCCATGTACTGCTTCGCTTAGTGATATATGTTATTTGGTTCTTGTTAGTACTTTTTGAAGTATTGACTGACTTGTTGTTTTTGCTAGATCTAGCTAAGGTGTTGTCTTCCACTAGCGTGTAGTCACCCACTCTCCCTTATATATACCTCCTTAATGGGCTTCTACTTTAGATGCATGTTAGATCTCTAAATCTAGTCTAATTCGGATCCTAGTCCGAATTAGGCTCTAGCCCCTTAAGTGTGCGACCTTATAGGTTCACATACACATCGACACGGTTGCTACTTGTAAACTGCGTTGGGATTTTCCCCGAAGAGGAGGGATGATGCAACACAGTAGAGATAAGTATTCCCCTCAGTGAGAACCAAGGTATCAAACCAGTAGGAGAACCACGCAAAACCTCGTGAGCAGCACCTGCACACACAAAAGCAAATACTTGCACCCAACGCGGGCAAGAGGGTTGTCAATCCCCTTGAACTCGTTATTTGCAAGGATTAAATCTTGTAGTGGTAGATAGATATATTGCAAAAGTAAATAAAAGTAAATAAATTGCAGCAAGGTATTTTTAGTTTTCTTTTTATATGATTAAAGTAGACCCGGGGGCATAGTTTTCACTAGAGGCTTCTCTCTCGAACGAATAGCATACGGTGGGTAAACAAATTACTGTTGGGCAATTGATAGAAAAGCGCATAATTATGACGGATTCATGGCAATGATCATGTATATAGGCATCACGTCCGAGACAAGTAGACCGACTCCTGCCTGCATCTACTGCTATTACTCCACCCATCGACCGCTATCCAGCATGCATCTAGGGTATTAAGTTAATGAAAACGGAGTAACGCCTTAAGCAAGATGACATGATGTAGACAAAGTAAACCCAATCAATATGAATAAACCCCATCGTTTTACCCTTAATGGCAACAATACAAATACGTGTCTTGTCCCTTTCTGTCAGTGGGATATAGAACACCGCAAGATTGAACCCATTACAAAGCACCTCTCCCACTGAAGATAAATCAATCTAGTTGGCCAAACCAAACGGATAGATCAAAGAGAAATACAAGGGACAATTGCATTTCTGTCCTTAGTTGGTTCCTACCCACATGTTTTGCCCTTACTTTTTGAGCTTGCTCAGTTTTGCCCTTACTTTTTTCGCCGAGGTCGCTTGAATGCCCTTTTGTCACCGTGCCGTCCGGTCAAAGCCCTTTGGCCGGTTTTTTGGACCAAAGTGCCCCTGGTAGTTGGCAAAGAGGGTATGACACTTACATGCGGGACCTACCCAAAAATAAATAAAGAAAATAAACATACCTCACCCTCTTTCTTACATGTTGGACCCACACAACAAAAGAAAATAAATAAAAAGACCCCTCTCTCACTCACGTGTAGGACCCACCATAAAAAAATAAAAAGTCAAACCTATCCAACTAATCTGTCCCTACCAAACTTAATTATCAAACAAAGCGTTAATTACTCAATAGGGCCCACCTGTTAGTGACACAGTATATACCTAACATAACTTAATTAGTAGCCTAAACTAATGCGCCAAGTTAGCTCGCCGGAGATTAGGGCCGACGACCTGGAAACACGGCGGCGTCCGCGCTAGAAGCAAGGGGAGCGTCAGAGAGAGGTACCAGGGGGTCGCTCCAGTTCGCGCACGTCTTCTGGATAAAGCCGGAGGTTCAACGATGGCAGGAGCTCGACGGGAGCGAGCTCGTGGCGGCGGTGCACGCACAGCCTCGACTGTAGGGGAACGCGACAGAAAACAAAAAAAATTGGTACATCGAGCACGCCCAGGACCACTATGGAGACTGCATACAGGGTTTGATCTGATCATTACCGACTTGTAGCGCAGCGGAAGTAGAGTCGATGTAGATCGTCAGTGCAGATCCCCATAGCTAGGATTTACAACCTTCCAACCGCGAGGATGTACTCCCTCGTCGGACAGCCCTTCGGGAGGCGGTCGGACAGTCCCCCAGACGATGTCATGGACAGCCCTTCGGGAGGACCCTCGAAGCTCGAACGGTAACTCGGACAGCCCTCCGGGAGGACCCTCGAACAGCCCCTCGGGCAAAAGATCGAACCTACGACCTCTCTACAGGGTTGCACACATACGGTGTCAGCTATCCGGCAGGGCTTCGCCGTCCAGAACTAGTTCCTGCCGGAACCCAGACAGCCTTTCGGCTCTACGAAACTATTTCGTGGGAGGGAGAGAGAAAGCCATATAATGCATGGCATGTGTATGAGAGTTGGAGTGAGTGTGGAGAGCTCCTCTCCACCTCTATTTATAGGAAAACCAAGGGGTAGGGTTGGCACATTAAAATACCAAAACACCCACACTTTATGTCACACATAAAGGGCATAAAGGGCATAAAAGGATGGCATGTGGAGCTCCATGGAGGAGCTCCACCCTTGGCCGGCCACCCTCATGGGGCCCCCCAAAAGGGGGTTCCTTGGTCCCTAAGTCCTTCTAGAAGCCTTTTGGGAAAAGCCCTAAAAGGTGGCTTTCCAAAAAAAGTAACCATAAAGTGATTTTCACTATTCATGGAAACATTTTTCCGCGATCGTTAAATCCGAAAATATTTCTGTGGGTCTTAGAATAATTCCAGTACCCACTAAAATAATTTTGGACGCGTTCCGAAACAATTCCGGATTAGTGATTTTCATCTGCGAAAAGCAACCAAACCGGTTCCGGCAGCTCCGGAACATTTCCGTTTTTTATCCCGGAAAAATCCCAGAAGTTTCCAGAACAATTCTGGCACCCTCCAAGAATTTCCAGGCGTGTGCCAAAACCAATTTGACTTAATGGTATACTCCGAAACAACTTTTCAGTTTTACCGAAACTATTCCGGTGTTCTCTCCGGAACGTTTCCGTTGTCTCCGAAACTTTTCCGGTGACTTTCTCTCAGACTCCCTATCTAGTATTCAGCAGATAGATGACCCTTAAGCGTGTGACCCTATAGGTTCGGTGAAGTATAGACATGACCTGAAACACTTTCCGATCAATGATCAACATCGGAGCCGTGGACACCCATATTGACCCCTATACCCACACGAATAAATATTCGAGTGAACCTCCAGTTGCCGTGTGCTATTCCTGTTGCTTCGCGATATGTTACAAAACCCGAGGTGAGATTTATCTGCATCCCCATGGATCAACAACTTGTCCACTATGCCAGTTACCTCGTTACCGGTTTTGTTCTCTTTTCTCGTTTCTGTGTTTTGGCATCCCTGTGATCAAATCACAATGTGTCTGGCCAGACGATGATGGATACTGTAACACCGAGAGGGCCCGAGAATATCTCTCCATCGTCGGAGGAGCAAATCCCAATCTCGAGCTATCTCGTTTCTTGTCATACTTTTTCGTGAACCCGTATGCCGCCGTAATAACCACCCAGTTACGGATGACGTTTAACAAACCCCAAAGTTCACGAAGCAAGTACGAAGGAACTTGATACTCTCATGGTCTAAGGAATTATGCAAACATTAACTATCTCTGTGTTATTAACCATTAACTTGTGACGAATGTATCTCATAGCATAACATCAATTCGGGTCGATTCAACACAAGTGTTCTTCTAACATTGTGCCCTCAAAATTGCCGGCATAGTCATGCCCATGATCAGGAAAACAGGATCATCATGCAATACTTGAGCCAGTCTTAGAGGCATGACTAGGAATACATTTTACCGTTTATTATACCACACGTGCACATGAGCTTCCCTCCGAGCCTCGTGGATATTGTAGACTCGAGAATCATTGTAGTTATAGCATGGAACATAAACATTCATTACAAACTTGGAGATACAAAACAACTATTATTACTGCCTCTAGGGCATATCTCCTACAAACTCCCACTTGCACTCGAGTCATAATCCAGTTACATGGCTTCCCTAACACCAATGGCTATCCGGTGCTGCTCATGCTTTGCTCGTGGTAGAGGCTTTGTCATCGGGTCTGACACGTTCAGATCTGTGTGAACTTTGCGTACTTTCACTAAACCCGCTTCGACATGATGTCGAATGAGTTTATATTTGCGTTCAATATGTCTTGTCTTATGGTGTGAAGATGGCTCCCTAGCCTGAGCCACGGCGCCACTATTATCACAATAGATCTCCACCGGGTCCAGCGCGCTTGGAACCACACCAAGGTCTTCAAGAAACTGCTTGATCCAGACCGCTTCCTTGGAGGCTTCTGAAGCTGCAACATATTCCGCCTCCGTCGTAGAATCCGCCACAGTCTTTTGTTTGGAACTTTTCCAATCAACTGCGCCGCCGTTCAATATGAAAACATAGCCTGATTGAGATTTGAAGTCATCTGGGTCAGTCATGAAGCCTGCATTAGTGTAACCACTTACAATGAGCTCTTCATCACCTCCGTACACAAGGAGTAAATCCTTGGTCCTTCTGAGGTACTTAAGAATACTTTTGACTGCGGCCCAGTGTTCCAGTCCTGGATCACTTTGGTACCGGCTGCTAACACTTAGCGCATAGGAAACATCCGGTCTTGTACATAGCATGGCATACATAATAGAACCAACTGCCGAGGCATATGGAACATCATTCATTTGTACTCACTCATCGAGAGTCCGAGGACACCGATTCTTGCAAAGCACTGTGCCAGGTGACATGGGGAGTAGGCCTTTCTTGGAGTTCTCCATGTTGAACCTTTTCAACACCTTGTCAATGTACGTGCTTTGGCTAAGCGCTATCAGGCGTTTTGATCTATCTCTATAGATTCTGATGCCCAATACATATACCGCTTCGCCTAAGTCTTTCATTGAAAAACTCTTCTTCAATGAGTCTTTTATTTCGCTAAGAAAATTCACGTCATTTCCAATCAACAATATGTCATCCACATACAAGATTAGAAATGCTTTTGCGCTCCCACTAAACTTCTTGTAAACACAAGATTCTTCGTCATTCCTGATGAAGCCAAACTCTTTGACTACTTCATCAAAACGAATGTTCCAGCTCCTTGATGCTTGCTTCAGACCATAAATGACCTTCTAAAGTTTGCATACCTTTCCAGCATTCTCATGAACGACAAAACCTTCAGGCTGTATTATGTATACATCTTCTTTGATATTTCCATTTAGGAAAGCCGTTTTGACGTCCATCTGCCATATTTCATAATCAAAATAAGCAGCTATTGCTAGTAATATCCGTACAGACTTAAGCATAGCTACAGGCGAGAAAATCTCGTCGTAGTCCACTCCAGGAACTTGCGTGAACCCTTTCATGACAAGTCTAGCTTTATGGATAGTAATGTTACCATCCGCGTCCGTCTTTCTTTTGAAAATCCATTTACAACCAATGGGCTTTACGCCTTCTAGAAGTTCTACCAAGTTCCAAACTTGATTTTCGTACATGGATTCCATTTCGGATCTCATGGCTTTGGGCCATTCCCTTGAGCTGGGCCCCGCCATCGCTTCCTTTTAGTGCGCAGGTTCATCGTCTTCAAGAATGAAGATTTCATTATGAAACCACTCAGGTGGCTCGATAGCCCTACCTGATCTGCGCGGTTCAAATACAAACTTGTCTGAAGTTTCCGCATCACATGCGACAACTTCCGGCTCGGTTGTAGGGATAATTAGCGGAATTTCTTCCAGTTCCTTAGACATATCAACGGTTGCCGAAGATTCACTAATCTCATCAAGTTGTACTGTCCTCCCACTTGCTTCTTTAGCGAGAAATTCTTTCTCGAGAAAGTGTCCAACTTTTGCGACAAACACTTTGCCCTCGGACTTGTGGTAGAAGGAATACCCAATGGTGTTATTTGGATAACCTATGAAGTAACATTTGTCTGATCTGGGATCGAGTTTGCTTGGCTATAAACGCTTTACGTATGCCTCACAACCCCAAATTTTGAGATGCGACACACTAGGAATCTTCCCATGCCACATCTCATGTGGTGTCGTATCAACAGACTTAGACGGTGCTCTGTTTAATGTATAAGCGGCAGTAAGTAGTGCGTGACCCCAAAAAGATATCGGCAGATCTGTAAGAGACATCATCGACCTCACCATGTCTAACAGGGTTCGGTTACATCATTCTGACACTCCGTTTCGCTGTGGAGTTCCGGGAGGCGTAAGCTGTGAAACGATTCCACGGTCACTCAGATGTTTGCTAAACTCATGACTAAGGTATTCGCCCCCGCGATCTGACCGCAGAAACTTAATCCTTTTGTTACGATGATTTTCTACCTCATTCTGAATTTTTTTGAACTTTTCAAAGGTTTTTGACTTGTGCTTCATTAAGTAGATATAGCCATACAGACTTAAATCATTAGGAAATACCCACCCCGTGCGGCTGTGCTCATTGGACCACATACATCACTATGTATTACTTCCAATAATTCACCCGCCCGTTTAGGATGACCCATAAACGGCGTCTTGGTCATTTTCCCCATCAGACAAGCTTCACATGTGTCAAATGATTCAAAATCAAAGGACGGTAAAACTCCATCTGACTGGAGTCTTTGCATGCGTTTCTTTCCGATGTGGCCAAGCCGACAGTGCCACAAGTAAGTGGTGGTGGTATCAGCCTTCTTAAGCGTTTAGCATTCACGTTAAAGACATCATTTCCACATTCAAGATTTAGTATGAAAAGGCCCCCAACAATGGGTGCAAATCCATAAAACATATCCTTACAATAAAGTGAACAACCATTGTTCTCTGACTTGTAAGAGTACCCATCGTGCACTAAACATGATCCAGAGATAATGTTTCTACACAATGCCTGAACAAAATAATAGTTACTTAGTTCTAAGGTAAATCCTGAAGGGAGACGTAGAGGCATAATGCCGACGGCTTGAGCGGCGATCCCAGCGCCGTTCCCGACACGCATCATGACTTCATTCTTTGCCAGCTTACGCACCTTCTGAAGCCCCTGTATCGAGTTGCAAACGTGAGCAACCGATCCGGTATCAAAAACCCAAGACTTAAAATTTTCACTAGCAAGCAAAACGTCAATGACATTAACCTGTATAACAGTTATACCTTTTCCGGTTTTCCCGGACTTCTTATCTTCCAGATACTTCTTGCAGTTTCTCTTCTAGTGTCCTGTGCCCTTGCAGTAGAAGCACTCAGTTTCATTCTTGGCTCCGCCCTTAGAGTTGCTTTGGGAGCCGGTCTTACCGGCGCCCTTGCCCTTCTTGGACTTGCCTTTCTTTTTGAAACTGGCGGTTTTATTCACAAGCAACACTTGCTTGCGATTTTTCCGCAGTCCTCCTTCCGCAGTTTTCAGCATGGCGAGCACCTCATTTGGTGTCTTCTCCATCCCACTCATGTTGTAGTTCATGACAAAACCGTCGTAAGACGGGGGGAGTGAAGAAAGCAAAATGTCCATCATATGGGCTGGTGGAATTGGAAATTCCAGGGTTTTAAGTCTTTCGGCGTAGCCAATCATTTTGACCACGTGTTAGCCAACTGAACTGCCCTCAGCCATCTTGCAATCCATCACGGCCTTCATGATATCAAAACGTTCGGACCGTGCGGTTTCCTTGTACAGAGCATCCAATTCCCGGATCATATCACGGGCGTTATGGAATTCAAAACATTTTTGAAGCTCTGGACTCATGCAAGCTAGCATGAGGCCCTGCACTAAGTTGTAATCATCATCCTTAGTGGCCCAGACATTTTGTTCATCTTCCGGTTCAGTTGTCGCCGGTTTAGCTGGAAGAGAAGATTCAAGCACATACATCCTCTTAGCGCTCCTGAGGACAATCCTCAGGTTACGGACCCAGTTCGCATAGTTGTTTCCAGTCGCAGCTAACTTCTCTTTCTCTAACATTGGGCCTAAGTTGAACGCGGTGTTGCGAGCCATTTGATCTACAACGGTAAACACAAGTTTCACTTAGACTTTGTTCATAATTAATTTGCACTAGTGAATAAACAATTTTATTCTAAAGTGCGCTCCCACTCAAATCAATATCTCTCAAAATTGATTATGAGTGATTCAAGACCCAAATTGTAATTCAACGCCAAGGATGTATCCATCTCAAGTGACGAGAATTTCAATTGGTAGGCCAACTTGCCAATCACATCTCTATGTGACTCTTGTTCATCTTTCGATGGGCGTGTTCCGAGCTCAAGACGATCCTTCGGAACGTCAAGACAACCAAGTGATCTCGCTGCGAGGTCTCAACTCACCCGCCTCACACTTCTCTAATCGTTCGCACCCATGTATCCATGTGGTACAACGAAGAGATAGGTGCTGTGACGGTGCTACACTTGGGAGAACACTAACTACTTGATATTTTAAGTGAGAGATCACCCTAATAAAAAGCGACTACCGCGCAATCAAAAGGGTGCATCATAAGGGATAAACATCTCAGGCAATTCATAACAGTATGATATGGTATAGCCCTTTCTGACGGAGAAGTCTTTAATTTCTTCGTCTTCGGCATTTGCGTTGGTGTTCACCTTCGCTAAGATTGCCACCACCTTGTCGATGCACCAGATAATATTGCTATCTCTATAGCTAATAAAATAAGTGTATTACTTATGGTTGACACGCAGGTCATTAAAGTGACAATCATATGGCTCCAGCCATCATGCCGAATCATGACACGCAGGTCATGTTAATAAATTTACATCATATAGTCATCTCATACATAATCGAATTAATATGAGAGTTGCTATACCACATCACATGCACATCCTACAAAACCAAGTTAGACGCCTCTAATCGGTTTATGCAAAATTTTATTTTACGTGGCTTCTAAGGTTTTGACTTAAACCGCAGCTACCAACGTTTATCATCAAGTATGATTATTCAAGTCGCTAGATTAACTTTGCGGGGTGACGGTGAGCTAATGGGCACGTCGATGAGGCTAGGCGACATCTATGGGCATGACGACGGTGAGCGGCGGTGACTGTCTCCTCTCGGGGGAGCTCGAATCCGAGCTAGAGCGAAGGAAAAGAACGGGAGAGAGAGGGTAACGGTGCAGGGGCGACTTGTAGGGCTTATATTCTTCTCGGAGATGCGGCAGGACAACAGGAGATGGTATGAAAGCGGCGGTGCGGGGCATCCACCTGCTCTGTCCGTCTGGCGCAAGGAAGGAGAAGAGTCTCAGCTAGGCCTGGGCCGGTTGCATAGTGTTGGGCCAAAGGTACGCTCACGCTCTCTCTCTCTTTTCCTTTTTTTCTTTTTTTCTCCTAGGGGTACTTTGGTCCAGAGTAACAGTCAAAGGGCTTTGACCAGATGGCACGGTGACGGAAGGGCATTCGAGCGACCTCGGTGGAAAAAGTAAGGGCAAAACTGAGCAAGCACGAAAAGTAAGGGAAAAACCCGTGGGTAGGAACCAACTAGGGACAAAAATGCAATTTTCCCGAAATACAAAGCTATAATAATCATGCATAAAAGAATTCAGAAAAGACTCAAATATTTCTCATGAATAATCTGATCATAAACCCACAATTCATCGGATCCCAACAAACACACCGCAAAAGAAGATTACATCGAATAGAACTCCAACGAGATAGTGGAGAACATTGTATTGAAGATCAAAGAGAGAGAAGAAGGCATCTAGCTACTAGCTATGGACCCGTAGGTCTATGGTAATAACTACTCACACATCATCGAAGGGGCAGCAAGGTTGATGTAGAAGCCCTCCGTGATCGATTCCCCCTCCGGTAGAGTACCGAAAAAGGCCTCCAGATGGGATCGCGGAAGAACAGAAGCTTGCGGCGGCGGAAAAGTTATTTCATGTGGCTCTTTGTTGGTTTCCCAATATTTAAGAATTTATATAAGTGGAATTAGGTCAAAAGGAGTCACGAGGGGCCCACATGGCATCTTGGCACCCCCCTGGGGGCGCGTGGGGTTGCCTTGTGCCTTCCTCATGAGGCTTCTGGCCTCCTCTCGAAGCTTCTAGGGTCTCTCTTGTCCAGAAAAAAAATCGTCAAAAAGTTTCATAGCGTTTGGACTTCGTTTGGTACTGATTTCCTGAAAAACCAAAAACAAGCTGAAAACAACAACTGGCACTAGGCACTAGGTTAATAGGTTAGTCCCAAAAAATGATATAAAATAGCATATATTTGCATATAAAACATCCAAGATTGATACTACAATAGCATGGAACAATCTAAAATTATAGATACGTTGGAGACGTATCAGCATCCCCAAGCTTAATTCCTGCTCGTCCTCGAGTAGGTAAATGCTAAAAATAGAATTTTTGATGTGAAATGCTACCTATCATGTCTATCATGTAATCTCTTTTACGGCATAAATATTGTGAAGCGATGAATTAACAATATCAACATAATAATATCCATGAACACAAGAAGCATAATCATTAAACTTTCAAAATATACGATCATTAACGAGTGTTATCCCTACTCACTTTCTCATATTAGCAATGGCATGACTCTATCTTCACCGCAAATATATAAATCATGAGCACCCCGGTGTTAAACCAGGCAATTGGATCGTACTTCTAACGCGCTTCAGTATTTTCAACTCCCACGCAATACATGAGCGTGAGCCATGGACATAGCACTAGGTGGAATAGAATGCGGTGATAGGGATCAATAATGGTAAAAGGAGAAGAAGAAAGTCTCGCATCAACTCGGCGGATCAACGGGCTATGAAGATGCCCACCAATCGATATCAATGCGAGGAGTAGGGATTGCCATGCAACGGATGCACTAAGAGCTATAAGTGTATGAAAGCTCAAACTGAAAACTAAGTGGGTGTGCATCCAACTTGCTTGCTCATGAAGACCTCGGGCATTTGAGGAAGCCCATCATCGGAATATACAAGCCAAGTTCTATAATGAAAAATTCCCTCTAATATATGAAAGTTACAACTCAGGAAACTCTCTATATGAAAAACATGGTGCTACTCTGAAGCACAAGTGTGGAAAAGGATAGTAACATTGCCCCTTCTCTCTTTTTCTCTCATTTTTTTTCGTCCGGAGTCTCATCCCGACTTGTGGGGGAATCACAGTCTCCATCATCCTTTCCTCACTGGGACAATGCTCTAATAATGATGATCATCACACTTTTATTTACTTACAACTCAATATTACAACTCGATACTAGAACAATATGACTCTATATGAATGCCTCTGGCAGTGTACCAGGATGTGCAATGATCTAGCATAACATATATAAAAAATGATGAACGGTGGCTGAGCCACAAATACTATGTCAGCTATATGATCATGCAAAGCAATATGACAATGATGATGTGTGTCATATAAATGGAACGGTGGAAGTTGCATGGAAATATATCTCGGAATGGCTATGGAAATTCCATAATAGGTAGGTATGGTGGCTGTTTTGAGGAAGGTAAAAGGAGGCTTATGTGTGAAAGAGCGTATCATATCCCACGGTTTGGATGCACCGGCAAAGTCTGCACCAACTCTCGAGGTGAGAAAGGGCAAGGCACGGTACCGAAGAAGCTAGCAAATTGCGGAAAGATAGGAGTGTGTATAATCCATGGACTCACATTAGTCATAAAGAACTCACATACTTATTGTGAAAACCTATTAGCCCTCGAAGCAAAGTACTAACTGCATGCCCCTAGGAGGGAGGTTGGTAGGAATTAACCATCGCGCGCCCTTGATCGTAACAGCACTCAAGGATTTCATTTCAGACCTATAAATGCTCGAACTTCCTCACCATGCCACGACCAATACTTAGATGAGTAGTTAATAACAAACTTTAATACCGATATTTCTACTAACCAATGATCATGAACCTATATCTTTTCATATTACGACATTAATAAAATTAACCATACACTTCATATTTAGTGATCTACATGAAAGTTTTTATTATGGGATAATTAATTTTATGCCCCTAGTTGGGTCCCACTCGTCTGTTTTACCCCTAACTTCAGAAACTCGCCTGTTCTGTACAAGCCACTTTGCAATTCTTATGCTTTTGCCCTTTGACCGTCACTTTGAAAAAATCATAACAAATTCATACTAACTCAGAAAAATGCAAATAAGATATCAAAATGTTCACAAAAACATCACCTATATCTGCATGTCATTTTCATTCTTAACAAAAGTGTTGGAAAGTCCTCATCTCAGTTTTAGCTCATATGACCTTAGCATGGACAGTACAATCTAAAAAAAACTAAAAATTCTAATTTTTTTGGTGGCAAACATTGACCAATGTTTTGAGTGCTTGCCAAGTTTCATAACAGAATGACATTCGTGGAAGTTGTGGCAAAAAAACAAAATTTTGAAGCATTGATTTTTTTTTTGCCACGACTTCCTCGAATGTCATTTTGTTATGAAACTTGGCAAGCTCTCAAAACATTGGTCAATGTTTGCCACCAAAAAAATTTAGAATTTTTGAATTTTTTTAGATTGTACAGTTCATGCTAAGGTCATATGAGCTAAAACTGAGATGGGGACTTTCCAACACTTTTGTCAAGAATGAAAATGACATGCACATATAGGTGATGTTTTTGTGAACATTTTGATATCTTATTTGCATTTTTCTGAGTTAGTATGAATTTGTTATGATTTTTTCAAAGTGACGGTCAAAGGGTCAAAGGGCAAAAGCATAAAAATTGCAAAGTGGCTTGTACAGAACAGGTGAGTTTCTGAAGTTAGGGGTAAAACAGACGAGTGGGACCCAACTAGGGGCATAAATCTAATTATCCCTATTATTATATCCCCCTTGAATACCTTATCATATCAGGACCATTCTTTTAACACGTGCAAATTGCCATTAATATTTATTAGACTCTCAAAAAGATTTAAGTGAAGTATGAGAGTGCAACTATTTCTTTAAAATATATAACCACCACCGTGCTCTAAAAGATATAAGTGAAGCACTAGAGCAACTGTCTAGCTCAAAAGATATAAGTGAAGCACATAGAGTATTCTAACAAATCACGATAAATGTGTGTCCCTCTCAAAAAGGTGTGTTTCAAAAGATGATTGTGGCAAACTAAAAAGTAAACAAAGAAAAGAAAACTATGGCACAAGACGCTCCAAGTAAAACACATATCATGTGATGAATAAAAATATAGCTCCAAGTGATATACCGATAGATTGTAGACGAAAGAGGGGATGCCATCCGGGGCATCCCCAAGCTTAGACGCTTGGGTCTTCCATGAATATTACCTTGGGGTGCCTTGGGCATCCCCAAGCTTTGGGTCTTGCCACTCCTTATTCCTTCATCCATCGTGATCTCACCCAAAACTTGAAAACTTCAGCACACAAAACTCAACAGAAACCTCGTGAGATCCGTTAGTATAACAAACAAATCATAAACTTTAGGTACTGTTATAAATTGATTCATATTTAATTCTTGCATAATGCTACTGTACTCTAACTTCCCCATGACTTATACCCCCCGATATAATCCATAGCATCATTAAAATAAGCGAACTATACAATAGAAAACAGAATCTGTTTAAAACAAAACAGTCTGTAAAGATATATTTAAAAGCTATACTTATTTCACTCCAAAAATTCTGAAAAATTAGGACAACGTAAAAACTTCATATATAAATACTGTGTAAAAAATTCAGATTTTTCTGACATTCCAGTACAGAACAAAAAATCCAGAACTGGGCGCAAAACTTTCTGTTTTCCAAACAGCATCAATTATACTATCATCCAAATCATCCTAAAGGAATTACTTGGGACAAACACTAATTAAAATATAAAAACACAATCATAACAGTAGCTATAATTGTGTAACACAAGAAAAATAAAAATTGCAATAAAAATAAATATTGGGTTGCCTCCCAACAAGCGTTATTGTTTTATGCCCCTAGCTAGGCATAATGCATAGTTTCAAGTATTATCATCTTTCGTTTACAATTCCTCAATTACACATCCACACTTCCTAAGAGGTCTAGCATAGGAATTTCTTATCATCACACTCCTAGGGACAAAGTTGAGAAATTGGCTTTCATGAATAGGTTCCTTTATTATATCAATGAAATCAGGGTGCAAACTAATCATTTTAAGATCCTCGTTTCCCTTACTAGATGTGGCACCCTTATTCTTAGGAACATACATAAACTTGCAATTTTTATTAGGAGGAGTTCTATCAATAGTTTTAACAGAGGAAAAGGCGGAACCCAAGTTATTGATAATTTCTTCCAACTTATCGATTCTAGCGGGACCTTGTTCTATTCTTTCATTAATTATCGGTTCCTTTTCCTTTAACATCTTTAATGTAGTTCCTACCTTAGAACCAAATTGAGTAATATGATTATGGACCTTTTTGTCTAAATTCTCAAGATGTTCAATAGTAGACATTTTATTTTCAATGGCTTCTAACCTCTGCATAACATGTTTCAAAGTCAACACTGTTTCATTAATAGCAATAGGTGGCGATCCCACTAAATTACCCATAGCATTTAAAGCATCCATAGGGTGACTACTTAAGAAATTCCCTCCAGTAATAGTATCTAGCACAAATTGATACCAAGTAGTGACACCAACATAAAGATTGCGAAGAAGAACGGTAGTGGATTGCTTACGAGTTGACCTATTTTGAGCATCGCAAATCCTATGCCAAGCATCTTTTAAACTCTCTCCTCCCCTTTGTTTAAAATTTAAAACTTCATTTTCAGGAGTGCAAGCAACAATTGAAGAACTAGCCATAGTGACAAACCAAGCAAACGAGCAAACAAGCAAATAAAATATTTTTGTGTTTTTATAATTTTTATGAGAAATGGGGGAGATGAAAATGAGAGGCAAATGCAAATAAAAAGCAAATAAAAGTAGAGCAAGTAGATGATAGTTTGTGCGAAGGTACTTGATAGGTTTTGATGATGTCTCCCCGGCAACGGTGCCAGAAATTCTTCCTGCTACTTGTAAACTGCGTTGGGATTTTCCCCGAAGAGGAGGGGTGATGCAACACAGTAGAGATAAGTGTTTCCCTCAGTGAGAACCAAGGCATCAATCTAGTAGGAGAACCACGCAAAACCTCGTGAGCAGCACTTGCACACACAAAATCAAATACTTGCACCCAACGCGGGCAAGAGGGTTGTCAATCCCCTTGAACTCGTTATTTTCTAGGATTAAATCTTGTAGTGGTAGATAGATAAATTGCAAAAGAAAATAAAAGTAAATAAATTGCAGCAAGGTATTTTTAGTTTTCTTTTTATACGATTAAAGTAGACCCGGGGGCCATAGTTTTCACTAGAGGCTTCTCTCTCGAACAAATAGCATACGGTGGGTAAACAAATTACTGTTGGGCAATTGATAGAAAAGCGCATAATTATGACGGATTCATGGCAATGATCATGTATATAGGCATCACGTCCAAGACAAGTAG
This sequence comes from Elymus sibiricus, assembly GCA_039707655.1. NCBI lineage: Eukaryota > Viridiplantae > Streptophyta > Magnoliopsida > Poales > Poaceae > Elymus > Elymus sibiricus. The sequence goes on from CM077672.1 coordinate 194,589,549, forward strand.
ACCGACTCCTGCCTGCATCTACTACCATTACTCCACCCATCGACCGCTATCCAGCATGCATCTAGGGTGTTAAGTTAATGAAAACGGAGTAACGCCTTAAGCAAGATGACATGATGCAGACAAAGTAAACCCAGTCAATATGAATAAACCCCATCGTTTTACCCTTAATGGCAACAATACAAATACGTGTCTTGTCCCTTTCTGTCACTGGGATATAGAACACCGCAAGATTGAACCCATTACAAAGCACCTCTCCCACTGAAGATAAATCAATCTAGTTGGCCAAACCAAACGGATAGATCGGAGAGAAATACAAAGCTATAATAATCATGCATAAAAGAATTCAGAAAAGACTCAAATATTTCTCATGAATAATCTGATCATAAACCCACAATTCATCGGATCCCAACAAACACACCGCAAAAGAAGATTACATCGAATAGAACTCCAAGGAGATCGAGGAGAACATTGTATTGAAGATCAAAGAGAGAGAAGAAGCCATCTAGCTACTAGCTATGGACCCGTAGGTCTATGGTAAACTACTCACACATCATCGGAGGGGCAACAAGGTTGATGTAGAAGCCCTCCGTGATCGATTCCCCCTCCGGTAGAGTACCGGAAAAGACCTCCAGCTGGGATCACGGAAGAACAGAAGCTTGCGGCAGCGGAAAAGTTATTTCGTGGGGCTCTCTGTTGGTTTCCCAATATTTGAGAATTTATAGAAGTGGAATTAGGTCAAAAGGAGCCATGAGGGGCCCACAAGGCATCTTGGCGCGCCCCCCTGGTGGCGCGTGGGGTTGCCTTGTGGCTTCTCGTGAGGCTTCTGGCCTCCTCCCGAAGCTTCTAGGATCTCTCTTGTCCAAAAAAATCGTCAAAAAGTTTTGTAGCGTATGGACTTCGTTTGGTACTGATTTTCTGAAAAACCAAAAACAAGCAAAAAACAGCAACTGGCACTGGGCACTAGGTTAATAGGTTAGTCCCAAAAATGATATAAAAGAGCATATAATTGCATATAAAACATCCCAATTTTTTTTGTAGGAATGTTTTATCAATTCATTTTCATTTCATTTGTACCCCTGGCAAACTCGAACTTTCGTCGAAATGGTCTCTCACTACTGCAGGCGACCGCTAACGCGATACATGAATCAGAGACCCCGCGACCAAACTGTGTGCGATGCATGCATCGTAAACGGTGTCATAATCAAACCATCACCAATAAGACGAACTGTTTGCGATGCCAGAGACATCAAAAACGATTCAGATTAGAGACGCGTGTGTGATACGTGGCATACAATTGATCCATACGAACTGTTTGCGATGAGCCAAAACAACATAAACGGGCAGCCAGTTCGAGGTGTGTGCGATACACGGCATACAGTTTACTCGGATGAATTGTTTGTGATTACCCAACACAACAGAAATGGGCAGCCAGTTTGAAGTGTGTGCGATACAGGGCATACAGTTCACTAGGATGAACTGTTTGTGATTACCCAACACAACAAAAACGGACAGGCTGATCAAGGTGTGTGTGATATACGGCATGCGGTTCACTCAGATGAACTGTTTGCGATTACCCAACACAACAGAAAGGGTTCAACTTAACAAGATGTGTGTGATACGTGGCAAACAGGTCAGTAATCCGAAATGTGTGGGAAGACTGATAACAACACGGACGATTCCTGCTAATAACCCGTGTGTGTTGTGGGCAAACACTTGCTGGTATACAATTGTCAGCGATTGATGAAATCATCACCGACGGGTTCCCTAGTTTAGCCTGTGGTCGATGTGATTTGCTCTGTCCGCACAACATCTATGCTCTGTCTACACAACAACAACATATATACTTATAAGAACATTGTTGCATAACCAAATACAACATCCAATTACATAAGTGACTACACACACCAAAGTAAACAATTACATGCACACTAAACTAGGAGAAACGATCATCTAATCATCTACTTCTTGTTGTGACGACGCTTGCCATTGCTCTACTTCCGGCTGGATCCCTGGCCGTTTTGGGGAAGAAGGAGGCACTTCATCATGTCAACGATCTGCATGTACATCTAGTAGCTCGTGTACGCCTCCTTGGTCGCGTACACGACGTGAGCTACGTCGAGTCTCTCCATCCAGGCCGAGTGCCATGCACGCTTGTCCTTGTTGCGGGAATCCTTCATGTCTCTGTAGTAGGGGTCGATGATGGCCTCGGCGAGGTGAACCAGTGAGTCCTTCTCATGATTCTTGCTGCCCAGATCTTTTATTGGCCCTGGATGTCGACAAGATTTTGGCAGGCGATGCCCGAATTCTTGAGCACCTTTACATCGTTGGTGATGTCCACCATAGCGAACACGTAGTGGGGGCTGTTGACAAACCTGGCGAAACGCTCGCAAGGCCTTGTGGCCAGGCAGTAGTGGTAGACGAGGACGTGATTGCGCACGCACATCTGGGCGACAGCGACCTTGTGACGAGACCCGACACGAGCGCGGCTATACTCGAGGTCGAACCCGACCACCTTGTACTTCTCCGCAGCAAGCAACAACTCCATAGTGTGGATGGAGTTCTCCACCCAGATCGGGTTGTTGGTGTACACCACCGAGAGCTCCGTGAACCTTCTGTGGGTGTCCACTACGGCATGCATGGTGAACTGCCGCTCGTCGTCGATAGCCGCAGGGACCGCCATTGGAGCCGCGCAGGATACCCTTTCTGTATTTGTCGTCGTGGGTGTGCTTCTTGCAATACTAGGGCGCAATCGAAAGGTTGAAGAGACACAAGGGTTAAATGGCCGCTGTAATAAATGGGGGCCGAACGGCCTGTAATCATCACGTCTTGTCACCGCGTTCCTAGCGGAGGATTCCAGTGCACGCTTGAGCTGTTGAGGACCCCACACGCGTTTCGTTTGACCACACGTGGGCTCGAAGAGGCGCCAAGTTTACCCGTGGGTGATGAGGTCAAAGTTACACAGACGGGTAATGATGGACACTCGAGTGCTATAATTCTGGGCACACAGTTGAGGAAACCAACTGTGTACAATAATGTCGAAGATCACTGTCGTGTCCGCAATATAGATCGTTTGCGATTGAGATCGATAGGGGAATGACATTCGAGAATGGTAAATAAAATCAAGTCCATTGAGGTACAAATATTAATCGTCCATTGCATATGAATGTCAAAATAGTACTACCAATATACGAGTCTCATACGATGCCATTTCAACGATTGTACCACAAAAGCCCAAAATATTACAAGGTTCAAATTCCAGAGTTAAAAGGCTCAAATTCGAAGATTAATTACAAGGTTCAAACTGATCAGCTGAACTTGGACATATGAGAGGTTCAAGCTGATATTACAACTTGTAACACCCGTTTCGAAACCTCAACATTTCTGCAAAGGGATCAGCCACTGACAAGTCATGTATGGGCTTGACATAATGACTTCCGATTACTCTGTCGGGTGATCTTACAAAATGAAATTCGGCTTCCGTAGAGCCTTTTCCATTCTGCCGTAGCCGCCGGCGCTGATCAGCAAACCATTCAGTTTTGCGAAACAAATGTAGGGCAAGCCTCATTACCTTTAGCACCCTTGCTCTCACAACAAAGAACCTAGCAAATATAATCTCTGGTAAGGTCCCTTGGTAGGAGTTCAAAGTAATTTCTGAGAGATGCTGATCAAGACATTCGATGTGGTTGTTATATTGTATCACATTATCCACTACCGGGCCTAATCTTATCTGCAAAAGAAGAGAACGTATTAGTGCCTACATGCAGTTTTGAACACTACTACAGGCCTCTTTGATTTGCAGGATTTCTAAAATACATGAATTGAGTGACATGCCATCTTCGATCCTACATGATTAACATGAGCATTTGATTACAATCTAGAAAAACATAGGCTTCTTCCCAAGAGGTTGAAGTGGATGGAAATTTACCTATGAAAACTAGTACAGATGAATCAAAAGGAGAAATGCATATGGATTGTAACATTATGAATCAAGCAACCACTGTAGGGAAAAACATCAATGTACTGAAATCCTCCAAAATTCCTTCAGAAATCATAGTACATTCGTCATTGTAAAATTGGGAAAAGGTACCAAAAAATTGAACTCCCTTATGGTTAACATTTAACAGGAAAGGAGCATCACCTCGATATATAGCTTCTCCAGGCACGGAAAGCATCTCAGGAAATTGACAACTTCGTCCAGGTTGGGGTCGATAAATTCTACTGCGAAGACCTTCATTGTGCGCAGATACGTTGTCAAGCTTGTCGGGTTCATTTTCTGGATGACAGACGAACACACATCTTCAAAATTAGAAAAAATGTTAATTCAAGAAGGAGAAGAAGAAGGCGAATGTTGTACCTGAACGGTTGTGGATCCAATAACAAGTTCGGAGAATTTGACAAACGAGTAGCCCACCACTGTCAATTTCAGCGCAGAAATGACACTGATTCTTGTTGGACCTTGTTGATCAACTACAAGTAATCTCTCAAGTAAAGATGTGTCCTCAATGACCATACTGTGATACACCTTCTGTGATCTCTTGTTGTAGCACCAGCAACATACATAAATTGTCCGGAGAGTCATGGAGGTGATGTGGAAGCTACTCAACCCATTGATCGCCTGAAGACGAAGGTACTCGAGTGCAGTACAGCCGTGGGGCAGGCGCTCCATGTCATCCTTGGGGATGCAGACGGCGACGAGCTCGAGGTGCTTCAGTCAAGGGAGGAAAAGAGCGGGCGTGTCATTAATCGGGGGCAAATGGCAGTTCATGAACCCGGCGACCCGCGGCGTTGGCGCAAGGCGGAGCGCAGACGGTGGCAGCAAGCGCATATGTCCATCATTAAAACTGAGCTCCTCAAGGTGATCTAGGGCGGGGGATCGGAACCACTCATCAAGCTTGGCTCGGTCCTTGCCGTTGGAATGGAACTTGCTAGTGGTAAGGCCTTTGATTGGGCCAACGTGCCTGCCGAGGATCTGGGACAACGCATCCAAGCTTTTGCGATAGCCATGGCAGAGCTTGTGGACGTCGATGAGGTCGAGAGGGGTGGAATGCCATAGGAGGCACCACCGCCGGGAAAGGATGATTGTTCGCGCGCCATATTTGATTGGGAGGAGGGAGATGATGACGATCAACATATCATCGGGGAGGCTGCTGATGAAGTCTAGGCCCGCCGGAGTCGCTTGCTGTTCTTGCTCGACCCGTCTGCACTTGTTGGTAGCCTCGTCCTCCACCTCCGGAGTCTCCTCGGCGGCGACGCTATCTGATAGGACTGGAGGAGTGGGAGGATAGGGAATATTAAGTTAGAATAGGGCAGAAGAAAAGTGTATTGGTAACTAGAAGTTACTAGGTAGGAACAGACTTAAAAGAGTCCGAAAATGGAATCCCTATTGGTTGCTTAAATACTACACAATTACTTTGATATTGCTAGGTAAGTCAACATGCAGATACTTGAAAAGAACACTTACTTGGAACAAAGTCTGGACGGATGATATCGTCGGGGAAGTTAGCATATATCATATGACCAGGCTCTTTAAGGTGCAGTGCAATTTTAGTGCCAGCTTTCGCTACATAAAACTTAGAAATTTCTGTCCAAAGGCCCGCGCCAAAATAGGAGTGACCATGTTCATCAAGTTTTACAGAAGCAACGATTGTAAATCCATGGTTTGTGTTCAATATGACATTCCTGGAGTCTTTAGTTATGTAAAGGCCAAGATTGTGTACTACAGTTTCTATTGCAAAGCAAGGGATGTACTGCGGAAAATGATAAGATTGTTAAAGAATAGGGTAATATGCAAATATGGGAGTAATTGAAACAACAGTACACAACAGTTGAAATCAAAGGACACAAATTTATAGTTAAACAGATAGGGTAACCATGATGTCATGCAAATATGAGAGTAATTGAAAGAACATTACAACATTAATTTGCCTAATATAGGAAGAAGAAAAATCCCCTTTGACGTATATACTGCATGTGGCACCTTTTATCCAAATGTAGCAATATATACTATATGTTCAGAAAAGTAGGCCATGCCAACCGAGGTAGGGTGAGATTGAACATACCGTGCGATTCCTGAAGCCAGCTGGTACGGTGAGATGGAACTTCTTGGCTGTCTGGCCGAGGCCGCATAGGCCTGATGTCTCCTTGCACTGTACACTATGAATGAAAGAAAACCCTCAAATCAGCTAGAAGAAAAATGAATCCACGGCGATTTCGGCCGGGTGATTAAAAGGGGCAAAAGGACTGGGATAAGAGATGATCGAATATTTCAGTAAATTAGTTACCTGGTTCTCCATGAGAAAAAGCTCCAATACCGCAGATTCCCCAATCATGCGGAGCTGGGTCGATGGCGAGCCACGTCGAGAAAGTCGGTGGCGATAGGCGGCGGCAAGCGGCAGTGGCGAAATGCGGTGGGGTTTGCCGGCAGCCGGCGTCGGCGACAGGCGTCGAGCTAAGTGGTTGCCGCGACGATAGGCGGTGACAGGCAGAGTCGCGGAGGAGTGCATGCGCGACTGGGGAAGGGGAGGGGGGAGGTGGCGGGCGGGGGTGAGGGTTTTGTGACGTGGGGGTGGTGAGGGTTTTCTTTTTTTCCTTTTTGAATTGGGTGGTGAGGGTTTTCTGTCCCAGAGGCCAGAATGCGTTTCGGAGGCAACGGTTTGGTAGACTCAACCGTGTGCGATTAACATCACTCTGTGTGTGGTATGGGCAGTGGCGTACCCAGGGGGTGTGCCATGGGACACCCAGATTTTTGGAAAACATTTTTCACCATGTAAAAATTAGCTGATTTTTAAGGCCCATGCAAGCTAATTGAAATAGTCTCAATTTTCTCATTTTTTTTAAAATGTGCACACCTTCTATTTTATTTCTAGGTTCGCCACTGGGTGTGGGCAATCATATGTTGGTATAAGAGAAGCATAAAATTCCATCAACCAGACTGATTGCATACTCATCCCACATCTAGACATAAGTAAGCATATATATATATATGACAAATGTTTCCTACCACCCGGTGGTAGTTACCACCACTTGCGTTTTGTATGTTGTATGTAGTATCTATCAAATTGGAGAGTATGTACGCGTAATATGTAGTATATAATAATGTTTAGGTACTATATGTACTACTTTTTTGGTAGTATGTATCGTATTTTGAGTATGCTCTTTTTTACGTACAAATATGTACGTATTTCATAAATATAATGAAAACTATGGGCCAACTTGCAGTTTTTTCATGTAACTCGCTTTGGAGTATCTTATATATAGTATATGAACATACTTGAAATGATAAAGTAATATATATATTACCACATGGTAGTATATGAGACATGTGGGGTAACTACCCCTGGGTGGTAGGATGTATTTTCCCTATATATATATATATATATATATATATATATATATATATATATATATATATATATATATATATATATACATCCCAGCTATTCTGCAACTCATTCCTGAATAAGCTATTCAGGAACCGTTCCTAACTGCTCGAAAACAGATAAGCTAACTGTGCGTCATAAACTAGTTAACTGCCGGTCGGACTTTTTCTGGCACCGTTTTTTCGTACTGTTTTTTTATCGTAATTTTTGAACTGTTTATCGGAATGATGCAAATGATATACCGTTGGATAGCTATTGAAAAGGAGGAAAAACTCATGTTGATCGTATTCCCAAAATTGATTCGGTTTTTAAACAAAATTCAAAAAACTGAAAATCCATCAAACGAGTTTTCAATGTTTTTGTGAAAGGAATTTTCAAACCATTTGTCGGAATGATGCGTATGATATACCGTTGGAAAGCTATCGATTGACCGGAACTTTTGCATATAAAACACGTTTTCAGATTATCTACGGTTTAGGAGCAGTTTTCAAAAAACTAACTTCATTTTCGACATTTTTTGCCCGGACTGCTACAGTACACGCTAACTGCTCGAGCGGAATAGCTAACTGCACAACGCAGAGCAAGCTAACTGCCTGAGACTGAAGAAATTGTTTTTTTCTATACTTTTTATCGCCGGGTCAAGCTAACCGCTAGGAGTGAAATAGCTAACTGCCGAGAATCACGGCAGTTAGCGCCAAGTTAACTGCTCGGACTGAATGTACTACAATTTTTTATTTCATTCCTTTTTCCCCGGGTCCAGTTAACTGTCAGGACTGAAGTAGTTAACTGCCGAAGACGGCGGCAGTTAACTTGGACACCAAGTTAACTGCCGGACTAAAAATCTATTTTTTTTCCAATTTTTTCTGTTCGGGTCAAGATAACTGTCGGGACTGGAAGTAGCTAACTGTCGAGGATAGCGGCAGTAAACACCAAGTTAACTGTCGGACCGACGATACTATTTTTTTCATTCTTTCTTTGCACGGGTCACGCTAACTGCAGCAATTTCATAAGTTAACTGCCACTTTGGACGAGTATTTTTCCATATTTTTTATAGAGCTAACTGCTACTGTCATCGAAATCAACTTCTATGGACAAGTTAACTGCCACAAACTTTTTGCCATGGAAATGGTAACTGTCATTTTTTCACTTCATTTTTTAGCAGTTAGCAATATAGCAGTTAGCCAATTAGCAGTTTAATTGGCAGACAGTTAGCAGCACAAATAGCACACAGTTAACCGTCTTAATTTTTGTTGTTGCATATTTTCCCCCTTTTAGCTAACTGCAACAACGCTAGTAGATAAGTGAAGAAGTGATAATAGTTAACTGGCAGAGTACAAAAATGCTGCTAACTGACGAACAAGCATGCAAAAACCGGTGAGACCCGTGGCAGTTGGAAGGATGGAGGCGCTCGGCGCTGTAGGCAGGAGTCGACGACCAGTGTGGGGAAGCACAGCGGCGGTCGTCGGGATCTGCACTTCTCCCCGCATGAGGATGGGGAGAGGTGGACGCGTAACCCCCTCCTCCGACTAGCTCAGCCGCCCCTCTCCATCTGCTCCGCGGCGGACGAATTCTGGCCAGCATCGCCGGGGACGAGCTCTGCCATCGCCCAGCCAACGGCCGCTGCTTCACCTGTCCTTTGTCGTGCGAGCAGGGTCGCTGGAGAAGCTCTATGCGTATTCCAGTCGATGCAAAGTAGCTCCCGGGAGCACCATATCCCGCCACCGGCCCAGGTGGACACATCCGCACAACGCTGGATCAGGGGAAGAAGTGGCAAGCTAGCGATTGGGCTGGGGGAGCGACTGAGGGATGGGAGTGGGTCGCGACGGCGCGCGGTTGGTGTGTGGACAGACCTTGAGGAGGGAGGATCTCCATCGGGTTGCACGCCGCGGTGGGGAGGACAGACCTTGAGCTGTGCGCGGGGGGAGGGTCTGATGCAGGAGGCGGCCTCGATCTGGCCCCTGTCGCGGTGGGAGGAGGCGTTGCGGGCCTTAGCACGACGTCGGCCAGGGCGGCCCGCGGGCGTGCGGAAGGAGGCGGTGGCGATGGCCCGAGCGGGGAAGCAAGGAGGCCGGCGGCGACCAGATCGAGGAGTTGGGGAGGTATGCGGCGGCTAGAGTGTGTATCCAGGGAGGAAGGGCGCGGGACGATGGGTTCTGGTGGACTACGCGGTGCGGAGGTGCGTGGGATGCCGCCGGGAGGAGCTGGGATCCAGGGAGGTTGGGTGGCGGGCGGAGCGAGGTCGGGTGACGGAGCAGGCGGGGATGCCGGAGGAGGCTCGACCGGTAGGGTAGGTGGGGGGTCCTGGTGGTGGTGTGGTGTGGGGGCCGCGGATGGCGGCGGCACGCGGCAGGGATGGTAGGCGGCGCGCGGCTGCCGTCGGAGGTGGCGGCGCGTGGGTCGCCGGAAGAAGAAGGCAGGTAAGGAGCGGGGTGAGGCGTGAGGAGTGGGCGGTGTCGACGGTTTTAACCAGCTCCGCTCACGGCCGCTCACTGCGCGCGGTGGTAGGAACAGGTAAGAGGGGTGGGGGTTTCTGAATAAGCTTATTCAGGAACTCTAAAGGGGGGTTGCAGAATAGTCTCATCCTATATATATATATATATATATATATATATATACATCCCAGCTATTCTGCAACTGATTCCTGAATAAGCTATTCAGGAACCCTTCCTAACTGCCCGAGAATAGACAGCTAACTGTGCAACCTATACTAGTTAACTGTCAGGCGGACTTTTTCTGGCACTGTTTTTTCGCACTGTTTTTTGGTCATAATTATTGAACCGTTAATCGAAATGATGCAAACGATATACCGTTGGATAGCTATTGAAAAGGATAAAAAAAAATCATGTTGATCATTTTCCCAAAATTGATTTGGTTTTTAAACAAAATTCAAAATCCATCAAACGAGTTTTCAATGTTTTTGTGAAAGGAATTTTCAAACCATTTGTCAGAATGATGCGTATGATACACCGTTGGAAAGCTATGGATTAGCCCAAAATTTTGTATATATAACTCATTTTCAGATTCACTGCGGTTTAAGAGCAGTTTTCAAAAAACTAACACCGTTTTCGTCATTTTTTGCCCAAACTGCTACAGTAGATGCTAACTGCGGGACCGGAATAGCTAACTGACATATGATGAGCAAGCTAAGTGCCAGGACTTAAGACTTTTTTTTTGGTTTTTTCTGCTTTTTCCCGGATCAAGCTAACTGCCGATACTGAAATAGCTAACTGTCGGGGATTGTGGCAGCTAACACCAAGTTAACTGCCAGAATTGAAAATACTTTTTTTTCATTCTTTTTTGCCCGGTTGAAGCTAACGGCTGGGGTAAAATAGCTAACTGTCGGGGATTGCGGCAGTTAACACCGAGTTAACTGCCAAGATTAAAGATATAATTTTTTCTTTAATTTCCTTTTTTGCACTGCTCACGCTACCTATCGGGGGATGAAATAGCTAACTGTCCCGCGATGAGGAAGCTAACTGCCGAGGCGATACTATTTTTTTGCTTCGTTCATTTTTTGTCGGGGGTCACGCTAAGTGCCATGAATATCGATGTTAACTACCACACCGGTCGATGTTAACTGCCACATTTGATGATTTTTTTTATTATTCTGAACTACTACGGTTGTCGCAGTTAACTCCTATAACTTGTAAAGTTAACTACTATGGTTGTTTGTCAACTGACATTTTTTATAATTAAAGTATTATATTTTGATTTTTTTTAATTTTTTTATTAACGGTTGGTTGAGCCGAGTTAACAATTGATGCTCCCTGCTAAACTGTATACGCTGACGGAATTTAACTGCTACAACACCAACTACTTGCTGGATACCAGGCGACTTAAGGCCCATGTCCAGCGGCGGCGCCAGGCCCCTGGATCGGTTGGAGGGAGTGGCAGCACCGGCGAACCACGCCACATCGGTCGCGTTGCTGCATAGACCGGCTCTCTCAAAAAAAGAAACAAGTGCATAAGCTGCTAAGTCAACTTCTTTTTTCAGTTAAGCTAACTGAACTACAAAGCTGCAAATACACGAGACAAGTTTAGTAGCCGAACAGTTAATACAAGCATCAACAAGTAGCAACCTAAAACTAGCAGTTATTACTTATTAGTAGTAAAATATCAGTAGTGGTGGATTGGGACAAAGTGGTGTCGCGCCGAATAGCAGAGGAGCACGTCCTCCACTCCTCGTTCCTAAGTGCTACTGGAACAGTTCTCTCACCTTCAGGTCTCCTCATATGAACGACAGAAAAAAAATAAAAAAAATCCATCAATTTTCCAACCAAATCAGATGGAAAATCACATGGGAAAGTAAGACAAGAACCAAATGCAAGTGTACAACTCCAAAATCCAAAATACATCCACACACAACTGACCCATGTGGCTCATGCTGCAGCTATGCTGCAGTTAACACCAGCATGGTTGCCGGTTCGGCGGCGTCTAGGCAACACACAAGACGACATGGCGCAGAAATAACTAGCTAACTGCATCCGGTCTGCCTCAACGAACTGCTGCTACAGCACCGGAGTCTCCTCCTTGTTCCGTTTGCAATATCCTGCGGTTATCTTGGGGGAGTACAAAAGTTAACTACAGCGAGAGAAGCGGTTGGCGGTGGAGACCCAAGGTACAGAAGGTAACTGCGCTGTGAGCTTGAAAGATGGGGCGGTGCCGGCCATGCCTATCCCCGATGCGGATGTAAAGACTCCGCCACGCAAGAGAACAGGGAAGGGAGGTTGCTGAGGGGAGGCCATGCTGGCTGGTGCCCCCCGCCGTCGAGCTCTCACGGACGGATCTTGGCGGCATCTCGCCACATGCCCCATGGAAACAAAGTAACAGGGAGAAGCGGGGGAATGGGTGCTAACTACTAAACTGCCAGAGGGATGTGCGAGGTGTGGGAAGTACCCGGGGCAACGACGAGGCAGCGGTAGGCCAGAAGCACAGCGGCTCGCCGGAGGCCGAGAGCTAGCCATCGTGACCTCGGCAAACAGTGGTTTAGGTGGAGGTTCCCAGCAGGGGGCAAACCGAAAGGGATCCCCGCGCGCTTGCGGCCATGGACATGACGTCCCAGATCGGATGCGTTGCATAGTCAGGGGTGGAGCTCGCGCCCAAATATCGTCGGAGCCGCTGGCGGTTCTTGCCATTTTGCGACGCCGACCACAGCACCTCCTCTGTAGATGGCTGGGGACGGGAGGAAGGATGGGGGTATGGCAGCGCCCTGGCCATGGTGTGTGGGCGTCGAGCGGCAGTGGTGGGTCCTTGGCCGTGGTAGGGGGTGTGGAGGGGAGCGCGACAGCGAGGAGGTTGGCGGCGCGAGGAAGAAGGTGCACTGGATGTGCACCATGGCGGAGGTTGGTTGCTCGCGGTGTTGTGAGGAAGAAGGTAGGGCGGATTGGGGGAAGGATTTGTGGGGAGAAGGAGGTGGAGTAGGATTTGGGGGAGGATTTTGGAGGAAGAAGGCGTGGTGGGTTGCGTTTGTACCACTGGCTCCGCTCGCTGTCGCTCGCTACGCCAGTAGCTACAGGTAGGAGGGGGTGGGGTTCCTAAATAAGGTTATTTAGGAACTCTAGAGCGGGGTTGCAGAATAGTTCCTATATATATATATAAGCATACGCGGGCATAGATAATAAGCGTACTCAATCATTGTTTAACCATAGTTCAACCGATATTAAGCATACTGTCGGAAGTCGGGCTCCGGGGACCCAAAGGTTCGAACACTGGGGTGAGCTCGTTCTCCCACTTCGTCTCCTACCACGGCTAAGCGACGGCGAGGCTACGGCGAGAGCGCGCTAGCGAGGGACAGACCATGGACTCAGCGGTTTACCCAGGTTCGGGCCACCTTGCGGTGTAAGACCCTACTCCTGCTTGGTTGGTATTGCTCTGGTGCGAGAGAGAGTACAAGGTCAAGAGTGATGGAACCGGAATCCCCCTCTACAATGGCAGCTCTGCCCCCCTTATACCCGCATCGGTCCTCTTCCCCCTTGAAACTTAGGCGGGAAGGGCTGCCACAATTGGCGGGTTTTGAAAGGGGACAGGCGCTCAGGCTATCCTGACTAAAGGTGGTCTTTGCCTGCCAAAGCGTGATCCATGACGCGCCAGTGGGCTCGTTGATGACCTCCGCCCTGCGCGCCCGCCGTCTTGGTCTTCCTTCGCCGATCGGGCAACCCTTGGGGTCGCTTTGGGGGAGTAGGTATCTGGCCCTGCTCCCTTAACACCAAAGAGGAAACCATCTTCATCTGCGCCCGCTGGCGCGGCCTCTGTCGCCGCTCGTCGTCGCGCGCGTCACCCACGTGATGGGCCCCAGACCGCGCGGCTCCGCTGAACGGCCTTCGTCTCGTGCGGCGAGGCCACCTCAGGAGGTCGCCTCGCGAGCGGACCTCGCGAGGCCGCTGGCGGAGGTGCTGAGCCTTGCTCGCCCGCTCCCTGAGGAGGGGGCCTCGGGAGGCCAAGGCCTCATGAGGAGCCCTGGTGAGGTGCTTGGTGATGATGGCCTACAGGGCCCACGCCAGGCGTTGCGCCCTGGGCCAAAGGCAGACGGGCCTGGATACCCCGGGTTCCATGGGCCCGACACATACTCAAGCATATAACTAAGACACTACATAGCCATAGTTCAATCCCACATCTCATCTGCCGGCAGGCCTGCATGAAGGTGAAGCTTCTCCAGGTACTCAGCGTACGCGGCGTGCGCCACCCTGTGAGAATACTTCTGCTTGAAGGAGCCAACGGCTCATCTTCTTGCATGCGCCAGAACACTTTCATACTCATGATGAAGCTTTTGGTTGCAAAACGGGCATCCAAAGCCCATATTCCAGGTCCTCACACGCCTGTTATGCAGTCCCGCATAAAGCTCCCTGAGCTTTTGCCTCTTGTACCTCCTCTGGGCATCTTCGTCCTCGTTGTCGACATAGTCAGATAGCACCTATACATATAGTAAAAAATGTGGCGTCAGTATATTTTATAATAATGCGAATTCAGCAGGTAGGATTTATGAAACATAATATATCCTATGACAGCGTGAACCCTAAATCATCAAGTGATCTTGATGAAAGAAATGCATAAATAGAGAGCACACAACTTAGTGCAACAAAATTAAGAGTCTGATTGGTTTGCTACCAACATTTGGCAGAATCAAAAGTTTGGTTTGCTACCGACATTTGGCAAAATCAAAAGTTGCCAACACTTGGCAACCTTTTGTGAGATTAGCAATGAACAATCGAATGCAAACTAATCTCAAGCGAACATTTGGGAGTTGCCAAAATTTGGCATGCCGACGACTTTTGGCATCAAACCAATTTACATGTCATAAAGTAGGATCAAAATTTGGCATGCCAACGACTTTTGGCATCAAAATCAATTGTCAAGATCTGGCTAGGAATTATTAGCAACACTAACCATAGTCGGATTATTTTTTTAGAAGAACAGGGAGGCTCCTCCCCAGTTCCATTACTCGAATGAAACCCTCATAGTGTCATACATCAGCTCACTAAGAGGAGATGTTCGAAAGTAACAGCTAAAGGGAAATACACAACGACAGAAGTATGAGGATTACAAGTTATCCTGCGCCCCAAAGGGGTCCCTAGTCGGATTTTTAGCAGAAATCATTTGTACAGAAGAAACAATTAATCACTTATCATTTGTACCATTCAAACAATCAATACACTACACGGATCTATCGAATCTAACTCAGATTTCATGGATCTATCGAATCTAACTCAGATTTCATGGATTGAGAAAACATAACCATAGGATTTCTATTCCAAAAAGGGGAGGCAGGACTAACCAGAGAAACCCTTGGATATATTTGCCACATAAATGGGTATAGATGACTAACCGGTTCTCTGTCGTCGTCGTCGGAGTCGTCGCCGGAGTGGTCGTCGGAGTCATCGCCGGAGTCGCTGTGGACCTCCGGCTCCAGTAGTGTAACCACGACGCCATCGCCGTCGCGCTTCTGCCCGCGCGAGACCTCGTCGGCGGCGACGGCAACCTCTGTCTCCAGCTTCACGCCGTGCTCAGGTGCTTCAGCAGCCCCGGCGTTGCCACTCCCTCCGATGGTGCGCTTCGGCGGCATCCTCATACACTGACGGCAGTGACAACTGAGAGCGGCGTCGAGGATGCAGGTGGAGAGAGAGGATTGTGTGTGTAGCGAGAATGGGGGGTGCGGCCGCCTATTATAACCAGCGGCTCGGGCGCGCCATTAATATGGAGCAGTGGGAGCGAGGCGGGGGCGGTCAAAGGGCTGGCTCGCCTCCCGGTGAGCCTGCGCAGCGGACTGCTCGCATGCCTACCTTCATTTCACACAGCTACTCACACGCCTCCCGGTGACACTGCGCAGCGAACACGCCTCCTGTCAATTCACACACCTGCCCGCACGCCTCCCGGTCTGCCTGTGCGGCAGACTGCGTGCATGCGTCCCGTCAACTCACGCCTGCTCGCACGGCACACGGGACGCGTGGCGGCACGTACATTGTTTTTCTTTTTTGATGATTAATTCTGCCGCTTTATTACTTAACCGAAGCATGGCATGTACATTGTTGGTCTAACACCCACGGTACGAATAAATAATCCGTTTACGATATTGGTTGCCAATTATTAATAATCTCCCGTTTGTAAGAATAATATATCAAAACTTGTCTCAAATTTGAAAAAACAATACAATATCACAGTCTATTAGTGCCCATATGACACCACGATAAGTTTCATGAATTTCAACTAAGTTTTGGATTTACTGGATTTTAAAAATCAAGATTCTCAATGTTTGAAATTTCTTGCATGGGGACTAAACATGCACCCAGAGACACACATATGATTTTCCAATCCATTTTGGTGCACTATCACGTGTGCATGTAGCTCAAATTTGATTTTTGCACATTATATCCCTAGAAAATCAATCTATGTATAAAAATGTACGAATGATGATCTTTGATTTTTTTCCTTCCAAATTTTAACACGACACTCCTTTGGTCACATATGTTCACCGCGAAAAAAGTTTAACATGCCTAGTAGTGGAGGTGGTGGTGCGGTGTGTGTGTGTCGGGGGGGGGGGGGGGGGGGTCCGGCAGTACACTGCGAGTCGTGAGCCACCATGTGGGGTTGGCCGTTTTGTGAGGCAGATGTCACATCAATGTCGTGAATTGGTTATTTAAAACATTACACGGCCATTTCATACATACATGTTTGGGCCACATGCATGCATGGTGGTCCTCGGACACTCCCTCGTGCGCTTATCAGCAATGCGCCCATTCGTTAGCCCGGGAAGATTATCACTTTTCACTGACATCGAGAGGCATTTGACCAAAGGTGGATTCATCTTGGGATGAGTTACGGTGTGGATCATGGTGAGATTCCAGATCAAAGTTCGAGCGCGTGTGCGTACACATGAATCCCTCCCACCGGCTCGAAGTGAGGGGGATTACGACATGCCGTGGACCTCTGTGTAGGGCATATATTTTCGGTTTGTGAAGCATGTGCCACATCAGAGTTGTGCAGTGCGTAGTATCAAACATCACACAACACCTCTTTGGGTATGCAGGCGGGTGGTTGTCCTAGGACACACGTGTGACGCTTTCTGTGGGCCCGCGAGGTCATCGTCCATCACTTTGACCTACAGCGAGAGAGGTTAATTTGATCAACAAGGATGATTCTTTTTGGTTTGTGTTATGGTAGGAGTATATAGTACGCGTCAAAGAGGGGGGGAGGGGACCAGCATATACTATGCATCATGAACCTCGCTCCGTGTGGGGACTTTCCGGTTTCTGAGGCAGGTGCCACATGAAAGTTGTGCATTGGGTATTCAAACATCACACAACACCTCTTTGGGCCACATGCAGGCGGTGGTTGTCCTACATGACACTCACTCGCATGCGACGCTTTCCATTTATGAGCCCACGAGGTCGTCGTCCATCACTTCGACCCAACGATCGAGAGAGGTTAATTTGACCGACAAGGAGGATTCTTTTTGGTTTGTGTTACGGTAGGAGTATATAGTACGCGTCGAAGAGGGGGATGGGATCAGCATATACTACGCGTCATGAACCTCGCTCTGTGTGGGGACTTTACAGTTTCCGAGGCAGGTGCCACATCAAAGTTGTGCATTTTGGGTATTCAAACATCACAACAACCACACACACCTCCGTACTTACATATGTTTTGGCCCACATGCAAGCGATGGCGGTTGTCCTCTGGCACTCACTCACGCGGTTATCGGCGATATCGATGCTTTCCATCTGTGGGCCCGCTTGGTCCATCACTTTGATAGACAGTGAGAGAGGTTAATTTGACTTAGGAGGGGATTAATTTTTGGTTTGTCCTACGGTATAGGTCATGCTATGAGATTACATAATATAGTTTGAGCGCATGCATGTGTACTGATGCATGCATGAATCCCTCCCACCGGATCGAAGTGGGGGGGGGGGGCAGTGATACGTCTCCAACGTATCTATAATTTTTGATTGTTCCATGCTGTTATATTATCAATCTTGGATGTTTTTATATGCATTTACAGCAATTATATATCATTTTTGGAGACTAACCTATTAACTTAGTGCCCAGTGCCAGTTGCTGTTTTCTGCCCTGTTTTTGTTTTACAGAAAATCAATAC
This sequence comes from Elymus sibiricus, assembly GCA_039707655.1. Classification (NCBI taxonomy): domain Eukaryota; kingdom Viridiplantae; phylum Streptophyta; class Magnoliopsida; order Poales; family Poaceae; genus Elymus; species Elymus sibiricus. The sequence goes on from CM077672.1 coordinate 194,607,516, forward strand.
CAAATGAAGTCCAAATGCCACGAAACTTTTTGGAGATTTTTTTCTGGACAAGATAAACACTAGAAGCTTCGGGAGAAGACCAGACGCCAGAGGAGGTGGCCACGAGCCACCAGGGCGTGCCTGCGGGGGGGGGGGGGGGGCAGGCGCGCCCTGGTGCCTCGTGGGCCCACCCCAGCTCCGTTTGACCTAATTCCACCACTATAAATTCAGGAAAAAACAAAAACCCTCAGGGGAGCCCACGAAATACTTTTTCCGCCACCGCAAGTTTCTATTCTTGAGAGATCCCATCTGGAGGCCTTCTCCGGTACTCCGCCGGAGGGGGAATCGATCACGGAGGGGTTCTACATCAACCTTGCTGCCCTTCCGATGATGCGTGAGTAGTTTACCACAGACCTTCGGGTCCATAGGCAGTAGCTAGATGGCTTCTTCTCTCTTTTTGATCTTCAATACAATGTTCTCCTCGATGTTCTTGCAGTTCTATCCGATATAATCACTTTTTGCGGTGTGTTTGTTGGGATCCGATGAATTGTGAGTTTATGATCAGATTATCCATGAAATTATTTGAGTCTTCTTTGATCTCTTTTATGCATGATTATTATAGCTTCGTATTTCTTCTCCGATCTATTGATTTGGTTTGGCCAACTAGATTGATTTATCTTGCCATGGGAAGAGGTGCTTTGTAATGGGTTCGATCTTGCGGTGCTCAATCCCAGTGACAGAAAGGGACATGACACGTATGTATCATTGCTATTAAGGGTAAAAAGATGGGGTTTATTCATACGTGAGTTTATCTTGTCTACATCATGTCATCGTTCTTAAGGCGTTACTCCGTTCTTTATGGACTTAATACACTAGATGTATGCTGGATAGCGGTCGATGTGTGGAGTAATAGTAGTAGATGCAGGCAGGAGTCGGTCTACTTGTCTCGGACGTGATGCCTATATACATGATCATTGCCTTGGATATCGTCATGATTATTTGCTTTTCTATCAATTGCCCAACAGTAATTTGTCTACCCACCGTATGCTATTTTCTCGAGAGAAGCCTCTAGTGAAAACTATGGCCCCCGGGTCTATCTAAATCATATTACTAAAACCCTAAAAATATTGCTGCCATTTTCTTTTATTTATTTTATTTTGTATTTTTGTTTCAATCTATCTATCTACCACATACAATTTAATCTTGCAATTGACCGCCGAGGGATTGACAACCCCTCGTTTGCGTTGGGTGCAAGGATTTGTTGTTTGTGTGCAGGTGCTGCTAACGAGGTGTTGTGTGATTCTCCTACTAGTTCGATAACCTTGGTTTCATAACTGAGGGAAATACTTATCTCTACTATGCTGCATCATCCCTTCCTCTTCGGGGAAAATACCAACGCAAGCTACAAGTAGCAGGAAGAATTTCTGGCGCCGTTGCCGGGGAGACATCATCAACATCTATGAAGTACCTTTGCATAAACTCTTATCTCCTTGCATTTATTTTATTTGCCATTTGCCTCTCGTTTTCATCTCCCCCACTTCTAAAACGTTTTACAAAAATACAAAAATATTTTCCGTTTGCCTTTTTCTTGTTTGCTTGCTTGTTATCTTGTTTGCGTAGTCACGATGTCTCAAGAAAATACAAAATTGTGTGATTTTTCCAATACTAATAATAATGATTTTATTAGTACTCCGATTGCTCCTCCCGCCGCTAGTGCGGAGACCTGTGATATTAATGCCGCTTTGCTAAATCTTGTTATGAAAGAACAATTTTCTGGTAGTCCTAATGAAGATTCTGCATCCCATCTTAACACTTTCATATAATTGTGTGACATGCAAAAGAAAAAAGATGTGGATAATGATATTGTGAAATTAAAATTATTCCCGTTCTCATTGCGGGATCGTGCAAAAATTTGGTTCTCATCTTTACCACGAAATAGTATCGATTCTTGGGATAGGTGTAAAGATGCTTTTATTACCAAGTATTTTCCTCCCGCAAAAATTATTTCTCTTAGAAATCAAATTATGAATTTCAAGCAACTTTATCATGAACATGTTGCCCAATCTTGGGAGAGGATGAAATTAATGATAAGAAATTGCCCTACTCATGGTTTAAATTTATGGATGATCATACAAAAATTTTATGCGGGATTGAATTTTGTTTCTAGAAATGTTTTAGATTCTGCCGTGGGTGGTACTTTTATGGAAATTACTTTGGGAGAAGCTACTAAATTTCTTGATAATATTATGGCAAATTATTCACAATGGCATACTGAAAGAACACCTACTAGTAAAAAAGTGAATTATATTGAAGAAATTAGTACTTTGAGTGATAAAGTTGATGCGCTTATGAAATTGGTTGCTAGTAGAAATACTCATATTGATCCTAATGATGTGCCTTTGTCCACTTTGATTGAGCAAAAAAAATGATCCCGTAGATGTGAATTTTGTCTCGCGAAACAATTTTAATAATAATGCTTATAGAGGTAATTTCAACGCTAGACCGTTTCCTGGAAATTCCTCTAATAATTATGGCAATCCTTATGGCAATTCTTATAATAATAATAATAGGATACCCTCTGATCTTGAAAGTAATATTAAAGAATTTATTAATGCTCAAAAAGTTTTCAACACTACGATAGAAGAAAAATTGAGTAAACTTGATGATATGTCTAGGAGCATTGATAGAATTATTCATGATGTGGAAAATCTTAAGACTAAAATTTTGCCACCCAAAATTGATATTAGTGAATCAATTAAAGCTTTATATGTCTCCATGGATGAGAGTAAGAAAAGAACCGCTATGCTAAAAGCTAAACGAGAATTTTTAGAAAAAGCGATTCCTCCTGGTTTTTATCATAGTAATGATGGGGATATTAAAATGATTGGTGTTTCATCTATTGATTCTTTGTTTAGCAATATAAAACTTGATGAAAAGGGGACTGAAGAAGAGTCAATTTTAGCTAAAGAGTGTCCCCATAATTCGGAGGGTGAAAATCTTGATAAGAAAATTGCTAAAAGTGGGTTTGGAGAGGTAAAAACTTTAAATAGCGATGTGCCCACTCTCTTGGATTACAAAGATTTTAATTATGATAATTGTTCTTTGATTGAGTGCATTTCTTTGTTACAATCCATGTTAGATTCACCCAACGCTTGTGAGCAAAACAAGGCTTTTACTAAACACATCGTAGAAGCAATGACGAAAGCGTTAGAAGAAAAGCTAGAACTAGAAATTTCAATTCCTAGAAAATTATATGATGAATGGGAACCCACCATTAAAGTTAAAATTAAAAATTATGAGTGCAATGCTTTATGTGATTTGGGTGCTAGCGTTTCCACAATTCCAAAATCTCTATGTGATGTGCTAGGTTTCACCAATATAGATGAATGTTCTCTTAATTTGCACTTGGCGAATTCTACTATTAAAAAGCCTTTGGGTAGAATTAATGATGTTCTTATTCTTTCAAATAGGAACTATGTGCCCGTTGATTTTATTGTTCCTGATATTGAATGCAATTCTTCTTGCCCCATAATACTTGGTAGACCGTTCTTACGAACTATAGGTGCCGTTATTGATATGAAAGAAGGGAATATAAAATTTCAGTTTCCATTAAAAAGGGTATGGAGCATTTCCATAGGAAAAGAATTAAATCACCATATGAATCAATTATGAGGGCTACTTATAGAATCAACTTGAAAGATGACAATACTTGAAACTATGCATTATGCCTAGCTAGGGGCATAAAACAATAGCGCTTGTTGGGAGGTAACCCAATGAATAAAATAAATTTTTTCTGTTATTGTGTGTTTTTACATTTATGCTACTGGTATGATTATGTTTTTGGGTTTTTAATTAGTTTTTGTGCCAAGTAAAGCCTTTAGGATGATTTGGAAGATAGTATAATTGATGCTGTTTGGAAAACAGAAAGTTTTGCGTCCAGTGCCCGAATTTTGTTTCTGTACTGGAGCGTAAAAAAAATCTGAAATTTTTACACAGTATTTTTATATGAATTTCCCACGTTTTCCTAATTTTTCAGAATTTTTTGAGTTACAAAAGTATGGATTTTAAATAGATTGCTACAGACTGTTCTGTTTTTGACAGATTCTGTTTTTGCTGCACTACTTGCTTGTTTTGATGAATCTATGGATTGTATCGGGGGGTATAAGCCATGGTGAAGTTAGAGTACAGTAGGTATAATGCAAAAATAAAATATGAATGGGTTTGCAACAGTACTTAAAGTAGTGATTTATTTTGTTATATTAACGGATCTCACGAAGGTTTTATTGAGTTTTGTGTGATTGAAGTTTTCAAGTTTTGGGTGAGATCACGATCGATGAAGGAATAAGGAGTAGCAAAAGCCTAAGCTTGGGGATGCCCGAGGCACCCCAAGGTAATATTCTAGGAAGACTCAAGCGTCTAAGCTAGGGGATACCCCGGAAGGCATCCCCTCTTTCTTCTACCAACCATCGGTAATTTTACTTGGAGCTATATTTTTATTCGTCACATGATATGTGTTTTGCTTGGAGCGTCTTGTATTATATGAGTCTTTGCTTTGTTTGCTTTTTAGTTTGTCACAATCATCTTTGCTGAACACACCTATTTTGAGAGAGCCACACGTTCATCATCATTTGTTAGAATACTCTATGTGCTTCACTTAAATTTTTTGAGCTAGGCAGTTGCTCTAGTGCTTCACTTAAATCTTTTTGAGCACGGTGGTGACTATATTTTGAAGAAATAAACTCTCATGCTTCACTTATATTATTTTGAGAGTTGATTAAAATTTTGAAGAAATAAACTCTCATGCTTCACTTATATTATTTTGAGAGTTGATCAAAATTTTGAAGAAATGAATTCTCATGCTTCACTTATATTATTTTGAGAGTTGATTAAAATTTTGAAGAAATAAATTCTCATGATTCACTTATATTATTTTGAGAGTTGATTAAAATTTTGAAGAAATGAATTCTCATGCTTCACTTATATTATTTTGAGAATTGATAAGATTGAAATTTTGAAGAAATATTTGCACTCTCATGCTTCACTTAAATCTTTTTGAGAGTTAATGATAGTAACGGTAATTTGCACAAGATATGAATTTGGTCCCAAAGTGATGAATATTCAAGAGGGATATAATAAAAACTTTCATATAGATCATTGGATATGATAAGTGTGATTCCTTGCAATAGTTTTGCGATATGGAAATGATAATATGTGAGTCATGTTAGTGAGTAATTGTGACTTAGTAAAAATATTAGTGTTAAGGTTTGTGATTCCCTATGCATGCACATCAAGTTAATAGTTATGCAAAGAAATTATATCCTACTTATGGTGCATTATTCGGTATTAGTTATGTTTAATGCATGTTTATGACCGTTTTCGTTTTTTGGTTGGTTGCTTCTCAATCTTTTGCTAGCCTTCATTTGTACTAAGCGGAAATACTGCTTGTGCATCCAAAATCCTTAAACCCAAGTTGTGCCAAATGAGTCCACTATATCTACCTATATGCGGTATTTCAATGCCGTTCCAAGTAAATTTGCGTGTGCCAACTCTAATTTTCAAAATAATTTTTCCGTTTTGTGTGCCCGTACCGCTCATGAAGCGGCAGGGGGTGGCCATTATTTTCCATGCTAGGTGTGTTATTCTCACGATGAGTGTTTATTCACTTGTCGTTGCACGAGAGAATGGTTGGTAATAGGGATGCCCAGTCCCACAATGAAATCAAAATTAATAACAACAAAATTCCTTAGAAAGTGTTGGTATGGAGGGCACCCGTGGATACGGCTAGCCATGGATTGTGAAAGAATGGTGGAAAGGAAATAAACTTTACTTTCTGTTTGGGAGCCACCTATGATGTGTCTAGCATGGAAAATATTGGGAATTCTCGGTCGTTTTCGTTGACAGGAAAAGCATGCCTCTCAAAATATTTTTATCTCTTTAATTTCAGCTTTGAGCTCTCGCACATTTGACAAATCTCTGCTTCCCTCTGCGAAGGGCCTATCTATTTACTTTTATGCAATTTTTATTTTATTTGAGTCTTCATCTTCTCTTACAAAAGCACCAACTAGAGAGCACTATTGTCATACTTGTGCATTGGATGTAGCTAATATTTGAGTGTGTGTCATGAATGGATCAATGATTGAGCATAATGGGCTAGGGATAACTTTCTTTAGCGTTGATATTTTGAAAGACATGGTTTCTTGTTAGCATGCTTGAGTATTTATATTTTCATGTCAAATTATAGACTATTGCTTTGAATCACTCAAGTCCAATGTCCATGTTATAAAAGAAAAGAATATGTGATGAATATGATAGGCAGCATTCCACATCAAAAATTCTATTTTTATCATTTACCTACTCGAGGACGAGCATGAATTAAGCTTGGGGATGCTGATACGTCTCCAACGTATCTATAATTTTTTATTGTTCCATGTTGTTATATTATCAATCTTGTATGTTTTTATATGCATTTACAGCAATTATATATCATTTTTGGAGACTAACCTATTAACTTAGTGCCCAGTGCCAGTTGTTATTTTCTGCCCTGTTTTTGTTTTACAGAAAATCAATACCAAACGAAGTCCAAATGCCACGAAACTTTTTGGAGATTTTTTTTCTGGACAAGATAAACACTAGAAGCTTCGGGAGAAGACCAGACGCCAGAGGAGGTGGCCACGAGCCACCAGGGCACGCCTAGGGGGGCAGGCGCGCCCTGGTGCCTCGTGGGCCCATCCCAGCTCCGTTTGACCTAATTCCACCACTATAAATTCAGGAAAAATCAGAAACCCTCAGGGGAGTCCACGAAATACTTTTTCCACCGCCGCAAGTTTCTGTTCTCGAGAGATCCCATCTGGAGGCCTTCTCCGGTACTCCACTGGAGGGGGAATCGATCACGGAGGGGTTCTACATCAACCTTGCTGCCCTTCCGATGATGCGTGAGTAGTTTACCACAGACCTTCGGGTCCATAGGCAGTAGCTAGATGGCTTCTTCTCTCTTTTTGATCTTCAATACAATGTTCTCCTTGATGTTCTTGGAGTTCTATCCGATGTAATCACTTTTTGCGGTGTGTTTGTTGGGATCCGATGAATTGTGAGTTTATGATCAGATTATCCATGAAATTATTTGAGCCTTCTTTGATCTCTTTTATGCATGATTATTATAGCTTCGTATTTCTTCTCCGATCTATTGATTTGGTTTGGCCAACTAGATTGATTTATCTTGCCATGGGAAGAGGTGCTTTGTAATGGGTTCGATCTTGCGGTGCTCAATCCCAGTGACAGAAAGGGACATGACACGTATGTATCATTGCTATTAAGGGTAAAAAGATGGGGTTTATCATACGTGAGTTTATCTTGTCTACATCATGTCATCGTTCTTAAGGCGTTACTCCGTTCTTTATGGACTTAATACACTAGATGCATGCTGGATAGCGGTCGATGTGTGGAGTAATAGTAGTAGATGCAGGCAGGAGTCGGTCTACTTGTCTCGGACGTGATGCCTATATACATGATCATTGCCTTGGATATCATCATGATTTTTTGCTTTTCTATCAATTGCCCAACAGTAATTTGTCTACCCACCGTATGCTATTTTCTCGAGAGAAGCCTCTAGTGAAAACTATGGCCCCCGGGTCTATCTAAATCATATTACTAAAACCCTAAAAATATTGCTGCCATTTTCTTTTATTTATTTTATTTTGTATTTTTGTTTCTATCTATCTATCTATCACATACAATTTAATCTTGCAATTGACCGCCGAGGGATTGACAACCCCTCGTTTGCGCTGGGTGCAAGGATTTGTTATTTGTGTGCAGGTGCTGCTAATGAGGTGTTGCGTGATTCTCCTACTGGTTTGATAACCTTGGTTTCATAACTGAGGGAAATACTTATCTCTACTGTGCTGCATCATCCCTTCCTCTTCGGGGGAAATACCAATGCAAGCTACAAGTAGCAGGCAGTACACGACGCGTCATGAACCGATCTCGCTCTGTGTGGGGACTGTACGATTTTCGACGTGGGTGCCACATCAATGTTGTGCATGGTATTCAAATTAAACATATGCATGCATGCATCACCTCCATATACATATGTTTGGGACACATGCATGCAGTGGTTGTCTTCGGACAGTACTCTCCCTCGCGTGGTTATCGGCGGCAAGCCTATATATTCATGGGCCCGCGTGGACGTCCATCACTTCGACCGGCATCGAGAGAGGTTACCAGGGTGGATTCTTCTTCTTTTTGGTTCGTGTTACCATGTAGTAGGTCATGGTGATGAGATTCGAGACCTAAGTTTGAGCGCATGCGTACGCATGAATCCCCGTCACCGGCTCGAAGTGGGGTGACATACATAGTACGCGTCGTGGACCCTCGCTCCGTGTGGGGACTTTCCGGTTCCAAAGCACGGTACTATGCCACATCAAAGTTGTGCATTGGGTATTCAAACACACCACACAACACTTCCATACATATGTTTGGGCCACATGCAGGCAGTGGTTGTCTTCGGGCACTACTCCCTTGCGTGGTTATCGGCGAGCTAGCCCATATCTGTGGGGTCGCGTGGATGTCCATCACTTTGACCAACAACAAGAGAGAGGTTATACGACCAAGGTGGATTCTTCTTGGTCCGTGTTACACTACGCCTTGGTGAGATGCCCTCTCCCACCGACTCAAAGTGTGTGTGTGTGTGTGGATGGGGTGGGGGGTACTTCGCACTTCCTGAACCTCCGTGGGGTCGGGGATGTCCGGTTAATTTGCGAGGCACATGTGCCACATCAAAGTTGTGAATTGGGTATTTAAATATCACACCACCCTTTTCATACATATAGTTGGGCCACTCGCAGGTGGTTCGTATGTGGTCTCACGCCCATCTCGCGCCACAAGCACACATTTGTGGGCCCGCACACGGTCCACCTTTGACCGGAAGCGAAAGGGGGGTTTGACCATGATGGACTCCTATAGGTTTAGTGTTGTGGTAGGGTGTGCTATGTCAGACCTAGCTATATGGGGGCATGCATTCATAGCTAGGATTCCCCTCCCGCCGACACGAATTGGGGGGGGGGGGTGGCGGACTAGCAATAATGTGGGCTTTGTGAGACAGGTGCCACATCAAAGTTGTGCATTGGGTATTTGAGCATCAAACCAGCCTTTTCATACATATATTTGGTCCACATGCAAGTGTGTTTGTATTCTGACCCTTTCCCACATTTTTTTGGCCACGCAACACACACGGTTCCCTCAGACTACCCGTGTGCCACGCCCGTGCCCCTGTCACCCACATCAGCACAGTAGATTGGGCTCCACGAGGCTTCCCTCGCAATCTCAAAAAGATCTACCCGCCTGGAGGGTTTTTATGTTTGATAGCACACAATTATTATGTTTTGACCGTGTGCGATGCTGTTTGCCTCCGCCCCCCCCCCCCCCCCCCGCTCCCGCCTGCATCCCTCAAAAACATCTACCCGCGTGGAGGGTTTTTCTGTTTAATAGCACACGGTTATTATGTTCCGACCGTGTGCGATGTTGTTTGCTCCCGCTCCCGCCTGCATCCCTCAAAAATATCTAGCCGCCTGGAGGGTTTTTCTGTTTGATAGCACATGGTTGTTATGTTTGGACCGTGTGCGATGTTTGTTGCTCAATCCCTTCATCCAAATTTTCAGTTGCCTCGGCATTTTACTCCCGCCTAGTAAAATTTTCAGTACCCGCGTCATTTCCTCAAACACCACCTTGCCCCCCCCTCCACACACACACCCCAAAAACTCTGCGCGCGCACACACACACACACACCACCCCTCCCTCGCTCGAGACCCTAGCAAGGTCGCCGTCGCCGCCGCGCCGCCTCCATCATTAACATCTGCCGGTTTGCCCGTGCAGGTTACCCACCGATCTCCATACCCAAGCCGCCCTGAGTTTCTTAGATGACGCTTGCCAAACGCCCCCTTTCCCACAGATCCCCATCCCCCTCCCCCACTCCAGAGCGTCGCAGCCTAAGCCCGGTTACGCTTCCCGTGGAGCCCCAGGAGCTAATGGCCCAAAAGAGGTTTATCGCGGCCTCTTCGTCCGACGTCGGCGAGGTGGCCGCCGAGGAAGCTGATGACGATTACTGGCCGCATGCTCTCAATCAGCGGGCTAGAGTATGCTGGCATGTCACGGACGCCGGCTACGACATCGAGGTCGTCGACAGCGATGGCCTGACGCAGGCTATGTCACAGGTTAAGTGGCCCACCCCCAACCCCTCGGGTTCAACCGCCGTCGATCTCATCCATGGCCCCGCCGCTGATCTCCTCTGTCTTACTGTCAAGAATTTGCCATCCTACATCGCCATCGAGCCCCTTTTGTCATTTCTGAAGGACACGTTCTTCGACGCTGGCTTGGGATCCTCAGCTACCAAGTCAGACCTCATCGACGGCGACCATGAGGAGGGCACCCTCTCCGCATCTTCCAAGGGGAAAGAGCACATCTGCGACATCAGGGAGGGCACCCTACAGCCGTACTCTTCCAAGGGGAAGGAGCCCATCTGCGACAACATGGAGCGCACCCAGAGTCCGCGCTCTTCCCATGCGAAAGAGCCCATCTGTGACAAGTGAGGAAACCTATGATTTGTTTTGCCGTGCCTCTTCACAGGGGGGGACCCATGATTTGTTTTGTCGAGCCCCTTTTGTAGTGAGAATATGTCCAGTTTTAATTGCTGTGTTTGGTTGTTTGCAGCATGCCTTGTTTATTTCAGTTATTCACAGTGTGATGCTCTATATGTGCAACTATTTACTGTGCAGTACAATTTCATCAATACCAGTTTCAACAATACTAATAGGAATGACTATATTTGCTTGCTGTTAAGCCTGTTATAGCTAGCATATGCCTCTTTTAAGGTTTTTTGGTTGTTCGGTTGTTTGTAGTTAGCATATGTCCAGTTTCAATTGCTATCTTTGGTTGTTAGTAGTATGCCTTGTTTATTTCAGTTACTCACAAAGTGATGTTCTATATGTGCAAGTATGAACTGTGCAGTTCAATTTCATTAATACCAGTTTCAACAATACCAATATGAATGACTATTTGGTTGCTGTTAAGCCTGTTGTAGCGAGCATATGCCTCTTTTAACGGTTTTTGGTTGTTCCGTTGTTTGTAGTTAACATATGTCCAGTTTCAATTGCTATCTTTGGTTGTTCGTAGTATGCCTTGTTTATTTCAGTTATTCACAAAGTTATGTTCTATATGTGCAAGTATGAACTTTGCAGTTCAATTTCATCAATACCAGTTTCAACAATACCAATATGAATGACTATTTGCTTGCTGTTAAGCCTGTTGTAGCGAGCATATGCCTCTTTTAACGGTTTTTGGTTGTTCGGTTGTTTGTAGTTAGCATATGTCCAGTTTCAATTGCTATCTTTGGTTGTTCGTAGTATGCCTTGTTTATTTCAGCTATTCACAAAGTGATGTTCTATATGTGCAAGTATGAACTTTGCAGTTAACACACCTTTCCACTTCTTGTTTTGCTGAACTAGCGTGCTTAAACCTGCACACTGAAGCTATCATTTGGAGATTATGTTGTCTACCATGGATATATTTGGTTGATGTTTAGCCTGTTGTGCTTAACATACCTTTCGATGTACTTACACAAGACAATATTGAGAACGACTGCTCTTTTCCATCGAGGTTACTTTCATCCCATGGCTTATATATACTCACTGTTCAGGATATCGGTAGCTGGTACCATATATGCCGGGGGCTGATAAGGGATTAATCGGCGAATCGAACATTTAACTGAATATATTTGTAACCCATTTATCGGTAGGTTAACTAGGGCCATATCTAATATATCTGAGGCTACATAGCAACATGCATTGTACGGAATGTCTAAATATGCAATCCTAGGATACATAGCAACAAGGAAGAGTGTTACCTTAATGTTCTGATGATGTCTAGATATACATAGAAGAGCAGCAACAGCAACAACACAACAGCAGTTAACTGCAGTTAATCGGCCGATATTTGTAACAATGTAATAAACTCCCTCCGCCCCATAATATAAGATGTTAATTCATCCAATATGTGAGTATATTGGATGTAATAAGATCTTATATAATGGGACAGAGGGAGTGTTGTACTACATCATTGTGCAATTGTTGTTTAGCTTCTAATATTAACTTGGTGCTTTTAGGTACATATGTCATTGGTAAAGATCCGCGCTTCGACCCTTTTTGCGTATGGGCCAATGAGATATTCATGAACCAGCATCAAGCGAGGAAACTGATAAAGATTGTTAGTAAAATGGGTCAAAAGATGGCAATTAAACTATTTGTTTACACTTTATCCAAGACAACAGTGAACTGCATGATGGTAAGTAAGAACTCTGCAGCCTTCTTTTTACTGCCCATAATGAGTTGTGTTAGATGACAATGTCTGAATCTTTTTCCTTTGTAGTGGTTCCCAAAGCAGTTTACTCAAGATTACCTCTCAAACTACATGATTGGTGGGCATGCAAAGGTTAAAGTATTTCTACCAGAACACAATGACTATCTAGATGTCGTCATGAAGACAGTGAAGGATGGGCGGTCAGCCATCACAAGGGGTTGGACTAGAGTTGTGCGTGCCTTCTGCATGGAGGAGGACACAATATGGGCATTCCGCTTCACCTTGTTCAGCAATCAGAATGTCTTTCGCCTCTTTCTTTACCGTCTTTAATAGTACAAGTATACAACCCTGGTTCATCATTTTTTATTTGATGCATATGTAATTCTTTTTTTTTTTTGATGTAACTCTTGAACATATGTACCTGTGAATCAAATAATGCATTGGTTGTCGAACATGATGGGTATGAATAAAGTTATAGCCTACTTTCAAATTCAAATTCGGTACAATTTTAAATAGCAGCGATTAAATTAGGGTGAAAATACGTATGTAGGTCATTACGGCGCACACGGTCTGTAAAGCACATAGTGTGTGATATACATCATAATTTGACACGGTTCACAGAGAGGAAACGTGTGCGACCATGCACACAGTTGCCGTTTGCAAAGCGTGTGTGATGTCAGACTATATCACAAACGGTGCGAGCAAACTAAATGTTTATGATAGTCGCCTTATCGTACACGCTTTACAATCATGAACTGTTTCTGATGTCGTACGCATCGTAAACGTTTGCACCACAGAATAGCGTGTGCGATAGTTATCCTGTACGACACTGGTATGACAGTCCGATGTTTCGTAATCCTATCCGACACTCGTACAATGATTAACTAATCTTCTTAATTATATATCGCATACGGTTCGGGAGAAGTGAATGTGTGTGATAGTCTACTTATCATACACGTTTTACAATCATGAACTATTTGTGATGGGGCGCGCATCGTAAACATTGTGCCACAGAATACCGAGTGTGATGGTAATGCGAGCACACACGAGTAGCAAGGATGGAGCATTTGGGATATTCGATAGATCACAAACAGTTGTGTGACGAGTCGTGTTTGGGATAGATCGGGCATCGCATACGCTTAGTTCTGCGAAACGTATGCTTGCGTGCTCCCTATCGCCGACGGTTTCTGGGTCGTGTGGGAAGACCCCCCTATCACACACACATGCAAGGCGACGGTTTAAAACTCTGTCGCGAAAAGGGGTTAAAAACCGTTTGTATAGGAGCTCGTTTGTAACATCCCCAAATCCTAATCACTTTGTTAACCTAGCTAATGTGCCATGTCAGCATATTTTTCATAAATAAAATGCAATTAAAGAAACATTCCAACTCAAATTCAAATTCAAAACACAAGTCAAATTATTACTTCTTCAATTAATTAAACAAAAGTGTTCATAATATAGCAAATAATCCCAAAGCAATTATAAAAATAAAACCAACATTATTTAAATTACTAAATTGACCCTAGCAACCAAAACAGTGGACCAACAGCAATTTATTTGACCTTTTCAATTTCAAAAAAATATTAAAACCATTCCAAATGACCCCAAACTTTTTGTGCCACCCTAGAATGTTGCTAAGTATTTATGGGACAAGTTTCATATGCAACAAAATTCAATTGGTGCGAAAGAAAAATGCAAAACAGAGACTAAAAATAGAAACAGAAAAGAATAATAAAAAAAGCCTAGCGCTACTGTGCCACTGGGCCTAAATGGGCTACAGTGCGGCCTGGCCCAGGCTGGCCGGCCTTTCCTCAACCTCCCGCTAGAGGGGAGGCCATGGCGCACGCGCTGTCCGTCCGTACCGCGGATGCGTGCGTGTCGACCATCCCGCCGTCCCAGAGGTGGATAAGGAACCCCCCTCGACCCCCCTGCAACCCTAGCCCCCAGTTCCGCCACTCCCTCGCCCTCTGGTTCTAGATCGGGCCATCACCGAGCTCCGCCGTCGCCTCGCCCTCGCCGTGCACGTGGCCACCGGCCACCGTTCGCCGTCCGCTCGTGTCCGGGTGGATCGCCGTCGTCCTCTACATCATCTACGCACCACCGTTCGAGCTCGGAGGCTCGGGATCGCCGCCATCGACCCGTCTTCCCCAACTGCGGCCACCGGAGCTCCGCCGCTCGATCTGCACCGCCTCGACCGCCCCCGACCCTTCTGAGCACGCCAACAGCTCCGGGGTGAGCTCCCGCAGCATCTCCCCCTCTCCGTTGGCTCGTGCGCACCCCGTAGGCTTGATCCCCTCGAGTTCTTGCTCCGGCCGCCACTCACCGCTGTCGTTGCTGTCGCCTTAAGCTGTCCCCGCTTGAACCAGGGGCACCACTGGACGCGCGACATCTTGCGTGTCCGATCCATGCCCTCCGCCATTAGAATGGTCGTCGGGGCAGCGGTTCCGACCGTCGCCGCCGCCCTGTAGCTCACCGCCGGCGCGCGCTGGTTTAAACCAATGGGCCCCGGCCGTCAGCAGGTTAGATTAGGGCCTGACCCCTAATTAAACTAACCCTCGCCCCTAACAGCCGCTGACAACTAGGCCCCTTTGTTAATTAACATTTCAGTTAGAGTGTGACACTGACATGTGGGACCCATTACACTGTAGCAATTAATTAAGTTAATAAAACAGCTTAACTGAAATGTCTCTAGGACATGTGGGTCCCACTGGACCTTTGACCGGTCAATATTGACCAGTCAACTGCTGACTGTGCAGTTGACTGGGCCCACTGTCAGCCCCTCAGGCACAATGCTGGGTACACTTCTGTGTACCCATAGCATTTTACTGTTTTATTTCGAAATTAATAATAATTCAGAAAATCCAGAAAATCATTTAAAACTTTGAAAAATCATAGAAAATAAACCGTAACTCGGATGAAAATAATTTATATATGAAAAATGATCAGAAAAATATAACGAATCTGAATATGTCATTTGCAATCATGTTAGAACCCTCTAAGTAGATGAACATGGAACTTTTTGCCTGTTTCTGATAAATGAATAGTGCATGACTGTGGTAAAATAATTCCAAATAAATTCCTAAAACATCTAGAATATTTAGAGATGCATTATATCACCCCTGCATATCGTTTAACCATGTCATGCATATTGTTGCATTTGTGTGCTCTGTTATTTATTCTGTTTCTTCCCCCTCTTCTCTCTGGTAGACTCCGAGACCGCTGATGATCCGGTGAACGTCTACTTCATTGAAGATCCGTTTCTGTTTGCAGAGCAACCAGGCAAGCAAAACCCCCTTGATCATTCCTATATCGCCCATTCTTTCTCTCCCATGCTTGCATTAGATTTGCTACTGTATATGATTGCTCCTATTCTGATGCATAGCCTGATTTTGTAACTTGCTGTTGATACCTTACCTGCTATCCTAAATGCTTAGTATAGGCTGATTAGTGATCCATCAGTGGCCCCACACCCGTGTCCGTGTTGCCCTACTTTGCTACTGGATGACTCGATCAACGTGATCGATATGCAGAGACCGACACAGCACCGCACCCCCCCTTAGTTGTACGACTCTGCAGAGCTACTATCGAGTGCCGATGGTGATACCTCCTACCTCACTCCTGATGATATCTCTGTAGCGTAGCTAGTCGGTTGTGGGTTACCGAGGGTGATTCCTCTTTCACCACCTCCGATGAGGCCTCTGTCGTGCAGCCCCTCAAGTGTGAACCCATCGAGGGTGATTCCTCCAAGTTCACCTTGACGGTTACATCGAGTGGGAATCCATCGAGGGTGATTCCTCGGATTCCCCACGATGTTATGGACACACGGGTACTTTGACCTTCACCTCAGACCATTGTTAAAGACGGGTCGGCTCCAAGAGCACCCGCGAGATAATGTTGAAGTCGGGCCGACCCCAAGGGTACCCGCGAGAGAGTCCTGTGGCGGCTGGCTGCTAGCGGTACCACCCAGGATGTGGTGGTAGCTCGGGACTTGTCCCGACAGCCGACACGGAACTTGCACTGTAGTCGGAGCGACAGGGCATGCGGAGACTACCTAGGAGAGAGGTGGGCCTAGTCCCTGGTCGTGGTCCGCGAGATACCTAGTCGGAGCGGCCGAGGCACTGGTCGTCTCCGCGAACTCCTAATAATTCACTAACAGATTTGGGTATTTGATCTGAGTTGGCCACTAGCCTATACGCACTACCACCACGTGGGATAATGGTTTAATGGGGCCCTCGGCGCCGTATGTATCAGCCGAAAGCTCTGTCAGACGTCCAGTTCAGCATTGCGGCACGGCCGGGTCGGCGCCCCAGAGGAGGTGGCCTGGAAAGCCCTGCTCGCAACGACCCAGAGTGCAAAGGGCGATGGGCCCAAGACCCCTGAGCACTTAGGATGTCGACCGGCGGGGACCTCTCTGCGGAGCCTAGGTAGGACTACGTCGTGTCGATCAGCCGAGGCTTGGCATGACCGAGAAAAGTGTGTTTGGCCAGAGTTAATCGAGCGTGTTGGGTAACAGTAGTGCACCCCTGCAGGGAAGTTATCTATTCGAATAGCCATGTCCACAGTAACAGGACGCGCAGTGTTGTATCCCGATCTACTACAACTTGAACTGAATACATGTTACTTTAATTAATATGTAAGCTCCGGGATCGCTTTTTCGCAGGGAGTCGAGGAAGGATCTCTGGGCTTTGCTACTACATACTTACTGTTTTATTATATGCTGCTAATCTGCACTCTTCTAATGCTGCAAGACGCTGTAAGATGCTAGTCTTCGATAGGCTAGGCCTTCTCTCTATTCTGGCAATTCTGCAGTCCAGTCCACAGATACAGCCCCTTCCTTTTGTACCGATGCATAATTAGCATAGTTCTGATATAAGTCTTGCGAGTACTTTGGATGAGTACTCACGGTTGCTTTGCTACCTCTTTTTCCCCATACCCGACTGCTGCGATCATATGACGGAGCCCAGAAGCCAGAGATCCCCGATGGTGCCTATTACTACGTGGAGACCGACGACCAGGAGTAGATAGGAGGCTCCTAGGCAGGAGGCCTGCGCCTTTTCGATCTAGATGTCATTGTTTTGCTCAGCCTTCTTAAGGCATCCTTTGTCTAATTATGTCTGTACTCAGATACTAATGCTTTCGCTGACTCTTGTGTAACTCGAGCTTATGTATTCGAGCCCTCGAGGCCCCTGGCTTGTAATATAAAGCTTGTATTATTTTATTTTGTGTCTAGAGTTGTGTTGTGATATCTTCTCGTGAGTCCCTGGGCTTGATCGTGCGCATTTGCGTGTATGATTAGTGCACGGTCGAGTCGGGGGCGTCACATCGTTGTACCCGTGTCTATTCATATGTATGAAATACATATATGAAATACGTATGTGGAGTTCCCTAGAATTTCATGTGATCCAGTAAACAGAATATAGATTCCATGATTGCTAGATCGATCCATAGGGATTGATGAAGAGTGAGCTGATAATGGAATTTTTCTTTGATAAACAGGAAACTTAAGATTAAGATGCTCCGGAATGGAAACGAGAGAATGTCCACAATACCCGGATTTAGTCAGATCCAATTCGAGGGATTTTGTAGGTTCATTAATCAAGCCTTGGCAGAAGAACTTGACAAGTTTCCAACAATTAAAGATCCAGATCATGAAATTGCATTTCAATTATCTTTTTTGATTGGAATTCTTCTCCTAGCTCGACCTACTCGCGAGATGTTAGCCTTCAGCCTGATTACATAAAGCATAGCACTTCTGATCGATTTGAATATTCCATTCCCTATTTCCTTGAGCGCTTTCACCATTAACCCATGGGTGCCAAGACTGTCGTGGTTTTGACACGGCAGATGCCCTTGTGAAAGGACTTAGAGATGAGGCCATCGCACGAGTGAGGAAGCTTAGCGGGGTTGAACGGAAACGAGAAGACGCCGGGTTACCCAGGTTCGGCCCCTCACGGTGGAGGTAAAAGCCTACGTCCTGTTTGATTATATTGCTATGGTTCTTGATTACAAGGATGCGAATTCGCTAACCTAGCTTTCGATGAGATTGCAACTTAGTCTTTTTCGTACAGGTGCTCCCCTTTATATATACAGGTGGAACCCTAGATTACATGAGAGTCCGGATCGTCCCTTGACCCGCCTCCTACTCTTTCCTACTTGTTCTCCAAGACGGTCTTCTTACTACTCATCTTCTCGTGAGCCGGCCCACTGCTTAAGCCGGCCCATCCTTGCCAGGCCTCGTTAAGCCGGCCCACCTAGAGTCCATCAGCCCCGCAGTGAGTTGACCCGCTGAGCTTGCGTTATGGCCGGGTTAACACCCTGCCGGGTCTATATGCTAGTATACATCCCCAACAAAGACCACCCCCCCGGCTCTTTCTTCTTCTAGTTCATATAATAGAACACAAGGATTGAACCTACTTTGCTTTAAGTCTGTTTACTTTTTAACGCCGTCTACGGAGAGACAAGATGAGAGAGGAGAGAGGGATTGATACTATAATAGCATGGAACAATCAAAAATTATAGATACGTTGGAGACATATCAACGGCCCGAGTTGATAGTTGGTAGCAGCTCCTAGCAGAACGCGCCAACTCTTATGCATGCATAAAGTCGTTTGACGAACCTTGACAATGTGTCATATGTAACATTTCTTTTGCCTCATGATATATGTTGTCGAGCTCAAGGCGAGTACTTGTCACCTTGTTGGTAGCTCGACTTCTCTTTTCAAAACCGTGATACAAATTCCCGAAACGGGTTAACACTTAGCCCAAGCCGCATGTCCATGCTTTCTGAATCTGATCACTCAAGAGGGCCCGGATAATATCTCTTCTAGTAGGAGGGGCAATTCCCATCTTGGTCAACCATGTCTTGCGACATGTCTCATGACTCACCCGAAAACTACCGTTATAACTACCCAATTACGGAGTAGCGTTTGATAGACACTAAGTGAGTCGGTCCTCATCCCGAGAACATGCGAGGTCCTCAATTCTAGGACATGGCATATATATTATACTTGAGACTAACAGATGACCATATCTCGTGGCGTCTCAAAGTGGACCTGTCCGACTCGGTGATCTTCGTCCCCGAGTCCATACTATCGGTTAGCATCTCTGTGTCCATGACTTGTGAAACATAGTTACCAACCGAATCGTATACTAGTCAAATGATATTTGTCCTCGTAACCTTATCAACTGGGGACGATTAGAACAATCATCATACAATACATAATCTCACAGACAAGTCACATACTTACTGATACATATCAATGATGAAGTTCAAGGACGATACAAATAACTCATGAATACATAGGGAAACAACATCATCACATGATTGCCTCTAGGACATATTCCAACATATAAAGAACTCAATACACTACACAAGTGCTTCGTGACATTAACATAGAACCATGAAATCAAGTACGTCGAGGGGGGTAGTTTGGCGAGAAAATTCGCTGGGCATCCCGGCCTAAACCAAAAGTCGCTGGTCTACTTACGACACCACTTCAACACTTCGATTTATGTGAGTACCAACTTAAGTTCCCAACTTTTAGTTTATTAATGAAAGGAAGGCTTAGGTACAATCAGCATGAATGACATCTTTCAAGTACTGGAGTTCTTCGCTGGAGCACTCGGACTGTATCTGGTGGTTGCCGATCAGATCCC
The DNA here is from genome assembly GCA_039707655.1 of Elymus sibiricus. NCBI lineage: Eukaryota > Viridiplantae > Streptophyta > Magnoliopsida > Poales > Poaceae > Elymus > Elymus sibiricus. The sequence continues at coordinate 194,627,496 of CM077672.1, forward strand.
CTGGTCATCTTCTAGGGTGGAAGCTGCCTCTTGGACTCGTATCCACTGTTATATCCATCAATGAGTTTGAGGAGCAGCCAAATGTGGCCAATCCAGCCATCGCTTGGTCCTCCTCTTCAGTCATCATGGTGACAGTGCCGAAGAAGGAGGTGAGGTCGCTTCATGCCATCTTTGATCTAGGGCTCCATGGAGGATTGAAGCTGGCTTCTTGGTGCGTCTACTTCCATCTTCTTCATCTACACCGACCTCGGCGCCGATTGGATCCAGTCGGCTTAGCCTAAGCCGACAGGTCCCGCTGCTACAGTAAAATAGAAAAAAAAATAGAAAAAAGTCAAAAAAATCTGAATTTTTTTTGTGTGAAACATTAATGTTTTCCCCACATGCCTGCAAAATTTCATCACCAGATGACATTCGTGGAAAACGTGGCAAAAAAAACAAAATCGATGCTACTTTTTGGAGCATCGATTTTGTTTTTTTTGCCACATTTTTCACGAATGTCATCCGGTGATGAAATTTTGCAGGCATGTGGGGAAAACATCAATGTTTCTCACAAAAAAAATTCAGAATTTTTCGATTTTTTTTGCTATTTTTTTCGTTTTTACTGTAGCAGCGGGATCATGTGAGCTCGGGAGCAGAACTGCGTTATGCCCATCATCATGGTCACTATCCCAGTTGGATTCAGACATAGACATATCGGACGTACTAGAAGCTGATCATCCGGCGACCAGACGACCCGTGATGTCGGCATCACGCCGGGCGACATCTTCGTCACGCTCACCGAGATCATCCAGAAGGCCCTCGCTGCTGCCTACTACCCGGCAAAGATAATCGGGGCCATCGTCGAGCTCCTCCTCAACTTCTTCGCCCTCAACGGAGGCCTGCTCGGCATCGTATGGAACATCATCAGATGTACGTATTCACATATATTAACCATCTTGATCCTAACTAACTCATGCACTATCAACTTGAAATGGGAGCATAACACAAATTGAGACGAATATGTGTACATGTGCACGACGCCAAGCTGATGATCGACTTCAGTTTAGCTGAACTTGATTTAATTTGAGTCACAAAATAAATTTACTATGTACAAACATGTGACGTGTTTATAATAACTATAATCAAGTAAATAAGTAAAGGACCAACAAATTGACGACGTCCATATATAAAGGTATGGAACCATGTATGAAAGGATAATGACTGCATGAGGTAAGTTTATGTACATGGACGACCCAGAACGACATGTGTGATCCTCTCTCTCTCTCTCTCTCTCTAAATTATATTGTTGAATTCGTATTTGAATGTAGTTTTCAATGATAATATTTTTGCTACGTATAACTTATAATTTATTTTTTAAGTCACGGCTAAAATATGACCTAAAATATGAGTGGACTAGTAAACCCGGACGGAGGTAGTAAAATGCTAAACTTACTGGAGATTGGATTACTAACCACCCCCAACCACCCCTCCAAACCAACCCCCACCAAAAAAAATTCACTGTTACTGCCAGGAATTTGATTTTACATGAAGATTTGTGCAGGGTTTTTCTTTTTTTTCTTTGATTAATTAAATTATGTAGAAGTTAGATGAGACTTTCTTAGTTCTCGTCTAGATGGTAATTAACAAATTCGTTATTGTTTGGCAAACTAGTAGGGATTTTTTTTTCCAACTGCATACCAATATTTTCTTCTAAGCCATGTAACCATGTATATTAGCAGACAAATTTAAAGTTTGAATGAATATCCAAGGAGCATTACATTTATTTATCTAATAAGTTTATGTGTGCGGTGATTTGCAGTTCAATTTCGTGGGGTTCTACAATGTTTTTTTTTGCTACGTTTTCCACGAATGTCATCTGGTGATGAAATTTTGCAGGCATGTGGGGAAAACATTAATGTTTCACACAAAAAAAATTCAGATTTTTTTGACTTTTTTTCTATTTTTTTTCTATTTTACTGTAGCAGCGGGACCTGTCGGCTTAGGCTAAGCCGATTTTTTTCTATTTTACTGTAGCAGCGGGACCTGTCGGCTTAGGCTAAGCCGACTGGATCCAATCGGCTTAGCCTAAGCCGATTAGTGCCTAATCCACCTCAACAGCAGGGATTAGCATCTAGTCGGCTTAGGCTAAGCCGACCGGACCCTATCAGCTTAGCCTAAGCCGACTGGACCCAGTCGGCTTAGCCCCAGCCGACTGGGTCATATTTTTGAAAATTTTCAAATTTGTATATTATTTCTGTAATTTATAAAAAAAATGTATTATTTAAAAAAAATTAGCAAGGATCGTAGACGTCTCGTTGTTTTGTTGGCAAAGGCCATAGCGTCTCGGCGATGTTGTCGGCAGCTTCTCGGCCCGGTTGCCATCAGGTTGGTTGGATTTCAGGAGGACCTGGTTGTAAATTTCTGTTTTATTGGGGTCCTTTGTGTGGAGTTGTATCACTTTCGATAATAAGTCCCTTCCCGTGTTAAAAAAGAGAGAGTAGGCAGGCGGGCTTGTTTGTGCCTGTGCGTGCGGGGGGCTCACGTCTCCGGCCTCGGGCGTCGCTGTTGCTCCTCGCGAGCGCGCTGCCGCCGGCCGATGACATGTGAACTCGTCGCCATCCCCGCACCGCAACACGAACCAGAAAAGGAAGCTTTGGCGCCGCGCTCCTGCTCGCGACCCCCCCTGAACCCCAACAAAACCCAGGCAAAATCGAAACCCTCGCCACCCAAATCACACCCAAACCCTCTAGCCGCTTCCCAATCCCCAGCTCCCGACTGCCCCTCCGCTCCCGATGGCCGACGCCGCCCCTCCCTCGCCCGCGATGTTGCCGCCCTCCGATTCCGACCTGCTCCTGCCGCCCACCGACGCCCCGACCCCCGAAGCCGCCGCCAGGACCCCCAACCTCCCCGACACCCCCGCCTCCGCCGCGGATCCCGAGACCCCCTTCTCCGACGCCGCCACCGCCTCCGACGCCGACGTTTCCGCCGTCGCCCCGCTCTACGCGGCGGCCGTGGATGACGGCGAGGACGACGGGATCAACGACCCCTCGGGCGCCGCCAGGAAGCACATGACCCTCGCGCCCCCGGCCCCGCCGACCAAGAAGTCCAAGAAGAAGGGCGGCAACTGCGTCTGGACCAGGCCCAACTCCCGCAAGGGGAAGAAGAAGGCCAAGCCGCCCGGCCACGCCGTTGCCGGCGGCGCCGGCGCCAGCGGAGGCGGCCGCCCCAGGCCCTCCTGTGGCGAGGACGAGTTCCTCCTCACCCCGGCACCCCGCCTCGCGGCCGAACGCAACGACGACGGCCCCGAACTGCCTGTGCTCCTCTCGCGTGTCTACAAGTCCGAGAAGATCGAGGTCTCGGAGGATCGCCTAACCGCAGGCAGCACCAAGGGCTACCGCATGATACGTGCCACCCGTGGCCTTGCATCCGGTGCTTGGTATTTTGAGGTCAAGGTCATGCACCTTGGTAGCTCCGGCGCCACCCGTCTCGGCTGGGCCACCAACAAGGCTGACATCCAGACACCTGTGGGTTGCGACAGCTTTGGTTTCAGTTACCGCAGCGTCGATGGCTCCAAGGTGTACAAGGCCTGGAGGGACAAGTACGCCGATGAAGGGTATGGTGAAGGAGATGTCCTGGGCTTCTACATTTCTCTGCCTCAGGGCGAGCTGTATGAGCCCAAACAACCTGACCTGGTTAAGTACAAGGGGATGCCTTTCCATGCACAAGGTCTGAAGGATGAGAAAAAGACGCCGGATCCAGTTCCTGGTGAGTAATCTTTCTTAAGGTTCCTCTTCATATGTTCATTCTTTATGCTAAACTGCAGAAATGGAGTACTTAGGTTTTAGGATAACATATTCAAGAGAGTAATTCTTCAATGTGAATATATGGGCTACTTGATTTTGTATGTATGTTAGTTATGCATACTAGAAAAGTTTATAGATCATCGTATGCAGCAATTATGCACTTATGTTATTTGTCCTTTGTCCTCGTACTGCCCATGCTTCACAACTGCAGCAGCAGCTACGACGCCCCTTTTTGAAATGGGTGCATTCTGTCTTTTCAACCTTATGGCTTATGCAAGTTCCAAATACCTGTGTGTGGGATACTTATATGTGTTCCAAATCTCCATTGCACATGCTCGAACTTACGACCCGTTTGGTTCTGCGAATTTGGTGCGGTTTCCGATTCCCATGCTTTCCGGAACTGTAGAATGCGTTTGATTCGCATACTACGTCTTCCGTAGCAGCGATTTCCAATGCACTGTTTCGCAAAGTTGAAACCAGCCGAGCGTAAGGTGATTAGGAAACCGGATGAGACCGAACGAACCAAACAAAGCCAGTATCCCGTAAACAAGAATCGGAAGCCGCGCTTACCCATACCGAAACCCATTACGTTACCTGACCAGGAACCAAATGCGTTGTTAGTTTCATTTCACTCACTCATATTGTGATATTTACCATACATAGTCACCTAGTCAACCTAATAGGTGTTATTATTTCCTTTAGAGTATGTGTTGTAGGGTGGAGACCCTAAGGGAAGATCTTTTCACACTTGGAGAGGGAAAAGGGCAAATTGAGAGAAGAACACAAGAACAAACACTCAATCAACAAGATCTAATCACACATGTGCTAGATCCACATACACATAAAGGGATACAAGGGTCCAAATCCAACACAAGAAGGTAAAGAGGGTAACTAGTTCATCCCAACCCTTGAAGGAGTTGAGGTCTTGATGATCCTATGATGGGGATCCTTCCTTAGAAGGGGTCTTGAATCCACTAAGGGATCTTCTCCTAGGAGGTCTTGATCTCCATGGGAGAGGGTAGAGGAGCACGGGGTCCTGGAGGCCCGTGCGCACGGGGTGTCCAGAGAGTTTCTGGATAGGCCGTGCGCACGGGGTCCGGGAGGGCGGTGCGCACGGGGTCTTCTGATCCGTGCTTCTTCTTCCTGCTGCTGGACTCCTCCTTCCTTGCATTCTCCTCGATGATGGTGTACATGTCCTCTTGAGCTTGGACTCCTCGATGAATGTGTAGCTTCGCTCACACCTATGTATGCACACGAGAGAGGGTCAAGTAGTATACCATCCTCGAAGGGCACAAGTGGACACATGTAAAGGAGATGATTCACCTTTGTATAGATGAAGGAGATGTCGCACGTGTCACTTGGCGAACGGACTCTTGACATGGTGATGTCCGTAGGATACTCCGCATCATCCCCTCCCCCTTGGAAAAGATCCGACCTTGGATCGAAATCCAAATCACCATGGGAAAGAGATGACGTCGCCGTAGAAAGGTGGACGATCACCAAGCATTCGTCATCGGGAAGCTCGAAATTGGCACTCTCGAATGTCGCACCATCATGTAATTCCTTGAAAAGGAGCAAAGACAACAAACACTTGGAAAAATGAATGTGGTTAGCGTTAGTGCAAAACCAAACATTCAAGTGGTGATTCATCCAACAAGTGGCGTCATCATGCATAGCATATGGTGTGACAAAGGATTGTGACATGGCATGTAAGCACATAAATAGAGCACAATCAAGGTCATAGCAAGCATGCATCACAAGTGAGATGTCCAAGTCTCCAATATCAATAAGCATAGCATGGTTGCACTCACTACAAGTTGATATGAGAGATGCAACTAAAGGAGACAAGGGACAATGATCATGATAAATCATGTGAGAGGCAAGAACATATATGCCATCAACCCAATGAAACGAGCAAGTATGATCATGGGTGATGCAACAAAGCAATCAATCATAGTGATCAAGTTATGCAAGCTAGTAGTGCGAAGATGCAACATACTAGAGGTCATCATAGAAATCATGTCATGTGTGCAAATAGTAGGCATACATAATGCACATGACATATCACGAGCATGAGAAAATGATATGAGCAAAGTAGTATCATTGTATTGGCAATAGCAACAAGGATCTCCACCAAGCATGCAAGTACATATAGAAATAGTTGAATGGTGAATCATGAGTAAATGCAAGCAAGGGTCACAATTGCATGGCAAAGGCTTAGAAGGAGGCATATCATGCAAAGTGAACACGGTAAAATGAGCATAAGGTGACAAGTGGTAAATAGCCCATAGCCGTGTGAGAGCCAAGTAGAAGTAATGCGCGTAGTCCTTGCGTGAGGGAAATGGTTGGGTAAGCATTCCAAGCAATCCCAAAGCATCGTTGCTCTCAAGAGCTCGTTTCGTCAACTCATGAGATTGAGAAGTTGACAAGTATTCGTGAGTACCTACACAAAACAAAGGCAAAGGGAAAATTGTGTGTGCGTGGTATATGTACACATCATCCATTATGATGCGCACGTGCATGTGTTGGTTAGCACAAAATATCCAATGCTCAAATAAATGAGATGCATGATATAGAAACATGTCATCCATCATGATTGGTTTGTTGTTATGTATAGCATAATGGAGACTCAAGGTGTGTAATGCATCACTTGAAACATCTATAGCATTGTTATTCATGATATGCGGATGGTGCACACAATGGATGTAAGCATGCGATCTACAATCATTTTCATGGCATGGCATAGTAGATGAATTGCACAAATTGCTCAAGGGAAGCATAGCAATATCATCGCAAGAGAAACAAATTCCAATGACCATGATCTTGTCATCTATGCCATTAGTGCAAATGGGATTGATTTTAATTTGATATGCATAGTTACTACGGTGAGCTTGTAATGATGCAATATGGGAAATCTCACTCATAGCATATGACAAGTTTAATGGATTGTCAAACATGACGTGACCAATAGAATTTTCACAAGATATCCTATGGAGCATAACATCACAACTAAGTAATTCGACATGCTCATCATCATATTCATCATAAATGGGTGGCATATCTAAGCATGTAGAAGACATAGCATGTGGTGAATCCATAGGGTGATCAACATCATGCAAGTAATCGATGTCAAGATGGTCCACTAGTGGGACAAGCGAAGCACCTTCACCTATGTTACCTTTGGAGCTCCACTCATGTGGTGTAGGTGAGGTGGCAAAAATCAAAGCATGATCAACATTGTCGTCTTGATGGAACCATGTGGGGGGTGCATCATCGTCCACAATGGCCATCGTATTGCCTATTGGAGGCATGGAGTCGTCGAGGATTGGCACTTCGTCTTGTAGGAGATCTAGCACCAAACAAGAAAACACACTCGGAGTAGAGGGTAAGTCGTTAGAAATCATAGTGGCCTCACGTGCCCTATCAACTACCTCACTCACTAAAAGTGTTGTGACTCACTCACTCCCGCTAAGATGCTCTCACTCATATGGTTGGTCGAGTCACTCAAATGGTGGTGATGGCTCTCAACCTCACATAGGATATGCGGCATGTACTCATGTGTGGGGCTAGTGGTGGTCACTCTCATCCTCTCATAGGAAATGCACTCAATGTCACATATGGTGGAGTCACTCATCTCACTCATGTGGTGGTGGCTCTCCTCACATGGCAATTGGGTCATCTCGTCATATGTGGGTGTCGGAGAGATGTAGGTGCAAGCGTCTCCATACTCAACTTCTTTCGCCGCCTCGGTTGTGGGAGTAGTCCCATGGTCAACCTCCTCATCCATAACGCCTCCAAAGATGAATGCCATAGGATGTGGCAAATCATCGCTCTCCTCCGAGACCAAAGAGAGGGTCTCATGTGCGGTCTCGTAGCTTGACTCGGAGTAGGAGTCCCATGTGGGCGTCGTCTGCATGTCGTCGAAGAGGTTCGTTCGTGTCGCCGTGGTCGAAGGGGATGGCCCATGCTCGACCGTCTTGTCGCTGTCTTGTAGGAGGCCCATATGAAGTGGCACCTCGTTGCTCGTCTCCATGACCGAAGGGAATTTCCCATGCTCGGCCATCTTCCTTGAGGGGCTTCCGAAGATGGAAGGGTCACCCTCGCTTGTACTTGGTCGCCTTGGACTTGGTGCCGAAGCTTCGTCTAGGTGGTGGTCGTCTCGCGATCTTCTCGTAGCTTGATGTAGAGCTTGTTGGAACTTGTTGGTGTTCGCATCGTGAGCGTCTTCATGTTGATGGTGACGTTGCCACGCTTGACCTTGATGTCGATGGTGTGCGATGTCTTGAAGATGAGGACGTGGTCGAAGTGCGCTTGCGTCGGTTGGGCGCTTCGAAGATGTGCTACTTGGTCGCCGCCGCCTTGAAGATAACGAAGGGGAAGAAGACTTGTAGTTGACCAACACGTGTCGGATGTCATCCATGTGTGCGTCCAACTTGTTGTCGATGTAGTCTCTTTTCCGCGCTTCGGAGGTTCGTATGTCGGTGGCGAGGTTCTCGATGCGTTCTCGCAAGGCATGTTGTGCACCTTGCATTTGTCGTTGTAGTCTGTAGCGGGGCGTTTTGGTGTTGTAGGTGTTCACGCCATCGTTGTCGTCGAAGACCGGAGATGATGTGCTTGGCCTATTCATCACAAGACTCGAGCAAAAGTGAGTGGAAGAAAGGGAAGAACTAGACCAAATGTACCTTTCCAATGTTGAAGATGGATCAATGATCACCCAATATGGTATTATGGAAATAGCACAATTGGTACCGGATCTTGTCAATTCTCACACCTACACAATAAAGCTTATGGAGTAGCTTGGTGAGGATAGTGGCACAAAATTTAATGCAATTGTTAGCAAGAGTCAATAATGTTGAAAAAGATTCACAAATTCACAAGTAAAACAAGTAGACCACTAGCAATGAATGGCACACGGAAACACACACACGGATAGATAGATAGATGGGGTTGTGCAACCAAGGAATGAGCTCAAAATGTGATATCCACGGAAAATGCTCGTGTTGCACAACTCTAGAGAGACGCTAGCACGATTGCACTATTGGGCGTGATACGAACTTGTGCACAACCTATAGAAACAAAACGTGTCGACTTCTATCCCAAGTATGCTATGTATGTATGGTTCCCGGTGAACTTGCACACGATGATCCAAGATGATCAATGATGTTGATATGCTATGCAATGTGGCGATGCTATGGCTATTGTTCACAAGCTCTTTGCTTCTTCTTTTTTTTTTTTTTGCTTAAAAGGTTTTTTTTATGGCCACTATGCGAAATGCTCAAACCAATATAGCAATTTTGTATATGCGGGAACAATTGATGACACAAGAGATGATACGATGATATATGCACGCAATGATAGCTATGCGGAACGTGTATCACTAAAGTGCACAAGTAGCGTTGCCCGGCAATACTCAACGGCTAGTCTCGGTAGGCAAGTGACGCAAAATTGGCTCGGGGGTTAACAATGCAATGGCAAGGAGAATGTACAAAGATGTCGTCGAGGTTACCGTCCGTGGCGAAGTTGAGTTGCGGTGTTGTCGATGTCGAACCGTTCCTAGTTAGCCGAAACACCCTAGGAAACGGAAAAACCGCGAACTCAAAATCTCAAACGGCAAATGTCAAATGGTGGTAGCGGAATGCGGTGGTGGTTTGGAAGTTGGCAATGAGGAAGTGGAGTTGAAGTCACCGTCCCTAAGTAGCCGAAACACCTTAGGAGACACAAACCTACAACTCAAACAACCTCAAATGCAAAGGGGGGAACAAAATGGGTTATGTTGCGGAAGTCGGTGGTGGTATTGCGGAAGTTATGGTGGAGGGCCTAGGCAAACTTGCCAAAATTCCAAAAATTTGATGGAGTCAAATGGTGTTGGAACCTATCTAGATGGATGGTGGATGTCAATAGCTACTCAACGAGCTAAAGAACTCCGAAATCGGACTCCGGGTGTAAAAGTTATGGCCGAAATGGTGAAGGAGCGGTGGCTGGGCTGGGGGGGTCGTGCGCACGGGGGTAGGAGCCCTTGGGCACGGGGTCCCGTGCGCACGGTACAAGGCCGTGTGCATGGGGTGTCCAGAGACTTGTCGGGGGCCGTGTGCACGGGGGTGGCAGAATTTCGCGATTTGAAGCTCAGATCTGAAGAAAAATTGGGTGGATTTCGAGGTGGGGAAAGGGGTGGAAGGTTGGGGGAAGCTAGATCCACTTGAAAAACTTCGAATCCATGGATCAAAATCAACAAAAATCATCAAACCAACAAATCACAAAAAAAATTGGTATGGCTATTTTTGGTGGGGATTTTCGAAATTGGACAAAAACAAGCAAAATTAGGCTAGCAAGTGGGGGGTAGGGACTCCAAGATGTGAATCAACCTAAGCTCTGATCCAAGATGTTGTAGGGTGGAGACCCTAAGGGAAGATCTTTTCACACTTGGAGGGGGAAAAGGGCAAATCGAGAGAAGAACACAAGAACAAACACTCAATCAACAAGATCCAATCACACATGTGCTAGATCCACATTACACATAAAGGGATACAAGGGTCCAAATCCAACACAAGAAGGTAAAGAGGGTAACTAGTTCATCCCAATCCTTGAAGGAGTTGAGGTCTTGATGATCCTATGATGGGGATCCTTCCCTAGAAGGGGTCTTGAATCCACTAAGGGATCTTCTCCTAGGAGGTCTTGATCTCCATGGGAGAGGGTAGAGGAGCAAAGCTATCTCTAGATCATGTCATGCACTTTGCTAACCCTAACAAATGACCTAGGTATGAAATATATAGGTGGATGGAGGTAGGGGACGAGTGGAAGGGCAAAAGGGGCAACCCACGGCTAGCTCGCAGGCAGGCCCGTGCGCACGGGCTAAGTTAGCCCCGTGGGCACGGGGGTCCCATGTGCACGGGGTCCTGGAGGCCCGTGCGCACGGGGTGTCCAGAGAGTTTCTGGATAGGCCGTGCGCACGGGGTCCGGGAGGGCCGTGCGCACGGGGTCTTCTGATCCGTGCTTCTTCTTCCTGCTGCTGGACTCCTCCTTCCTTGCATTCTCCTCGATGATGGTGTACATGTCCTCTTGAGCTTGGACTCCTCCTTGATGAATGTGTAGCTCCGCTCACACCTACGTATGCACACGAGAGAGGGTCAAGTAGTATACCATCCTCGAAGGGCACAAGTGGACACGTGTAAAGGAGATGATTCACCTTTGTATAGATGAAGTAGATGTCGCACGTGTCACTTGGCGAACGGACTCTTGACATGGTGATGTCCGTAGGATGCTCCGCATCAGTATGGAGAGGCATTTGATGCAGAAGCATGATAATGTATGCAGCATACTGTCTAGCATTTAGATGTGAAATGGCATATTCTAAAATGCAGCAGTTGCAATTCATACAAGTTTCTCAATTCTTATGTGAAATACCAAATTAGTTTTTGTTAAGGATGGTGTATATTGTTTCAGACGTCAAAATGTAAAGCTCTCAATGTCCATGTTCCATGAAAAGCTTTGCAATTCTGACCCTTGCTGCCCCCTTCTGCACAGTGGACTCCACTACTTCCCACCCCTTCATATGAATGTATCATCTGCTTTTCCGGCAGATCATAGTTATGCTGGTTGGGTTGCTTCTGCACATTCTGATTCTCAGTCAAAACATGTCTTCGGTAGCCCATTGGTATGAATTCAAAGTTTATGACGTTGTGGTTAATTTCTTGTTCATGCATTTTGCATATCTAGTCTATCATAGCACCTTCATGTCTTGCATCATTAGTGAAATCAGAAATTTGATTGTAATGTTTACAAGGATTTAGTTACCCTATTGTAGCTCTGATTGAGATTTTTCAATATTGGGGTGTTCAGTACATACAGTCAACAGACCCTATAAGGAAGGTGTTTCCTTGGTGTTTTTGCATTTTGAAATCAAGGATCCCAGCTATTGTTGTCTTGCCCTTGCATGTCACTTCCTGCTTCCAACTTCTCCAAACTCTATTCATAGGGCCTGTTGTCTACTTATTGACTTCAATCTAACTGCAAATGTAGGAAGTGAGATAGTTTACTTCAAGAACGGGGTATGCCAAGGCACGGCCTTTGAGGATATTCCTGGAGGGCGCTACTACCCAGCTGCATCAATGTACTCACTGCCTGATGAGCCAAATTGTGAGGTCAGGTTCAACTTTGGGCCTGATTTCATGTTCTTCCCTGAAGAGTTCGCAGGCCGTCCTGTCCCTCGGCCAATGAGCGAGGTACCTTACCAGGCATACGAGCTGAAGAATGAGGGACCTGCTGAAAATGGTAATGCTGAAAAGGCTGGTTAGTGTAGTTATCGTGCTGTTTTCATTATTCTGTCGAACATACCCATGGAGTCCACGTAGCTGGTTTATTTAGTGCTATGGCGAAAGCTTACTGACGAACTTACCTTATCCTAGTTAAAATGCAGCAAACTGGCTGACGGCTGCTGCTGGTTTCTTGATTATTATGGCGAAGCTTACTGAACATATTTTAGTGCGTCCTAGTTAATTAAAGTACAGCAGACATGTTGATGGCTGTAGCCTGTTTATTAATTACATTGCGAAGTTTATTCATCAATATATATTTATCTGGCTAGAATGTATGATATGGTGCTGTACCAGCTTTAGGACCAGAGTTATGAACATACCGATTTGCGAAAAAAGCTTCTGGAGCGTTGTTTGGAACACGTGGAATTTTCTTGATTTCTGCACGAATTGGATTTTTCTTCTTGTGAAATTTCTGTGTTCTAGATGAAGCGGGTGCTTGTGGGTCAGCAAGCAGTTTTGTCTATCCGCTTACCACTTAGTTCTCCACGTATGACAATTCAAAAAATATGTTTTTATTTAGCTTAGCATTGTGTTCTAAGCTTGGCGGGCTAAGTTGCATTTATCATATCCCTTGGATCTTGTTCAACAGAGCTCCTAAAACAGATCTTTATATAGTGGTTTCTTTCAAAACATTTCTCTATTTATTTTTCTTACTCTTGCAGGGCCCAAGCGCAGCGCGTGAACTTAGGGCTCCTTTGGTTCAAAGGAATTTTATAGGATTTTGATCTTTAGATTTTTTTTTATGGTGGCCGTTTGATTTGCATGATTGGAATCATTAGGATTTTTTCCATAGGATTTATTTTCCTTTTTTGTGCTACCTGACACTCAAATTCCTATAGTTTTGTAATCCTGTAGGATACAAGAATCCTTGATACTGTATTCCTGCATCTTCCCTATTCCTACATTTTGAGAATCCCGTGAATTAAAGAGGAGAAAATTACACATTTCGTCCTTGAACTCTTTGGCACGTGACAATTTAGTATCTCAACTCGAGAAACACTACAATACGGTCCCTATACATGAAAATACATAACATCTACGGTCTAATATACGGTCCCCTCGACGGTCGATCGCTCTGGTGCCGCCTCGTGGCGGTGCTCTTTGTGGAAAACCCCCTCGCATTTTCGGAAAACAACCCGCGCTCCACTGTGGCCCCACGAGCCACGCGTTCCGACCGGGTCAAAACGACCCGGGCCAACTCACTCTCGCTCGCACTCTTCTCTTCTCCCCGATCACGCTCTCCTCTACTACTGGACCATGCCGCCGTCGTACTCGTCGCCGGTGATCATGCTGTCATGGAGGGATGGGGAAGATAGCAGTGAAGAAAACATCAGCATCGGCAACGGCATGATGGAAATGGAGTACTCCCTCTGTAAGGAAATATAAGACCGTTTAGATCACTAGTTTAGATCACTAAGTAGTGATCTAAACGATCTTATATATTTTTACCTAAACTAGTGATCTAAACGGTCTTATATTTCTTTACAGAGGGAGTACTTTGTAAGATTCCTCATCTCCTCTGTTTAGTTAGGATTAGGGTTATTGCATTTGGGGATTTTTTTTTGTTTTGAGCTTTTCTGCACCGATTCGAAGAATATTTCGTTGATCTAGCGGGTTATGCATGTAGGACACCCCCGAACACTATTCCCGAGCCCCTATATTGTGGTACTGCACTGGATGATTTCCCCAAGTGCATTCTGCACAAGCTTAGGCCGGAGAAATGTATTGCTTTTGAAGGAATTAATACTGGAAGGAGATTCATTGGCTGCCCTGTGAAGGTGAGTTAGCAATACATGAATAGATTGTCCAATTAATTGTGTACATGTACCAATGTTTGACTATACCTATGCAACACATTTAACTGAAATGTGATAGTAGAGTAGAGTAGTAGAACTGGCACTATGTTATCTTGGTGTTTAGTTGGTCAATGAGCACACTAAGTAGCTACGTGCAGCTGAGTTAGCTCGTATATCTAAAATCTTAGAGTATAGTGAAGTAGATTGCTTGCACAATTGTGACTATGTTATGTTGGTGCTTAGTTGGTCACTGATCATTAACTCGCCAGTTCACACTCGAATTTATTTGTAGTTAGATAGGTGTAAGGTGAATTAGAAGTAAGAAAGCACTGCATATTCAGGTACTATGAAATGGTTAGGCAGTACAAATTGCATAATTTTGTTTTGAATGTCAACATTTCTTAAATTTAGTTTACTTTGGCAGGGAGGTGTAAACTGTGGAGTAATGCAGTGGGTTGATGGGCCCTGTCATACTACAGAACTGTTTGACCAAGTTATGGGGCATGTTTAATGTGCGAAACTATGGCATGATGACAGATAAAATGGCCTATGACAAAAACCTAGCCAAGATGAAGAAGCAGTATGATCATATGTGCAATGAGTACCAAAAATGGTGGATGGTGTAAGCAAGATATTTGATTGGCAGGATGGTGTTGACAAGGTCTACTAGATGGAGCTCAAGAAGAAGAAGGAAGAGGTAGAGATGGAGCTCAAGATGGAGAAGCTTAGACTTGCAAAGGAGCAAAGGTGTATCCTTAAGACTGAGGCAGATATCATTCAGAACACAAGGAAGGCCATGCATGAGATCAAGGTGGACAGGGACCAACTTGCAAAAGAGAAGGAGCTTGAGAAGGTTGTTGCTGACCTGAATTCTGGGCATGGGAGCAAGGAGAAACTAGAGCAGATAAAGGCAATCCTATTAGCATGAAGAGGAAGACAATCCTGGATAAATAACTAGAAGGCCTCTATATATAACAGGCCTTGGAAGGATGGGGATGGATGCATATTTTGGTGACTGTAATGATGCTATTTAAGTAAAAACTGCATGCTAATGTTATTTAATGCACCTGAAGAATTGCAATGTTATGTAATGCACCAGACGAGTTTATGTTTGCTAAGTATGAATTATGTTGAACTTCATTTCCTGCAGCAATATTGATCTCTCCTGTTTTTGTTATGCAATTATGAATGTGTGAATGTGTCTCTATCTAAATGCATTAATAGAAACCTGGTCCTGCATTGATCAGGTCTTAGCATACATCAGGTCTTAGTAAATAAACCATTGTAGGCATTTTTTAAGTAACCGAACTTTGATTTTGTACTGAACATGGCCGCTTTTTCTTTGCATGTTACCACTGAATTTCCTACTTTGGATTTTAGCTTTAGAATCCCAACATAGGTGCATGGTGCACATGCACAACACATCAACATGGCAAATGATAGCATGGTGCTGCCAAATGTGGGTGCTACCAAACATTGCCCAACATTCTTTTTGCCCACATTTCTGTACAGACAAATAGGTGTTGCCAAAAATGGATCCTAATTGAGAAAGAAACATAAGCCAATTGCCAAAACAATATCCTAACTGACAAACATAGATGTTGCCAAAATTGAATCCTAACGGACACTCAAATATGTTTCCAAAATTGAGCCAAAAACTACCATACCTAACTGCTACTACAAATGCATCTTCTTCAGTAAACTGCAACTTAAGTTCAGGCGGGCTGAACGGCAAGGGATCGGTGTGCCACTTAGGCATGCAGAGCGGCGCTGAGCATGCATATTGCCCGCCTTCTTCTTCTTCTTCGCCCTGTGTAGCTCCTCCCATGGCTCTTCCCCCTATGGCTCCTCCTTCCGTGGCCCATCCTCCGTCTTCACCGGAAAAACAATGTCTTCCAGCTCCTCGATGTCGATGGGCGCCTCCTTGTGGCCGGCGATGACAGGCCTACCCACGACCTGCACATCTGGCGATGCCTCCTGCTCCTCGTCGTCAATGACGACCACACGCATATCTGGTGGCGGCTTGTTGTGGGCGATGGCGAGGTAGTTGGGATCGACACGCTCGGGCACAACAACTTCAACCTGCTCGACCCGCTCTACTTGTGGATCTGGCCGGAACGGCCGCTTGTTGCACCTGCTGCGCGGGCGGTACATGCACCAACGAGCGCGCTGGCGAGCATCGCCGGAGCGTGACTCGAGCATGCACCACACGACAACGGCAACCATGTGCACACCCTTGCCGTAAGGGAACACGCGGGCCTTCTCATCATCCCTGAAAATCTTCAGCAAGCCCCTCACGTGATTCACGAGAAATGGCATGCTCATGAACTGGATGGCGATCTCGCGGGCGATGGCGATCTTGGTTGAATCGGTGTCGGCCCAGTCGTCGACCATCCTCTCCCATCCATTGGTCTTCACCATCGACGACAACGATAGGCGGCGGCGGCGACGGTGGCACCAGCAGGGCGGTTGATTGGTTGCGGTGGTGGACTGGGCGAGCCCGGGTTAGGGATTTGAGAGAGATGAGGGATTTTAGGTGAGAGAGAGCGAGAGAGAGAGACGAGGAGGCGACGAGACAGAGAAAGACGAGAGAGGAGTGGTGGTGGAGTGGAGGCGGTTGGCAGCGGTGATTTGACTACTCAGTGATGAAGGCCGACATGTGGGCTGAGACGACAACCCTAGCGCGTGGGGCAACGAGGCTGGGTTGTTTTCCAAAAAAGCGAGGGGGTTTTCTGCAAAAGAGCTACGCCACGCGGCGACACCAGAGCGATCGACCGTCGAGGGGACCGTATATTGGACTGTAGATGTTACATATTTTCATGTATAGGGACCGTATTGTAATGTTTCTCGAGTTGAGGTACCAAACTATTATGCGCCAGAGAGTTCAAGCACGAAATGTGTAATTTTCTCATCAAAGAGGGTCTAAGGGCATGGCCATCGCGTAGCCTAGGCTTCCTGCCTCATGGGCCAGCTAGGTTCGGATTCCATGGTAGCAATAAAGTGTTAGCTTGAAGGAGGCTGGTGGTGCTTGCAGAAGAGGCTTTCGATGTAGAAAGCTAGTAAAAGAAAGGAAAGAGAAGGAAATCAGGAAAAAGATATGGCAAGCTGGGAAGAAAGCTAGTAAAAGAAAGGAAAGAGAAGGAACGGAGGAAAAAGATGTGACAAGCTGGGAAGAAAACAACAAAGAGTGACACAAGTAAGGACATGTGAGAGCATCTATAGGTGGGCTCCCCAAACCCCCCATATGCGCCCGGGCGGACGGCCCGGTCACTGACCAGTCAAAAAACTCGACCCAGACGGACGCCTCATACTGGCCCTATACGTCCTGGCTGACCGGCACCCCTCATATCCAGCCCAAATCTGGGTCAGATATGGGGAGGCTCTGGCACGTCCGCCACATCGGATCTGGCTCACGCTGGCCCACCATGACCCCACATTCATCCCCATCCACTCCCTAGACCAAACCCTAGCCACTCCACTCCGCCCCAAGCTCCCTTCCGATGATCTTCGATCTTCTCCGGCATGGCGGGTAGCAGATCTGAGTCCTCGATCACCGGATCTGTGGATTGGACCCTCGTCCCATGCGGGTCCGAGGAGGAGATGACCGTCCGCATTGCGCTCCGCCGCTCCCAGGAGGAGTCTGCCCTATAGCGGCCGGACTCGATCAGGTGGGAATCCATTACGTTCGCCAAACCGGCGCGAGGCGCGTCGCCGCTGCCTCGCCAAAGGCGGTGCAGTCTGTTTGGCGCTCCAACGCTGTGGCAGAGGCGCAACCCCTTCGTTGGTGCACCGAGTTGGAGGTAAACGCCCGCATTTATGGCCCGTCCAATGGAGAGGCTAATATGGTGCGACGTGCCCGTCGTGCGAGGCAGAGTGCACATGAGGCTGCGATAGCCAACGTGGCAGAGGTCGGCTAGGTGGGGTCGCACGCTACATCGCCGCTACAGGTGACCGACAACCCCTGCGCGGCAACCGCGTCGTGGTGGACGTGTCGGGCTCTGACCACGACGGGTCTATCGTGGACCACAGATCGAACGGTGATGTGCGGGTCACGTGCTTCGACAAGGATGAGTAGGGCATGGGAGACAGCAACGCCTCGATTCCCGTGAGCCGGTCCGTGTCCCATGTCCCGCTCTACCTCACCGGCGACCGCACCGTCACTCCGAGGGGCTGCTACTTGTGAGCTGCGTTGGGATTTTCCCCGAAGATAAAGGGTGAAGCAATATAGTAGCGGATAAGTTATTCCCTCGATAGAGAACCAAGGTTATTGAATCAATAGGAGAACCACACAAATACTCGTCAACAGTACCTGCACACACAAGAGCAAATACTCGCACCCAACGCGGGCAAGAGGGTTGTCAATCCCCTTGTACTCGTTAATTGTAAGTATCAAATCCGGTAATGGTAGTGTGACGCCCCCGACTTAATCGTGCGCTAATCATACACACAAATGCACACGATCAAGCCTAGGGACTCACTTGAAGATATCACAACACAACTCTAAACACAAATAAAATAATACAAGCTTTATATTACAAGCCAGGGGCCTCGAGGGCTCGAATACATAAGCTTGATGTCATACAAGCATCATCGAAAGCATTAGATATCTGAGTACAGATATAAAAGATAAAAGATAAGCCTTAAGAAGGCGGGGCAAAACAACGACAACGATCGAAAAGGCGCAGGCCTCCTGCCTGGGAGCCTCCTATCTACTCCTGGTCGGCTGGCTCAATCCAGTAGCACGTGCCTCCGGGACTCTCCTGGTAGTATGCTCCGGCGGTGGCGTCTGGCTCCTAGACTCCATCGTCTGATCACATCATTCGGGTATGGGGAAAAAGGGAAGCAAAGCGACCGTGAGTACTCATCCAAAGTACTCGCAAGACTTACATCAGAACTAAACTACATATGCATCAGTATCAAGGGAGGCTGTATCTGTGGACTAGACTGCAGAAGGCCAGAATAGAGAGAGAGTGCCTACCCTAACGAAGACTAGCATCTTCAGGGGTCTTGCAGCATTAGAAGAGTGCAGATTAGTATCATAATTAAAGTAGCAAGCATGTTGTAACAAAGCCTAGAGATCCTTTCTTGACTCCCTATGAGAAAGCGATCCCGGAGCTTAAGTTAATTATCACGTATCCAATTCAAGTAGTAGTAGATCGGGATACAACACTGAGCGTCCTGTTACCGTGGACACGGTGTTGACACCTGATTTTGGCACGATACAAAACACAATTAAGAAGGCCTCAAATGGAAAATTGCTCAAAGTGAGAAAGTTCTGTATTGTCGAAAGGAGAAACTTTGAAGTTTGGGCCATTGCCATCCAATCTCATCTCGAAAGCTGAAGTTGTGTTCGAAAGTACTGAGATTTTGTATCCAGAACACTATTTGGCTGATTACGCCCCCAAGACGGCCTCATATGGGAAAAGTTTCTACACGGATTGCCTTCGTCTTGTCGAAACGGTCGATTTTGATATAAAAATCATTTCAATCCGAGTTCGTATGCAAAAGTTAGAGCTATCGGAAGGCAGCCCTGTCAGGAGGCGAAATATGGCGCGCCCCACCAGACATATGTCTGATGGGTAGCGCCACAATTCAGATGTTTTGCGCGACCGTTTTGGCCCAGAAGATGGCCTCGAATCAAAAAACGTTCAACATGGAAGTTGTTCGTAACGTCGAAACGGTCAACTTTGCTTTTGGACGCATTTTCATCCGAAGTCGTTTACTGCCTCAAAAAGACCCGCAAGGTGCAGCCAGAAAGCTTGCCGGGTGAAAAAGCTTGCCGGGTGAAGAGCTTGCCGGGCAAAGAGCTTGCCGGGGTGGAAACCTTGCCGGTGTGAAAGGTTGCCGGGGTGGAAAGCTTGCCGGGAAAAGCCTGCCGGGGTGAAAACTGCCAAGGCCAATCCGACCAGAAGCTGAAGATGGACTCAAAAGATTATCTAGATGGCTTCGGATGAAAAAGTGTTCAACATGAAAGTTGTTCGTAACGTCGAAACGGTCAACTTTGCTTTTTGGGGTCATCATCATCCGACGTAGTATACGACCTGCAGAGACGCTACAAGAGTCGGACGGTACAGTCAGCTACATGACCGAGTCCGACTCGAAATTAAAGATGGCCCCGTGGAGTATTCAAGATGGTCTTATTTGGAAAAGTGATCAACATACGGATTGTCGGCCTCGTCGAAGCGCACAAAATTGGTATTTGAACCATCTCCATCGAAAGTCATATGCAGATTCCACGGCCCACGCAAGGAGCAAGACAGAAGATTGGACCAGATTCGGGCTGAAACCGAGTGGGACCAGAACTAGGACTCTAGGACGTGAATTGATGTAATTTTCTTGTAACGAAAGCCTAGATGAATCCTTTGCTTGTACGGGAAGTCCAGCCGCCTCTTATATATGTTGGGGGTGACGGCCGATTGAACAACACCAATCGAACCAATCTATCAATCTACTTTTTATCTCCTACCCTTGTATCTTTCTTTCTCGTTCTTCGCTAGCCTTCCACGCCGGAGGGCTGCGGATCCACGAGGCTCTAGGGGCGAGCGAATCGACCTAGGGCAGCCCATAGCTGCCGCGAGCCCTGACGGGGTCCCTCCCGGGTGAGCGGGGCTTCGGGTCTACAAAAGCGTCCGCCGGCTGTCTTGCGTATCGCGCTGCCGGACGGTCCTCCTTCGACGTGAGCTGCGGTGCATCACCCCCGGCGTCGAGGGTACACGGTGACGTGTTCGTGTGCGAACACACTTTTTGGCGACTCCGCTGGGGACGAAGCTTCGGACGGTCTCCAGCCCGTTCTTGCTACGAGGAGAGCGTCATCAAGCGGCTGCAATCTACACAGTAACATGTATCATAAATCTGCTTATGTAGATGCAAATAGCCATTATGTTGCTGTCACTAGATCCTTTGATGGGCATACCATGTCGGCTAGCTCTAATGAGAAAAGGCTGACTAAGTATCCTGTTGGAGAAGCTTGGAAATTACATAATCATGACATGCAACTTATGGATCCGAACTTTCGTGCATCGGCAATTCCTTTCAATATGCCGATGAACAACACGATGAGTTCGAGTGATCAATATAGGAAACTACAGGTACAAGAGAGTGTCTCACAGTTTTACCCATCGGCAGCCGGCTCGCGATATGCGGGTTCATCCCCAAACATGCCGATGGATGGGGGAATCGGCCATGCTTCCATTAGCAATTTGGCCGGTTATCCTCAGTCATCATATACTACACCTCATGAGATTAATTTTTTGGCAAAAAATACAACTCAAAATATTCATGACTCGGCTCACCTTCGTGGTTATGGCCGAGTGAATGAAGAATATACAGGAGCATCTGTGCCTAATATTGCAGGAGATGAGGTGGCTCTGGCTGCTTTAAAAAGTTTAGCCCAAAACAAGAAGATTAGCGCTCTTTGCCTTGAGCAACATGATAAGGGGATAGTTCCTGATTATGAGGCAATAAGAGCTAGGGTTTTGCAAGAAGATGATGTGTTGCCAATTGACCAAATTGGCGAGAAGAAATATGGTTCAACAATAGTGCATATGTCTTCACCTATCATTGGAGCATGTCATACACCCCCTGTACAATTGCAAAATTTCGGCAACATCAATTCATTACCAAAAGATCCTAGAAGCATTGGGGGGCAAGCTGATCCAAGAAGGGACGAATTTACAGAAAAATATGTGGCCCGAATGGACAAGATCCAGCCAAAGCTCACACGGAATTACATCAACAATTTTACCACACCGACTCTTGAGGAGTTACCAGCAGAATATCGACACGCTTATGAAGCACTCAAGTAGAAGCGTGAGGAGGAAGATTTGCAAGAATACATCAAGTCCCTTCCTCAATGCAGCAACCATGCTGGTTCCTCTGCGATGTTGAGGCAAGATAAAACAGAAGCTTTGCAAGCCGAACCACAAAAAGGGATTCACTCGGTTAATACGGTTGATTCGGTTGAAACCGAGTCAAATATGACTAAGTCGTCTACAGCCGAGTCAAACGGTTCCTTTAAAGCCAAGACAATGATGGATTCGGTTGAAACCGGATTGAGCACCGAGACGGCCAATGTCGAGTGCATAGAGTCAATATTGAGTGCATCAAGTCATCCGAGTGCATCACTGGCTAATGTCGAGTGCATCGAGCCAGTTATTGCCGAGTGTACCAAAACAGATGATGCAAGCTTCACCGAGCAAAGGAACGACAAATGCAGCAAATTGGCCGTGCTTGATTTTTCTGGATATGAGGGAGCTTACATGCTGCCCTATGAGTTTTGTGCTAAAGAAATTGATGAGCATCAAGAACAAAGTAATATGGCCGAACACAGTTCGGTTAACGATGAACATCAAGAACAAGAACAAAGTTCAGCTGACAAAGAGCGTCCGAGTGGAATCCATTCGGATAGTCCGAGTGAAATCTACACAGGAAATCCAAGTGATGAGACACGAGATCCAGAAGAAGAGGAAGGGGCATTGGAGAATTATTTAGAAGTGGAGCAAGATATTGTTCCAGTTATGCAACCATCTTCTCCTCCCAACGTCTTCACAAAGGTACGCCTAGCTGACAGTTTACTCAATTTTCGATTCGGTCAAAATCATATTGTTGATCCACCCGTTAGCAAGATTCTAATTAATTTTGAAAGACCAATCGGGATGAGTAATTTGTTTGTTTGGAATAATCTTGTCACTAATCATGCTGATCAACACATGGCACCATTCACAGAAGCTAATAGTGACAACTTATCACAACCAAAGTTGTTCCCGTCATGTCGGCTAAACTTTATATTCATATGGACAACTTTGTTTGTTTTATGCCTAGCTAACATTTGGTCTCAGATGAGACGTATATTCTGTAATTATTTTGGTTGCAGAAACATAAAGCCAGGTCCAAAGTCCTCCGAGATAGCTGATTCAAGAGCATCGGGAAAGGAGGACGAAAATCAATGCATAGCCGAGTCGGATGACGTTAAGTCGGCACCACTCGGTTGTTTTGTTTCAGAGCCGGTATCACAATATCAGTTAATGGATGAGCAGTCTACCTTCAGTCTGGGCATAGGTGATCACATCGTCGGTGCATCACCGACTAATCCTATTATTATAATTGATCACGATGTCGAGCTGTCAAAACAAGAACAAGTGCAATGTTCGTTTGAACAGAATGTCAAAGATAACAATGTGATTCATCAAGCCACACAATCGGCCAACAGAGGACCATTGGAGCTCGTTGAGGCACAAGCATACGGCCAGTCGACTCAGATTGGTCTTGATGGTGATCAAATGTTGACTCAGCTACCTCAAGCTGGCTCATCCAAAGACGGACAGGTATATGCTAATGATGATGGGATCAAATCTTCAAGTGAGGTAATTATTCAAAAGTGCATCAGCAATAATATTGAAGACAAGAATTCCATCAAAGTTACAATTGACACATCTAGCACTGGGGGGCAACAAGAAAATTCAAAGACCGATGCACTCAAAACCAAAGAAAGCAAAGGCCGTGGTAAGCACAAAGGTAAAAAGCCGAAAGTCACTTTCACGCAGTTATTGGAAAAATATCAGAAGATAAGTGAGGCGAAGAGTGCTTATCGGCCGAGTGAAACAAAGGCATCGAAGTCACCCCCAAGGAATAAATCTGAATACTGGGATTGGCGAAGGAAGAAGTTGACTCCATATCCTCCTTTTGGGCCACCAATGCCAATTTCATACGTACCTCCTCATGCCGACTATTATTCATATCAATCATGGGACATGTATAAATCGAGGGATCACCGTCCATCATATTCTAAACCACCTCACCAAAATTATGCAGCTCCGAGAGGATCATTGTTTGTTCAACAACCACATGTTAAAGACCGACTCAACCAAAAAGAATCGGTCCGGAGCTTGGCGAAAGAGATGGACGTGGTCAAGCAAATTTACCGAGTGAAAAAGGATGGCCGCAAGTGTGCTCTTTCAGATCCGACTCCGTACGACAAAAAGCCAGCTGAGTCTACGTTGGCTACTAAAGGCAAGGAGATGAAGCCTGTAACTTTCAAGGATCCAATTCCCGAATTTCAACAGGCCAAGTTGGAGGTTCCCAAAGCCAAGGAAAACTTGCCAGTGCATAAAACAAAGCCACAGCCGAGATGCCCACTCGGCTTATCATATTCGCAAGAGAAGAAGTTGAAGCGGCTTAGGGCCTATGAGCTGGAGAAGAGGAACATGGCGTGGGTCCCCAAAGGAAGCTGTCAAGGCAAGAATGATGTGATAGCTCCTGTTGCAGGAGTAAGAGAGGACAAGCGTGAAGCCGGTAGACAAAAACAACGATTTTCATGTCACAATACGAGACTCCAGACAGTGCATCATCCATGTTCTTCAACCGTCCCATCAGAGTTTGTGCCCAACAATTTATCGCCAGCTGAAATTTCTGATTTATTTCGGCTATTCACACTTTGGTGGGCAGGTTCCCCAGATCCTTTGAGATGAGAACGCATGGCCGATATTTGTTTATCGTCCTGAGATTTCGTCATGTTGGTACAACAAGCATTAGGCTACTATATCAGCTGAATCCGAGTGGATCATCATTTAGGTAATATTGCCAAGGTTCGAACCGAGTGAAATGCAGTCGGTATGTCCGATTGAAAATCTTTGTGATGACCCGACTGGTCCTAAAGCATCAAGTTGCGATCCGGGTGATTTTAAATCCATGTGGCTCGCCACTCGGGTAATATCGATAAAACTGAAGATGGACCTATCAGAACTGTTCAAATAACTTCAGATGGAGTTGATCCAACAAGAGGCATGTTTTTTCACATCTGAACAGTCTGATGCTTGGTGTAGCCAATTCACATATGGCCGACTTATTTATTCACTCGGCTCGTGGGGAAAATACGGCTGACTCATCTTTGAATCGGCCAGGAAAACTACATGTGACTGACTCCTTAGTCGATTCGGCCAGTAATGAAGGATCTAGTGCTATTCAGGAAGCTAACTGGAAGAAATCCGAGTGTCAGTCTTTTGCAGGATCCGAGTGAAGCAAGATAGTTCGGCACATGGCTTAATATACAGTTTGATCTTTGATGATTTGTGTTGCCGAATAGTTGACGGTATTCCTTTGAGGTGCATGGTCATAATCGTTCGGCAGCCAGAATGGTGTATCGTCGAACGGTTCTAATATCCCAAGTGGCAGCAAACCAGAGCATATGGCCGATAATAATTATCGTCCTCAGCACGCACAGCCAATGGAGTGTTGACATCGTGCTTCAACATTACACTAGGCAAAGTATTTTCTGGCACGCAAGCTCTGCCAGAAAACAGGGGGGCATGTGTTGACACCTGATTTTGGCACGATACAAAACACAATTAAGAAGGCCTCAAATGGAAAATTGCTCAAAGTGAGAAAGTTCTGTATTGTCGAAAGGAGAAACTTTGAAGTTTGGGCCATTGCCATCCGATCTCATCTCGAAAGTTGAAGTTGTGTTCGAAAGTACTGAGATTTTGTATCCAGAACACTATTTGGCTGATTACGCCCCCAAGACGGCCTCATATGGGAAAAGTTTCTACACAGATTGTCTTCGTCTTGTCGAAACGGTCGATTTTGATATAAAAATCATTTCAATCCGAGTTCGTATGCAAAAGTTAGAGCTATCGGAAGGCAGCCCTGTCAGGAGGCGAAATATGGCGCGCCCCACCACACATATGTCTGATGGGTAGCGCCACAATCCAGATGTTTTGCGCGACCGTTTTGGCCCAGAAGATGGCCTCGAATCGAAAAACGTTCAACATGGAAGTTGTTCGTAACGTCGAAACGGTCAACTTTGCTTTTGGACGCATTTTCATCCGAGGTCGTTTACTGCCTCAAAAAGACCCGCAAGGTGCAGCCAGAAAGCTTGCCGGGTGAAAAGCTTGCCGGGTGAAAAAGCTTGCCGGGTGAAGAGCTTGCCGGGCAAAGAGCTTGCCGGGGTGGAAACCTTGCCGGTGTGAAAGCTTGCCGGGGTGGAAAGCTTGCCGGGAAAAGCCTGCCGGGGTGAAAACTGCCAAGGCCAATCCGACCAGAAGCTGAAGATGGACTCAAAAGATTATCTAGATGGCTTCGGATGAAAAAGTGTTCAACATGAAAGTTGTTCGTAACGTCGAAACGGTCAACTTTGCTTTTGGGGTCATCATCATCCGACGTAGTATACGACCTGCAGAGACGCTACAAGAGTCGGACGGTACAGTCAGCTACATGACCGAGTCCGACTCGAAATTAAAGATGACCCCGTGGAGTATTCAAGATGGTCTTATTTGGAAAAGTGATCAACATACGGATTGTTGGCCTCGTCGAAGCGCACAAAATTGGTATTTGAACCATCTCCATCGGAAGTCATATGCAGATTCCACGGCCCACGCAAGGAGCAAGACAGAAGATTGGACCAGATTCGGGCTGAAACCGAGTGGGACCAGAACTAGGACTCTAGGACGTGAATTGATGTAATTTTCTTGTAACGAAAGCCTAGATGAAACCTTTGCTTGTACGGGAAGTCCAGCCGCCTCTTATATATGTTGGGGGTGATGGCCGATTGAACAACACCAATCGAACCAATCTATCAATCTACTTTTTCGTGTTCATCTACTTTTTATCTCCTACCCTTGTATCTTTCTTTCTCGTTCTTCGCTAGCCTTCCACGCCGGAGGTCTGCGGAGCCACGAGGCTCTAGGGGCGAGCGAATCGACCTAGGGCAGCCCATAGCTGCCGCGAGCCCTGACGGGGTCCCTCCCGGGTGAGCGGGGCTTCGGGTCTACAAAAGCGTCCGCCGGCTGTCTTGCGTATCGCGCTGCCGGACGGTCCTCCTTCGACGTGAGCTGCGGTGCATCACCCCCGGCGTCGAGGGTACACGGTGACGTGTTCGTGTGCGAACACACGGCTATTCGAATAGATAACTTCCCTGCAGGGGTGCACTACTGTTACCCAATACGCTCGATTAAATCTGGCCGGACACGCTTTCCTGGGTCATGCCCGGCCTCGGCTGATCGACACACCGCAGCCCTACCTAGAGCTCAGCAGAGAGGTCCCCGCCGGTCTACATTCTAAGTGCTCAGGGGTCCTGGGCCCGTCGCCCTTTGCACTCCGGGTCGTTGTGTGCAGGGTTAGATCCAGGCACCACCTCTGTCATAGATGGTGCCGATCCTGCCGTACCACAATGCTGAACTGGACGTCTGACAAAGCTTTCGGCTGATACATACGGCGTAGAGGGTCCCATAACCATTATCCCACGTGGTGGTAGTGCGTATAGGGCACGACGACCCACTCAGATCAAATACCCAAATCCATTAGGCGTATTTAGTAACTCGCAGAGACGATCAGACTACCTGTCGCTCCGACTTGGTAACACACGGATCACGATCAGGGTGGTCTCCGCCTGCCCTGTCGTTCCGCCGCAGTAATCTCTCGCGGGTGCCCTCCTGGCAAGCCCGACTTTACATCTCCCTGCGGGTACCCCTCGGGGTCGACCCGCCTGTAACAAAGGTCAGAGTGTCTGTGTGTCCAAAGTATCGAGAAGGAATCCGAGGAATCACCCTCGATGGTTTCCCACTCGAGGAGTTGCACGATGGAAGCTTATCGGAGGTGACGAAAAAGGAATCACCCTCGGTAACTCACAACCGGGTAGCTATTCTACAGAGACATTGGCGGAAGTGGGATAAGGGGTATCACCCTCGGCACTCGAAGCCAGCTCTGCAGAGTCGAGCAACTTAGGGGGTGTGTGGTGTTGTGCTGTTCTCAGCTCGATCGATCACCTCGATCGGGGCACCGGTACTAAAGCAGAGCAACTACAGCAAGGGAGAGAGGCCACAGATGGTTTACCATCCAACCTATACTAAGCATCTTGGATCACGGGCAGGTATCAAAAATAGTTACAAGAACAGGCTATGCATCAGAATAGGATAAAGCAAAACAGTAGCAATTTCTAATGCAAGCAGGAGGGAGAAGGAATAGGTGATATAGGCATGCGTCAAGGGAGTTTGCTTGCCTGGTTGCTCTGCGGCAAAGGCGGGGTCGTCAGCAGTGTAATCGGTCTCCTGGGCAGCGTCGGTCTCGGAGGCTATCGGAAAGAAGGGGGAGAAGAAACAATAAATCCACGGCAAAAATGCAATCACGATGCATGACATGCCTAAATGATATGCAGAGGTGTTCTACTGCCTAACTAAATGTTTTAGTTAAATTAGGAGTTTTTTTGGATTTATTTTATTAAAGTTGAGCACTATTCATTTATCGAAAACAGTCAAAAAGTTCCATGTTCATCTAGCTAGAAGTGTTGGACAGGCATTTTGATTACATATTCAAATTCTTCACATTTTTCTGATCATTTTTCATATATAAATTATTTTCATCCGAGTTACGGTTTAATTTATATGATTTTTCAAAGTTTTAAAGATTTTCTAGAATTATTTTATTTATTTAAATCCGAATTATCCAGAATAGTAAAAGGTGACGTCATCATGATGTATTGCTGACATCAGCGGTCAACAGAGGCTGACCAGAGTCAACCCTGACCAGTGGGTCCCACTGGTCAGTGACTCATCTGACTAAACAGGGTTTATTTTAACTAATTAACCTAATTAACAGGTGGGCCCGCACTATCAGTGTCTAATTAGCGTTTTAATTAATTAACAGATTATCTATTTATTTAAAATCGTTTAAATCGGCGGGACCCACATGTCAGTGACATGGGGCCAGCCACGTCAGCGTTGACGGGGTCAATGGGCCCAGTGGGACCCAGGGTCAGTGGCTGACCGGTGGGGCCCGCGGTGCCACGTCGGACGCCGGCACCGGAGCACGCCGGCGAGCTCGCCCGCGGTGGCTCAACTCCGGCGAGCTCGGATTTCGTCTGTAGTGCTTCATTTCGGTCGCGGTTTGTTGCTCTGGAACGGCCACTTCACGCCGCGTCGAACGGCGGTGGTCTCGCGAGCTGCGGTGGTCGGAATCGACCGGTACGACGACGGCGGCGGCGGCGGTTTCGGGAGCTCTACGGGAACTGCGAGGCAGAGCGCGCGCGAGCGATTTAAACAGCGAGGCGAGGCCTACGCGCGCGGGCGAGACTAACGGCCACGAGTCCGAGACCATTTGGTCATCGGAGCCTCGCCGGCGACGAGGCAGGCGGCGGAGCGATCGGGCATCTCCAATGCGGCCACTACGGCAACGGGAAGAGACCGGGGAGAGGGGGAAGAAGATGGCGGAGCTCACCGGGAGGCTACGGTAAGCCGGTGGGGGGATTAGTAGCTGCAGCGGGGTCGGGGATGGCCGGAGTTCGCCGGCGCCCGAGAATAAGTGGGCGGCTCGATCCGCCCAATGCCGAGCTCGTCGTCTCCAGTGGCTTGGCCCAGGCGACGCAGCGGAGGGCGGCGGAGCTTCACGACGTCTCGGCGAGACCGAATGGTGACGGTGGGCGCGGGATCGAGCGAGGACGGCGGCGACATCGTCGGGACAGAGAGGGGAGGAGAGAGCCGAGCGAGGGAGAGGGGAATGGGGGCGCTAGGGTTTCGGGGGAGGGGAGAGCGGCTCGGGGGTGGACTTAACGGTGCCGGGGAGCCGTTGGATGGCTGGCAGCGAGGCGGGCGCCGCCGTGTCAACGCGCGCGCGCGACAGCGAGCGGAGGAGGACGATGACCGCGGTGGGCTGGGCCGCGGGCTACTGTGCACTCAAGGCCCGAAGGCACAGTAAGCCCCAACCGTTTTCTTTTTCCTTTTTCTACTTTTTGTTTTAGTTTCTGTTTTGTAATTGCTAGGCCTACAATTGAGTTTTATAAAATGTGCGACTTGGTCCAAAAATTATGATGCAATACTACCTACCACCAGAAATTGGTTTGGGCAAATTATGATTTCATTTGCAATTCTATTAAATAAAATGGTATTAAAATGCTGCTGTTAGCTACTGTTTGAGGTTGTTAGAGTTACTTAGGCATTTTTAGTGATGTTGTTTTCCTGAACATAATTAGTTATGAATTATTTGCTATTTAATGAACATTTTAGTTTTCAATTTGAACAACTTTTATATTTCACTTTATATTTGAATGGCAATTTGAATTTGGAATTTGAAATGAGATATGATGCAATGATGATCAAGCATAGTTAATCATGATGACTTGGCACTATCAAAAGGTGATCACTGTAGCATAATGACATGGGGTGTTAAAGGTAGATAGGTAATTTGCAAAGTAAATAAAAAGTAAAATAATTGCAGCAAGATATTTTTAGGGTTTTGAAATATGATTAAAGTAGACCCGGGTGCCATAGTTTTCACTAGAGGCATCTCTCTCATAAAACAGCATACAGTGGGTAGACAAATTACTGTTGGGCAATTGATAGAAAAGCGCATAGTTATGACGTTATTCATGGCATGATCATGTATATAGGCATTACGTCCGTGACAAGTAGACCAAAACGATTCTGCATCTACTACTATTACTCCACCAATCGACCGCTATCCAGCATGCATCTATGGTATTAAGTTCATGACAAACAGAGTAACGCTTTAAGCAAGATGACATAATGTAGATAGAATAAAACCAATCAATATGATTAAACCCCGTCGTTTTACCCTTAGTAGCAACAATACAAATACGTGCCTCGCTACCCCTACTGTCACTGGGTGAGGACACCGCAAGATTGAACCTACCACTATGCACCACTTCCACTGAAGATCGATAGATCAACTTGGACAAAGAAAACCCATAGATCGGAAAGCATTACATAGCTATAACAATCATATATAAAAAAGTACAACAAGGACTCAATTACTTTCAATGAATAATATGATCATAAACCCACAATTCATCGGATCCCAACAAACACACCGCACAAAAGGATTACATCGGATCGATCTCTGAAGAGAACATGGTATTGAAGATCAAAGAGAGAGAGGGAGCCAACTAGCTAATCACTATGGACCCGTAGGTCCGTTGGAAACTACTCACACATCATTGGAAGGGCAGCAAGGTTGATGTAGAAGCCCTCCGTGATCGATTCCCCCTCCGGCAGAGTACCGGAAAAGGCGTCCAGGTGGGATCGCGGAAGAACAGAAGCTTGCGGCGCCGGAAAAATTATTTTGGGTGGCTCTCTGTTGGTTTTGGGAATTTAGGGAATTTATAGCGCTGGAATTAGGTTAGGGGGGGTCTACGCGGAGCCCACAAGCTCGGGTGGCGCCCCCCAGGGGCATGCCGTGTGAGCTTGTGGCTCACTTGTAGGTCTTTTGGCCTCCTCCCCAAGTCTCCGGGGTGTCTTCTGGTCCAGAAAAAAATCACCGTAAAATTTTTATTGCATTTGGACTTCGTTTGATATAGTTTTTCTCTGAAACAATAAAACAAGCAAAAACAGAAACTATCACTGGGTTAATAGGTTAGTTCCCAAAAATAATATAAAATTGCATATAAATTATGTAGAATTGATATAATAATAGCATGAAACAATCAAAAATTATAGATACGTTGGAGACGTATCAGCATCCCCAAGCTTAATTCCTGCTCTTCCTCGAGTAGGTAAATGATAAAATAAAGATAATTTTTGATGTTGAATGCTACCTAGCATGTTTATCATGTAATCCTCTTGCGGTATAAATACTGAGAAATGATGAAGTAATTGATATCAACATAATAATATCCATGAATATAAGAAAATAATCATTACTCTTCAAAATATACGATGCTCAATGAATGTTATCCCTACTCATTGAATTATGTAAGCATGGCATGACTCTGCCTTCACCGCATAAATATAAATCACGAGCACCCCGGTGTGAAACTAGGCAATTGTATCATACTTTTTCACGCGCTCCAGCATTTTCAACTTCACTCAATACATGAGCGTGAGTCATGGACTTAGCACTATAGGTGTAATAGAATGCAGTAGTAGAGATTAATAAGGGAGTCAAAAAGGAAGAAAGTCTCACATCAACTCAGCGGATCAATAGGCAATGGAGAGGCCTATCGATCGATATCAATGCGAAGAGTAGGGATTGCCATGCAACAGATGCACTATGAGCTATAAGTGTATGAAAGCTCGATTGAAACTAAGTGGGTGTGCATCCAACATGCTTGCTCATGAAGACCTCGGGCATTTTGAGGAAGCCCGTCATCGGAATATACAAGCCAAGTTCTATAATGAAAAATTCCCACTAGTATATGAAAGTGATAACTCAGGAGACTCTCTATATGAAGAACATGGTGCTACTTTGAAGCACAAGTGTGGTAAAAGGATAGTAGCATTGTCCCTTCTCTCTTTTTCTCTCATTTTTTTAGAACAATATCATGGACCTTATCCCCACATTTTGGAGGACTCATCAGTCTCCATCATTCTTTTCCTCACTGGGACAATGCTCTAATAATGATGATCATCACACTTTTATTTACTTAGAACTTGATAAAACTAAAACAATATGACTCTATATGAATGCCTCTGGCAGTGTACCAGGATGTGCAATGATCTAGCATAACATGTATTACAATGATGAACGGTGGCTTTGCCACAAATATCATGTCAGCTCTATACGGTCATGCAAAAGCAATATGATGATGAACACACATGTCATAAGACGGAATGGTGGAAGTTGCATGGCAATATATCTCGGAATGGCTATGGAAATGCCATGATAGGTAGGTATGGTGGCTGTTTTGGGGAAGATATATGGAGGCTTATGTGTGATAGAGCGTATCATATCACGAGGTTTGGATGCACCGACGAAGTTTGCACCGACTGTCGAGGTGAGAAAGGGCAATGCACGGTACCGAAGAGGCTAGCAATATGTGGATAAGTGGGAGTGCCGTATTAGTCCATGAACTCACATTAGTCATAAAGAACTCATATACTTATTGTGAAAGTTGTATTAGCCCTCGAAGCAAAGTACTACTCGCATGCCCCTAGGGAGGAGGTTGGTAGGAGTTAACCATCGCGCACCCCCGATTTAGACAACACTCAAGGATTTCAATCAGACATAAAAATGCTCAAACTTCCCCATCATGCCATGACAGACACTTAAATGAGTAGTACATAACAAGATTTAATATCGATATTTTTACTAACCAATGATCATGAACTAATACCCTTTCATATTATGAAATCAATATAATTAACTCATACGTTTCATATTTAGTGATCTACATGAAAGTTTTTATTATATCACTCTTAATACCTATCATTTTCAGACTAGTCTTATAACCCGTGCATATTACCACTTTCTATCTCGGACTCTCAAAAAGATTTAAGTGAAGCATGAGAGTGCAATAGTTTCTATAAAATATATAACCACCGCCGTGCTCTAAGAATATAAGTGAAGCACTGATACGTCTCCAACGTATCTATAATTTTTTATTGTTCCATGATGTTATATTATCAATCTTGGATGTTTTTATAAGCATTTACAACAATTATATATCATTTTTGGAGACTAACCTATTAACTTAGTGCCTAGTGCCAGTTGCTGTTTTCTGCCCTGCTTTTGTTTTACAGAAAATCAATACCAAACGAAGTCCAAATGCCACGAAACTTTTTGGAGATTTTTTATTGGCCAAGATAAACACTAGAAGCTTCGGGAGAGGGCCAGAAGACCCAGAAGGTGGCCACGAGCCACCAGGGCGCGCCTGGGGGAGGGGCAGACCTCCGATGTGAACCTTGCTGCCCTTCCGATGATGCGTGAGTAGTTTACCATAGACCTTCGGGTCCATAGTTAGTAGCTAGATGGTTTCTTCTCTCTTTTTGATCTTCAATACAATGTTCTCCTCGATGTTCTTGGAGTTCTATCCGATGTAATCACTTTTTGCGGTGTGTTTGTTAGGATCCGATGAATTGTGAGTTTATGATCAGATTATCCATGAATATATTTGAGTCTTTGCTGCACTCTTTTATGCATGATTATTATAGCCTCGTATTTCTTCTCCGATCTATTGATTTGGTTTGGCCAACTGAGTTGATTTATCTTGCCATGGGAAGAGGTGCTTTGTAATGGGTTCAATCTTGCGGTGCTCAATCCCAGTGACAGAAAGGGACATGACACGTATGTATCATTTCTATTAAGGGTAAAAAGATGGGGTTTATTCATACGTGAGTTTATCTTGTCTACATCATGTCATCGTTCTTAAGGCATTACTCCGTTCTTCATGGACTTAATACACTAGATGCATGCTGGATAGCGGTCGATGTGTGGAGTAATAGTAGTTGATGGAGGCAGGAGTCGGTCTACTTGTGTTGGATGTGATGCCTATATACATGATCATTGCCTTGGATATCGTCATGATTATTTGCTTTTCTATCAATTGCCCGACAGCAATTTGTCTACCCACCGTATGCTATTTTCTTGAGAGAAGCCTCTAGTGAAAACTATGGCCCCCGGGTCTATCTAAATCATATTACTAAAACCCTAAAAGTATTGCTGCCATTTTTTTTTCAATCTATCAATCTATCACATACAATTTAATCTTGCAATTTACCGCCGAGGGATTGACAACCCCTCGTTTGCGTTGGGTGCAAGGGTTTGTTATTTGTGTGCAGGTACTGCTAACGAGGTGTTGTGTGATTCTCCTACTGGTTCGATAACCTTGGTTTCATAACTGAGGGAAATACTTATCTCTACTGTGTTGCATCATCCCTTCCTCTTTGGGGAAATACCAACGCAAGCTACAAGTAGCAGGAAGAATTTCTGGCGCCGTTGCCGGGGGGACATCATCAACATCTATCAAGTACCTTTGCATAAACTCTCATCTCCTTGCATTTATTTTATTTTGCCATTTTCCTCTCGTTTTCATCTCCCCCACTTCTAAAACATTTTTACAAAAATACAAAAATATTTTCGCGTTTGCCCTTTTCTCGTTAGCTTGTCTACTTGCTTTGCGTGAAATCACTATCATGTCAACACTCAAAAACAGAAAAGTTTTAAGAAAAATATAAGATACTATGGATCCACTTAAAGTTTACTACTTGGATCATCTTTGATCCATTTGTGCTCGTGCTGAAACCCCAACTAGTTTAGTTGAGGGAAAATCTTTAAAGGAGCATGCTCATTTTGTGAGTCACCGTTTGTCTGAAAAAGGGAGACTCCTATGGCATCAAATAAATAGTTTGCTATGCTATGCTTGGAATCTATGTGAAATTTATGATTTTACTTGTTGCTCTAAGAACCCTAAAAAACACCTTCCCTACCTATGTGAGTTTAATGATAATGAAATCTTATCTTCTTATGCCATGGGTGTTTATAGTTACTATGATATCGAACAAATTGAAGAATTTATTGCTTTTAAGGGTGCTTATGAAGTTGCTTCTTTGATTGAAAAGTATGATATTACTCTCTACAAATCTGAAAATTTTGACATACTTAAATATTGCTATGAAAGCTATGCTCCTAATGCCTACGTTAGTGAATTCATTGGGAGAATGTCTGCTGCTTTGGAAGAGAATAATGATATGCATGAATCCATAGACAATTGTGATTCTGTTGATTCGATTGAAATATCCCCTCTTGATGAATGTGATGCTTGCTATTCTTATGGCCATGATGCCAATATTAATGATGCTTATGGAGATGAACTTGCTATAGTTCCTTATGTTAAAAATGAAATTATTTATATAGCACCCATACTTGATAGCTCCTTCAATGAAAAGCATGATTGCAATGATGCAATTATAAATTCTATTAATGTCAATTATGCTAATGATATGCAAAACTACAAGCTTGGGGATGAAAATTTTGTTATGTGCACTACTTATTGCAATGATCATGATTGGGGTGATGATGCTTCTTATGATCTTGAAAATTTATTTAAGACTCATGATGAATATGTTATTGATAATAAAATTTGCAACACTATTAAAAGTGGGTTTAGAAGAGCGTCAACTTTAGGTAATAATGATCCCACTACTTTGGAGAATTATCAATCTTATGAATTTTTTGATAAAAGTGGGTTTGGAGAGGTCATAACTTTAGTTGATGTCAATCCCACTATTTTGGAAGAGTATAAAAAATTTATGCATGTGGATCATGAAGAGAATATTTTATATGATAGTTATATTGTTGAATTTGATTATGATCCTACACGTAATTATTATGAGAGAGGAAAGTATGGTTATAGAAATCTTCATATCACTAAATTATCTCTCTTTGTGTTGGGAGAGGGAGATTGCCGGCAGCTGGAATTCTGGACCGGAAAGGGGCGAAACAGAGATAGCTATCCTGCACAACTTCAAATGAGATGAAAATTTACGATGAATTATTTTGGAATATATAAAAAATACCGGCGAAAGAATTACCAGGAGGGGGCCCACCAGGAAGCCACAAGCCTAGGGGGCGCGCCCCCTGAGCTTGTGGGGCCCCTGGCAGGCCTCCGGCCCCTCCTTCTGCTATATGAAGCCATTTTCCCTAGAAAAAATAAAGAGAAGACTTTCGGGATGAAGTGCCGCCGTCTCGAGGCGGAACCTGGGTAGGAGCACTTTTGCTCTCCGGCAGAGCGATTCCGCTGGGGAAACTTCCCTCCGGGAGGGGGAAATCGAAGCCATCGTCATCACCAATGATCCTCTCATCATGGGAGGACCAATCTTCATCAACATCTTCACCAGCACCATCTCATCTCAAACCCTAGTTCATCTCTTGTATTCAATCTTTGTCTCAAAACCTCAGATTGGTACCTGTTGGTTGCTAGTAGTGTTGATTACATCTTGTAGTTGATGCTAGTTGGTTTATTTGGTGGAAGATTAAATGTTCAGATCCTTAATGATATTTAATACCCCTCTAATCTTGAACATGAATATGATTTGTGAGTAGTAACTTTCGTTCTTGAGGACATGGG
Source organism: Elymus sibiricus (assembly GCA_039707655.1). NCBI lineage: Eukaryota > Viridiplantae > Streptophyta > Magnoliopsida > Poales > Poaceae > Elymus > Elymus sibiricus. Next base: position 194,664,172 of record CM077672.1, read on the forward strand.
AGAAGTCTTGTCATAAGTAATCATGTGAATTTGGTATTCGTTCGATATTTTGATGATATGTATGTTGTTGCTTTCTTTAGTGGTGTCGTGTGAACGTCGACTACATGATACTTCACCATCTTTAGGCCTAAGGGAAGGCATTGTAGAGTAGTAATTAGATGATGGGTTGCTAGAGTGACAGAAGCTTAAACCCTAGTTTATGCGCTATTCCGTAAGGGGTTGATTTGGATCCATATGTTTCATGCTATGGTTAGATTTATCTTAATTCTTCTTTCGTAGTTGCGGATGCTTGCGAGAGGGGGTAATCATAAGTGGGAGGCTTGTTCAAGTAAGAACAACACCCAAGCACCGGTCCACCCACATATCAAATTATCAAAGTAGCGAACGCGAATCAAACAAACATGATGAAAGTGACTAGATGAAATTCCCATGTGTCCTCGAGAACGCTTTGCTTATTATACGAGTTCATTCCGGCTTGTCCTTTGCTATAAAAAGGATTGGGCCACCTTGCTGCACCTTTGTTACCTTTACTACTTGTTACTTGTTACGAATTGCATTGCTATCAAACTATCTATTACCTAAAATTTCAGTGCTTGCAGAGAATACCTTGCTAAAAACCGCTTGTCATTTCCTTCTGCTCCTCGTTGGGTTTGACACTCTTACTTATCGAAAGGACTACGATTGATCCCCTATACTTGTGGGTCATCAAGAATCTTTTCTGGTGCCGTTGCCGGGGAGTGAAGCGCCTTTGGTGAGTGGAATTTGGTACGGAAACATTTATATTGCGTGCTGAAATTTACTGTCACTTGTCACTATGGAAAGTAATCCTTTGAGGGGTTTGTTCGGGGTATCTTCACCTCGACCGGAAGCATTGATAGTTTCCCCTCAACCTACTGAACCTACTAAAAATATTTATTATGAAATTCCTTCGGGTATGATAGAGAAACTGCTAGCTAATCCTTATGCAGGAGATGGAACGGTGCATCCTGATATGCACTTGATATATGTGGATGAAATTTGTGGATTGTTTAAGCTTGCAGGTCTATCCGGAGATGGAGTTAAGAAGAAGGTATTCCCTTTATCTTTGGAGGGAAAGGCATTGACATGGTATAGGCTATGTGATGATACTGGAACATGGGATTGGAACCGGTTGAAGCTGGAATTTCACCAGAAATTTTATCCTATGCATTCGGTTCATCGTGATCGGAATTATATATATAATTTTTGGCCTCGTGAAGGAGAAATTATTGCTCAAGCTTGGGGGAGGCTTAAGTATATGTTGCATACATGCCCCAATCATGAGCTCTCAAGAGAAATAATTATTCAAAACTTTTATGCTCGGCTTTCTCATAATGATCAATCCATGCTCGATACTTCTTCTACTGGTTCCTTTATGAAGAGGACTATTGAATTCAAATGGGATCTTCTGGAAAGAATTAAACGTAACTCTGAAGATTGGGAAATCGACAAAGGTAAGGAGTCAGGTATAAATCTTGAGTTTGATTGTGTTAAATCTTTTATGGAAACTGATGCTTTTCACAAGTTTAGTACTAAATATGGACTTGACTCTGAGATAGTAGATACCTTTTGTGAATCTTTTGCTACTCATGTTGATCTCCCTAAGGAGAAATGGTTTAAATATCATCCACCTATTCAATTAAATGAAGAACCTGTTAGTGTTAAAGAAGAAACAATTGTTTACAATATTGATCCAGTTGTGCCTATTGCTTATATTGAGAAACCTCCTTTCCCTGTTAGGATTAAGGAACATGCTAAACCTTCAACTGTGGTTAATAAAAGTAATATTAGAACACCTAAACCTTCTGAACAAATTAAAGTTGAACCTAATATTGCAATGGTTAAAGATCTTTTGGTCGATAACATTGATGGACATGTCATATATTTCTGTGAAGAGGCTGCTAGAATTGCTAAACCTGTTAGACATGAACGTGATATGGTAGATAAGAACAAGCCCATAGTTGGCATGCCTGTTGTTTCTATTATGATTGGAGACCATTGCTATCATGGTTTATGTGATATGGGTGCTAGTGTGAGTGCTATTCCGTTTTCTTTATATCAAGAAGTAATGAATGATATTGCACCTGTTGAGATTGAAGATATTGATGTTACTATTAAGCTTGCAAATAGAGATACTATTACTCCACTTGGGATTGTTAGAGATGTTGAAGTCTTGTGTGGTAAGATCAAATACCCTACCGATTTCTTAGTACTTGATTCCCAACAAGATAATTTTTGTCACATTATATTTGGTAGACCCTTCTTGAATACTGTTAATGCTGAAATTGATTGTGTTAAAGAGAAAGTTAGAGTTAAGTTTGGTGATATATCTGATGAATTTAATTTCTCTAAGTTTCATAGACAACCTCATGATAAAGATATACCCAATAAAGATGAAATTATTGGTCTTGTTTCTATTGTTGTGCCTCCTACTGATCCTTTAGAACAACATTTGCTAGACCATGAGAATGATATGCATATGAATGAAAGAAATGAGATAGATGAGTTGTTCTTCAAACAAGCACCTATTCTTAAACATAAATTGCCTGTTGAAACCTTGGGAAATCCTCTACCACCCAAGGGTGATCTTGTGTTTGAATTAAAGAAACTTTCTGATACACTTAAATATGCTTATCTTGATGAAAAGAAGATATATCCTGTTATTATTAGTGCTAACCTTTCAGAGCATGAAGAAAAGAGATTACTTAAAACTCCGAGGAAGCACCGTGCTGCTATTGGATATACTCTTGATGATCTTAAGGGCTTTAGTCCCACTCTATGCCAGCATAAAATTCATATGGAGCCAGATGCTAAACCAGTTGTTGATCACCAAAGAAGGTTGAATCCTAAAATGAAGGATGTGGTAAGGACTGAAATATTAAAACTTCTGGAGGCAGGTATAATTTATCCCATAGCTGATAGTAGATGGGTAAGTCATGTTCATTGTGTTCCTAAGAAAGCAGGTATTACCGTTGTTCCTAATGATAAAAATGAACTTATTCCACAAAGAATTGTAACTGGTTATAGAATGGTAATTGATTTCAGAAAATTAAATAAAGCTACTAGGAAAGATCATTAACCCTTGCTTTTTATTGATCAAATGTTAGAAAGATTATGTAAGCATACACACTTTTGCTTCCTAGATGGCTATTCTGGTTTCTCTCAAATACCTGTATCACCAGAAGATCAAGAGAAAACCACCTTTACTTGTCCTTTTGGAACTTATGCTTATCGTCATATGCCTTTTGGTTTATGTAATGCACCCGCTACCTTTCAAAGATGTATGACTGCTATATTCTCTGACTTTTGTGAAAAGATTGTTGAGGTTTTCATGGATGATTTTTCCGTTTACGGAACTTCTTTTGATGATTGCTTAAGCAACCTTGATCGAGTTTTGCAGAGATGTGAAGAAACTAATCTTGTCTTGAATTGGGAGAAGTGCCACTTTATGGTGAATGAAGGTATACTCCTTGGGCATAAAATTTCTGAAAGAGGTATTGATGTTGATAAAGCTAAAGTTGATGCAATTGAGAAAATGCCATGTCCTAAAGATATCAAAGGTATAAGAAGTTTCCTTGGTCATGTTGGTTTCTATAGAAGGTTTATAAAAGACTTCTCTAAAATTTCTAGGCCTCTCACTAATCTTTTGCAAAAAGATGTTCCATTTGTTTTTGATGATGATTGTGTAGAAGCCTTTGAAATACTTAAGAAAGCCTTAATTTCTGCACCTATTGTTCAACCACCTGATTGGAACCTACCCTTGGAAATTATGTGTGATGCTAGTGATTATGCTATTGGTGCTGTTCTAGGGCAAAGAGTTGATAAGAAATTGAATATTATTCATTATGCTAGTAAAACTCTAGACAGTGCTCAAAGAAATTATGCTACTACCGAGAAGAATTTTTAGCAGTTGTGTTTGCATGTGATAAATTCAGATCTTACATTGTTGATTCCAAAGTTACTATTCACACTGATCATGCTACTATTAAAAATCTTATGGAAAAGAAAGATACTAAACCTAGACTTATTAGGTGGGTTCTGTTACTACAAAAGTTTGATTTGCATATTATTGATAGAAAGGGAGCTGAGAATCCCGTAGCAGATAATTTGTCTAGAATGGAAAATGTTCTTGATGACCCACTCCCTATTAATGATGATTTTCCTGATGAACAATTAACTGTGATAAATGCTTCTCGTAACACACCTTGGTATGCAGACTATGCTAATTACATTGTTGCTAAATATATACCACCTAGTTTCACATACCAACAAAAGAAAAAGTTCTTTGATTTAAGACATTACTTTTGGGATGACCCACATTTATATAAAGAAGGAGTAGATGGTGTTATTAGACGTTGTGTACCTGAGCATGAACAGGAACAAATCCTACGGAAGTGTCACTCCGAGGCATACGGAGGACACTGTCGTGGTTTTGTCATGACAGATGTCCTCGTAAGAGAACTTAGGTGTGAGGCCATCGCAACTAGGTGGTGGCTTGAACGGGGTTGGTTGGAATCGAGAAATGCGAGTTTTACCCAGGTTCGGCCCCTCGCGGAGGAGGTAAGATCCTACATCCTGCTTGATTGCTATTGATGATGATGATGATCTCGATTACAAGGGTGCTGTTTCGCTACCTCTAATCTCGAGAGCTTCTACTTTGATCTTGTCTAAAACTTGTCTGTCTATCTTGACCCCTCCCTCTTGGGGTGCCTTGCCCCTCCTTATATAAGTTGAAGGGGCCGGCTTACATGTAGAGTCCTAGTAGGACTACAACTAGTCTATTTTCTATTACAAGTCGGATCCTAGTCCGGGTCTTTTCTTCCGAACTGATCTACTCAGACCGGGTCTTTTCTCCGGGCCGGGTCTTCTCTCCGAGCTGGGTCTACCCAGGCCGGGTCTTGCTTCTCTTACCAGGTTCCTTCCAGGGTCCAGTCCGGCCCGTTTAATGCCAGACGTGACCCGGTTATGGGCCCTTTGGCCCTGCCGGGTTATGCCTTGGGATGCCGGGTCTAGCCGCAGGTAATTCCCCTGACATTAGCCCCCAGGTTAGCTTGAATTTATTCATGCTAAGCTCCTGAAATAAGAATAATTAATATGTTAAAGGACCGGCGCGCTCAGCTTGCCGGTTCACTCAATGAACCGACTCCTCAAAAAATCCGGGTCTCTTTGTCATATCAACATGCCGGCTTCAGAATCAACTTGCTGACGCTGGTTCCACGCAGAAAAATATTGGAAAAATAACCCATCTGACATTTTGAGTCAGCTTCCAATGTTTCGGCTTGATAAAAATGTTGGGAAAAAAGAAATCCATCTGATGTTGAGCCGGCTTTCAATGCTTCTAGGCCTTCTATGAATAATTTAGAGGAGATGATCTTTGCAAGTCTCCACCAAGAAAATGAGACCTGGCTCGCTCAAATTTGACAGCTTGAAGTTGTTCTTCTGTTTTTTTATCTCCATATTACCTGTAGCCCCCAAGATCCGAGTTTATCAGTTCATGATGACTTGGTGCTTTGCATAGAAATAATATCTTGACTATGTAGCCCCCAAGCGCCAGGTTGTCTTGCCTGCAGCAACCTGGGACTTGTAATTGTCTTATACTTATAAAACTTCAGCCAGTGTAGCCTCCAAGTCTTTAAGAGTAGAACAGAATGATAGCTTAAGACTTGCTTAAATATAAATGTTGCAACTTTGGAGAAATCCGGGTTGTTCATCTGAGTCTCCAGTCATAAACTGAATGTTTTGCATTTCACATGTGTAGCCCACAAGGGCCGGCTCATCAGTATGTGATGGGCCGGGTCTTCAATTTGGACCTTATAATCTGTTTAAACAACTGAATGCTGTAGCCCCCAAGTGCCAGGTCGCATGCCTGCAGCGACTTGGGACTTTTCTTGTGAATATCCTTGATTGTTAATTAAGAGTAAAAAAACCAGATAGTCTGTAGCCCCCAAGTGTCGGGTCGCAAGCTTGCAGCGACTTGGGACTGTGTGAGAATAATATAACCCATTTGTATGTATACAGGCAATGCTGGATCGGGCCGGCTCTGAAATTTCTGAGTTGAAGGAGCAGGACTTGTTGCTTTATCTAGCAATGCCATCATGCACTTTTGAAATATTTGTGCCAAAGATCATCCTCAAAAACATATTATATTGATTGCTTAATATGAATCCCTGACTAGAATTGCAGCTTTAACCAAATAAAGGCCGGCTTTCGAGACTCGACACTTGAAATATAAAGGCCAGCGACCACTGATGCTGAGACAAATCAAGCAACACATCAACCCGGACAATCCAGCTACCGGCTTTCAGCCATAAATTTCACTAGCTTAACCCATTGTGATAAAAACTTGTTGAAAATGGCCCAATTGTGGCTTTGTAATAGTTGTAGCAAAACTCCGTAATCTGTCAATGCCTTCGCGCATCGAGTATGTTAGCTTTTGAGCTGATGACAATCTGACGAAAAATATATTCTGATCATGCCAGTTTGCTCAACCTGGTCATATAGACTGTGATGTTAATTGAAACCTTGGCCGTGATTTGCAGTGCAACCCGGCAAATATATGTTTGAGAAATCCAGAAGTGTTGTATTGTAATACAAAGTACAAATTAAATGTCCCAAGACCCGGTCAATTCTGTGACCCGGAATTTTCTGTGACCCGGTTTCTATTTATAACCCAGGTCGTATGTATGATAATTGATACTTGAAAAGAAAATCCATAGATAGAGATATAAAAGAAATAACATGACAGAAAAAATAACTTAAATATTAAGCCGACTTTTGAGGCACGACATAAAGACCGGCTTTCGAGGCTCGAGTCTGATTCGCTTCTGTGAAGCATGATTTTTGGCCTCTTTTGGTTTGTCCTAGCTCTCTGAAAGCCGGCTCTCATGTGACTTAACCGGTGTTTTAACTTTGATGAGTTCAGGGTCACCTCTGTGATTGACTCATCAGGCATTCACCGGGTCACCTTTTTGGAGTAGCATCTTGCTAACAGGCAGGTATAACAAAGTATCTAATGGCATATGTCGGGTTAAGAGGGATGTTAATAGCTAAACTCGATGAGTTGGAAGCCCCCAAATAACCAATGATCAAAGAATAAAGACTCAACACACAATTTGAGGCGAAACGACAAACTCTCTTATCCAGAGATGCTAGCTTTATTTCATTGATCAAAATTGAGTAGGATACCCATGTTTAGACTGTGCATCATGGCAACTAGACTTCTTTGGTAACCTTACTTTTTGCCAATAAGGCAGGATACCTATGTTTGAACTGCGCATCGTGGCAGCTAGTCCTCTTTGACAACCTTTAATTTTTCGCCAATGAGGCAGGATACCTATGTTTGACCTGCGCATCATGCCAGCTAGTCCTCTTTGGCAACCTTTACTTTTTCATCAACAATGCAGCAGTCCCCGGGACCGGGTTGTCTTCCCTTCAATGACCCGGGGTCCTTGTATTTGTTGAAACCGGCCAAATCTGCCAAGTCATGCCTGTGTAGCCCCCGAGTCTTAAGTCGACTCGAGGAGCCGGCTTGAGATTCTTTATACTTGGTTGTAGCACAAACCGAAGTATAGTTGAGAGCTGAGAGCCGGAATTTATTGAAGCCGGAGGCAATGTGACGAGTTGATGATCTTTACGATGCTCGTCGTATGTCCTCCCATGCCTTGTTATTCTCTCTTGGTCCGGTTCTCCTGGCTCCTCCAGGGCCATTTTCTTTTTTGTTTCTCCACTGCCAGCTTTTGAATTGCCGGCTCTCCTGTCTCTTTTGAGGACGTTTCCTCCATGGCCGACTCTCTTGTTTCTTCGATGTGCTGAAGTAGACCAGACCGTGGGGATGGCAGGCCAATGCGCCTATCCATTGGGCAACCCGGTGCGGGTGGAGGCTGGCGTGACTCCGTCGACGTCGCGCAAGACATGATTTCGAATATCACCCTTTTTTTAGTGAATTACTTGGCCTTTTTTTTGCTCCAGCGTTGTGGGAGTAGACCGGGCCGCAGGGGTGGCGGCCTGCGCGCGTCCGTTGGGCAGCTCATACGGGCGGGTGCGGCCCCGACGTGTTGATGTAGACTGGACCGCAGGGGCGGCGGCCTGCGCACGTCCGTTGGGCAACTCGTACGGGCGGGCACGGCCCCGGCGTGTTGATGTAGACTGGGCCGTAGGGGTGACGGCCTGCGCCCTTGTCCGTCGAGCAGTGCGGAACGGACGGACGCTGTCGCATGATGATTTTGGCGCGACCTCCGTATTCGCGATATAATGCCACTTTTATGATGAATAATTGTCCTGCGTAAAATATATTACAGGGCAGAGTAATTGTTCTCGGACGAATAATATGTACTAAAAATAGATAGGATGAATAGCACCTGATATTTTGGTCGGATGAACGCGGACGCTGGTGCTGGATAATACTGGACGTAGTCGGACGAAAAAGATAGCCCGCACAGACGCATGTCTAACTTGGATGATCTGATGTAGCACTAGCACTCAGTGGCCTTCTCTTGTCTTTTTCCTCTCTCTAGTAATGATTGCCTCTACTTTAATCTAGTAATGATTGCCTCTACTTTAATCTGCCTTGGGCCTTCGGAACCATGCTATCCGATGTGGTCCTTTGGTGAAGTAAATTGGCGGTGGCCTCCTCTTGAACTCGGATTTTAAATCCTCATCTGATTCCGTGCAATACTAGCAGTAGTACTAGTAACACTTGCTTAGGCTGGTCACGAGACGTAGTACTTCTTGTATGAGTTTTGTTTTGGCATCCACTTATTTGATTCCTGATGATCGACGTGATGTTTCTGTCTTTGCTTCTGCCGTCGCTGTTGTTTGCTATTTTTTTTCTTTCTTGCTACTGTACTGTATGAGGACTGCAGGGACGACGAGATGTGCGTGTGTGTACGTCTAGTAGGTTGGCACCGACAGACATTGGTGTGACTGTCAGCGTATTGATGTAGCCCGGACCGCGAGGGTGGCGGACTCCGAGGGTGTCCTTCAGTGACCCGGCGCAATGCGACGCTGGTATGACCTCCGCGATCGTCTGCATGGACGGTGCGCTACGCGCATGTTCTGCCGAGTAGCTCGGCGCGGACGGGGGTGTCACCAGGCGTGTTGATGTAGACCGGATTACAGAGATGGCGGGCTGCATGCCTATCCGTCGGGCATCTTTATGCGGGCGGACGCTTTGCGCATTCTCCAATTTGTTGATTGAACCGCAGGAACGGCGGCCTCGAGGTCTTGTACATGCATGGTTGTTCGCATGGGTCACAATCACGTACTTATAATCAGGCCATCAAGGTAGCTCTAAGATTTGTCCTTCATGCAGTTTGTTTGTCTTTCATTCCTTTTTTTTATTCTCCATATTCGCTGGTTGCGACCTTATTGTGCAGGAGAGACAGGACTCTTCCTGGGACCCGGTCCAGTCTGGACCCTCTTTTTTTAGGCCGGCTTGTTCAATCATGGCACACTGGAAACTCCCCTTTATACTTCTGGTGTCTTCATGTGATGAATAGGAGTTGATCAATCAAAACGTGCTCTGATTAGAGCTCACGTACTAGAAGTAGTACGTAGTACTACTCCAAAATCAAACAGATCTCGTAAACCGTGCAACTACTAGTACTTGACCGTGACTTCCGTGAATGTAGCAGCAGCAATGATCGATTCAATGTTCTCGGGAGTTGCTCCCGTCGCCGCTGTTGCTTTCTTTATCCAGCGAGTAGCCTAGCAAAGAATCTGACCAGGACACTAGTGACTCGCTGAAGTAGATGTCATCTCGGTTTGTACGGCGGCCGTTGCAGCAGATATCGATCTGTCTTCGGATTCGACGGATCGCCAGGTCACATCAGTCCGCCGCACAACACGCAACCCTAATTTTCTCTTGAACTCAAACTTCGTACTGTCTGCTCCAAAGTTAATCATGATTCTGATCACAAAACGATGAATTTGCCGGCTCTGCCTAAGGTTGTCTCATGCCGGGTTATCCTGCGCAATTGTTCCGAGCCGGCTCTTCTTCATCTAACCAATCACAAGCTTCTCGATTCCTTGGAGAGCTCCCTTCAAGAACACAACACCACCGTGCGAGGGCCCCATGGTGGGCGCCAACTGTCGTGGTTTTGTCACGACAGATGTCCTCGTAAGAGAACTTAGGTGTGAGGCCATCGCAACTAGGTGGTGCCTTGAACGGGGTTGGTCGGAATTGAGAAATGCGAGTTTTACCCAGGTTCGGCCCCTCGCGGTGGAGGTAAAAGCCTACATCCTGCTTGATTGCTATTGATGATGATGATGATGATCTTGATTACAAGGGTGCTGTTTCGCTACCTCTAATCTCGAGAGCTTCTACTTTGATCTTGTCTAAAACTTGTCTGTCTATCTTGACCCCTCCCTCTTGGGGTGCCTTGCCCCTCCTTATATAAGTTGAAGGGGCCGGCTTACATGTAGAGTCCTAGTAGGACTACAACTAGTCTATTTTCTATTACAAGTCGGATCCTAGTCCGGGTCTTTTCTTCCGAACTGATCTACTCAGACCGGGTCTTCTCTCCGGGCCGGGTCTTCTCTCCGAGATGGGTCTACCCAGGCCGGGTCTTGCTTCTCTTACCAGGTTCCTTCCAGGGTCCAGTCCATAGAGAGCCGGCCCGTTTAATGCCACGCGTGACCCGGTTATGGGCCCTTTGGCCCTGCCGGGTTATGCCTTGGGATGCCGGGTCTAGCCGCGGGTAATTCCCCCGACAGACACCATTCGGGAGACAGAACTACACATAAGGTATTACAATCTGGTTTTTATTGGCCTACTCTTTTCAAAGATGCACGTAAGTTTGTCCTCTCTTGTGATGAATGTCAAAGAATTGGTAATGTTGGTAGACATCAGGAAATGCCTATGAATTATTCACTTGTTATTGAACCATTTGATGTTTGGGGTTTTGATTGTATGGGACCTTTTCCTTCCTCTAATGGATATACACATATCTTGGTTGCTGTTGATTACATTACTAAGTGGGTAGAAGCTATTCCAACTAGTAGTGCTGATCATAACACTTCTATTAAAATGCTTAAAGAAGTTATATTTCTGAGGTTTGGAGTCCCTAGATATTTAATGACTGATGGTGGTTCACATTTTATTCATGGTGCTTTCCGTAAACTGCTTGCTAAATATGATGTTAATCATAGAATTGCATCTCCTTATCATCCTCAGTCTAGTGGTCAAGTTGAATTAACTAATAGAGAAATAAAATTAATTTTTCAAAAGACCGGTAATAGATCTAGAAAGAATTGGTCTAAGAAACTTGATGATGCACTATATGGGCTTACAGAACTGCTTATAAAAATCCTATGGGTATGTCTCCATATAAAATGGTTTATGGATAAGCATGTCATTTACCTCTTGAGTTAGAACATAAAGCATATTGGGCAATTAAAGAACTTAACTATGATTTCAAACTTGCCGGTGAAAAGTGGTTATTTGATATTAGCTCCCTAGATGAATGGAGAACCCAAGCTTATGAAAATGCCAAGTTATTTAAAGAAAAAGTTAAAAAATGCCATGATAAGAGAATCCAAAAACGGGAATTCAAAGTAGGTGATCATGTTCTATTATACAATTCTCGTTTAAGATTTTTTGTAGGAAAGCTTCTCTCTAAGTGGGAAGGACCATACATCATTGAAGAAGTTTATCGCTCCGGAGCCATCAAAATAAACAACTTCGAAGGGAATAATCCGAGAGTGGTTAATGGGCAAAGAATTAAACATTATATCTCAGGTACGCCCATTAATGTTGAAACCAATATTATGCAAACAATGACACCGGAAGAGCACTGTCAGGACCCCGATCCTAAGTCACACCGATCTAGCATAAGACACATCATATCACTTTGCGGCCTCACGCACGGTAACCCACGGCTGCCGCCTTTACCTTGGCCAGGACCGTTTGCGTCTTTTGGCTCACGTATATGATTGTGATGCTAGCATCCATTTGACAGAGAACCCGGGCCGACATGACTAGTCGTAAACCAAGGTGGCACAAACTTACAGGGACATGCATACATGACCCAGCAATGCACGTGTCGGTCATCAACGTATGAACCCAAGTCGTAGCAAGCTACAAGGACTTAAAGGAACACCGCGTGACATTTCCCCATAGGGACAGACACAGGAGCAAAGAAGGACACATGCCGGTCAATCCATGTGTTCCGGATGGAAGCACTAGGAGGCTTTTCCCCATAAGAAAGGCTACCAAGAATAAACAACTAGGTGTCGGATCCCACACATACCAATGCATTTCAAACATACACACAATATGCACGATATGTGTAGATACAACATGGCATCACAACATAACTCTATGAATCAAAGTATTTATTTAAGAGGCTCCGAGGAGCCATACGTAACATGATATTACAAACAGGGGTCACATGACCCAACATACAAAGTCATTGTTAGGACCGAGAGTATATCGACCGGGGGGGGGGGGGGGGGTGAATGGGAGATTCAAAAATTCTTGTGAATGTTTTGAACTGATCCCAAACACAGCAGCGGAAATAAGTTTCGGTAGACAAGTATTTAAACAAGCATGCAACACAGGAGCAAATCTATCGAAGAAGAGAGTGGTAATAGTTCGAGCGAAGAATATCACTAGATTGACTGGTTTGATGGTGAAGCAATATATGAACAGATGCAATAGCACGAGGAAAAACTAGGTATGAACTGCGATGGAAATGCTCGGGAAATGGTGACACGGTGAATGGATTTAGAACAGAATGAAATCACACAAACATACAGAGGAACGATAATAAACTTAACTGGGACGATGGAAATGCATGAAGAAAATGTGAAGGATAAGTAACGAACTATGATTGATCAGATAAACTATCGACACAGAGCACGAAGGTAAACTGTTGAAAGAGATGCAGTAAAATAGAGTGAACCAGTGGTGCTCGATGGCGACAGAAGAATTTGGTAAACCAGTTCGCCCTTCTGCCAAAGGACTACGTCTGTTTGGAGGGGTTGTGATTTAACACAGAAGATAAACACTCTTCGCCCTATTCTCTTTCAACTCGGAGTTGATCAGACTCCAGTTGATTTCACTCGTGGTAGATACTTGTCGGCGATCTCCAAACCTTCGACAGACTTCTTCGCAAACCACAATGACTCTTGGTTGCTGAAGATCTTTCTCGGTGAAGACAATTACTCTTCGACACTCGAGTCGACACCTATCCGTCTAGAGAGTGTGCAGCTCTCAAGAGTAATAGGTACAAGAACTCTAACTCAGAACTACTGTGATGCTCAACCACTGTCTAAGTTTGGGCTCTTGATTTTTCTCTCGGTGGATCTTAAACTCAAATCACTCGGAGAGGGGATACTCAATCAATCTTCTCAGAAATCTTAAGCGGAGCAGCCAACGGGCAACGTTGGAGCGGGGTGGCTATTTATAGCCGCAGCCTTCCCTGATGGGAAATGACCAAATTGGACATGTGGAGCAGCCAACGGCCGAACGACACGAGTCCAACGGTCGGAATTGAGCACAACGGTAACATTACATGCGGAGCAAGTAATGCTAACTCCTCAGTTCAAAAGATATCTCCTGCAGCACCGAAGAACAACGTCTTCTGCTGGCAGGTAATCATTCAAAACATAAAAAGATTTCTCTCAGTCTCGCATAGGTTTTGGGCTAAGCATCACAGCAGATCTAAGCTTCGAGAACCTATACCCCTCTTAATAGTACGGAGGTCCTATGACTCAAATGAATGAAAGAAGAACAACGAAAAGAATGCTACGTCTTCAGTTCGTCTTCGACTTCTATCGCTGCAGTCAATTTTCTTCGGACCGAAACACCGAACCAATTGCTTCACATCAACAGTAAATTTTCGAGGGGTCGACTCCTTCACGTCATTCTTCTCGTCTACAAGTCTTCAAGGGATGTAGCTCGTTCTTCTCTGCGGTGCAGATATTCTTCGGTGAAGTTCCTCGAACTGGACACCAGAGACAGCATTCTCTTCGGTACTGCATGGACTATTTCTCTCTGTGTGCACTAGCAAACATATCAGTCCATGCCTGTTTCTGTCAACAATCTCCAAAACACAATAGGGCAAGTATTGCACCAACAATCTCCCCCTTTTTGGACGATTGTTGACAAAACAGAACACATCGAAAGATAGATAATAAAATGGAATGGAATGTGAAGGAAGGTAAAAGACGAGAGATAAATACGAAGATAAAACACGCTCCCCCTGAAGATATGCATCATTCTTATTGGAGTGAGCATAGGAGATAATATGAAAGGTAGCGAGGTGAATCTTCGTATGAGTGACATTGGCAGATGATCTGGTACGTAGTTTCATCCAATGCATTCGACGGTGTCTGAGGTATTTCCTGCCACACACAACCTTTGACTTAGATTAGTTAGATAGTGAAGATAATTTGAAAAACGTTGTGGCAAAGGATACGCCATGAAGATTTTCTCAGAACACAGTTTGAATCCACACGAGATATAAGTTCCCTGCAAGTTGGATATTCGAAGAATAATCAGAGCAAAGGATTCACAAGTATATTGCTTGGAGTGGATATGCTTCAGTCGAGGTTTTCCTGCAACAAAGATGATACGATAGAAATATGCAACGAAAAAACAGCTTGTGAATAGGCGCAATCTGCTCAGTAGCAACCTTTCTTCTCCTGCATCGTTAGATAGCGAAAGATAAGCATAGGAGTAAGATATATGCGGTTTCAATTAACCTTGCACGATAGATAAGTATTGAGGATAATCATTGCAAGGAAGTAAGCATTCGATAGCACCTGCAAACAAATAACTGGAAGCAAATATAGCAATGCAGGGGTTATTAATGGTACATGACGACGTAGTATTCATCACCACAGACGGTGAGATCAAGTTCCACGACCAAAAGTTCAACGAGTTTAACGACAAAAAAACAAATCGATCGAAAGAGAAAGCAAATGGCGAATGGAAACACCCTGCAAATAACCCGCTTTTCTATCTTCTCGATGTTCTTCTCCCCCTTTTTGTCAACAAGTGTCAAAAAGGAAAGAGAATGCATGCGAGGAACTATTCATCCGAAGAATCCCCAGAACTCGAGCTGTTCGGCGAAGTAGAACGAGCGATGGTCTAGGCCGAAGCAGGAGTTGGAGACGAAACACGGGCTTCGGGATCAGCTTCGGGAGTAGCAGTGCGAGGTGCATCTGGCTTGTATATGAATGTGCCTGCTGTGTCTTCAAGTTCATCATCGGGTTCAACAAATAGCAGGTCGGTGGAGGCGGAACGCTGAGGAAGCACTGGAGTTTCCCTTCGGATGCGAGGGACCTCAAATAGTTCCAGATGATCGTAATCTTTCTCAATACCTTTGGCAGACAGTTGAGTGCGAGAATAATGCTTGCGCAGAAGGGTCCATGAGCGCTTCTTTTGTTCCTTCTCATACAGAAGAGCTTGGCGAGCATAATTGTGAAGCAGATTGATCTCAGTCATCATTTCCAACTTCTCTTTGCGATCGAGCTTAATGTGACTTTCTAGTGCCTGCTGAGTGCGAAGACAAATCTCATACAGTGAGGGATTTTCTTCACGAGGGATTTCAACTGTTGCTTTCTTGATCTTCGGAGCTTTAGCGGAGGCCGAGGCAGTGGCATCAATAGGTGTCTTCCCTTTGCCGATGTCCTTCACGATCCGGGGTGTGTCTCGGACTGGGGGAATGAAAACTTTTGGAACATGTGGGCAGAAGAACTTTTTCTTAGTAAGCTGCTCAATAGCAAACATGACCCATGGTACATATGGCTTCAGGACTTGAGGGCTATCAGCTGCATATGCCAAGTTGTGAATGAAAAGATCCGGAATGTCAAACCGAATGCCTTGAGCTATTGCTTGAAGAGCATTTGCCACGATGCCCTGAATGGATTCTGGCCGGTTCGTTGGCGTGAGTGAGTTGCAGAGGATATAGAATAGCACCTTGTTCTCATAGGCCAGTTTCTTAGGATTTGCTTCGGTACATTCATCACCAACAAGCTTAGGATCCATCAGCATATGAAGTTCAGCTTCGGATACTTCCCAATAGTGCAGTCTGTGTTCCCGGGAGGCATCGAATTCACACAGAGGAAGATTCAATAGTGCTAAGAACTGGTCAGCCGAACATTTGATCTTTTCTTCCTCGGTCATCCATTCGAGGATCCAAGTACTGCTGTTGGTAAGATCTCCTGAGATATAAAGAGTAGCGTAGAACTGAAGGATAACTTCACGATTCCAGCCATGATTGAAACGAAGGAAACTCTTCAGGAAGACCTGCTCAATCTGCTCGATAGTGTGATGGAAGCAAGGTAAACTTTCGAGCTCAGCGAAATCCAGAATCTTATGCTTGAAGATGCGATTCTTGCCATACAGAATGTGAGCATAATACACGGCCTGTTCCTTTGTCCAGAATCTTGGTGACATGGAAGTCCTTTCTCTTTCATATGGGCTGGTCCCAAAGAATGCAAGTTTCAAACGATGAAACTACTCGTTGAAAGCTGGACCATTCGGGCCATCATCAACAGGAAACAGAGGGAAGATTTCCAAAGGATTTCTCAGTGGTTATTCATCGGTCATAGATCGGGTCCGAATGTCATCAGGTGCAGGCACTCCTTTTTCAATAGGCTTGAGAGGAGCATGAGGCTTCCTCGATTTTTCTCGTTCAGATGGCTTTGAAGAACTTGACTGTCTGTCGTTCTTACTCGTCGGAACTCCTTCGGCAGCTTTCTGACTTTCGGGCACAAGGGCCTTTTCTTTCTTTGTACCTTCTTCAGCGGGAGGCACGACAATTCTTTCTCGGTAGCTTGAGTCACAGCTGGTGAGACAGTTTCTTCTCGAGCCATCGGCTCATCAGATTTCTTTTCTTCCTCTACCAACTATGGTGCAGTGATAAGAGGAGCAGGATCAACATCCATCCGGGAAGGTGCACCAGATGATGTGACCGGGGGTGTTTTCTCTCGTGAGGCTTTTAGCTCCTCCTCGATCTTGTCATCCTCCTTATTTGATTCAGAGGGCTCTGCTTGCCATGTTTTTGGAGGCGATGGATCTGCTTTCTCAACTTCAATCTCTTCATCAACCTCATCAACATGGGATTGCTGCTTAGGAGGTGCATTTTCCTCATCAGTCTTTTCCAGGAATATATCCACAACTTCATGTTGCTCTTGGGCTACTGGAGCTGGAATAATGACTTCCTCGGCGCTAGCTTGCTGCATAGGTTCATCTACGTGAGGTGGAGATGGAGGAACCTACTACAAGGGCACATGGGAGTGTGGAGGAATAAGCTCATCATCGACAGTCTGAAGGCGGCGATCTTTATTTGCTTTCGGTTTGCTCACTCTTGCCCTTGCCTTCTGACGTCTTTCCTCTTGAATTCTTCTTCGAGCAAGATCTGCCTTACAGTCAATCTCCTCGTTTCTCCTGTCGCACAACTGAGATACCTCCATGTGCAGACGCGAGTGCCACTCAATTTTCTCATTGCGCAAGACGCTGAGGGCTTTAGTGATTTCAAAAATTTCTTTGTTCATCTTTTTTCCTTTCGGATTCAGTCTTAGCCTCATTCCTCATTCTCTCGACAGCTTGCTTGTCTTTCACAGCTTTATTCAGCTTTTTGGAGATTTTCCTTAGTTTGTTGAAATGCTTCGTCACCATTTCGGTGACATCATCAGGCAGTCCTAGGCGGCTCACATCGTCAGCTTTTGCATCATATGCAGCACTGTCAATCACATCGATCATGAAATTGAAATCATACTTCTGTTCCTCTGTGGGAGCAGGAACAGTGACCCTGGTCTTCTTGGCAGCCACATCGATTTGTTCTTCAGACTGCAACTTTCTCTTTGCTGCAGTGCTTGACAATGTTCTCGGAGCCGCAGAACCCGAAGGTTTATCTATGGAAGGAGTGGGTGCATGCCTGGGTGATTTCCTCGTAAATGGCAAAGCTTTCACTGGCGAGGGACTCATGGATGGCTTGTTGAGAATGGCAGGACGATCATACAATGGGATTTCATCAGGGGTATCTTCTCTGGACGACTCATCAGACGAGTCGGGAACTGCCTTCTTGGTTCTCTTGGTGAGAGTTTTCTTTCGAGGTGTACGAGGGGAAACAGTTTTCTCAGATTTTCTTTCCTTCGAAGCTGTACGTCTTGTTGGGTCAGCGCGACGTTTTTCGCTTCAACTTGGTTTTTCTTAGCTTCTCTAGCTTCACGCTTGGCTTTGGCCTTCGCCCTCTTAGCCACTTCATCGGGAAAATCAGCGATGGTTTTGAGGGAGTCGGGGTGAGCATTTGACGGTTGTGGTGGTCTGACTTTTTTGTCATCGGGGCCAATGCAGTTTTCGGCAATGCAGTCATTCCACGGTGGTGTGAAGGCAAACAAAATCTGGTATTTCTCGCAAACATTTTCATATCTGTACCATTTGCCAGCCCAATGGCGGCGAATTCTTTGAAGCCTGTTGTTGCGATCTGTCGTTGATTCACCCTCAGGTGGAGTTCTGTAACTATCAGGATCAGACATCTCAGCAGTGGTGTTCTTTTCTCTGCCACGACCGCCCTTTTTGGGATTTCCATCGGAGAAGATGGTTAGAGCGTTTGTGACCAATTCATCCTCGGGCTGCCTGTGAGCAGAGGGAATCTCCTCATAATCATCTTCTGGCTCAGACTCTTGTCTCTTCTTCGGGGCCTTGGGTGGCTTCAAAGATTTTCCACCTCCCATCATTCTTGTTCGTTTAGACCTTGAAGGAAACTGAGGCAATTCTTCATCAGAATCTGAAAACTCTTGCGAATACTGTGACATGACCAACCTATGAAATAGAAAAGACGCGAGGGAAAAAGCAAGGTAGGGTCATAAGCATGCACATAAAGGTTTTGAATGAAAAATGATTTTGATGGAGTCCAACAAGAGACATATGGTAAAACAGAAAGATTTCATCGATAGATTTAACAAGCCAGCCACAGACAATTCTAGGCAGGTTGATAGCTATCTAATCTTTCGGATAATTACACATGAACCCAAGATGAGCAGAACCAGTACGAGGAAGATCTACAAACCGTACCAGTCAAATCCTTGTGATTCCTAAAGATCTACCGCAGTAAAATAAATCAAAGAAAATTGCATCGGTAAGAACTGCCCTAAGAACAGTGAGATGGAGAGGAGCAGTTCCGAATCTAAGTGCCCTAACTTGGCAACTTAGATCAACTACGGAAATGCGAGAGGACGGATTACCGCACCGGCGTGATCAGCTGTGATGAGACTTCACCGGAGTTGCATGGCGGAGCTTCTCGCCGGAGTTGCTTCGAGCTCGGGCTCGGGTGAAGGTGAAACAAGGGTTTGTGCGGATGAGGAAGAAGACGCGAAGAGGGGTATATATAGCTGGAGAGCAGAACTTCCGCTCCGAAATCTACGGCCCACAGTTGCGGGACGATCCGCATTCGACGGACACGATCACGATAGTGGAGATCGTGGGCACGTGGCAACCGTTTTCTGCGAGAAACTCGGGAAAAGAGCGGGAGGTCGAAAGGTTTGAAGGGCTGAACGCCAAAAGTGGATAAAAGTTCGAAGTTGATTCCTTTCGCGACCAAGGACGTCAGAGAGAGATCTTCTTCAGATCAATTTGCATGCTTACAACGGACAGCATAGATTTAGAAGAGAAAGAATAGAGGGATAAAAGGGTACGAAACAAATCACTCAGCCAAATGAGAAGAAACTCCAAACGAGGAGCTATGAGTGAGTTGTCTATCGGACGAAACACAAACACGGCAACTCGAGGACAAACAACAATCAGAGAACAAATAGACACAGAGGAAACAACACCAACAATATAGATCTCAGGGCAAAGGATAACCGGAAAGAGTCCCTGAGATAGAATTCCTGCAAGATGGGTTAGTTCTTTCTCGCAACCCACACTTGTGTGGGCAGCGCAGACCTCATTTGTCTTGACTGTGCAGGGACGTTCCTTCGTTGATTTCCGTAGTTCACCTGTGCATCTCGAGAGTAATCATATGAGTAAGCATTGAAATTATTCCCAGAGACATGAGCATAATGATTCGAAGAGATACGCATGTACTCTTTTGTCAAAAGTTTAATCGACATTTGTTCGACGAAGTTGCAGCGTCAATCTGCGAGTGATTGTCATTTCCTTGAGGAGAGTTGCTCTGCATATTCAGGTTAGCAGTGACAGATAAATTTTCAATGGTGCACTTCTTCACCCAAATTTGATTTTTGGGTGAACCAGACCTGCAGTTAGTCCCAACATACCGAGCGAAAATCTTACCATTCTGTTGTTTGAAGAGTTTGTAGTTTGAGTCATCAGACTCGTCAGAAACAACAGGAATGGGAGTGTCATATCCAGACAGGAGCGCCGGTTCGAGAGTTTTGCTTTTAGCTAGAACCCAACTTGTTCGAGGATATTGCTCGGGAGTCCAGTAGGTTCCATCAACGTTTAGTTTCCTTTCGAAACCCAAACCTTCTTTTCGGGGATTTCTGTGCAGTATTGACTTCTTGAGCACATCACATAGTGTTTGATGTCCTCTGAGGCTTTTTAGTATTCCTGCCTCCAGCAAGTTCTTTAGCCTGCAATTTTCATCAGAGATAGCAAAAAATTCCTCGGAAGAGCGGTTAGAAAATTTATTCGAATTAGTTGCAATATTCTCGACGGCAGCATTGGATATTTCAACATTCGAATCAGCATTGCTACGTTCTAGGCATTTTGAGCAAGGAGGTGCAAAATCATCAGGAAGGTTGTTAGATTGCTCGGCGAAGAGAGAAGCTTTTTCTTTCGTGAGTACGTTATAAGACTCTTTCAGAGACTCGAGTTCTTGATTCCTGCTAAGGAGTTCATCTGATAAACTCTCGTAGTCGACTGTAAGAGAATCATATCATTCGGAAAGATATCAATCGTTGAAGAAAAAGCATCGTGCTTTTAAGTCAACTCTTGATTCTTCTCCATCTCTTCGACCAGTAATCCTTCGGTTTTCTTGAGATTTATCTCAAGTTTTTGAAGCTCATCTTGTTGAGATTTTGCAATCTTAACAAGTTTAGCATAGGCAATGTATTCAGAGGAATATTAAGTCATTGATTTTCGGTGTTTTGCTGATACCTGATCCTTTGAGGTTTTTGCCAGGAGACAGAATGCGATAGGATCATCATCACTTGAAGCATTATCATCAGTGTCCGACTTGAGAGACTTCTCGGATGATTCATAGGAGACGAATGCATTTCCTCTTCCTAGGTTTCTGTAAAACTCTTCATCTTCTGATTCGGATTCGGATGTTTCATCTTCAGATTCCATATTCATTTCTGCACACATTCTAGTCAGCTGCGATATTTTCTTCATATTAGATTCAATGGTCGCTCTCGTTTGCACGTCAATGACTAGTCTCGTCGAAGAGGATGCGGCAGATTCATTTTTCTTCGAGAGCTTAGTGTGACGATCCACTCGAGTGAATCCAGAGCCGTGAAGATAAAACCATCTGTTGCTAGGTTTTTCATCTTGTTCCCAACAAGGACAGTGCGTGATGTAGTGACCGAGTTGTTTGCACTTGAAGCAATTCATCTCTTTCAGAGGTAATCTTCTTGAAGATCCAGGCAAATCAACTTCGTCATCATTTGTGAGACACAGATTTTGTCTTCTGAGATCACTTAGTCTTTCAGTGAGCATTTCGAGTTCTCTTGTGATAGAGTGTTGATTCTCGACATCTTCTTCTTGTGAACTGCCATAGTGTGAAAGAA
Source organism: Elymus sibiricus (assembly GCA_039707655.1). NCBI lineage: Eukaryota > Viridiplantae > Streptophyta > Magnoliopsida > Poales > Poaceae > Elymus > Elymus sibiricus. The sequence goes on from CM077672.1 coordinate 194,685,892, forward strand.
TTTCCCCTTCGCTTTTCGAAGAAGATTCTTGATGCCCACTTTCAAGTTCCATCTTTTCTTCGTGAATAGACAATAGCGTCATGACTTTGATGTAGTGAAGTTCTTCATAGTCTGGTCTTTGCTTGATTTCAGCCACGATTGGATCAAAGGTTGCATCAAGAACACTCAGTAGCTTGTTGACCACATCTCTATCGGTGATATCAGTTACTCCTCGTTGATGAAGTCTTTCAACAATATTTGTCAATCGATCGGTGAGTTCCATAGCACTTTCTTTACGAAGACTTCTGAAACCAGCAAACATGGCTCGAAGCATATTTGTGTGTTGATCTATTCTGGTAGTGAATTCTTCATGAACATCTTTGATGGCATCCTAGAGTTGCTTAGCAGTGTCAAGCTTTCGGAGCCGAATAAAGATATCTCTCGAGATGCTATCACAGATAATATCTTTTGCTTGAGCATTCAGCCGTATCATGGCTTCGTCATTGGAAGTAGGAGCATCAGGATGCTGGACAGTGTATCCATTTTCCACAATTTGCCAAAGTTCAATGTTGACGGCTTGAAGTCTGATTTTCATTCATTCTTTCCAGTAGACATAGTCATTTCCATCGAAGATAGGAAATCTTTCAGAGTGCGAGGATCTACCTGCAAATGACATACTCAAAACTCCAAGGTTGTTAGACCTTTAATAAACAGAGACAGGGAGTACCTGCTCTGATACCAATTGTTAGGACCGAGAGTATATCTACCAGGGGGGGGGGGTGAATGAGAGATTAAAAAATTCTTGTGAATGTTTTGAACTGATCCCAAACACAACAACGGAAATAAGGTTCGGTAGACAAGTATTTAAACAAGCATGCAACACAGGAGCAAATCTATCAAAGAAGAGAATGGTAATAGTTTGAGCGAAGAATATCACTAGATTGACTGGTTTGATGGTGAAGCAATATATGAACAGATGCAATAGCACGAGGAAAAACTAGGTATGAACTGCGATGGAAATGCTCGGGAAATGGTGACACGGTGAATGGATTTAGAACAGAATGAAATCACACAAACATACAGAGGAACGATAATAAACTTAACTAGGATGATGGAAATGCATGAAGAAAATGTGAAGGATAAGTAACGAACTATGATTGATCAGATAAACTATCGACACAGAGCACGAAGGTAAACTGTTGAAAGAGATGCAGTAAAATAGAGTGAACCAGTGGTGCTCGATGGCGACAGAAGAATTTGGTAGACCAATTCGCCCTTCTGCCAAAGGACTACGTCTGGTTGGAGGGGTTGTGATTAAACACAGAAGATAAACTCTCTTCTCCCTATTCTCCTTCAACTCGGAGTTGATCAGACTCCAGTTGATTTCACTCGTGGTAGATACTTGTCGGCGATCTCCAAACCTTCGACAGACTTCTTCGCAAACCACAATGACTCTTGGTTGCTGAAGATCTTGCTCAGTGAAGACAATTACTCTTCGACACTCGAGTCGACACCTATCCGTCTAGAGAGTGCGCAGCTCTCAAGAGTAATACGTACAAGAACTCTAACTCAGAACTACTATGATGCTCAACCACTGTCTAAGTTTGGGCTCTTGATTTTTCTCTCGGTGGATCTTAAACTCAAATCACTCGGAGAGGGTATGCTCAATCAATCTTCTCAGAAATCTTAAGCGGAGCAGCCAACGGGCAACGTTGGAGCGGGGTGGCTATTTATAGCCGCAGCCTTCCCTGATGGGAAATGACCAAATTGGACATGTGGAGCAGCCAACGGCCGAATGACACGAGTCCAACGGTCGGAATTGAGCACAACGGTAACATTACGTGCGGAGCAAGTAATGCTAACTCCTCAGTTCGAAAGATATCTCCTGCAGCACCGAAGAACAACGTCTTCTGCTGGCAGGTAATGTAACACCCCAAAAATCGGGTTATCAATTTTTGTGCTGTTATTCCTTCCTAGCTTTCCTCTCCCGGATTTTTCCTCTGGAATCTGGTGAGTGACCAGGTGAATCCAGACCATCCTCAGCCTCTCAGTACCTTTCCCATGCTTCTGTGCCAGCCAAGCTCCTGTCAGTCAACCCCGAACTTCATTTAAACCCTAGTTCCAAAATTTCGGAACTGAAAATCCTGCATTTGTGTTTGCAAAGGAGCTATCATTTTCCTTGCTCTGTTAATCCTCCCAAAATTTCCAGAGACTCTCCTTCATCCATAAACCCTAGATGTGCAAAAATATTGCTAAGTCATATGCAATATTTCTCATCTAGAATTAATTCCTCTTTCTACCTTTCTAAGGAATTAAATCCAGAAAATTATCTATCCATCTCCAAAGTTCATGAAAACTTGTGGAGATATTCTTTGTGATCATATTAAGCTCTCACAAAAATATTGGCCATAATTAAATAAGGGAAATTGCATTTTCCTATTTAAAGCCAATATTTCAAATTGAGCCAATATTTCAAATTGGGGCCTTTCCAAAGGAACTACCATTTTGGTAGGTAGGAAAGATCCCAAATAATTTGTGGAGCTTCTCCTATCCATATATTCACCATTTCCATCAAAATCTCAAGTTCCACAATTCAAATTTTGAGCACAACATCCATCTGCAAATTCTGTCCAGATTTCCAGTTTGCAAAGGAAGTGCTTGTCCCCTTGATCTTTTTGGGCTGAGACTTTTCAGGGTGGTTAACATTGATAAATCACCCTTGGATACCAAAAACCAGCCAATTTCATCTAGCCAATTTTCCTCAGTAAATTATCTAAGTTTCTGTCCAGATTGCATCTCTGTGAAGGAAGTACCCACATGGATGATCAATTTGAGCTGAAACTTTTCCAGCTATCTCTTATGACCAAATCATCACTCTCCACCAAAAATCATCCAAATCCATTTAGCCATTTGACCCCTACTTCCTCATTTGCATTTCTGGTCAGATTGGTGCTTTGTGAAGGGAGTGCCATCTAGGGATGTCCATTTGTGCTGCAATTTTGCCCAGATGGTCACCTTAGTGAGTGGTCACTCTCAGCCATAGATCAGGCCAAGCGGAGCACTGTGGTGACATGGCACATGTCAAACACCTTGCTGCCAGCTGTTGTTTGACCAAGGTGCAGTCACACCAGGGCTCCCTGTTCTTGCTTGAGGGGTCAAGTCAGCTCAGTGATGCGTGGAGAACACGTTAGACATGGTTTGGCATCGAGTAGGGCGTGGCAACGCAGTGGCCACGCGGTGACCACGGGCAGAGAGTGCAAAACCAGAGCTCTGTGCATTGGATCCTTCGGGAGCTCGTCTCCAGCGAGCTCTACCTTGTCCGGGCGCGCCGGCGAGCTCTCCACCGCGCGCGTGAACCGCCTGGAGCCTTCTCCCCCTCGCCCCGTAGCTCGTTGGCCGCTTCTGCCGACATGGGTGCTCCACCAGAGCACCGCCACCTCGCCGAGCTCTGGAAGCTCCGTCCATCGTCGGCTAGCTCCTCCCTGAGCTATTTAAGGTGTGTCCCCGAGCCCTCCTCTCCACCAACAACCTTCCCCAGCTCCCTCCCTCGAACCCGAAGCCTCCGCCCCCTCCCACGGCCGTGAGCCGCCACCCACTTCCCTCTGCCAGCTTCGGCTTCCTGGCCTTCCCCCTCACCTCTGTCCTCGCCCTCAGCCTCCCCAAGAGCTAGGAAAGCCGCCGCCGTCCTCCATTTCTCCGGGGAGGCACTGCCGCCGTGGCTCCCCTGAAGCTTTCTGGCCGCTCCGCCATGGGCGATGGCGACGGTGCTGTAGGCCGTTCCCCGAGGCCACGTGGCCTCCCTCGGGCGCGGTGAGGTGCCCCGGTTCCAGGGGAAACACCGGCGAGCTCTCTGGCGTCGCCCATCGCTGGCGGCGACGGTAGCCGAGCCGCCTCTGTTTCCTGTCGGGGGAGGAAGAGGACGACCAGGGGAAGGGAGGAGAGAGAGAAAGAGATAAGCCGGGCCCCACCCGTCTGCCAGAGGTGAAAAGTCAACCCGGGCCCACTCGCTGTTAAGTGGAAGCGAATTCGGTGAAATACGCTTTCCATTCGGAGAAGCGTACTCTGCCGTGTTCTTTACAGAGAATACGTTTTCTTTTATGGAAAGCGTAATCTGTAAAATGCGCCTTCATTTTCTCAGCCGCGGCCGAAAGGGTTATTTGACGGACGTTCACCCGTTAAGGCCCAAAACGGACAGTTTTCTGTCTGTTTTACCGCTTAATGAACGAACGAGCATTTCTCCGCGACCGTAACTCCGATTGAGGTAAAACCAACGCCCACGTCTTCAGTTCGTCGAGCCCATTCCGATGGCATCATTTTCATAATGTTTCCACACTGTGAAAATGACCATTTTTCCCTTGCCCTTAATCAGCCCCCTTCGAGAGGGAAACTTTCCGGCAAATCTTTCCGCGAGCCCATCGCACTTCTTCTTGGTGACTCCGTCCACCCCAAGGCAAGCCAACCTCTTATCATGAGCTCCGGACTTGTGTGATGACTTTGCTTGCACCCTGTGTGTATATTTCAGATCATCTGTTAGTCTGCATTGACATAGCCCTGTTATTTCATCTGTGCCTGATGCTAGTGTTATTTACCATGTGATATCATGAATTGCTGTCATGTCATATTTTTCCATTCTAGTAACAATATTTTTAGTACCATTATCATGTTAGTACTATGATTTGATCTCATGCCATGATTGTCAGTACCGTTATGATCTTGCTATGCTGTTGTTAAGTAATTGTTCTTACTCATAAATGTTGATGTTATGATGAGATGATGGAAATATTAAATTGAACTTGTAAATTAAACCTCCTCCGTCATCGATGGGATCGAGTCATAGTGTCACCTATCCGGACTTATCCGTGCAGCCACATTTGCTGGTATGGGACGGCCTTGACTTGGTCTAGCTTTGTGCTCTCTTACCGGTACCACCAAATAGGGAAGGTTATGCGCGCGTGCTACCCTAGCCCGGTAGGCGGCGATAACCTTGTGAGCCCAGTTATTTGTTTAGCCCAGGAGTCCCCGTTTGAGACAGTTTTGTTTGGCCACGACGGTGGCAGGTGTCACGGGGTGACACAGGGGCCACCCAGGACATGACCCTGGGAGGGTATGATTGTCGGTGGTACGGTGGGAGAGTCACGGGTTATGCAAGTTTCGTTGGAGCAGCACCGGTCCACCCGAATGGGAACATGTACTAGGTACGAGGCCGGGAGCTCCATGGTGTGGGTAAAGTGCGCAACCTCTGCAGAGTGTAAATCTATTCGAATAGCCGCGTCCTCGGTCATGGACAGTTCGTACTAGGCCACTATTTGGTCTTTATCGATCTGGAGGTCAAACCTGTTTTTATAAACTTGCTAAGGAATGTGCTACTAAGTGAATGTGGTAATTGGATAATTGTGAGCAGTCAGTATGTTGTTATGACATGATCACGAGATAGGATCTCGGTGAGTCATGAGATAGCCCAGAGGGGCAGTAAAACTGAGTGATGGCACAACATAGTATTTTAATGCTTCACAGGGGGTAAGTGTAGTGTAGATTTCAGTTTAATCTTGGATGCCATGCTTTGTAGAAATAGCCATGCCATGTCATGATATGTAGTTGTTATGCCTGATCCATGTTATGCCATGTTTGATCCATGTTTCCCAGTTAATTCCATACCATGTTTAGATTAAATTCTTATAGAAGCATAGGGCTTGCTTTGTTATCTGCTTGTTTGGATGCTATGTATTTGGTTGTCTTGCGAGTACATTTAAAGTACTCACCTGGCCTTGCACATGGCCAGTTGCAGGAGAAGATCCGTCGTGCTAGACCGTAACCAGCCAGTCCTGTGCATTGTGGAGCCCAGCCAGAGACGTCGTTGCCGCTGAACCAAGACCTCCGCTGCCATTTAGTTAGCCTTGGAGTCATGTAATATTGTTGTAATCAACAATGTTGTAAAACTCCATTTCCTATAATAAAGCCATTTTTATGCCTGGAATTGCTGTATCATGTCTCAGGTGTGCGCCAGGTCTTATCCTGGGACTGGCGTGCGTCGGCCCTCTATCGGGGTGCCACAAGACGTGGTATCAGAGCCAGGCTGGCTGTAGGTTACCCTAGCACCAGACCACCCCTATTTTTTTCAGCCGGTAGTGAGCCCAATAGAGTTGACCCATCCCTGGCATCCGACATGGCCACTGTTGATCAACAGGCGGCGCAATCGAAATTGACGTGCCCCTACCAAGCTGTCTGCCCCTTAGCCATCCCTGGATTGGACCGCGACCCTACCCAGTGGTCAGCCGTGCCGGTGTATGCTTTACCCGGCACGAGCAGGATCCACGCCATGCTGGTATGTCCCAGCCTGGCTGCCTATTTAAAACCTCTCCCATCTGCGAGTCGCAGGCCTCTTCGTTCAGTGAGCCAGATCCTCGCAAGAGAACCCAGGCCTGTATCCTCAAACCAGCAGCCATGGCTAGTTCTTCCAGAGCACCCACTTTCCATAGCCAAACCTTGGCTAATGGTTATCCCGGCTTTCCACCCATTCTTTCGAGTATGCTCACCCAAGCCCTTGGCTGTAGTACTAGCCCGGTGTATTTGGTGTTCCAATCGGAACCCGTCTCTCACCTTTGCCGATACTATGCGAATGTGCATATCTGCCCCGGTCCAGCAGAGGATGGGAAGCCCTTGACTTTTCAGGGCAAACCCATGCCCACCCCCGCGTTGGCTATCCAGACAGCTGCTGCGGAAGCCATCACCCGTTTTCCTTTCCAGTTCTCGCAAGTAGCGGAGATGCGGGAGTTCCGCTACTTTCCCTCTACGTCCAGCGAAGGCTGCGAGTTCTTCAGCACAGTCGAAGATACCGACTCGGCAATGGCTCGCCTAGTTCAGTTCATTGCTGCCCAGGGACTGCTGATCTCCGGCATCCTTGGAGAGTTTAAAGCCATTGACCAAAGCACCACTCGGGTTGTTACGGAAGCATACCGTGATGCCCGTCAAGCTGCATCCCAGGCCACCAGTTCCATGTTGCCAAACCCAGTGCCACCTTCGCAGCTAGAGCCACCCTCGCAACTCGTGAACCCATATCGACCAGGCATCTTCTTCCCAAGTTCCTACTCCCGAGCTATTCGGCATCTTCGTCGTCGAGATGTGTTCCGTCAAGTTCCAGCCGCAGCTCCAGCAGTTGAGGCTCAACCCATAGAGGTGTCCGACGATGAAGACAGAAGTTGGCTCAGCCTACGTCCCCCAGGATAGCCCCAGCAAGAGTAGGACCCTGTAGTTCGGAGTGAGTAGTTGCTGTTAGCTGCCTAGTGAGGTTGCGTGTTGTTGTATGCTTTTACTGCTTGTAACTTGTGTGCTGTTGTAATGTTATGTATGTCTGCTTGCTCTGTGTGTTTGGTTCCCCTGTCCCTCTGCTAAGCAGAAATGTTTAGCAGTACTGGCAGTGGATTCTTAACAAGATTTTAGTTAGTAGAGCACTTACACTTAATAACAACAGACTCGCCCGGAGTCCCTAATGAAATGCGAGCTGGTGTAGGTTTATGTATACCAGGAGTACATATACCCACTAGCATTAAAACACCTTAGTGTAATCTGCTGGATGTGTTCTTTTTCCCTTTGCATGTATTTTGCTCCTTTATGACTTCTGCATTTGCCTGCATTTTGGTTTGAGTAGATTGCATGTGTATTGTGTGAGCAATGTCTGCACGCCAAGTTCATTCTCCTGAGTACAGACGCAGCCGTACCCAGGTAGAATGCAAAACCGCATACCCTCATCCATTCGTGCTTTTTCCGTTTGCTAGCCTCTCAAACCCAGAACTCCGGAGACCCAACTCTACCCAATAACTCCCCGGTCCCAAAATCCTTTTCCCAGAGCCCAGCTGCAATCTCGGAGAAATTCTGAGAAATTTTATTGCAGCATAAACCGTTACAACCCCTCCAGTCTGAGATATAACCCCGATTCTACTCCAACACCCCCCTCGTACCTGGCATAGACGCCTAGTCTTCATGATCACCGCCGCCTTGGAGAGCCCCCGCTCGATTAGTGGCATCACGGCGATCATCGAGGATCATCGCGCACAAGAGCAGCGAGGAGCCCACCAATGCCGCCAGCAGACCAACCAGGAGGATCGTGACCATCTCCGAACCTATGTCCGCCATTAACGCCTCGCCTCGAGCTCCTGCAACCAAAAGGAGAAGGAGAAGGAGAAGAGGTGAGGTGAGGTGCGAGGTAGAAGGAAGAAACCGCAGTCGTTTTTATAACCCAAGTCCGGTGTACGGTGAGCGAGGTCCAGGAGAACCGCGCGTCGCTCGATCACCGGCGTCCAGGAGGCGAATCCGCGAGCAGTGCCGACCGGTACTGGCCCGCGACATGAGTGCTCTCTGCGTCGGCCTCGTGCACGCCGCACACTATCGTCGTAGGGTGCTTTGTGCCCTAGGAGATAGATGCTCGTGCAGTGCCCGGCCGCACGCGGAACATCACGGGAGCAAGAGAGAGAGAGCAGTTAGCCGGAGTAAGAAGATGGAGGCTGCCAGTGGGCCCTAGGCCCACCTGTCAGCAGGAGAGGCCACAACTCAATTGCGGTGCCCCTAGCATTTTTGTAAAAAGGAAATTTTTGCTTTTTCTAAAAATGTCAGGGCCACGAGAGCCACCCAGCGACCCCTACCCGTGGAGTAGATCCCGCGATATCCGTATCTCAATCTGGGTGTACCAATTTTCGGTACTCTTAACTCGGTTGTTTTCAACCGCAGGATTAAGACCCAACCCAAAGGTTTTTCCAGGAGGTGTAGTATTTGTTTTGAGCTAACCCTAGGACTCTCGAGGACGAGATTCTCTTAAGGGGGGGAAGGTTTGTAACACCCCAAAAATCGGGTTATCAATTTTTGTGCTGTTATTCCTTCCTAGCTTTCCTCTCCCGAATTTTTCCTCTGGAATCTGGTGAGTGACCAGGTGAATCCAGACCATCCTCAGCCTCTCAGTACTGTTCCCATGCTTCTGTGCCAGCCAAGCTCCTGTCAGTCAACCCCGAACTTCATTTAAACCCTAGTTCCAAAATTTCGGAACTAGAAATCCTACATTTGTGTTTGCAAAGGAGCTATCATTTTCCTTGCTCTGTTAATCCTCCCAAAATTTCCAGAGACTCTCCTTCATCCATAAACCCTAGATGTGCAAAAATATTGCTAAGTCATATGCAATATTTCTCATCTAGAATTAATTCCTCTTTCTGCCTTTCTGAGGAATTAAATCCAGAAAAATATCTATCCATCTCCAAAGTTCATGAAAACTTGTGGAGATATTCTTTGTGATCATATTGAGCTCTCACAAAAATATTGGCCATAATTAAATAAGGGAAATTGCATTTTCCTATTTAAAGCCAATATTTCAAATTGGGGCCTTTCCAAAGGAACTACCATTTTGGTAGCTCGGAAAGATCCCAGATAATTTGTGGAGCTTCTCCTATCCATATATTCACCATTTCCATCAAAATCTCAAGTTCCACAAGTCAAATTTTGAGCACAACATCCATTTGCAATTTCTGTCCAGATTTCTAGTTTGCAAAGGAAGTGCTTGTCCCCTTGATCTTTTTGGGCTGAGACTTTTCAGGGTGGTTAACATTGATAAATCACCCTTGGATACCAAAAACCAGCCCATTTCATCTAGCCAATTTTCCTCAGTAAATTATCTAAGTTTCTGTCCAGATTGCATCTCTGTGAAGGAAGTACCCACATGGATGATCAATTTGAGATGAAACTTTTCCAGCTATCTCTTATGACCAAATCATCACTCTCCGCCAAAAATCATCCAAATCCATTTAGCCATTTGACCCCTACTTCCTCATTTGCATTTCTAGTCAGATTGGAGCTTTGTGAAGGGAGTACCATCTAGGGATGTCCATTTGTGCTGCAATTTTGCCCAGATGGTCACCTTAGTGAGTGGTCACTCTCAGCCATAGATCAGGCCAAGCGGAGCACTGTGGTGGACATGGCACATGTCAAACACCTTGCTGCCAGCTATTGTTTGACCAAGGTGCAGTCACACCAGGGCTCCCTGTTCTTGCTTGAGGGGTCAAGTCAGCTCAATGATGCGTGGATAACACGTTAGACATGGTTTGGCATCGAGTAGGGCGTGGCAACGCAGTGGCCACGCGGTGACCACGGGCAGAGAGTGCCAAACCAGAGCTCTGTGCATTGGATCCTTTGGGAGCTCGTCTCCAGCGAGCTCTACCTTGTCCGGGCGCGCCGGCGAGCTCTCCACCGCGCGCGTGAACCACCTGGAGCCTTCTCCCCCTCGTCCCGTAGCTCGTTGGCCGCTTCTGCCGACATGGGTGCTCCACCGGAGCACCGCCACCTCGCCGAGCTCTGGAAGCTCTGTCCATCGTCGGCTAGTTCCTCCCCGAGCTATTTAAGGCGTGTCCCCGAGCCCTCCTCTCCACCAGCAACCTTCCCCAGCTCCCTCCCTCGAGCCCGAAGCCTCCGCCCCCTCCCACGGCCATGAGCCGCCGCCCACTTCCCTCTGCCAGCTTTGGCTCCCTGGCCTTCCCCCTCCCCTGTGTCCTCGCCCTCAGCCTCCCCAAGAGCTAGCAAAGCCGCCGCCATCCTCCATTTCTCCGGGGAGGCACTGTCGTCGTGGCTCCCCTGAAGCTTTTTGGCCGCTCCGCCATGGGCGATGGTGACGGCGCTGCAGGCCGTTCCACGAGGCCACATGGCCACCGTCGGGCGCGGTGAGGTGCCCCGGTTCCAGGGGAAACGCCGGCGAGCTCTCTGGCGTCGCCCATCGCCGGCGGCGACGGCAGCCGAGCCGCCTCTGTTTCCGGTCGGGGGAGGAAGAGGACGACCAGGGGAAGGGAGAGAGAGAGAGAAAGAGATAAGCCGGGCCCCACCCGTTAGCCAGAGGAGAAAAGTCAACCCAAGCCCACTCGCTGTTAAGTGGAAGCGAATTCGGTGAAATACGCTTTCCATTCGGAGAAGCGTAGTCTGCCGTGTTCTTTACAGAGAATACATTTTCTTTTATGGAAAGCGTAATCTGTAAAATGTGCCTTCATTTTCTCAGACGCGGCCGAAAGGGTTATTTGACGGACGTTCACCCGTTAAGGCCCAAAACGTACAGTTTTCTGTCTGTTTTACCGCTTAACGAACGAACGGGCATTTCTCCGTGACCATTGCTCCGATTGAGGTAAAACCAACGCCCACGTCTTCAGTTCGTCGAGCCCGTTCCGATGGAATCATTTTCATAATGTTTCCACACTGTGAAAATAACCATTTTGCCCTTGCCCTTAATCAGCCCCCTCCGAGAGGGAAACTTTCCGGCAAATCTTTCCGCGAGCCCGTCGTACTTCTTCTCAGTGACTCCGTCCACCCCAAGGCAAGCCAACCTCTTATCATGAGCTCCGGACTTGCGTGATGACTTTGCTTGCACCCTGTGTGTATATTTCAGATCATCTGTTAGTCTGCATTGACATAGCCCTGTTATTTCATCTGTGCCTGATGCTAGTGTTATTTACCATGTGACATCATGAATTGCTGTCATGTCATATTTTTCCATGCTAGTAACAATATTTTTAGTACCATTATCATGTTAGTACTATGATTTGATCTCATGCCATGATTGTCAGTACCGTTATGATCTTGCTATGGTGTTGTTAAGTAATTGTTCTTACTCATAAATGTTGATGTTATGATGAGATGATGGAAATATTAAATTGAACTTGTAAATTAAACCTCATCCATCATCGATGGGATCGAGTCATAGTGTCACCTATCCGGACTTATCCGTGCAACCACATTTGCCGCTATGGGGCGGCCTTGACTTGGTCTAGCTTTGTGCTCTCTTACCGGTACCACCAAATAGGGAAGGTTATGCGCGCGTGCTACCCTGGCCCGGTAGGCGGCGATAACCTTGTGAGCCCAGTTATTTGTTTAGCCCGGGAGTCCCTTTTTGGGACAGTTTTGTTTGGCCACGACGGTGGAAGGTGTCACGGGGTGACACAGGGGCCACCCAGGACATGACCCTGGGAGGGTATGATTGTCGGTGGTACGGTGGGAGAGTCACGGGTTAGGCAAGTTTCATTGGAGCAGCACCGGTCCACCCGAATGGGAACATGTACTAGGTACGAGGCCGGAAGCTCCATGGTGTGGGTAAAGTGCGCAACCTCTACAGAGTGTAAATCTATTCGAATAGCCGCGTCCTTGGTCATGGACAGTTCGTACTAGGCCACTATTTGGTCTTTATCGATCTGGAGGTCAAACCTGTTATTATAAACTTGCTAAGGAATGTGCTACTAAGTGAATGTGGTAATTGGATAATTGTGAGCAGTCACTATGTTGTTATGACATGATCACGAGATAGGATCTCGGTGAGTCATGAGATAGCCCAGAGGGGCAGTAAAACTGAGTGATGGCACAACATAGTATTTTAATGCTTCACAGGGGGTAAGTATAGTGTAGATTTCAGTTTAATCTTGGATGCCATGCTTTGTAGAAATAGCCATGCCATGTCATGATATGTAGTTGTTATGCCTGATCCATGTTATGCCATGTTTGATCCATGTTTCCCAGTTAATTCCATACCATGTTTAGATTAAATTCTTATAGAAGCATAGGGCTTGCTTTGTTATCTGCTTGTTTGGATGCTATGTATTTGGTTGTCTTGCGAGTACATTTAAAGTACTCACCTGGCCTTGCACGTGGCCAGTTGCAGGAGAAGATCCGTCGTGCTAGACCGTAACCCAGCCAGTCCTGTGCGTTGTGGAGCCCAGCCAGAGACGTCGTTGCCGCTGAACATAGACCTCCGCTGCCATTTAGTTAGCCTTTGAGTCATGTAATATTGTTGTAATCAACAATGTTGTAAAACTCCATTTCCTATAATAAAGCCATTTTTATGCCTGGAATTGTTGTATCATGTCTCAGGCGTGCACCAGGTCTTATCCTGGGACTGGCGTGCGTCGGCCCTCTATCGGGGTGCCACAGGTAATCATTCGAAACATAAAGAGATTTCTCTCAGTCTCGCATAGGTTTTGGGCTAAGCATCACAGCGGATCTAAGCTTCGAGAACCTATACCCCTCTTAATAGTACGGAGGTCCTATGACTCAAATGAATGAAAGAAGAACAACGAAAAGAATGCTACGTCTTCTGTTCATCTTCGACTTCTATCGCTGCAGTCAATTTTCTTCGGACCAAAACACCGAACCAATTGCTTCACGTCAGCAGTAAATTTTCGAGGGGTCAACTCCTTCACGTCATTCTTCTCGTCTACAAGTCTTCAAGGGATGTAGCTCGTTCTTCTCTGCGGTGCAGATATTCTTTGGTGAAGTTCCTCGAACTGGACACCGGAGACAGCATTCTCTTCGGTACTACATGGACTATTTCTCTCTGTGTGCACTAGCAAAGAAATCAGTCCATACTTGTTTCTGTCAACAATCTCCAAAACACAATAGGGCAAGTATTGCACCAACAGTCATACAAGCAACGGAAGCATAAACCTGTCTGAGTACAGACAGCTAAAAAGAAAGAAGGCTGAGAAGCCTGACTATCTACAAGACCCTCCATAGGAGCCAGACCTCTGTCTGGGATTCCCAAGCTAATCGGTTAACATCGAACTCATCGCAGAAAACACTAGCGAGACTGAAGTCTCCTCTGCAAAAACATAAATTAAGCAAACGTGAGTACAAAGGTACTCAGCAAGTCTTACATCAGAACTAGCTACATATGCATCAGTATCAAGAAGGGTGTTGTGGGGTTTAGCTGCAGCAAGCCAGCTTGACTCAGTGGCTAACATGTATTACGACTACCAGCAATATCTTTGAGGTGAGAATGCGCACACGAGTCCACTAATCACCACAACAATACACTACTATGGATTCGCTCCCGTCTCCCTACGAGAAGGCCATCCATAGCACTCACACTTATCTTGCGCATTTTAGAGTATCCACTTCAAGTTGTCTATGAACCATATAAGTCTTCCAAGTAGTCCATATCCGCGGACGTGGCTATTCGAATAGATCATATTACCCTGCAGGGGTGTACTTCTTCACACACGCTCTCACCACTTACCACCATATACACGTCATGTATCTCGACAACCTTCAAGCGGAAGCCTGGCGAGGGTGTCGGCCACAACCTGACTAACCACACAAGTCTCTAGTCCAGGTTTATCGCCTATTTGAGTCTGACCCGCAAGGAAGTCCGGCCGAGATTTCCACTACGGCCCCAAACGATGTGAGCAGGGTTCCCAAGCCCACCATCTGGGTGCCACTTGGTACACCGTGCCACTGTGCCTAGTCTGCCCCAAGCCCACCTGGCTGGGTGCCACTTGGTAGACAAATAGCATGACCTATAAACACCAGAAACTAGTTGCAACTCCTGGACAGAGATCGAGGCAATTAATAAGTCACACACTTAGCTCTCAACATCAGGACATGATCACAATATTCTAATTCATTCCCAGATGAATCGGACCTGACACAACTCTAAGCAATAGCAAGCATGGCATGGATGAAGTCACAACATGGCTCAAGGAACTCCTAATCATGCTAGGAAGGTTTAGCTAATTACTGTGACAATGACAGGTCATGCAGAGGAATGGGTTCAACTATCGCAACAAGTAACAGTTGAATCGTTGTTGTCCTAATGCAATAAAGGAGAGCAGGAGTGAGAGAGAGTAGGATTGTATCGAAATGTCCAAGGGGGTTTGCTTGCCTGAAGGATCAACACGGTAGCACAGCTCCTCAGATAGGTAGTCGGTGCCACTCTGAGAGGCAGAACCTATCGAGAAGAACAGTACCGGAGAGGCAATCAATACACATCAAATGCAACACTATGATGCATAAACATGGCATGGAGATATGATGTGGTTTGAGCTAATGCAGCTAGCATTCAATTTGGATGAAGTTCATTTGAACCAAAGATTCAAATGCAACTCCAAAGTGAAGCATTTAAAATGCCCTTATTTGAATTTGACCAGATCAGCAGGCATAAATTGTTTAAACATGCATGAAAATGGTACACATGGATTCTTTGGATTTTTCTGATAATTTTCCATATATAAATTATTTCAAACTGAGCTACGGTTGAATTTCTATGAATTTTTGAAGTTTAAACAATTTTCTGGAATTTCCTGAATTATTTTTAATCCAAAAAAGTGTTTATTGCGTCAGCATGACGTCAGCAGGTCAACTGGGTTGACCCAGGTCAAATCTGACCAGTGGGGCCCACTGGTCAGTGACCCAGGGACTAATCCCGGTCAAACCCAGCATTGACCGGGGTTTGACCCGTGGTAGGGCCCGCTGTCAGCGGCTGTGGGGCGGCTAATTAGCGGGGTTAGCCCCTAATGGTCGTGCCATGTCGGCAGGGTTACGCCGGTGATGACCCGAGTCAACCTGACCGGTGGGTCAAACCGCTGACCAGAGTCAACCTGACCAGTGGGTCCCACTGGTCAGTGACTCATCTGACTAAACAAGGTTTTAATTAATCTAATTATCCTAATTAGCAGGTGGGACCCGCTAGTCAGTGTCTAATTAACTAATTAATTTAATTAATAGTTTATTTATTTATAAAAATCATTTTATTCGGCTGGGCCCCACATGTCAGCGGGCGGGGCCGCGCTGACCGAGTCAACTTGGCCCAGTGGGTCCCAGTTGCAGCGACTGAGCAGCGGGGCCCTCGGTGCCACGTCGGCGCCAGCTGGACGCCGGCCACCGGAGCATGCCGGCGAGGCCGAACGGCGGCGAGCAACTCCGGCGAGCCCGGATTTCATCTACGGTGGATCTTTTCGGGCGTTCTCGGGCTCGTTCGAACGAGTGAAGAACGTCGCGTCGCGTGAGGTGACCGGTTGGACGCGGAGATGACCGGAGAGACGCCGGCGACGACGGGTGGCGGCGGAGCTCTCGGGCGTCGCACGGGATGGCGGCTGTAGTGCGTTTTAACGCGCGTATTCGGGCTCGCTCGCAAGAGGGTGAAGTGCCGCATCGATCTAGCCCACTGGCGCGGCCTACGGCGGTCAGAGACGGCGGCAACGGCGAGCTCGGGCGGCGGGCAGAAACATGGCGCGGCGGCGAGCTAGCTACGGCAAGATACACGGCGCGGGGAGAGGAATGGGGGAAGGGAGGAGCTCACCTAGCGGCTACGTAAAGCCCTCGACGGCTTTGGAGCAGCAGAGGTTGTCGGGGACGGCGGGGATCGCCGGCGACAGAGAAGATGGAGTCGGGGTCGATCCCGTCCGGGCGGTCCTTCCCGAGCTCGATGGTGAGGCACAGACAAAGGAGTCGAAGACGGCGACGACGTAGGACGCAGCGGCGAGGCAATGCGGTGGCGGTGGCCGCGGAATCGGGCGATGAACGGCGGCGATGTTTCGGGCGAGCTAGCGCGCACGCAATGCAGAGAGCGAGGGGGGGGGGAACTGGGGGTTGCTAGGGTTGCGGGGAAGGAGGAGGCGCTCGGGGGAGGCCTTATCCTCGCCGGGGAGCCGCGGGATCGCCGGCGCGTGGCGATCAGCGGCTCTGTCGCGCGCGCCAGCCGACAGCGAGGCAGGGGAGGACGACGACCGCGGTTAACGGGCTGGGCCGGCTACTGTTCTACTAGAGCCCATAGGCACAGTAGTCGCTAGGTATTTTTCTTTTTCTTTTCTGTTTCTTTTCTTTTCTCTGTTTTGCAAATTGTTAGGCTACTAAATGAGTTTTACAAAATATGAGACTTGGTTCAAATAATACAATGCAATAAGCTCTACCTCCAGAAATTGGTTTGGGCAAAATATAATTTCATTTGTAATTCTATTAAATAAAATGGGATTAAAATGTTGCTGATAGCTACTGTTTTAGGTTGATGGAGTTACTTAGGCCATTTTAGTGATGTTGTTTTCCGAAACACATTTAGTTATGGATTATTTGCTAATAAATGAACATTTTAGTTTTCAATTTGAACAACTTTTATATTTCACTTTAAATTTGAATTTCAATTTGAATTGGAATTTGAAATGAGATATGATGCAATGATGATCAAGCATAGTTAATCATGATGACTTGGCACTATCAAGAGGTGATCACTATAGCTATTACATGGGGATGTTACAATTCTCCTCCTCTAAAAGAAATTCTTGTCCCGAGAATTAAGAGGTAGGTTGAAAGAAAGCGGGGTATTCTTCGCGAAGACGATCCTCGCGTTCCCAAGTGGCTTCATCTTCAGAATGATTCGACCACTGGACTTTAAGGAACTTGATCGACTTCTGACGGGTTCTACGCTCAGCTTGATCGAGAATGCGGATTGGATACTCTTGATAAGATAGATCTTCTCGCAATTCAAGCACTTCATGGTCCACTGCTCGGATAGGATCTTTGAAGCAGCGTCGGAGTTGCGACACATGAAAGACATCATGCACTTGAGAAAGGTTCGGCGGCAATTCCAATTGATATGACACTTCTCCTCGATGGGCGAGAATACGGAACGGGCCAATGTAGCGAGGAGCTAACTTGCCCTTGATTCCGAAACGGTGAGTGCCCTTCATCGGAGTGACACGAAGGTAAGATTGTTCGCCAGGTTGGTAGACCATTACCTGGTGTTTTCAGTCATAATTACTCTTCTGACGAGACTGAGTAGTTTTCAAATGCTCACGAACAATACGAACTTGCTCTTCAGCTTGTTGAATAATATCCGGTCCGGCGAGTGATCGTTCCCCAGTTTCTGACCAATTCAGAGGGGTTCGACACTTACGTCCATAGAGAACTTCAAATGGTGCCATCTTCAGACTAGCTTGGTAGCTATTGTTGTATGAGAATTTGGCATACGGGAGAGATTCCTCCCATTTCTTACCGAATGAGATGACACAAGCTCGAAGCATATCCTCAAGCACTTGATTGACTCGTTCAACTTGACCCTGAGACTGAGGGTGAAAAGCGGTGCTGAAGGACAGATGAGTTCCCATAGCTTCTTGGAAACTAGTCCAAAATCTTGAGGTGAAGAGGCTGCCACGGTCTGAACTGATCTCCAACGGAACACCGTGGAGTGACACAATTCTGGAAACATACAAGTCTACTAACTGGCTAGCAGTGATTGTGTCCTTGACTGGCAGAAAGTGAGCAACCTTGGAGAACCGGTCAATGACGACAAAGATAGCATCATGACCCTTCTGCGATCTGGGAAAACCAGTGATGAAGTCCATTTCGACCTTGTCCCATTTCCATTCTGGAATATCAAGTGGTTGCAGAAGTCCAGCGGGCCTTTGATGTTCTGCTTTGATGCGACGGCAAACGTCACACTCAGCAACATAGCGAGCAATGTCTCGCTTCATATCAGGCCACCAGTACCGTTGACGAATGTCTTGGTACATCTTGGTGCTACCAGGATGAATAGAAAGAGGTGTATCATGAGCTTCTTTCATGACGCGCGGGGTCAGATCCTGGTTGTGAGTTCTAGGAACCACTAAGCGATTCTTGAAGAACAAAGCGCCATCAGCATCAATAGTGAAGAACAAGGGCTTTCCCCTTTTGATATCACGCTTAATCTTCTCGACCTCAGAGTCAGATTTCTGTATATGCTTAATGTCATCGTCGAGACTAAATTCAACAACCAGGGTATTTAGATATCCTTGAGGAACTATTTCGATGTTCAGCTTTCGAAGCTCTTCATACAGAAGTGGTTGCTGTAGTTGAACCTCAAGTTCACAACAGTAGGATTTACGGCTCAAGGCATCAGCCATTACATTAGCCTTGCCAGGGGTATAAGAGATACCCAAGTCATAGTCCGTAATGGCCTCCATCCATCTTTGCTGACGGAGGTTCAGTGATGGCTGAGTGAACAAGTACTTCAAGCTCTTATGATCCGTGTAGATCTCGCAACGATTACCAAGGAGATAATGTCGCCACAACTTCAATGCATAGATGACAGCAGCTAGTTCTAGGTCATGTACTGGATAGTTCTCTTCATGCGGGCGCAACTGTCGAGAGCCATAAGCAATCACTTTACGCTCTTGCATTAGAACACAGCCTAATCCTTGACGGGATGCGTCGCAATAAATCACGAAGTCCTTGCGGGAATCTCGAGGAGCAAGCACTGGTGCAGATGTCAGCTTGTCCTTGAGTGTTTGGAAACTTTCCTGACATTTGTCTGTCCACTCAAACTTAACGCCTTTGTGAAGCAGATCAGTCAGAGGCTTGGCAATCTTGGAGAAGTTCTCGACAAAACGGCGGCAATAACTGGCGAGTCCGAGGAAACTCCTGACTTGCTTGACATTCTTCGGAGGAGTCCATTCAAGGATAGCCTGAACTCGTTCTGCATTAACAGCAATGCCATCTTTGGAAATCACGTGGCCAAGATATGTCACTTCAGATAACTAGAACTCACACTTGGAATACTTGGCATACAGTTGATGTTCACGCAGCTTCTCTAGTACAAGCCGAAGATGTTCGGCATGTTCTTCTTCATTCTTTGAATATATAAGGATATCATCCAGATAAACCACGACGAACTTGTCGAGGTAATCCATGAATATGTAATTCATTAACCGGGAGAAGGTTGCTGGAGCATTGGTTAAGCCAAAGGACATGACAGTGTACTCGTAAGAACCATAGCGAGTAACGAAAGCTGTCTTCGGAATATCCTCTTTGCGAACTCGGATCTGGTGGTATCCCAATCTCAAATCAAGTTTAGAGAACACTGAGGAACCAGCTAGCTGATCATACAGGTCGTTGATTCTGGGAAGCGGATACTTGTTCTGAATTGTTGCTTGGTTGATAGGCCGGTAATCTTGGACCAGACGGTTCGTACCATCCTTCTTCTTGACAAAGAGAGAAGGTGCTCCCCAAGCAGAAGAACAGGGGCGGATGAAACCCTTTTTAAGTGACTTGTCGATTTCCTCCTTAAGTTCAAGGAGTTCATGCGGCGGCATCTTGTATGGGCGCTTGGCAATAGGAGTAGTGCCTGGTTTCAAGTCGATGACGAATTCGACAGCTCTGGCAGGTGGCACTCCTGGCAGTTCCTCTGGAAAGACATCTTGAAAGTCTCGTACAACTGGAACGTTCTCTATTCCTTCAAGAGGTGAAGCATTCAAGGCATTCAGAGCATATATCTGGCTCTCAGCATTCTGGATTATCCGGGCTGAGTAGTTGATCACCTGGCCAGAAGGGTGGGTGAGCTGGACTGTATTGGCGGCACAGTTGATCATAGCATTATGGGCTTCCAGCCAATCCATACCAAGAATAACATCTATGTTAGTAGCCTTGAGGGCGATGAGCGGTGCGGAGAATAGTAGCCCTCCAATTTCGATCTGGTTGTTGTGACTTATCATAGCCGTGTTCCATCTCCCACCGGTGGATTGAACCGATAAGGGGGGATGTAACTCTTCGAATTGCATTTCGTGCTTGAGCGCAAATGCTACAGACAAAAAGGAATGCGATGCTTCTGAATCAAAGAGGACAGAAGCTGGCACGGTATTGACAGGAAGGGTTCCCATCACAATTTTGGTGTCGTGTCGAGCTTGTTCGATCTTAACATGATTGACACTAACACGACCGACTGCCGGCGGTCTAGACTTTACTCTTCGGGGTTGACCAGCTGGTGCATTCCGGTTCTGGTTCGGGCGACAGCTGGAAGCACGGTGCCCTGGCTATCCACACTTGAAGCAATTCCCATCATTGGGGCGAGGAGCCATAGTATTGGGTTGTCCAGTTGGAATATTCAGTTGTCTTGGTGGTGGAGGCAGACGAGGTGCAACATAAGATGGCCTTGGTGTTGGAGCAGGGCGGTGAAAAACATTGTGCGGGATCCAGACTCGACGTTTCTGAGCATGCTGACCCGAAGACGAGCCAACGTCACGAGTGCGCTTGAGCGACTCCTGGTATTCATTCAAAGCAGTTTCAATTTGGAAAGATTGGCTGACAAGCGTCGCAAAGTCTGTGCTATCATGGGCAGCCAGTGCTAGCTTAATATCAGGATGCAATCCTTCACGAAATTTCTCCTGTTTGAGAGCATCAGTGCAGATGTCATCTTCAGCATAGCGGGATAATTCGAGAAATTTCCTCTGATATTCATCCACAGTCATTTTGCCCTGAGTAAGTTTGCGGAACTCCTTCTTCTTCTGGTCCATCAGACCTTGAGGAATGTGTCGTGCACGGAAGGCTGACTGAAATTCCTGCCAAGTGGTTACAGTTCCAGTAGGCAGCATACGCCTGTGACTTTCCCACCATTGTGCAGCTGGACCCTTTAGGTGAAATGCCGCAAAGGTAACGTAACTGTCAGGGGCAACTTTAGCGGACTCCATTTCAAACAGAATGTCACGGAGCCAATCGTCAGCATCCATAGGATTGGTGGAGTTGCGGTAAACAGACGGGTTGAGGCGCACGAATTCTTGCAGTGTTATTGGGGCAGACTGTTGCTGAGCATTCTGAGTTTGAAATTGGGCCATTACCCCAGTCATAAACTGACGATTCAGCTCAAACTGTTGCATCATTGCGGCAATATAGGGCGGAGGTGGAGGATCGTCAGCCATCCTGCCAAATGAACAGGGGAAGTTTAGCAGGAACAACTGCATGGGTATGGAGTCATACATGATGTATTATGAGCAAGAACAAGAATGCATTAGATACTTATTAGTATTCATTAAAGACATACAGTTCATTGCACAGAATTGGATATCAACGGACAGCGCGAGTTCGGAAACACACACAACTAGACAAACTAGGCGGCGCGCAGGCACGCGGTGAGGAATACACAACGGGACATAGCAAAGGCTATATCAACGTCGGAGAAAACTATTGGAGCGAGGAATCTGCAAATGACAACGCAAGGTGTCCTCGATAAAAGGATCCTGCGGTCCGTGGGCATTGTGCAGCAGAACCTGGCCCTCATCTTGAAGAAAGGGGGGATAATTCAGAACTCCGGGTGGATGTGATCACGAGAACCTAGTGTTAGAGTCAGTAAATTTTTTAACCCGAATAGAAGAGAGAGCAGAGTCCCAGAGTAAGGAAGAGGAATAAAAGATCCTAATACCACCCATTGGCGACGTGGGCCCATAACCCACAGGTCCCAGGATCGAAACCTGGCTCTGATACCAACTTGTGACGACCCGAATTAATCGTGCACTAACCATACAAACAAATGCACACGATCAAGCCTAAGGACTCACGGGAAGATATCACAACACAACTCTAGACACAAAATAAAATAATACAAGCTTTATATTACAAGCCAGGGGCCTCGAGGGCTCGAATACATAAGCTCGAGTTATACAAGCATCAGCAGAAACAAAAGTATCTGAGTACAGACACAAAGTTAATCAAGAGTGCCTTAAGAAGGCGAAAACAAACAACGACTCTGATCGAAAGAGTCAAGGCCTCCTGCCTGGGAGCCTCCGAACTACTCCTGGTCGTCGGGGATCTCCACGTCGTAGTAGGCGCCTCCGGGGATCTCCTGCTCCTGGGCTCCATCGTCTGATGTATCATCAATTGGATATGGGGAAAAGAATAGCAGAGCAACCGTGAGTACTCATCCAAAGTACTCACAAGACTGACATCAGAACTATACTAATATGCATTTGTATCAAAGGAATGGGGCTATATCTTTGGACTGAACTGCAGAATGCCAGAGTAGAGGGGTAGAAGCCTAGCCTATCGAAGACTAGCATCTTCAAGCAATCTTGCAGCATCAGAAGAGAGTAGAGTATAGTAACATACAATAGTGGTTGTATAGCAGCAACTCCCCGAGATCCTTTCTCAACTATCCCGCGAGAAAGCGATCCAGAGAGCAATAGTAACAGTTTAATATGTATCACCATCACTTTGTTGTTGTCATGGATCCGGATACAACTCTGAGCGTCCTGTTACCGTGGACACGGCTATTCGAATAGATCACTTCCCTGTAGGGGTGCACTACTGTTACCCAACACGCTCGATTAACTCTGGCCGGGCACACTTTTATCGGGTCATGCTCGGCCTCGGCTGATCGACACACCGCAGCCCGACCTAGAGCTCAGCAAAGAGGTCCCCGCCGGTCTACATCCTAAGCGCTCAGGGGTCTTGGGCCATCGCCCTGTGCACTCCGGGTCGTTGTGTCGCGGGTTGGAGTCCAAGCACCACCTCAGTCCTGGATGGCCTTGTACCGACCGGCTCACAATGCTGAACTGGACGTCTGACAGAGCTTTCGGCTGATACATACGGTGCCGAGGGCCCCATAAACCATTATCCCGCGTGGTGGTAGTGCGTATAGGGCCAACGAGCCACTCATATCAAATACCCAAATCTGATAAGTGTGTTTACTAACTCACAGAGACGAACAGGGTTCCTGTCGCTCCGACTTGGTATCACATGACGCGCGGGTGCTCTTGGAGCCGACCCGTCTTTAGTATGATTCTCTCGCGGGCACCCTTGGGGCCAGCCCGACTTTAACAGTTTAAGTATTGCAGTAGTGTAAGCATTTCCGCGATCACACCCAGAGTGATCACGGCCCGGTAACAAGCATGGCATACGGACAAGGCGCAGGGCCAAAGATGGAACAGCAGCATAGTTAACTAGGCATCATGGGATAACAGGTAATGTATCAGTAGCAGGCGACAAAATCAGGCTATGCATCACAATAGGATAAAGCAAGGCAGCGGCAATTTCTAATGCAAGTAGGAGGGAGAAAGAATAGGAGATATCGGCATGCGTCAAGGGGGAATTGCTTGCCTGGAAGCTCTGCAGAGAGGGGTTGGTCGTCAGTCGGCTGCTCGTCGGGGGTGTAGTCGAACTCTGCTGCGACGGCGTCGGCCTCGGCGTCTATCGGGAGAGAAAGGAGGGGGAGGAAACAATAAATCCACGGCAAAAATGCAATCACTATGCATGACATGCCTAAATGATATACAGAGGTGATTTACTGCCTAACTAAATGATTTAGTTAATTTAGGAATTTATTTGGATTTATTTTATTAAAGTTGAGCACTATTCATTTATCGAAATTAGTCAAAAAGTTCCATGTTCACCTAGCTAGGAGTGTTGGACAAGCATTTTGATTACATATTCAGATTCTTCATATTTTTCTGATCGTTTTACATATATAAATTATTTTCATCTGACTTACAGTTTAAAAGATATGATTTTTCAAAGTTTTAATAATTTTCTGGATTTATTTTAATTAATTAAATACGAATTATCCAGAACAGTGTCTGGTGACGTGAGCATGACGCAGAGGTGACGTCAGCATTCAATAGACCGCTGACCAGAGTCAACCTGACCAGTGGGTCCCATTGGTCAGTGACTCATCTGACTAAACAGGGTTTTAATTAATCTAATTAGCAGGTGGGACCCGCTAGTCAGTGTCTAATTAACTAATTAATTTAATTAACAATTTAATTAACAGTTTATTTATTTATAAAAATCATTTTATTCGGCTGGGCCCCACATGTCAGCGGGCGGGGCCGCGCTGACCGAGTCAACTGGGCCCAGTGTGTCCCAGTTGCAGCGACTGATTGGCGGGGCCCGCGGTGCCACGTCGGCGCCAGCTGGACGCCGGCCACCGGAGCACGCCGGCGAGGCCGAACGGCGGCGAGCAACTCCGGCGAGCCCGGATTTCGTCTACGGTGGATCTTTTCGGGCGTTCTTGGGCTCGTTCGAACAAGTGAAGAACGCCGTGTCACGTGAGGTGACTGGTTGGACGCAGAGATGACCGGAGAGACGCCGGCGACGACGGGTGGCGGCGGAGCTCTCGGGCATCGCACGGGATGGCGGCTGTAGTGCATGTTAACGCGCGTATTCGGGCTCGTTCGCAAGAGGGTGAAGTGCCGCATCGATCTAGCCCACTAGCGCGGCCTACGGCGGTCGGAGACGGCGGCAACGGCGAACTCGGGCGGCGGGCAGAAACATGGCGCGGCGGCGAGCTAGCTACGGCGAGATACACGACGCGATGAGAGGAATGGGGGAAGGGAGGAGCTCACCTAGCGGCTACGTAAAGCCCTCGACGGCATTGAAGCAGCAGAGGTCGTCGGGGACGGCGGGGATCGCCGGCGACAGAGAAGATGGAGTCGGGGTCGATCCCGTCCGGGCGGTCCTTCCCGAGCTCGATGGCGAGGCGCAGACAAAGGAGCCGAAGACGGCGACGACGTAGGACGCAGCGGCGAGGCAATGCGGTGGCGGTGGCCGCGGAATCGGGCGATGGACGGCGGCGATGTTTCGGGCGAGCTAGCGCGCACGCAATGCAAAGAGCGAGGGGGGAACTGGGGGTTGCTAGGGTTGCGGGGAAGGAGGAGGCGCTCGGGGGAGGCCTTATCCTCGCCGGGGAGCCGCGGGATCGCCGGCACGTGGCGATCGGCGGCTCTGTCGCGCGCGCCAGCCGACAGCGAGGCAGGGGAGGACGACGATCGCGGTTAACGGGCTGGGCCGGCTACTGTTCCACTAGAGCCCATAGGCACAGTAGTCGCTAGGTATTTTTCTTTTTCTTTTTCTTTTCTGTTTCTTTTCTTTTCTCTGTTTTGCAAATTGTTAGGCTACTAAATGGGTTTTACAAAATATGAGACTTGGTTCAAATAATACAATGCAATAAGCTCTACCTCCAGAAATTGGTTTGGGCAAAATATAATTTCATTTGTAATTCTATTAAATAAAATGGTATTAAAATGTTGCTGATAGCTACTGTTTTAGGTTGATGGAGTTACTTAGGCCATTTTAGTGATGTTGTTTTCCTGAACACATTTAGTTATGGATTATTTGCTAATAAATGAACATTTTAGTTTTCAATTTGAACAACTTTTATATTTCACTTTAAATTTGAATTTCAATTTGTATTGGAATTTGAAATGAGATATGATGCAATGATGATCAAGCATAGTTAATCATGATGACTTGGCACTATCAATAGGTGATCATTGTAGCTATTACATGGGGATGTTACAGTTAGTTCCCAAAAATGATATAAAATTGCATATAAACTATGTAGAATTGATATAATAATAGCATGAAACAATAAAAAATTATAGATACGTCGGAGACGTATCAGGGGCTCACCCAGCCGTCGGACATGGACACAACTGTGGAGTCGGACGAGCGCCGACGAAGATTTGAATTAGGTTTTACGTTACATGTATTTGTAATTGAGGTATCCGGTTATAGAAGAGGAAATTTGAGGTGTGATCGGTCACTGTCCGCGAACGCTGGGCACTTTCGCGGACGTTTGAAGGGCCGGATTTGCTGTATGCGGCTTTAGATGCTTTGAGGCAGCATATGGGGTTGGATGGTAATCGGTATGGGCAATTGCTCTAGCTCTCCAAGCCTAGGTGGATGTACGGGGGCAGCCCTTACTATTGCCTCCATGCTACATGGTCTAAAGCCCGCCCTAAGCGAATCTTTTGAAAGGAATCAGTACCACATATTGCATATAGTGGTGCTAGACAAGGTTACTTAAAGGAGAGAGAAAGAGAGAGAAGTGGTGCTAGACCAGGTTACTAAAGGAGAGAGAAAGAGAGAGGAGAAGAAAGGAGGCCAACGACACTGCCATGACCCCTCTGCTAGAGCTGGTTACTAAAGAAGGGAGAGACGAAGGAGAAGAAAGGATGCCAATGGCAGTGCCCTTACGCCACACTCAGGAACCCAACAATTGAGAGGTCACTTCCTCCCTTCTCCTTGTGCCTCCAACCGACGAGCTACCCTATGGCGGAGAAATTCAAAGTTGGTAAGCTCGTTGGTGTGGTGGCATGAAGCAGGAGATGGGTGGCAGAGCTCAAAGCCTTTTTTTGGAATACGCATAGGCATGCGTGTTATACATTCATAGAAGAGGGGGTGGAAGCACCCATCCACCAGTTTTACAGACTTACTCATGGTTCATCCGCATGTACAACCTTTGAAAGATCGTAGACAGGTACCTAAACTTACCTCCCATTTGCCATATCGACCTTTCCTCCAAGATCTTCCTGATTACACTGTGCACCGAGGGTGAGACGCTCTCGAACACGACATCATTGCGATGCTTCCAAATTTGCCATGAGATCAGAGTGACGAAGGGGTGCAGATCCTTTGGAAGTTTGCCACCGGGTCAAGCGAGGTACACCACATTGATACGTCTCTGTCGTATCTATAATATTTGATTGTTTCATGCTAATATTCTACAACTTTCACATACTTTTGGCAACAATTTATGTTATCTTTGGGACTAACATATTGATCCAGTGCTGAGTGCCAGTTCCTGTTTTTTTGCATGTTTTTTGTTTCGTAGAAAATTCATATCAAACGAAGTCCAAACGCGATAAAATTTTATGGAGATTTTTTGGAATTTAAGTGATTTTTGGGAGGAAGAATCAACGCAAACAGAGGCCCACAGCCTCCACAAGGCAACATGACGCCACCACCCCCAGGGCTTGTGGGGTTGCCTTGTGGCCACCTCGTAAGTCGGTTGGAGCTCTTCTTCGGCGGCAAGGAAGCTTATATCGGGCAAAAAGTCGTGTTAAAATTTCAGCCCAATCGGAGTTACGGATCTCTGGATATTTAAGAAACGGTTTTCGGCCAGAAGTAGGGAGGCCAAACAGGAAAGAAACAGAGAGAGAGAGAGAGAGAGAGAGAGAGAGAGAGAGAGATCCAATCTCGGAGGGGCTCCTGCCCTCCAGGAGCCATGGTGGCCAAGGACCAGAGGGGAAACCCTCCTCCCATCTAGGGGGAGGCCAAGGAAGAAGAAGAAGGAGGGGTCGATAGAACTTGAGAGAATATTAATTCTACCTTTAGCTCCTCGTTTGGTTTGACACTCTTACTTGTCTAAAAAGGCTACAATTGATCCCCTATACTTGTGGGTTATCAAGACCTTTTTCTGGCGCCGTTGCCGAGGAGCAAAAGTGTGGGGTGAATATTCTCGTGTGTGCTTGTTTGCTTTATCACTAAGTAATTTTTATTTTCTATTCTAAGATGTTCTTTATCTTTATTTATGGATATGGAACACAAAATACCAAAAAATTAGTTGTGCTTGCTACTCATGGAGATGGGGAACCTCCTAAAACTCTCGATGCTGGTTATGTGGAAAAAATTAAACACTACTTGGATAATCCTTATAAATCCCCATTCAACTAGATAATGGGAGATACTTTGGATCACCAGGAATACTTCAGGGATTATCACTTGTCTCAAAAAGGGAAACACTTATGGGATCAAATTAAAATGTTGCGTTGGTATGCTTGAAATTTATGCTTAAGATATGATTATATTTGTTGCTCTAAGGTGAAGGCTCCACACCTTCCCTTTCAATGTGAATTTTATGACAATGAAACCTTGGCTTCTTATGATAATGGTGTATATGATTACTATGATGTGGAACAAATAGAAGAATTTGTTGCTTTTAAGTGTGCTTATGAAATTGAATCTTTGATTGAAAAGTACGAAGATTGTGATGATGCTCTTTACAGATCTGAAAATTATGCTATACTTAAATATTGCTATGAAAATTATAAATACAATGCCAATATTAATGAATTTATTGAGAAGGTCTCCTTTGTCCAAGAAGAGACTAATATTTTGCAGGAATCTATGGAATAAGAAATTGCTGAAACTGTGAGCTCATTAGATGAAAAAGATGAGGAGGAGAGTGAAGAACAAAGGGAGGAAGAGCAGAATGATCACCCGTGCCCACCTTCTGATGAGAGTAACTCTTTATCTCATACATTGTTTAATTTCCCTTCGTGCTTACCGAAGGATGAATGATATGATCATTGCTATGATCCCTTGGATTCGTTTGAAATATCCCTTTTTGATGAACTTGATGCTTTCTATGCTTGTGGCCATGATGCCAATATGAATTATGCTTACGGATATGAACTTGCTATAGTTCCTTATGTTAAACATGAAATTGTTGCTGTTGCACCCACACATGATAGTCCTATTATCTTTTTGAATTCTCCCAACTACACTATATCGGAGAAGTTTGCACTTATTAAGGATTATATTGATGGGTTGTGTTTTACTATTACACATGATGATTTTGATGGATATAATATGCATGTGCTTGCTGCTCCTAATTGCAATTATTATGAGAGAGGAATTACTTCCCCACCTCTCTATGTTTCCAATACGATAAAATTGCAAGAAACTGTTTATACTATGCATTGGCCTTTACTTGATGTGCATGAATTGTTCTTTTATGACATGCCAATGCATAGGAAGAGAGTTAGACTCCGTTGTTCTATGATATTTGTTGCTTTGTGCTCATTACTAAATTATAAATCATTGTTAATTAAAATTGTCCTTGATATACCTTGGGATCCGGGTGGATCAATTACTTGAGCACTTTATGCCTAGCTTAATGGCTTTAAAGAAAGTGCTACCTGGGAGACAACCCATAAATTTTAGAGAGTCATTTTATTCTGTTGTGTGCTTTTAAAAGGTTTAAAAACAAAAAAAATAAGTGAAAGTGAGAAAGACAAGCACCGTTGAAGTGGGGGATATCCTTGAACTTTGTTCGTGCCGATGGAAACTTTGTGAATCTTGAATTACAGAAACTTTTCAACAAAATAACTATCCCCTTGTACAAATCCATTGTATTATAAAAATAATGTGCCAAGATTTACATTTAGGGTGTTTAAATTGCTTGTTTGGTGTGTGCTGTGCAGAAACATAAACTTTTTTCTGTAGTGTTTAAATTTTGATATTTTACTGGAACGTGCAAAAATTCTGAAATTTTTAAACAATACGGCTATGCAGATTTTCTATTACGTCCTATTTTTTCAGAATTTTTGGAGTTACATAAGTATATGTTTCATCTGCATCTTGACAGACTGTCCCGTTTTGACAGATTGTTGTTTATTTGCTTATGTTTGAAATCTATTTGAGCCTCATTGACTTGGGAGCCATAGAATTGTGATAGCATGCAGTGGGTAATGTTTGATTATAATTATACAATAATGTTATAGCAGGACATGATGGGATTTGATGTTATATGTACTAACCCCCCCTAACAAAAAAGGTTCGGTTAAGTTTTGTGTGGATGAAGTGTTCGAAGATCGAGGAGGTATCGATATGAGAAGAATAAGGAGAGGCAAGACTTCAAGCTTGGGGATGCCCAAGGCACCCCCAGTAAATATTCAAGGAGACTCAAGCATCTAAGCTTGGGGATGCTCCGGAAGGTATCCCATCTTTCTTGTTCGACAGTTATCGGTATGTTTCGGTTTTGTTTTGTTCACACGATATGCGTAAATTCTTGGAGAATCTTTTGTGTTTATTTTTCCCTTTTATTTTATGCACCATGCTGGTATGAGATAGTCCTTGGTTGATTTATAGAATGCTCTTTGCACTTCACGTATATCTTTTGAGTATGGCTTTATAGAATGCTTCATGTGCTTCACTTATATCATTTGAAGTTTGGATGCTCATTTCTCTACATTTGAAAAATCATTATTTGTAGAATGCTCTTTTTCTTCACTTATATTTATTAGAGCATGGTCTTTTGTAGAAAGAATTAAACTCTCATGCTTCACTTATATCTATTTAGAGAGTTAACAGGAATTGGTCATTCACATGGTTAGTCATAAAATCCTACATAAAACTTGCAGATCACTGAATATGATATGTTTGATTCCTTGCAATAGTTTTGCGATATTGAGGTGGTAATATGGGGGCATGCTAGTAAAAGAATTAAAGTTGAGTATTAATGATGGTGTTAAGGGAAGTAAGTCTTTACGCAAGTAAATCCTCATGCATGTAAAGTGGTGGCCGCTGACATTAGCAGTGAGGTCAGAGCATATTTTATCATTGATTGATCCTTTGTGTTGTTAGGGCGCGCGATGGTTAACTCCTCCCAACCTCCCCCCTAGGGGCATGCGAGTAATACTTTGCTTTGAGGGCTTTGAAATTTTCACAATAAGTATATGAGTTCTTTATGAGTAATGTGGGTTCATGGACTATACACACTCTCACCCTTACGCATATTGCTAGCCACTTTGGTACCGTGCATTGCCCTTTCTCACCTCGAGAGTTGGTGCATACTTTGCCGGTTCATCCAAACCCCGTGATATGATACGCTCTATCACACATAAGCCTCCTTATATCTTCCTCAAAACAGCCACCATACCTACCTATCATGGCATTTCCATAGCCATTCCGAGATATATTGCCATGCAACTTCCATCATCATCATATACATGACTTGAGCATTCATTGTCATATTGCTTTGCATGATCGTAAGATAGCTAGCATGATATTTTCATGGCCTGTCCATTTTTTGATATCTTTGCTACGCTAGATCATTGCACATCCTGGTACATTGCCAGAGGCATTCATATAGAGTCATATTTTTTAGTTTATCGAGTTGTAAGTAAATAAAAGTGTGATGCATTCTAGAGTGTTCCCCCTACCTGTGAGGATATAAAAAAAATAAAAAAAAGAGGCCAAAAGAGCCCACCAAAAAAAGAGAAAAAAACAAAAAAAAGAGAGAAAAAGAGAGAGGGGGCACACTACTATCCTTTTTCCACACTTTTGCTTCAAAGTAGCACCATGTTCTTCATATAGAGAGTCTCCATGAGTTATCACTTTCATATACTAGTGGGAATTTTTCATTATAGAACTTGGCTTGTATATTCCGATGACGGTCTTCCTCAAATGCCCGAGGTCTTCATGAGCAAGCAAGTTGGATGCACACCCACTTAGTTTCATATTGAGCTTTCATACACTTATAGCTCTAGTGCATCCGTTGCATGGCAATCCCTACTCCTCGCATTGATAACAATTGATAGTCCTCTCCATTGCCTATTTATTCGCCGAGTTGATGCGAGCCTTTCTTCCCTTTTGGCTTCCCTTATTGATCTCTACCACCGCATTCTATTCCACCCATAGTGTTGTATCCATGGCTCACGCTCATGTATTGAGTGAAGTTGAAAATGCTGAAGCACGTGAAAAAGTATGATACAATTGCTTGGTTTGGCACCGGGGTACTCTTGATTTGATACATCTATGCAGGGAAAAACGAGCATGTCTTGCTTACCACAACTAAGTGTATAGAGGTTGTTTCCTTTAGCTCCATTATTATGAAAGGCAATGATGAATTACATGCATGTTTTGTATTATTGTTTCAATATCAAATTGATAGACTATTGCCTTGAATCACTCGTATCCTAATATTCATGCCATGATTAGATTATTTGATCAAGATTATGTTAGGTAGCATTCCACATCAAAAATTATCCTTTTATCATTTACCTACTCGAGGACGAGCAGGAATTAAGCTTGGGGATGCTGATACGTCTCCGTCGTATCTATAATTTTTGATTGTTTCATGCCAATATTATACAACTTTCACATACTTTTGGCAACAATTTATATTATTTTTGGGACTAACATATTGATCTAGTGCCGAGTGCCAGCTCCTATTTTTTTTGCATGTTTTTTGTTTCGCAGAAAATCCATATCAAACGAAGTCCAAACGCGATCAAATTTTACAGAGATTTTTTTTGGAATATATGTGATTTTTGGGAGGAAGAATCAACGCAAACGGAGGCCCACAACCTCCAAAAGGCAACAGGGTGCCACCACCCCCAGGGCGCGTGGGGTTGCCTTGTGGCCACCTCGTAAGTCGGTTGGAGCTCTTCTTTGGCATCAAGGAAGCATATA
This sequence comes from Elymus sibiricus, assembly GCA_039707655.1. NCBI lineage: Eukaryota > Viridiplantae > Streptophyta > Magnoliopsida > Poales > Poaceae > Elymus > Elymus sibiricus. The sequence goes on from CM077672.1 coordinate 194,718,367, forward strand.
TCAGGAAAAAATAGTGTTAAAATTTCAGCCCGATCGGAGTTACGGATCTCTGAATATTTAAGAAACGATTTTTGGCCAAAAACAGGGAGGCGAAACAGAAAAGAAACAGAGAGAGAGATCCAATCTCGGAGGGGCTCCTGCCCTCCGGGAGCCATGGTGGCGAAGGACCAGAGGGAAACCCTCCTCCCATCTAGGGGGAGGCCAAGGAAGAAGAAGAAGGAGGGGGCTCTCTCCCTCTCTCTTCCGGTGGCGTCGGAGCGCTACCGGGGGAAACATCGTGACAACGATCTACACCAACAACTTCACCATCGTCATCACCAACTCTCTCCCTCTCCTTAGCGGTGTAACCTCTCTCTCCCTGCTGTAATTGATACGTCCAATTTGCATCATGATTTCCTACTAATAATTATTATGTTTTTGATCATTATTTCACTTTATGGTACAATTCTTATGCCCTTTCTCTCTTATTTTGCAAGATTCACATGAAGAGGGAGAATGTCGGCAACTGGAATTCTGGACCTGAAAGGGGTGAAACAGAGATAGTTATTCTGCACAACTCCAAATGACCTGAAAATTTACGGAGAATTATTTTGGAATATATAAAAAATACTGGCGAAAGAATCAACAGAAGGGGCCCCACCAGGAAGCCATAAGCCTAGGGGGCGCGCCCTACCCCCTGGGTGCGCCCCCTGGCTTGTGGGGCCCCTGGCAGGCCTCTGGCCCCCTCCTTCTACTATATGAAGCCATTTGCCCTAGAAAAAAAATGAGAAGAAGACTTTCGGGATGAAGCGCCACCGTCTCGAGGTGGAGCCTGGGCAGGAGCTATTTTGCTCTTCGGCGGAGCGATTCCGCTGGGGATACTTCCCTCCGGGAGGGGGAAATCGAAGCCATCGACATCACCAACGATCCTCTCATCGTGGGAGGACCAACTTCATCAACATATTCACCAGCACCATCTCATCTCAAACCCTAGTTCATCTCTTGTATTCAATCTTTGTCTCAAAACCTCATATTGGTACCTGTGGGTTGCTAGTAGTGTTGATTACATCTTGTAGTTGATGCTAGTTGGTTTATTTGGTGGAAGATTATATGTTCAGATCCTTAATGCTATTCAATACCCCTCTGATCTTGAACATGAATATGATTTGTGAGTAGTTACTTTTGTTCTTGAGGACGTGGGAGAAGTCTTGTCATAAGTAATCATGTGAATTTGGTATTCGTTCGATATTTTGATGCTATGTATGTGGTGCTTCCTTAAGTAGTGTCATGTGAATGTCAACTACATGACACTTCAACATCTTTGGGCCTAAGGGAAGGCAGTGTGGAGTAGTAATTAGATGATGGGTTGCTAGAGTGACAGAAGCTTAAACCCTAGTTTATGCGCTATTCCGTAAGGGGCTGATTTGGATCCATATGTTTCATTCTATGGTTAGATTTATCTTAATTCTTCTTTCGTAGTTGCGGATGCTTGCGAGAGGGGGTAATCATAAGTGGGAGGCTTGTTCAAGTAAGAACAGCACCCAAGCACCGGTCCACCCACAAATCAAATTATCAAAGTAGCGAACGCGAATCAAACAAACATGATGAAAGTGACTAGATGAAATTCCCATGTGTCCTCGAGAGCGCTTTGCTTATTATAAGAGTTCGTTCTGGCTTGTCCTTTGCTATAAAAAGGATTGGGCCACCTTGCTTCACTTTATTATACTTGTTATGAATTATCTTGCTATCAAAACTATCTGTTACCGCTACTTTCAGTACTTGCAGAGAATACCTTGCTGAAAACCGCTTGTCCTTTCCTTCTGCTCCTCGTTGGGTTCGACACTCTTACTTATCGAAAGGACTACGATTGATCCCCTATACTTGTGGGTCATCAAGACTCTTTTTTGGCGCCGTTTCCGGGGAGTGAAGCGCCTTTGGTGAGTGGAATTTGGTAAGGAAACATTTATATTACGTGCTGAAATTTATTGTCACTTGTCACTATGGAAAGTTATCCTTTGAGGGGCTTGTTCGGGGTATCTTCACCTTGACCGGAAGCATTGAGAGTTGCTCCTCAACCTATTGAACCTACTGAAAATATTTATTATGAAATTCCTTCGGGTATGATAGAGAAAGTGCTAGCTAATCCTTATGCAGGAGATGGAACGGTACATCCTGATATGCACTTGATATATGTGGATGAAATTTGTGGATTGTTTAAGCTTGCAGGTTTATCCGAAGATGGAGTTAAGAAGAAAGTATTCCCTTTATCTTTGGAGGGAAAGGCATTGACATGGTATAGGCTATGTGATGATACTGAAACATGGGACTGGAACCGGTTGAAGCTGGAATTCCACCAGAAATTTTATCCTATGCATTTGGTTCATCGTGATCGGAATTATATATATATAATTTTTGGCCTCGTGAAGGAGAAAGTATCGCTCAAGCTTGGGGGTGGCTTAAGTATATGTTGCACACATGCCCCAATCATGAGCTCACAAGAGAAATAATTCTTCAAAACTTTTATGCTCGGCTTTCTCATAATGATCAATCCATGCTTGATACTTCTTCTGCTGGTTCCTTTATGAAGAGAACTATTGAATTCAGATGGGATCTTCTGGAAAGAATTAAACGTAACTCTGAAGATTGGGAAATCGACAAAGGTAATGAGTCAGGTATAAATCTTGAGTTTGATTGTGTTAAATCTTTTATGGAAAGCGATGCTTTTCATAAGTTTAGTATTAAATATGGACTTGGCTCTGAGATAGTAGCTACCTTTTGTGAATCTTTTGCTGCCATGTTGATCTCCCTAAGGAGAAATGGTTTAAATATCATCCACCTATTGAATTGAATGAAGAACCTATTAGTGTTAAAGAAGAAACAATTGTTTACCATGTTGATCCAGTTGTGCCTACTGTTTATATTGAGAAACCTCCTTTCCCTGTTAGGATTAAGGAACATGCTAAAGCTTCAACTGTGGTTAATAAGAGTAATATTAGAGCACCTAGACGTTCTGAACAAATTAAAGTTGAACCTAATGTTGCAATGGTTAAAGATCTTTTGGTTGATAATATAGATGGACAAGTCATATATTTCTGTGATGAAGCAACTAGAATTGCTAAGCCAGACACTAAAGATAAAAACAAACCTGTAATTGGCATGCCTGTTATTTCTGTTAAAATTGGAGATCATTGCTATCATGGTTTATGTGATATTGGTGCTAGTGTGAGTGCTATTCCGTTTACTCTCTATCAAGAAGTCATGAATGATATTGCACCTGTTGAGATTGAAGATATTGATGTTACTATTAAGCTTGCAAATAGAGATACTATTTCACCACTTGGGATTGTTAGAGATGTTGAAGTCTTGTGTGGTAAGATCAAATATCCTACTGATTTTCTTCTTCTTAGATCACCACAAGATGATTTTTGTCCCATTATATTTGGTAGACCTTTCTTGAATACAGTTAATGCCAAGATTGATTGCACTAAAGAAATTGTCAGTGTTAATTTTGGTGAGATGTCTCATGAGTTTAATTTCTCTAAGTTTCGTAGACAACCTCACGATAAAGAATTACCTAGTAAGGATGAAATTATTGGTCTTGCCTCTATTGATGTGCCTCCTACTGATCCTTTAGAACAATATTTGCTAGACCATGAGAATGATATGAATATGAAAAAAAATGAAATAAATGAGTTGTTCTTTAAACAAGCACCTATCCTTAAACATAATTTGCATGTTGAAACCTTGGGAGATCCACCTCCACCCAAGGGTGATCCTGTGTTTGAATTAAAGCAATTACCCGATACACTTAAATATGCTTATCTTGATGGAAAGAACATATATCCTATTATTATTAGTGCTAACCTTTCAGAGCATGAAGAAAAGAGATTACTTAAAACTCTGAAGAAGCACCGTGCTGCTATTGGATATACTCTCGATGATCTTAAGGGCATTAGTCCCACTTTATGTCAGCATAAAATTCATATGGAGCCAGACGCTAAACCCGTTGTTGATCATCAAAGAAGGCTAAATCCTAAAATGAAGGATGTGGTAAGAACTGAAATATTAAAGCTTCTGGAAGCAGGTATAATTTATCCCATAGCTAATAGTAGATGGGTAAGTCCTGTTCATTGTGTCCCTAAGAAAGGAGGTATTACCGTTGTTCCTAATGATAAAAATGAACTTATTCCACAAAGAATTGTAACTGGTTATAGGATGGTAATTGATTTTAGGAAATTAAATAAAGCTACTAGGAAAGATCATTACCCCTTACCTTTTATTGATCAAATGTTAGAAAGATTATCTAAGCATACACACTTTTGTTTCCTTGATGGTTATTCTGGTTTCTCTCAAATACCTGTGTCACCTGAAGATCAAGAGAAAACCACCTTTACTTGTCCTTTTGGAACTTATGCGTATCGTCGTATGCCTTTTGGTTTATGTAATGCACCTACTACCTTTCAAAGATGTATGACTGCTATATTCTCTGACTTTTGTGAAAAGATTGTTGAGGTTTTCATGGATGATTTCTCCGTTTACGGAACTTCTTTTGATGATCGCTTGAGCAACCTTGATCGAGTTTTACAGACATGTGAAGAAACTAATCTTGTCTTGAATTGGGAGAAGTGCCACTTTATGGTGAATGAAGGTATAGTCCTTGGGCATAAAATTTCTAAAAGAGGTATTGAAGTTGATAAAGCTAAAGTTGATGCTATTGAGAAAGTGCCATGTCCTAAAGATATCAAAGGTATAAGAAGTTTCCTCGGTCATGCTGGTTTCTATAGAAGGTTTATAAAAGATTTCTCTAAAATTTCTAGGCCTCTTACTAATCTCTTCAAAAAGATGTTCCATTTGTTTTTGATGATGATTGCGTAGAAGCCTTTGAAGTACTTAAGAAAGCTTTAATTTCTGCACCTATTGTTCAACCACCTGATTGGAACCTACCCTTTGAAATTATGTGTGATGCTAGTGATTATGCTGTTGGTGCTGTTCTAGGAAAAAGAGTTGATAAAAAATTAAATGTTATCCATTATGCTAGTAAAACTCTAGACAGTGCTCAAAGAAATTATGCTACTACTGAGAAATAATTTTTAGCAGTTGTGTTTGCATGTGATAAATTCAGATCTTACATTGTTGATTCCAAAGTTACTATTCACACTGATCATGTTGCTATTAAATACCTTATGGAAAAGAAAGATGCTAAACCTAGACTTATTAGGTGGGTTCTTTTGCTTCAAGAATTTGATTTGCATATTGTTGATAGAAAGGGAGCTGAGAATCCCGTAGCTGATAATTTGTCTAGAATGGAAAATGTTCTTGATGACCCACTTCCTATTAATGATGATTTTCCCGATGAACAATTAGCTGTGATAAATGCTTCTCGTAATACACCTTGGTATGCAGACTATGCTAATTACATTGTTGCTAAATATATACCACCTAGTTTCACATACCAACAAAAGAAAAAGTTTTTCTTTGATTTAAGACATTACTTTTTGGATGACCCACACTTATATAAATATGGAGTAGATGGTATTATTAGACGTTGTGTACCTGAGCATGAACAGGAACAAATCCTACATAAGTGTCACTTCGAGGCATATGGAGGACACCATGCGGGAGATAGAACTGCACACAAGGTATTACAATCTGGTTTTTATTGGCCTACTCTTTTCAAAGATGTACGTAAGTTTGTCCTTTCTTGTGATGAATGTCAAAGAATCGGTAATGTTGGTAGACGTCAGGAAATGCCTATGAATTATTCACTTGTTATTGAACCATTTTCCTAAATCCAATGGGTATACTCATATTCTAGTTGCTGTTGATTACGTTACTAAGTGGGTAGAAGCTATTCCAACTAGTAGTGCTAATCATAACACTTCTATTAAAATGCTTAAAGAAGTTATATTCCCGAGGTTTGGAGTCCCTAGATATTTAATGACTGATGGTGGTTCACATTTTATTCATGGTGCTTTTCGTAAGTTGCTTGCCAAATATGATGTTAACCATAGAATTGCATCTCCTTATCATCCTCAGTCTAGTGGTCAAGTTGAATTAACTAATAGAGAAATAAAATTGATTTTGCAAAAGACCGTTAATAGATCCAGAAAGAATTGGTCTAAGAAACTTGATGATGCATTATGGGCTTACAGAACCTCTTATAAAAATCCTATGGGCATGTCTCCATATAAAATGGTTTATGGAAAGGCATGTCATTTACCTCTTGAGTTAGAACATAAAGCATATTGGGCAATTAAAGAACTTAACTATGATTTTAAACTTGCCGGTGAAAAGAGGTTATTTGATATTAGCTCTCTAGATGAATGGAGAACCCAAGCTTATGAAAATGCCAAGTTGTTTAAAGAAAAAGTTAAAAGATGGCATGATAAGAGAATCCAAAAATGGGAATTCAAGGTAGGTGATCATGTTCTATTATACAATCCTCGTTTAAGATATTTTGCAGGAAAACTTCTCTCTAAATGGGAAGGCCCATACATCATCGAAGAAGTTTATCGCTCCGGAGCCATCAAAATAAACAACTCCGAAGGCAATAATCCGAGAGTGGTTAATGGGCAAAGAATTAAACATTATATCTCAGGTATGCCCATTAATGTTGAAACTAATATTATCCAGACAATGACACCGGAAGAACACGTAGAGGAAATCTTCTAGAACGCTCCAGAAGCCTGAAAAGGAGTAGGTATGTGGTACGGTAAGTAAACTGACTCCAAAACTTCCATAAAAGTACTTTCTGTCAGTTTGAAATATATAAAAAATAGGAAAATAATAAACAGTCCAAAAAGTGCATGAGGAGGCGACAAGCCTGGGGGCGCACCCTACCCCCAGGGCGCGCCTACCAGGCTTGTGGCGCCCTCGTGGACTTTCCAGACTCCGTTTTTCTTCCATATTACTTGTTTTGCATGGGAAAAATTCATTATATATACTCACGGGTGTTTTGACCACCGCATCGCAAGTTTCTCCTCTGTTCTTGTTTCTGGCTATTTTTCTGACAGATCTAGATCGCCATGGCGTCTCCAAGCTCGTCCAAGGACAAGTTCTATGAGAAGGTCATCAACCCGTACCTACTGTACGTGATGAAGCACCCTCAAGCCATTGAGATGCTTGAGGGGGTGCTCCACATCCGGGACGTTCAAGGACCTAAGAAGACCGGGAGCGAGAAGGCCAGGCTGGAAGCGGTGGAACAGGAGATTTTCAAGTGCCAAGGGATGGTGGAGCGCGGACTTTGTGCTAACCACTCCATGATCACGGAATTCATCCGTGAGCACAAGGTGGACGGCAAGAATATTGGGGACGTCATCTTCAAGCTCAATGATCGGATTGATTATCTTCAGGCCCAAATATATGATCTACAAAACCAAAATTTTGAGTATGAGGCCAAGTTCAAAGGTATGATTTTAGCTCAAATTTCAGGACTCCGGAAACACGTTCGTCCTTTTATGTTGGAGAGCCTATGCCCTGGAAGACGGAGGACAAGCCTATCACCTCATCACCACCATCACCCAAGAAGGAGATTTGAGTACATGGGTATGGGCACCACCCTTGGCTTATGCCAAGCTTGGGGGAGGTGCCCCGGTATCGTATGACCAACACTTTTTCATCATCATTATCTATCTTAGTTCGATCCTTAGTTATTTCATGATTTAGAAGAATAAAGTTTTAGTATGATTTAGCTTCGAGTGCTTGCTTTGTGATCTATCTATCTATGTAATCGTGTGTGAGAGTTATATAATAAAGAGTAGTTGAGTTGAGTGTTTTGCTTTTGATGATCCAATCTTAGAAATAAAGAAAGAATAAAAGTAAGATCATATGTTAATCCCATGGGGAGCGATGACTTCACATAAAAGAAGTATAATTGATAAAACTTGTTGGAAGTTGACAAACATAGCATTAGTCATTGTTGCAATTCATGAAAAAGTAATAAAGGAAGAGAGGTCTCACATATAAATACACTATCTTGGACATCTTTTATGATTGTGAACCCCCATTAAATATTCTATGTCAATTAGTTGACGTTGGACAAGGAAGACAACGTAATGAGTTATGTTTGCTTATATTCACATAGAAGTTATATTGTTTTGGATCCTCTAACATGTGGTGCTTGCCCCCTATCTTTTGCTAGCCAAAATTCTGTACTAAGTAGAGATACTACTTGTGCATCCAAAAACCCTTAAACCCAGTTTCATGTCATGAGAGTCCACTATATCTACCTATGGATTGAATAAGATCCTTCAAGTAAGTTGTCATCGGTGCAAAGCAATAAAAATTGCTCCTAAACATGTATGAACTTTTATTGTAAGGGAAAATAAGCTTTGTACGATCTTGTGATGGTGGAGCAATAAAAGCGACAGACTGCATAATAAAGGTCGCTATCACAAGGGGCAATATAAAGTGACGTTCCTTTACATTAAGAGCTTGCACATCCAAAAACAGAAAGCGCATGACAACCTCTGCTTCCCTCTGCGAAGGGCCTATCTTTTACTTTATGTATTTACTTTCATGCAAGAGTCAATAGTATTCTTCTCTATTCTGTTTTTATTTTCTCTCTTGGCAAGCATCATGTGTTGGGGATTGATCCAGGCATATATATCCAGTTGGATGTAAGTGATCATGAATTATTATTGTTGACATTACCCTTGAGGTAAATACGTTGGGAGGCGAAATTAGAAGCCCGTATCTTTCTATGTGTTCGACTGAAACTTTTGCTCCATAAGTATGCCATGAGTGTCAGCAATCATAGAAGACTAAATGATAGTTGAGTATGTGAACTTGCTAAACAAAGCTCTTACATAGACTCTTTCTGATAATATGATGAATTGCAATTGCTTCAGTGACTCAGATCATAGTTTGTTAGTTTTCAATTTGGTTTATGGTTCATACTTTAACTTGTGGATGAATTGTCACTTTTTCATGAGAAGTTTTATGATGAAATATTGCTGTTATAATAAAGATCATGATGCTCCATGTCCGTATTTTATTTTTATTGACGCCTCTCTCTCAAAACATGTGGTCATGATTATCGATTTCGGCTCTCGCTTGAGGACAAGCGAGGTCTAAGCTTGGGGGAGTTGATACGTCCAATTTGCATCATGATTTTCTAGTAATAATTATTATGTTTTTGATCACTATTTCACTTTATGGTACAATTCTTATGCCTTTTCTCTCTTATTTTGCAAGATTCACAGGAAGAGGGAGAATGCCGGCAGCTGGAATTCTAGACCTGAAAGGGGTGAAACAGAGATAACTATTATGCACAACTCCAAATGACCTGAAAATTTACGGAGAATTGTTTTGGAATATATAAAAAATACTGGCGAAAGAATCAACAGAAGGGGGCTCACCAGGAAGCCACAAGCCTGGGGGGCGCACCCTACTCCCCTAGGCGCACCCCCTGGCTTGTGGGGCCCCTGGTAGGCCTTTGGCCCCCTCCTTCTACTATATGAAGCCATTTGCCCTAGAAATAAAATGAGAAGAATACTTTCGGGATGATGCGCCGCCGTCTCGAGGCGGAACCTGGGCAGGAGCTATTTTGCTCTCCGACGGAGCGATTCCGCCGGGGATACTTCCCTCCGAGAAGGGGAAATCGAAACCATCGACATCACCAACGATCCTCTCATCGTGGGAGGACCAATCTTCATCAACATCTTCACCAGCACCATCTCATCTCAAACCCTAGTTCATCTCTTGTATTCAATCTTTGTCTCAAAACCTCAGATTGGTACCTGTGGGTTGCTAGTAGTGTTGATTACATCTTGTAGTTGATGCTAGTTGGTTTATTTGGTGGAAGATTATATGTTCAGATCCTTAATGCTATTCAATACCCCTATGATCCTGAACATGAATATGATTTGTGAGTAGTTACTTTTGTTCTTGGGGACATGGGAGAAGTCTTGTCATAAGTAATCATGTGAATTTGGTATTCGTTCGATATTTTGATGCTATGTATGTTGTGCTTCCTTTAGTGGTGTCGTGTGAACGTCGACTACATGACACTTCACCATCTTTGGGCCTAAGGGAAGGCATTGTGGAGTAGTAATTTGATGATGGGTTGCTAGAGTGACAGAAGCTTAAACCCTAGTTTATGCGCTATTCCGTAAGGGGCTGATTTGGATCCATATGTTTCATACTATGTTTAGATTTATCTTAATTCTTCTTTCGTAGTTGCGAATGCTTGCGAGAGGGGGTAATCATAATTGGGAGGCTTGTTCAAGTAAGAACAACACCCAATCACCGGTCCACCCACATATCAAATTATCAAAGTAGTGAACGCGAAAAACATGATGAAAGTGACTAGATGAAATTCCCATGTGTCCTCGAGAACGTTTTGTTTGTTATAAGAGTTCGTTCCAGCTTGTACTTTGCTATAAAAAGGATTGGGCCACCTTTCTGCACTTTATTATACTTGTTACTTGTTACTTGTTACGAATTATCTTGCTATCAAAACTATCTGGTACCGCTACTTTCAGTACTTGCAGAGAATACCTTCCTGAAAACCGCTTGTCATTTCCTTCTGCTCCTCGTTGGGTTCGACACTCTTACTTATCGAAAGGACTACGATTGATCCCCTATACTTGTGGGTCATCAGTAATCTCTACTTAAACATGGGGCTTTATGCCACATATTATTATCCAATGATGTGTTGCCATCCTATGATGTTTGAGTAGATTCTTTTTGTCCTACGGGTTAATTGTGGTATGGTGTGATTGATATGAGTTGTATGTTAATATGGTGCTGTCCTATGGTGCCCTCCGTGTCGCGCAAGCGTGTGGGATTACCGCCGTTGGGTTTTGCCATACGTTCATGATTCGCTTATAGTGGGTTGCGAGAGTGACCGAAGCTTAAACCCGAGTAAGGGATTTGTTGCGTATTGAAGTAAACGGGACTTTTAGTTAATGCTATGGTTGCGTTGTAACATCCCCAGATCTCAACCCTGTCATTAAGCTAATTAATTAGCCATGTCATCATGATCATCCTCAATAAATTGCATTTAGAGAATAATCCAACTTCAAATTCAAATTTAAATAAAGTCAAAATTAAAAGTTATCCAAACAGTATAACAAAAGTGTACATAATATTGCAAAAATTCCCAAAGCAATTATAAAAATAAAATCAACATTATTAAAATTCCCAAGTTGACCATAGCATCCAAAACCATACCCCAAACAGCCACTTTTAACCCTTCTGTATTTAAATAAAATTCAAATGAAATCATATTGCTCCCAAACTTTTAGTGACAGTACAGAATAATGCACTGCAATTATGTGACTAAGTCTCACATTTTACAAAAGTCATTTGTTGTGAAAAGAAAAGGCAAAACATCAGAGGAAAAATAAAACAGAAAAATAAAAGAAAAAGGAACACTACCCACTGTTGGACTGGGCTCTACGTGCACACAGTGCGGCCCAGCCCAACAGCGGCGGCCTTTCCCTAACCTCCCGCACGCGCGCGCGCCCGACGCCGGCTCGCCGTCCCAGCCGCGCCCGCTCACCCCGCGTCGCTACAGGGGCCCCTGGGGGGATAAGGACGACGCCGTGGCCCTCGGGGACGAGGCCAGATCTTTTCCTCCCCTCTCTCCCTCGCTTCCCCCACCTCGCCCGACGCCGCCATGGCCTCGCCGCCGTAGATACGCGGCCACCGTGCCTCCCTCGCCGCAGCTCGGTGTCTGCAAGGACCGCCAGCCTCTGCTACGTCCTCTCCGCCTACGCGCTCGAGCCGGGACGCACTGCATCGTCGGATCCCCGTCATCTTCTTCCTCGGGAACCGCCACACGCCGTCGTCGATTTCGTCGCCGTCACCGCATCCCGCGCCTCCCCGAGCCCTCTCTGCAACGCTGTGAGCTCCCGTGCCATTCCCGTGCCCCGTAGTCGCCGTCCTCGACATGGCCGTGCTCGTCGTCGCCGTTCCTGTCACCGTCGCGGCCACTGCCGCTGCAGCTCGCGCCCGTGCACGCCATCGCGCTGCTGCTGCTCCCGGGCACCCAATGCGCCTAGTCCCATCGCCTGTCGTGCCCCGTAGCTCCGTCTCGCACAACCACCGAACTTCGGCCGCCACGTGCGAGCTCGCCGTCGTCGCTGTGGTTCGTCTCCGGCCACTCCAGCACCACCGTTCGACGCGGGCGAGTCCCAACTTTCGAACGCCGCCTCCCGCGCTCGAAATGAGCCGCCGTAGCGGTTTTCTGACCACCACCCGTGCGCGCCGCCGTTGTTTTGGTCGCCGGCGGCGAGTTGCCGGTCGACGCCGACGTCGTGCCACCTGGCCCTCCCCGTGCCACTGACGCGTGGGCCCGGTTGACCCAGTTGACCGGGTCAACTGCTGACTGGGCTCGCACTGTCACTGACATGCGGGCCCCGCTTAATTTAAACATTTTTATAAATAATAAAATCCTAATTAATCTATTAATTAATCTAATTACTAATTAAGTCACTGACAGATGGGGCTCACCTACTAATTAATCATGTTTAGTTTAATTTAACCACTAGATTAGCTACTGTGTATGACGTGTGGGACCCACTGGTCAGGTTTGACCTGGCCCAGCCGGGTTTGACCGCTGACGTCACCCTGACGTCATGATCAAAAAAATATGACGAATCCGAATATGCCACCCACATACCTGCCACACCTCTCTAACATGATGAACATGGAACTTTCCCCTCTGATTCATCTGTCCGATAATTGCCCGGAGCTGGTAAAACACCTCCAGATGTTTTCCCGCCCCGACTAACTTGCGTAGTACTGCATTAGAACACCCCTAGCACAGCATGTTGACATGTCAAGCATTTGTGTTGCATTGTTTGCCATGTATTTATTGTTTCTTCCCCCTCCTTCTCTTCCGATAGACCCCGAGACTACCGACGACCCTCCTGAGTACAACTACGTCATCGACGACCAGCCCCTTTCAGTAGAGCTTCCAGGCAAGCAAACCCTCTTGATCATTCCTATATCACCTATTCCTTCTTCCCCATGCTTGCATTAGATTTTGCTACTGTAACTGATTGCTCCTATTCTGATGCATGGCCTGATGTTGTAACCCGCTGTTGATACTTTACCTGTTGTCCTATATGCTTAGTATAGGCTTGTTAGTGATCCATCAGTGGCCCTACACCCCCCTGTCCGTGTTGCCATGCTTTACCACTGGAGACTCGATCGGTATAATCGATGTACAGAGACCGAGCACAACACCCCCCACCCCCTTAGTTGTACGACTATGCAGAGCCACTATAGAGTGACGAGGGTGATACCTCGTACTGCACTCCTGATGATATCTCTGTAGTATAGCACATCGGTGGTGATTGCTGAGGGTGATTCCTCGCTCTCCCCTTCCCGATGATGACTCTGTCGTGCAACTCCTTTAAGTGGGGACCATCGAGGGTGATTCCTCCTGGTTCTCCTTAACGGATTACATCGAGTAGGAATCCATCGAGGGTGATTCCTCGGGTTCCCTTTGATGTTTTGGACACACGGTTACCATGACATTTACCTTAGACCTTTGTTGCAGGCGGGTCGACCCCGAGGGGCACCCGCGGGAAATGTGAAGTCGGGTTGACCTGGAGGGTACCCGCGAGATAATTACGAGGCGCGACCGGGCAGGCAGAGAGCGCCCTAGAGAGGGATGGGCCTGACCCTTGTTGCACTTCCTCGAGACGGGACAACATGAGTACTGATCGTCACCGCGAGCTCCCAACACAATAACGGATTTGGGTATTTGATTTGAGTTGGCCGCTGGCCATATACGCACTACCACCACGTGGGATAATGGTTATGGGACCCTCTACGCCGTATGTATCAGCCGAAAGCTCTGTCAGACGTCCAGTTCAGCATTGTGGCATGGTCGGATCGTGCCATGCAGTACGAGGGTGGCGCTGGTATCCACCCTGCACACAACGACCCGGAGTGCACAGGGTGATGGCCCAAGACCCCTGAGCGCTTAGGATGTAGACCGGCGGGGACCTCTCTGTTGAGCCTAGGTAGGACTACGTCGTGTCGATTACCCTGGGTCGGGCATTACCCAGCCAGTGTGTCCGGCCAGATGTAATCGAGCGTGCTGGGTAACAGTAGTGCACCCCTGCAGGGAAGTTATCTATTCGAATAGCCTTGTCCACGGTAACAGGACGCTCAGTGTTGTATCCCGATCTACTACAACTTAAACTGGATACATGTTAATTAATTGTAAGCTCCGGGATCGCTTTCTCGCAGGGAGTCGAGGAAGGATCTCTGGGCTTTGCTTCTACATGCTTGTTACTTTATGTTATGCTACTAATCTGCACTCTTCTAATGATGCAAGACGCTGAAGATGCTAGTCTTCGATAGGCTAGGCTTTCCCCCTCTGTTCTGGCATTTCTGCAGTATAGTCCACCGATACTGCCCCTTCCTTGATACCAATGCATAACTAGCATAGTTCTGTTGTAAGTCTTGCGAGTACTTTGGATGAGTACTCACGGTTGCTTTGCTACCTCTTTTTCCCCTATACCTGATTGCTGCGACCAGATGGCGGAGTCCCGGAGCCAGCTGATCCCGTCGACGACTACTACTACCCCCCCAGTGGAGCTTACTACTACGTGGAGACCGACGACCAGGAGTAGTTTAGGAGGCTCCCAGGCAGGAGGCCTTGCCTCTTTCGATCAGAGCCGCTGTTTGTTTTCGCCTTCTTAAGGCAGCCTTGTCTAATTATGTCTGTACTCAGATACTGATGCTTCCGCTGACTCTTGTGTAACTCGAGCTTATGTATTCGAGCCCTCGAGGCCCCTGGCTTGTAATATAAAGCTTGTATTATTTTTTGTGTCTAGAGTTGTGTTGTGATATCTTCCCGTGAGTCCCTGGGCTTGATCGTGCGCATTTGCGTGTATGATTAGTGCACGGTCGGGCCGGGGGCGCCACATGCGTTTTACCTTAATGATCTTTAGTAGTTGCGGATGCTTGCTAGAGTTCCAATCATAAGAACATGTGATCCAAGTACGGAAAGTATGTTAGCGCATGCCTCTCCCTCATTGCATATGATAAGTATCTATCATGTTATATTCAATTGCATGTGGACAATCTTTCTCTTTGTGTTACAAAATCTCTCTACTAAAACAAACTAACTTTTATTATCTAGCTAAGTACTTCTAGTTTTATTCTTGCAAACTCATCCTACTACACCTACAAAGTAGTTTTATTCTTGTTCTAGGTAAAGTGAACGTTAAGTGTGCGTAGAGTTGTATCGGTGGTCGATAGAAGTTGAGAGAATATTAATTCTACATTTAGCTCCTCGTTGGATTTGACACTCTTACTTATCGAAGAAGGCTACAATTGATCCCCTATACTTGTGGGTTATCACACGTCAAGAAGCGATCCTCCGAAGATGGCATCCAATTTTGTCATCCCTAAGCTGTCATGTCCTCGAACCAAATCGATCAAACGAAGGAGCATGACATCAGCAGGTGATCGATGCTCTCCTGTACCTGATCACACATTGGGCAGGCGGCTTGATGCGGTAGACCTCGCCTGGCTAAATGGTCGGACGTCCAACATCAGTTGCGTAGGGCTAGCCAGGAGAAGATCTTGCATCGTAGTGGGGCTCGCGATTGCCATATAAAAGTGCCTCCCAAATCATGGATGCGGCCTACAAACATGCTTGCCTATGCCGACCGCACGGAGTACTTACCGGACGCCTCCCATGTCCATCTCAGTGAGGGTGGCAGTGGTGACTTGAGGCGAAGCACGGAGGTCAGGGTGGCAGGAGATGGTAGGCGGTGATGAAGGGATGTGAGTGACAGGATACCCCCACCTTCCTGTCCATGGACATCGTGTCCACCATGAACTCTGGCAAGGGGTCGAGCAGGTTGAATCTGAGGAGGTGAAGTGCTTGGGGTGGGGAAGATGGCAGTGGTTAGCTAGGCGATGCGGTCTGCGAGAGAAGGGCGATCGTCACCTGAGAGGCAGATGTAGATGGTAGAGGTGGCGCTTGACATCTCCTTGGACGTGGCGACGACAGATGCGATAGGGAGACGGGAGACAAGGGTACGAGGAGGTGCCCAGTGCACTGTTGTAGGGCACGGCGCCGCACGACAGTGCATCGTGTTGTTAGGAGCACGCGACGTACCTGGTCATGGCACTCGTGCGTGACTGCGCTGCGGATGTGGCGGCAGCAAGAACGTCTTGGAGACGGGAAATGGCGGAGGACGAGGAGGTGTTTGAGGTGGGAAGACATCCCAGCAATCTGCTAGTGCCTTTTGGCCTTGGTGTGAAGTACTGGCGGAGGCGATTATCGAATGATCTGTTTTTAGGATGTTGATTGAGACAGCACTTCACGCCCGGGGTGAAAATTCTTGTTTTGACCTTTATTGGTCCGGCTAAGCAGCGATGAACTTGTGTCGTTACCTTGTTGAAGGCGTTGTCTACTTGCTGTTGCGCTGGTCTTACTTGGGTGTCATGGCAAAGAGGATGAAAATTCTTGTTTAGGTCGGAAGAAGTCGACTTAGTTGTAGGTGTTTATTTCATATCTGGTAATGGTTCTACAATGGTTGTTTACTCTCTGTAGAAGTGTAATAAATACTCCAGATCGAGTGCTAAAATCTTCTCCTGCTAGATCGAGTGCTCGGACTTGTCAGCCAGCGTACCGTCAGTGCTGACCTCACAATTGTTGACCCGATCAGGAAATTCAGCGAGCTGGTGGTGATTGGTGACCTTGGGCTTCAAGCACACTCACGGGAAGTCACTCTGACTCTTTCCAGTTCGACGATTTCCTCAACCTTTTAAGAGCCACATACACGCCGCACACACAGTACCCGATCGACTTGTCATGGCCGACGCGGAAAGCCAGCAGCACGGCCCAGGCGACGGCGGGCGCCCCCACTTCCTCATCGTGGCCTACGGCATCCAGAGCCACCTCAACCCGTGCCGCGTCCTCGCGCATCGCCTCGTGCAGCTACACGATGCAGACGGCTCCGGCCCCGTCCTCGCCACGCTCTCGGTCCCGTTGTTCGCCCACCGCCGCATGTTCCCTTCTTCCGGCAACGGCGAGCTGGAGGGGGCGGAGGCCACAGACGGTCTCATCTCTTGCGTTCCCTTCTCCGACGGCGTCGACGACGGCACCACTGCCAGGGGACCCGAGGAGAGGGCGCGCCGCCGCCGTGCGTCCTTGGAGAGCCTCTCGGCGGTCGTCGCGCGCCTCGCCTCCCGCGGCCGGCCCGTTACGTGCATCGTGTGCAGCATGATGCTCCCCTGGGCACTGGATGTCGCGCGGGAGCACGCCATCCCGTTGGCCGTGTTTTGGATACAGCCGGCAACCGTCCTCGCCACCTACTACCACTACTTCCACGGCTACGGCGAGCTCATCGCGTCCCACGCTGCCGACCCCGCGTACGAGGTGACTCTGCCCGGGCTGAGCCGGCCTCTCAGGATCCGTGACTTCCCGTCATTCCTCGTCGACACGACCGGAGGTGAGGTGGGCAAGGTCGTCAACGCGGCGTTCTGTGAACTGTTCGAGTTCATGGACGAGCCGAGGCGGAATGTCAAGGTCCTCGTGAACACGTTCGACGAACTGGAGCCGGCGGCGCTTGCGGCCACGAGAGAGCACATGGATGTGTTCGCTATCGGGCCCGTGGTCGGGTCGCCGGCCGAGGCGCGGATCCATCTGTTCAACCACGCTGGTGCCGACAAGACGAGGTACATGGAGTGGCTCGGGGCGCAGCCGGAGAGGTCGGTGGTGTATGTCTCGTTCGGCAGCATATGGACGTACAGCAAGCAGCAGATGGAAGAGATCGCGAACGGGCTGCGGCGGTGCGGACGGCCGTACCTGCTCGTGGTGCGCAAGGACGGGCGGCAGGAGGACGTGAGCCGCTGCCTCGAGGACGTCGTGCAGGAGAGGAAGGGCATGGTGGTGGAGTGGTGCGACCAGCCGGAGGTCCTCTCGCACCCGTCCGTGGGGTGCTTCGTCACCCACTGCGGGTGGAACTCGACGCTGGAGGCCATGGCGCTGGGCGTGGAGGTCGTCGCCGCGCCGAGCATGTTCGACCAGCCGACGAACGCGATGTTGATAGAGGAGGAGTGGGCTGCCGGCGTTAGGGGAGAGCGCAACGGCGAGGGCATCTTCGCCGGGGCGGAGCTGGCGAGGTGCGTTGAGCTGGTCATGGGCGACGGCGCGAGGGCCGTGGAGGTCAGGAAAAAAGTGGAGTCTCTGAAAGGGATGGCGCGGGATGCAATGGCTCCTGGAGGGCCGGCGGAAAGGAACCTCCGAAGCTTCGTCATGGAGGTCCAAACTTCGGATGAAGCTCCCAGGAAGGACATACCACAGGTCCACAACCATGACGAAATCGATGCCAAACTTAGCCAATAGATTCGCACAGTCACTGTAATCAACTGGGATTTACATACTCGTTTTCAATTTGCACGTGTATGTTTTGAAACGGCCAGCGCAGAGTGAGTGGATATTGTCCCGACACGATGGACATCTTTTGTCCTTTTCTCGTTGATATTGTCCACTAAAGTGCTGCCTCGAAGTTACGATAGTTTTTTTTTGAAGACGCAAAGATTGCATATCTTTTCAACGATAGAAGAGTATAAAAGAAAATACATGTCTGGGCTAAATCGCAACCACATACTGTGGCACCCGGCTCAGAGTCACCGGAGCACCCCGTATTTCAATCCAGAGATCAAATCTTCTGAAATACGGCACTGCTTGGCATAGAACAAATCAGTTCTTTATTATTAATAGTTATAATGGTGCTACTCCCGTTATGGTGACTCTATGCTAGCAGCGGCACAACTACTAACAGCGGAACCACGACGACGAAGATGGGCTCCACTCCGCAGGGACTCTGGCTGGGACACGTCCTAGCTCGCAACTCGGAATCCTCGGCTATGCAAACAAGTCAGTACCTGCAAACTGGCATGGCACGCCAGGTGAGTACTTTGAATGTATTCGCAAGCTCACAACAAACACAAGCATCAAGGCGCGACAACATCATAGTAGATCACGATTATATCAGATTCAAATGTTATTAAAAAGGTGGAAGAAAATAATAACATGCCATTGCTAAGCTATCCACAAAAGTCACCCTTATAAAAGTCACCGAGACCACAATGCTCGTGGCTACTCGGGTGAACCATTAATTCTGCTAACTATCTCATAGTTACCCCAAGAACATCCGACGATCATTCCTGCGATCGCCTACAGACATCACCCGCGGCCTTCCGCCGAGCGGTCCTCTTACCATACTGAGATGAGTTCTTCCATCATTATCAAGTCATTCCCTCATTGGTGTTGATCAGACAGTGTGACTTAGTACGAACTATGTCCAATACCGTGGACGCGGCTATTCGAATAGATTCTTACACTCTGCAGAGGTTGCGCACTTTACCCACACTATGGAGCTCCTGGTCCCGTACCTCGGTACACTTCCCTTCCGGGTGGACCGGTGCTGCTACAACGAAACTTGCCTAACCCATGACTCCTTCACCGTACCACCGACAATCACTCCCCATTCCGGGTCATGCCTTGGGTGGCCCCTGTGTCACTTCTGACACCTGCCACTGTCGTGGCCAAACAAACTGTCCCAAACGGGGACCTGAGCTCAAAAACCAAACCGGGCTCACGAGGTTATCGTCGTCTACCTGATCAGGGCAGCACACACGCATAACCTCCCCTCTTTGGTGGTACCGGTAAAAGAGCACGCGGTTAGACCAAGTCAAGGCCGTCCCATTCTGGCAGATGTGGCTGCACCAAATAATATGAGGCAACCTCAATTCCATTTTTTGTAGTTTTCTTTTGTAAACCAAACTAGTGATAAAACAAGAAACTAAAAGATTCAATTGCAGGATCTAAAGATATACCTTCAAGCACTCACCTCCCCGGCAACGGCGCCAGAAAAGAGCTTGATGTCTACTACACAACTTATTCTTGTAGACTCGTGTTGGGCCTCCAAGCGCAGAGTTTTGTAGGACAGTAGCAATTTTCCCTCAAGTGGATGACCTAAGGTTTATCAATCCGTGGGAGGCGTAGGTTGAAGATGGTATCTCTCAAACAACCCTGCAACCAAATACAAGAAATCTCTTGTGTCCCCAACACACCCAATACAATGGTAAATTGTATAGGTGCACTAGTTCGGTGAAGAGATGGTGATAAAAGTGTAGTATGCATAGTAGATATAGGTTTTAGTAATCTGAAAATATAAAAACAGCAAGGTAGCAAGTAACAAAAGTGAGCACAAACGGTATTGCAATGCTTAAAAACAAGGCCTAGGGTTCATACTTTCGCTAGTGCAATCTCTCAACAATGCTAATATAATTGGATCATATAACCATCCCTCAACGTGCGATAAAGAATCACTCCCAAGTTCCTATTAGCGGAGAACATAAGATAGAAATTGTTTGTAGGGTACGAAACCACCTCAAAGTTATCCTTTCCGATCGATCTATTGAGCTATTCCTATAAGTGTCACAAACAGCCCTAGAGTTCGTACTAAAATAACACCATATGATACACATCAACCAACTCTAATGTCACCTAGATACTCCAATGTCACCACAAGTATCCGTGAGTTGATTATACGATATGCATCAAACAACTTCATAATCATAATATTCAATCCACACAAAGAACTCCAAGGAGCACCCCAAAGTTTCTATCGGAGAAAAGATAATGAAAACGTGCATCAACCCCTATGCATAGATTACCCCAAGGTCACCGCGGGAATCCGTGAGTTGAATGCCAAAACATATATCAAGTGAATCAATATAATACCCCATTGTCACCACGGGTATTCATATGCAAGACATACATCAAGTGTTCTCAAATCTAAAATATTCAATCCGACAATAATGAAACCTCAAAGGGAAAAGATTCGATTCATCACAACAAGGATAGAGAGGGAAGAAACACCATATGATCCAACTATATTAACAAAGCTCGCGGTACATCAAGATCATGCCAAATCAAGAACGCGTGAGAGAGAGATAAAACACATAGCTACTGGTACAAACCCTCAGCCCCAAGGGTGAACTACTCACTCCTTGTCATGGAGACCGCCGGGATGATGAAGATGGCCTCCGGTGATGATTCCCCCCTCCGGTAGGGTGCCGGAAAAGGGCTGTAGATGAGATCGTGGAGGTACAGAGGCTTGCGGCAGCGGAGTCGAAGTTCTAGGGTTATTTCTGGGGGTTTCTCTATTTATAGGATTTTTCAGCGTTGGAATCAAGTCAGACGAAGCCACGTGGGCCCCACGAGGTACCAGGGTGTGCCTGGGGGGGGTGGCGTGCCCTGGTGCCTCGTGGGCACTGGGTGGCCCCCCTCCAGTGGGTCTTGGTTCCAGTATTTTTTATTTATTCCATAAAAAATCTCCAAAAATTTTCATCCAATTCCAAGAACTTTTATTTCTGCATAAAAACAACACCATGGCAATTCTGCTGAAAACAACGTCAGTCCGGGTTAGTTCTAATCAGATCATACCAAAACCATATAGAATTGTTATAAACATGGCATGAATACTTCATAAATTATAGATACGTTGGAGACGTATCATGTCTTCCCGGCAACGGCGCCAAAAATTCTTCCTGCTACTTGTAGCTTGCGTTGGTTTTATCCTCGAAGAGGAAGGGATGATACAACACAGTAGAGATAAGTATTTCCCTCAGTTATGAAACCAAGGTAATCGAACCAGTAGGAGAATCACGCAACACCTCGTTAGCAGCACCTGCACACATACAACAAATCCTTGCACCCAACGCAAACGAGGGGTTGTCAATCCCTCGACGGTAAATTGCAAGATCAAATTGTATGTGATAGATTGATAGATTGAAACAAAAATACAAAATAAAATAAATAAAAGAAAATGGCAGCAATATTTTTAGGGTTTTAGTAATATGATTTAGATAGACCCGGGGGGCATAGTTTTCACTAGAGGCTTCTCTCGAGAAAATAGCATACGGTGGGTAGACAAATTACTGTTGGGCAATTGATAGAAAAGCAAATAATCATGACGATATCCAAGGCAATGATCATGTATATAGGCATCACGTCCAAGATAAGTAGACCGACTCCTGCCTGCGTCTACTACTATTACTCCACACATCGACCGCTATCCAGCATGCATCTAGTGTATTAAGTCCATAAAGAACGGAGTAACGCCTTAAGAACGATGACATGATGTAGACAAGATAAACTCATGTATGAATAAACCCCATCTTTTTACCCTTAATAGCAATGATACATACGTGTCATGTCCCTTTCTATCACTGGGATTGAGCACCGCAAGATCGAACCCATTACAAAGCACCTCTTCCCAT
This sequence comes from Elymus sibiricus, assembly GCA_039707655.1. NCBI lineage: Eukaryota > Viridiplantae > Streptophyta > Magnoliopsida > Poales > Poaceae > Elymus > Elymus sibiricus. The sequence goes on from CM077672.1 coordinate 194,740,624, forward strand.
GGCAAGATAAATCAACTCAGTTGGCCAAACCAAATCAATAGATCGGAGAAGAAATATGAGGCTATAATAATCATGCATAAAAGAGTGCAGCAAAGACTCAAATATATTCATGGATAATCTAATCATAAACTCACAATTCATCGGATCCCAACAAACACACCGTAAAAAGTGATTACATCGGATAGAACTCCAAGAACATCGAGGAGAACATTGTATTGAAGATCAAAAAGAGAGAAGAAGCCATCTAGTTACTAACTATTGACCCGAAGGTCTGTGGTAAACTAATCACGCATCATCGGAAGGGCAGCAAGGTTGATGTAGAGCCCCTCCGTGATCGATTCCCCCTCCGGCGGAGTACCGGAGAAGGCCTCCAGATGGGATCTCTCAAGAATAGAAACTTGCGGCGGTGGAAAAAGTATTTCGTGGACTCCCCTGAGGGTTTCTGATTTTTTCTGAATTTATAGTGGAGGAATTAGGTCAAACGGCGCAAAGGGGGGCCCACGAGGCACCAGGGCGCGCCTGCCCCCCGCCCCCCAGGCGTACCCTGGTGGCTCGTGGCCACCTCCTAGGTCTTCTGGCCCTCTCCCGAAGCTTCTAGTGTTTATCTTGGCCAATAAAAAATCTCCAAAAAGTTTCGTGGCATTTGGACTTCGTTTGGTATTGATTTTCTGTAAAACAAAAACAGGGCAGAAAACAACAACTGGCACTGGGCACTAAGTTAATAGGTTAGTCTCGAAAAATGATATATAATTGCTGTAAATGCTTATAAAAACATCCAAGATTGATAATATAACAGCATGGAACAATCAAAAATTATAGATACGTTGGAGACGTATCAGTGACCAATTCGGAATCAGGCTATCTTGGGTATCCATGCCATTTTGTTCCTGCACTGCAGCTCTTGTTCCTTTACTACCGCCCTTCTTTCCGAGCCCTTTGCCAAAAGAGCTTGGCCTAGTACCTCCATAGGTGCTGTCAGGTGCAACATCCTGGCAAACACCTTTCACCGGCAAATTTATCCCATCACTAACCTTAACCGTAGGGTGATGATTATCCAAACTCCTTGCATACAATCAACAAATAAATCAGTAGCCACCAGAACGGTCTTTACATCTCAGATCTGGGACATTACTAAAATAACTCAATCATGGCTCAAGACGGCAGGAAAAACAGCTCGGAACATGAGACCATGTTGATAAGAAGAATGTAGCAGTTCCCTAAGACGGCCGAAGAACAGCTCAGAGCATGGGGTCACTACTACAAAAAGAAACTCAACAGCTGCCCGAGACGGCCGGAAAGTAGCTCAGAACACGGGACAGTTGTTGAAAAGAGAAATATAAAGTCGGCATCCACCCCGGACGGCTGAAAGCAGCTCAGAACACAGGCGTGGTGCCGTTCCAGGAGAAAGCAAGCAAGGGTTCATCCGGATCACCTACCAGGTTCTCAAGTGTGAGAAGATTTGCCTGGTCAACTATTGCCAACATTTACATCCCAAATTGCCTTTTCCTCATAGCTTATCAATCCACGCAACGTGCTGAGGTGTATACAGGTCTTCTTCTTCCTATATGACTTATGTAGTTGTCGGATCCTTACCTTCCTCTGGTAGGCCTGCCTGAACATGGTTGCTCCTTGTATAGTGAATTGCGTGACCTGGGCAACATGCCCACCATATATGGAAGTATGTATAGTCGAACATCTTATTCCCGGGGCTTGACTCTTACTGCCAATGCATTGTATAATTGTGGGTACTACTATTGCCAGCTATTTGGTGGTGTCGTACTGACGAAGGTTGGATAGCTTGTGTGGGAAGCCATCGAGAGTATCGTGCTGAAGAAGACTGGGTAGCTTATGCCCGAAGCTTCTGCTGGGATAGCGTGCTGAGGAAGGCTGGGTAGCATACCTCAGAAGCTTTCCTTCCTGGTTGCTTATGCGGGAAGACTCGGTGCCTTATACCGGAAGTTTTCTGCGGTAGCTTACCGAAGAAGCTAGGGTAGCTTATGCCGGATGTTTTCCACATATCGTACTTAGAAAGATCTGAGGAGCCTTGCACCGTAATCTTCTCTGTTAGCGTGCGAAGGACGACTGAGTTGCTTACACCCGAAGTTTCTCTTTATGATCTGCTGACTGAATGCCATGTATACCACCTCACAACTCTAGTTGTTGATTACTGGTACGAAAGAAGGTGCCTGACTTTCCTTCTTGCCGAGTACTGGGTGCATGGCACGTTCTTATTTGCTGCCAGGTATAACCTGTTTCATATTCTGCCTGAGCAGAACCAAACTTCGTATACGATCTATGCCTTCGACTCGGTTGGTTCTGTACCCACATTATTCTCTTGCTGGTTCCTCATGGTTGAAATAGTTACACCTTGAGGCAGGCTTGATGCTGATAGCCAATCCAGGATGTTATTTGTAATCCCGACCACATATTCCCAATATCAGGCAGTCCATTACTAACTCCATAAGGTTCAGCTGAGCTTCCAAGTATTTAAAATCCTCATTAACTCCTTGAATCTGTTGAGGTTGATGAGCCACTTCCATAGGGGAAAGTAAAGTGACACCGAGGAGCCAAATAAAAGGGCAAATAAAAATTGCTCAATAAAATGCACCAAGCTTACAAGAAAACCACACTTTATTGCTACTCAAGGCAATTTACAACACGCAGTACTACCACAACTCATGCAACATGAACCTCACAAGTACTTAAGTACTAGGATCAGAAGGCGGGTTACTGGAGAGCGAAGGAGCTGGCGGAGAGGTTGACGGAGCCAAAGCCATACCAAGCGCTCTCCGGGCGTGAGTTGCATCTCTGGCCAGTTCAGCGATGAGGACGTATTCGGCAATCATGTAACGGGACATGTATGCCATAGCTGGGTCATCGTCCGAGCGAACGGGAGGAAATCTAACCCGTCTAGGAGTGATAGCCATGGTGGGGTAGTAGTGGAAGGCACGATTCTCTTGCATCGTGCTCTCCTGATGATGAAGAACAGCGAGGCCTGCCAGAGCTGCGAGCTGGATGGCGCGCTCCGGGGTAGAGGCATAACCACCATGGAGGCTATAGGTGCGCTTCCCCAAAGGTAGGTCGACTGACAGAATGACATTGGCATGATACTCAAGCACCAGTCCTGCAAGCGGGGTCTGGAACACTTGGTACCTTGACATCTCTCCACTAGGATAGAGGAGACGCCAAACATCACGAAGCAATGATGCGAAGCTGAGTAGTGCAGGGGCTAAGTCGTAGTTAATCGGAACGGATGCCATCTACAAAATCAACCATTTAGTGAGCCAAATCTATATGCATGCTATGCAACAAACAAATGCAACAACCAAGTGCAGCAACTCAAATGCAACACACAAGCAAGCTGGGCTCTAAATTAACAGTTTTCTAGCGTTTGGTTGGCTAGGGTGTCCTATAGCCAGACCTGCTCTCATACCAAACCTTGTGGCACCCCGGCTCAGAGTCACCGGAGCACACCGTATTCCAGCCCAGAGATCAAGTCTTCTGGAATACGGCACTGCTTGGCATAGAACAAATCAGCTCTTTATTATTACTAGTTGGAATAAAAGGGTTACAAAGGGTTTACAAAAGGTTACAATGGTGCTACTCCCGTTATGGTGACTCTATGCTAGCAGCGGCACAACTACTAACATCGGAACCACGACAACGAAGATGGGCTCCACTCCGCAGGGACTCTGGCTGCGACACGTCCTAGCTCGCAACTCGGAATCCTCGGCAATGCAAACAAGTCAGTACCTGCAAACTGGCATGACACGCCAGGTGAGTACTTTGAATGTACTCGCAAGCTCACAACAAACACAAGCATCAAGGCGCGACAACATCATAGTATATCATGATTATATCAGATCCAAATGTTATTAAAAGGGTGGAAGAAAATAATGACATGCCATTGCTAAGCTACCCACAAAAGTCACCCTTATAAAAGTCATCAAGACCACAATGCTCCTGGCTACTTGGGTGAACCATTAATTCTGGTAACCATCTCATAGTTACCCCAAGAACATCCGATGATCATTCCTGCGATCGCCTACAGACATCAACCGCGGCCTTCCGCCGAGCGGTCCTCTTACCATACTGAGACGAGTTCTTCCATCATTATCAAGTCATTCCCTCATTGGTGTTGATCAGACAGTGTGACTTAGTACGAACTATGTCCAATACCATGGACGCGGCTATTCGAATAGATTCTTACACTCTGCAGAGGTTGCGCACTTTACCCACACTATGGAGCTCCTGGTCCCGTACCTCGGTACACTTCCCTTCCGGGTGGACCCGTGCTGCTACAACAAAACTTGCCTAACCCATGACTCCTCCACCGTACCACCGACAATCACTCCCCCTTCCGGGTCATGCCCTGGGTGGCCCATGTGTCACTTCTGACACCTGCCACCGTCGTGGCCAAACAAACTGTCCCAAACGGGGACCTGAGCTCAAAAACCAAACCGGGCTCACGAGGTTATCGTCGTCTACCTGATCAGGGCAGAACGCACGCATAACCTCCCCTCTTTGGTGGTACCGGTAAAAGAGCACGCGGTTAGACCAAGTCAAGGCCGTCCCATTCTGGCAGATGTGGCTGCATTCGAAAGCTCGGTTCGGTGGCACTTGATCAACAATGAAGGAATTTATCCCCCAACAACTATAGTCATTACTGACACTCAGGTATTACCGTGATCCAAGTTACAACAATACTAACTAGAAATCCAATGAGCAATATGATCAACTACTACTACTGATCCCATATATGAAGTACCGGACGGAAACACAAAATAATCATAGACGGTAATCTCTTAATCCAACCATGTCATGACATCCCCAAACTTGAAATCTACTAATGACTACAATCTCATCAATAACATGACAGTAGCCTATCCAAGATTTTCAAAGTGTTGCATGAATTCCTTATTCACCAATAATTAACATTTAACATTAAAATAAATATTTAAACCATGATATTGCAATGCAATTATGCAAGTGAGAGTTGTGGCTTGCCTTGCACCAAGGAAGTGTGGGAGTACTCCTAGTCTCCACCAACTACGCAAATCTATCTGAAAAACATTTTTGAAAACATTTTCAAATATCACATAAAGCATTTTCTCTGACCAGAAATTCTAGGCAGCAGAGAAAAATACCAAAATCTACCAGCAAATAGAGGAGCTCATAAGAAAAATAATGCAAAAAGAATGAACTCATTTGGACTTATGGTTTAAAAGATATTGATGGTCAAAGTTCAGTCAAACTTCTGAATTTAAACAAAAAAAATAGAAAATCCAGGGGGTGGCCACGTCGAAGGCGTAAAGTGGAAATACGCTTCCACTTACGTACCCCTTCGGTCCCGTGTGGAGTCGCTGACCAGTGGGGCCCCTTGTCAGATTTAAAAGAAAAAGAGGGAGAGAGCAGAGGATGGCGGCTCACCGGCGATGGTTGGCGGGCGTGGAGGCTGCGGCGGCGCCAGGGAAGGGGCAGGATGGATCGAGCGCACGACTGTGAGCACGCCCGTACCCGCAGTTCGTCGGGAGGTGGCTGGACGGCGTCGGCCCCTTCTTCTCAGGCGGCGGCAAGCTTCGGGCGTCGGCGGATCCGTTGATTCCGGCGAGCTCTAGGGCAGGGGCGGGGCTGGGATGGATCAGTGGAGCTCCACGAGCTTGACGGTGGTCTCGGTTGGGGCTGGGGTGGACAGAGGCGAGCTGGAGGAGCTGTGGCAGAGCGGCGGAGCTTCTCGCCGGAGACGGGGAAGGAGAGCTCCCCGGCTCTGCTGCTGGGTGCGGGGCGGCGATTGTGATGTAGAGAGGGCGAGTGGTGAGGCGAGGAGGGCTCGGGGCTGGCTTATATAGCCGCGCGGGAGGTGCCCGAGCTAGATGCCACCGAGAGGAAACAGCCGGCGCCCGCATTGACCTGGCCCTTGCGCTGGCACTCGAGCCGTGTAGGGAGGTGACGGGAGAGGCAGAGGAGTAATGGCGCTGGCACGGAGCGGCGGGGAAGAGGCCAGCCAGCGCGGCCACAGTGCATGTATTGTGCCGCGCGTGGTGGCGGTTCGCCGTGTCCGGCGAGGGCGCTGCCGGCGACGGGAGGCTTCTAGACGAGCCAGGTGGACGGCGGGGAGGACGTCGGCACTCTTGGACAAGGAGGGATAGCGTGGGCACGCGGCGCCAGCGAGGCCCGAGAGGGTTCGGCGCGCAGAGCGTGACCTTGGCCCTGCAGACGCGTGGTCACCGCGCGCACTGGTGCACGAGGTGTGCTCTGGTTCAAACGTTCATGTCTACGCGGTAGTCCCTTCATCCAGTGATCTCCATGTGCCCTTGGTTTGACAAGAAATGGCCGGGACTGCTGGCTAGCTTCCAGACAAGTTTCTGATCAGAAACTTGGGCAGTAAGCTGAGGAGAAATGGCTAGGGATTTGAGAGAGGGGGTTTGTCACACTGACTTGTGGTAGGAAGGTGCCCACTCTGGACAAATTTCAGGCCAAATGGATGAGCTTTGGATATAGTTGCTTCACAACTACTCCTCTGGTCCAGAAACTTGCTGAGGAAGATGCACTCATATGGATGGGTTTATGGAGTTGAAACTTGGTATATGTGAGTGATTTGGTGATGCCAAGATGCCATAAAAATTTCATAGCATTTGGATAAGAATAAATGGTACCTCCTTCACAAAGCTTTCTACTGGACAGAAACTTGGAGGAATTTTATAGAGAAAATGGCTGAATGAAATAGGCCAAAATTTGGTGGAGGATGACTATCTGGATAGTAGAATGTCCTGGATTAATTTCAGAATTTTTGGAGCAATATAAAATATAGTTGCGTCACAAACTGAAATTATGTCCAGAAACCAAGATTGGATGCTGTGCTCACCATGAGTATGGAATCTTGAATATTTTCACATACCCAAGGTTCACATGGTCCAAAGAATTTATGAGAATTTTCTTGAAATTTTTGAGAAGGCAGGAATATAGGTTGCTTCACAACCTAGAGCTCAAAAGGGTATTCCTTTAATGAAAAAGGAATATTTAATTGGAAGAAAAAAAATTGAGAGGTGGCAAGAATGGAAATGTCAGGACTTGGGAGAAGTTTTTGGGAGCTTTCATTCACTTGGGAAAGAAAATCAAAAATATTCCCAGGGTTTAAGTCCATAGAGCCATTCGGAAAGAACTGCAAGCCAAATCCAACTAAAATTTTCAAATGAATTTTGAAAAGAAAAGTTGGGAAAAACCAGGGTATCACACGTACATAAGAAGGCGTGTGGGTGATGCTTGGAGTAGAAGAAAAATGGGTTGCTCAGCGCACGCACTAATAGCATCTCCAATATAAGATGCAAAATAGGAGATGTAAAAATGTACATCTTTAAAAAGTGTTTTTTTATCAAAAGGGGTTTCCCCCTCCCCATTTTATTGAAAAACGGGGCGCAGCATCCAAATAACAGCTAAGAGCTCTCGGGCCTAACCAGAGTAGCAGGCCAAACTACATCCCTACGAGAACAGAGAAAAAGAAAGGCCACACAGGCAGCTAGGATCTAAACAGTCTTCAGATTTAAAATCCTCCAGCGCTAGCTTACGAAAGAAGGACAACTAGCCTATTACATGTTTTTAGTCCTCTCGCAGGAGGCAATCACCCTGAATGTACCTTGAGCATGAAGCCGACCAGTCCTCCCGTCGCGCCAGCCTTGGTATTCCCTACCACGCAATGCAGAGCAGCACTCCTCTTCGCCGGTCCAGCAGTAGGAGACAACGCCGCAGAAAGACTGACTGATCTCCCACGCACAGGATCTTCCATTGATGTAATAGTGCACAAGCTTTCCCCAAGATCACTGTAAGTGCATCAAGTGCCCCCTTAGTGGTTTTGGAGTATGAAGACAAATATGTTGAGGAACTAATGTGTTTGTGAGTATACACAGGAGACAGAGTCCATGAAGATTTGGTTTAACACATGGAAGATGACCCATAAAAATAGATTTCTTCAAGTGAAGAATTTGGTGATGAAATTGGTACGGCCTTTGAAGAAATTGATGTGAAGACTTTGAAGCTTGAAGACTTTGGTTTTCGTAGTTTCTTTTCTTCTTATTTGAGTCATAGGAAAAACCCTACTGTTAAAGGGGGTCTAGGTGAAACATATTTCACATTTCCAAAGTGATGCTCAAAAACTTCTCAAACCTATAAACACAAAAGCCGCTTCGAGTGAAGCCTTTGGAAATCTCCAGTACAGCTGACGCATTTGCTAGCGATAGTGACGAAGTTCATCTGGTCGCTGACGAATTTGGTCAGGCTAAGGAGTTAGGAGTTCGCCAGTGCGATCTGCCTACCGTGAGGAAATTGTGTGCCCTGACGAAATTGAGAGTTCAATTTTCAGACCGTTGCTGCGCCGTGTGCCAGCTGTCGAGTGGATCCTTATCCTGACAATGGTCGAATCAGAGAAGGGCATTTATGACAATTCATGTCGGGTTGCCCCCTGGCTATAAATAGCCGCCCCCCACAACCACTTGTTGGTTCGCTGCTCCGAGAGAACTTGACACTTGTCATTTGAGAGCAACCCATCTTCTGACGACTTTGAGAGAACCCAAGTGAGGACAAACCCAACCAGAGCCTAAGTGACTGAGCATCACTGAAGAGATTGATCTGTGTGATCCGATGCTTGTTACCTTTGAGGACTGTCATTCCTCTAGACGGTTAGGCGTCATATTCTGAGCACCCAAGAGTAATTGTGGTGTGCCGGTGAACAAGTCTGTGAAGGTTTTGGAAGTCTACCTTGAAGACTTATCACGAGTGATTGGGTGAGGTCTAAGTGGCCTTAGCTCAAGAGGAATATGGTGAGGACTAAGTGTTCTCTGAGTTGCGACTCAGCCGCCTCAACCAGACGTACAGTTGATACATCAACTGGAACTGGTCTACCAAATTCCATTGTCTTCACCGAGCCAACCTGGTTTCAAATTCCTCACCCTCCCTTACTTTATTCCACTGCTGAAGAATTTGTGATCTATCCTTTGACAAATTTGAACTGAAGTATTTGATCATGCTATCTTTTATTTCCTCAGTTCATATTCTTCATGCGTGTATGATTGTATGATTGCATGTTCTTCACCCTTATGTATCCTGTTCGCATGTACTCTGATTCTGTGATGACTTAGTTTCCCTTGCGTTTCTATTTCTTCACTCTGATCTTCGTCAAATTCATCTGAGTTTGACGAATTTCTAATAATCTCCCATTCACCCCCCCTCTGGGAGATAACCTGCGCTTTCAATTGGTATCAGAGCAAGGTACTCCCTTGTTCTGTGTGATTTTGGTTTACCCACCTGGAGTTTTAGTTATGTCGACCGCATGTATGATCAAGGTGTCCGCTGCGTGCCCAATCTTCGATGGCACAAACTATCCCTACTAGAAGAACAAGATGCGAATGCATCTTGAGGCTATTGACAACGATCTCTGGTTCGTCGTCGAGAACGGCGTCCCCACCATTTCACCAAGTATTAATGCTGCTGACGTGAAGCGATTCAAGCAACTGGACTATCAAGCGAAGAACATCATTTGTGGTCATCTCAACAAAGGACAGTATGGCAGAGTGAGTGCACTGGAAACCTCGAAGCTTATCTGGGACCGGCTTTCAAAAGTGAATGAGGGTGTTTCTACTCAACGTGACTCCCGAGTTGATGTTCTCCGCAATCTCTTCAATCGCTTCAAAAGACTCGACAACAAAAATGTGCAGCAAACCTTCGACCGCCTCACTGATATCTCCAATGAGCTTCAAGCTCTTGGTGCTACTGACATCACCGATCATGAGGTGGTGAAGAAATTGCTGAGGTCTCTGGACAGTTCCTTCGACACTTTGGCACTGATGATTCAAGAGCGCCCTGATTACAAGTCACTGGATCTTGCTGACATTCTTGAGAGGGTCAACACACATGAATTTCAGCAAGTAGAAAAGAGAGATATGTATGGACCCAACTATGGTCGCCCTCGCGCTCTGAAGGCTAAAGCAAAATCCAAGGCTATTTCTTCATCTGAAGAAGAAGAGGAATATGAGAGCAGTTCTGACGGTGCTGAGGAAATTGGCAGAGAGCTGGCTATGCTGGTGAAGAAGTTCCAGAAGTTTTCCAAGAAGAACAGATTTGGAAAATCTTCAAATTATGACTCGAAGAACACTGGAGAAGCGTCTGCTCGAGACTACAACAAAAGAACCTGTCACAAATGCAAAAGCCAGGCCACTACATCGCCGACTACCCTCTTTGGCTGAAGAAAAAGAAGAGCAGGGATGATGATGAGTCTGATGGGAAAAGGAAGAAATCCTCAAAGTCTTCATCAAAGTCCTCATCTCACAAGAAATCTAGCTCTAGCAAAGCTCGTGCATTCCTTGGGAAGGAAATGGATTCTGAAGAAGAATCTGATGATCAGCAAGCCGAGGAATCTGAGGAGGAGTCGGACACTGGTGTGGCTAGCCTTGCTCTCGCCACTGAATACGCCAGCAAGTCCATCTTCAACACTGAGGATAATGGTATCGCCACCAACAATGATGATTGTGCTGACGACTACACTCCCACCAATTGCTTCATGGCACGAGGTGCAAAGGTAACCTCACGAGAAGCTTACTTTGAAACTTCCAGTGATGATGACTCTGAGTGTGAATCTAAACCAAGCTATAAGAAACTTGCTAAAATTGCAACTGAGCAACAACATGCCATGGAAAAGATTCAAAACTGCTAGACAAAAGCGATGACCTGTTGGACGAGGAAATGGATCGCAGTCAAGCCTTGTCTGAGGATCTCAGAAGGCTTAAGTCTCAATATGACGAACTTGAAAGTCGTCATGTGTCCCTCTCAGCTGAACATGAGAAGTTGTCCTATGAATTTCTTCAAAGGAAGCAAGATCTCGAGAAGCTGAGAGCGTCCCATGATGATCTTCAAAAAGAAAACGATTCACTCCTCGCTCAACAGATCAGTACCGCTCAGGAAGAATTTGTTGGACCATGCTTAAAATGCCTTGAACGTGATAATGCTAATTCTTCAGATAAATGTTCAAATGCTTATGTACTTGCAATTGCTTCAACTGCTACGGTGGCCACTAACCCCTCATCTGAGGAGGCCAGCTGTGATACTGATGAAAATGCAGGGCTGAAGGAATTGTATGTCACTGGGATATACAAAAGCCTCAAAAGGCATCAAACCCTGTGTGGCGTGCTCAAAAAGCAAATTCTTCACAGAAACCCTAGGAAAGAGGGTATTGCCTTTGAGAGAAAGTTCAACGCTGATGGTTCGTATTGGAAGCCTAAGCAGTATCCCAAAACCACATGGGTTGCTGCAAAGGGACCTCCAGTAGACCAATCCACTTTATCTGGCTATACTTGTGATTCTTCATATTATTCAGATGAGTCATTTGACTCCAACTATAAACTGTTCAAGAATCAGAATGGTGAGGTCTTTGCCAGATTCATTGGTACTAACTGCAGGAACGATCCACCTGTGAAGAAAATCTGGGTTCCTAAAAGCCTTCTGGAAAATCTTCAGGTGAACGTCATCATGACACCACCGATGAAGAAGAAACTTCCCAGGGCAAATTCTTCATAGGGATCAAAGTCGTCAAATGGACGCAGACCCACTTATGGTCGCACTAATGCCTTTGTTTCGCAGGGAAACAGACAGCGAGTTGATGAATATGAGCATTATTCTTCAAACCACTATGTTCACAAATCTTCGAGGAATTTCTTTGCTTATTCATTCAATTACTATAACCCTCCTGTGAAGAGAAAGGCATATTCTTCAATGCCTAAGTTCTCCATTAATGCACTTGACCACATTGCTTCCCAGCCACCCATTCAGATGTGGGTGGTTAAGAAGAAGAACTAATCTCTTCTGCAGGGTCAGGTCTTCAGACAACGAAATGTCTGATGAATTTGCTGAAGACCTGACATAATGCCTGTTGGGATGCAGGCTAATCATGTTGGAATGAATGTTTCATTTCACACATTCCTTATGCTGCTAGATATTATTCATTGATGAAATTGTCTAATGAAATTGATCATTATCATATTCTTCACTTTGAAGCATATGAATTTGTAAATCAGACTAATGCTTCTACAGGATGATACACCTTCAACCACTGAATGGGTCTTGGACAGTGGCTGCACAAATCATATGACTGGAGATAGGAATCTCCTCACTGATGCTCCCCTTACTCCGTCTCATCTGAAGCATATCACTTATGCTGACAAAGGAAAAAAGCAAGGTATTGGGTCTAGGTAAGGTTACCATCTCAAAGGATCGACACATGGAAAAGGTGATGCTTGTCAAGTCCCTTGGATTCAACCTCATGTCTGTCTCAATGCTTTGTGATCTTGATATGATTGTCATCTTTGACAAATATAGATGCATTGTGCCGTTGGAATCTGACAAATCCAAAGTCTTCGAAGGCTTTAGGAGAGGTGACTTGTACATTGTAGATTTCTCTACAGGTCCTCAGCCTGCAACATGTCTAATGGCAAAAGCTTCGGAATACTAGCTATGGCATCGACGTCTTGGACACGCTGGAATGAGGAATTTGAGCACTCTCGTCAAGAAGAAGCATATCATTGGCGTCGAGGGTGTCAAATTCGTCAAGGATCACCTCTGTGGCGCTTGTGAGTCTGGAAAGATGACCAGAGCCAAGCACCTGGCGAAGACAATCATGACCACTACTCGTCCTTTTGAATTACTTCACATGGATTTGTTTGGTCCTACACATTATGCCACACTAACCAATGCATCATCTCTCTACGGATTCGTCATTGTTGATGACTACTCTCGCTACACCTGGGTGCACATCGTTACCTACAAGACTGAAGTTCAGAATGTCTTCAGAAGATTCTCCAATCGGGCCATGACGAATTATGGTCACAAGATCAAGCACATCAGGAGTGACAATGGCACTTAGTTCAAGAACACTGGCCTCGACGACTATCTTGATGAACTTGGTATCACTCATGAGCTCTCTGCTCCCTACACCCCACAGCAGGATGGAGTCGTGGAGCGCAAGAACAGAACCCTCATCGAGATGGTGCGTACTATGCTTGATGAATACAAGACACCTCGTCACTTCTGGCCTGAGGCAATTGACACTGCATGCCACATCATCAACCGAGTATATCTTCACAAATTCCTCAAGAAGACCTCATATGAGCTCCTCACTGACAAGAAACCCAATGTGAGTTATTTCAAAGTCTTCGGTGCTAAATGTTGGATTAGAGATCCTCATCACAGTTCTAAATTTGCACCAAAAGCACATGAAGGTTTTATGCTTGGTTACGGAAAGGACTCGCACACCTACAGAGTCTTCAACTTCTTCCACCACAAGGTTGTTGAAACTGTAGATGTGCGGTTCGATGAAACTAACGGCTCGCAAAGAGAGCACCTGCCTCCTGTGCTAGATGAAATGCCTCCTGAGGAATCTATCAATCTGATGGGCACTGGTGAAATGGTGCCCAGTGAAGAAATAGCTCCTGATGAAGAAGTGGTTGTTCCTCTTCGTGAAGAAAGTGAACATCCTGACAAAAATGATGCTGAGGATTCTGCACGACAACAACAACAACAGGGCCCTCGTCCAGCACATCCACGAGTGGCAAATGAAGTGCAGATTGAGAAGATCCTCGACAACATCAATGCACCCGGTCCCCTCACTCGCTCAAGAGCTTCACATTTAGCTAAATTTTGTGGGCATTACGCGTTTGTCTCTATTTCAGAGCCCACCAAAGTTGATGAAGCCTTTCTGGAACCAGAATGGATTCAAGCAATGCAAGATGAATTGCGTCAGTTCGAGCTCAACAATGTGTGGGAGCTTGTTAAGCGTCCTGATCCACGCAAGCACAATATCATCGGCACTAAGTGGATCTACCGCAACAAACAAGACGAACATGGCCAAGTGGTGAGGAATAAGGCCCGTCTTGTAGCTCAAGGCTACACACAGGTTGAGGGTATTGATTTCGATGAAACATTTGCACCGGTTGCTAGGCTTGAAGCCATTCGTATATTGCTTGCATATGCTAACCATCATGATATCCTATTATATCAAATGGATGTGAAAAGTGCATTCCTCAATGGTAAGCTTGAGGAAGAAGTATATGTTGCTCAACCACTAGGTTTTGAGGATTCAAAGCATCCTAACAAAGTCTTCAGACTCAACAAGGCTCTCTATGGCCTCAAGCAGGCCCCTAGGGCTTGGTATGATACACTAAAGGAATTCCTGAAGAAAAAGGGGTTCAAGCCCGGTTCACTTGACCCTACTCTTTTTACTAAATCTTATGATGGTGAACTATCCATATGCGAAATATATGTTGATGATATTATCTTTGGTTGCACTAACAAGAAATACAGTGACAAATTTGCTCATATGATGCAAGAAGAATATCAGATGTCTATGATGGGGGAGTTGAAATTCTTCCTCGGGCTTCAAATTCGTCAACAACCCAATGGCATCTTCATATCTCATGAAAAATATCTCAGAGACTGCCTGAAGAAATTCGGAATGCAAGATTGCAAAGGCCTCAAGATACCAATGCCAACAAATGGCCAACTTAACACTGACAAAAATGGTAAAGATTTCGATCAGAAGGTATATCGCTCCATCATTGGTTCGCTGCTTTACCTATGTGCATCTAGGCCAGATATTATGCTTAGCATTTGCATGTGTGCCCGCTTTCAAGCGTCACCGAAGGAATCACACCACCAGGCTGTGAAACGAATTCTTCGATATTTGGCTGACACCCCAATGCTTGGATTATGGTATCCCAAGGGCTCATCACTTGATCTTGCTGGATATTCCGATTCTAATTATGCTGGTGATCCTGTGGATCGCAAGTCAACATCAGGCACATGCCATTTCCTTGGACGATCTCTTGTATGTTGGTCCTCGAAGAAGCAGAACTGCGTCTCACTTTCCACTGCCGAGGCTGAGTACATTGCTGCTGGCGCCTGCTGCTCTCAGTTACTATGGATGAAGCAAACCCTCAAGGACTATGGCGTCAACGTGAAGAAAGTGCCACTCTACTACAACAATGAGAGTGCCATCAAGATTGCCCACAACCCAGTGCAACACTCAAGGACGAAGCATATTGAGATTCGTCGCCATTTTCTTCGTGATCATGTGCTGAAGGGAGACATCGTCATCGACCACGTGAAGACTGAAGACCAGCTTGCAGATATCTTCACAAAGCCCTTGGATGAAAGAAGGTTTTGCATGTTGCGGTGTGAGCTAAACATCTTAGAATCTTCGAATGTCCTTTTAAAAGGACACACATCTTAACGCCTACGCATTCTTGATGACTTTGATGCACAACACATGAAGTAACGTTTTTCCTCAATCAATGAAGACTAACCGTGTAAGTGTGAAGAAATTAATGAAGAACTTGATTCTCAGAACCCTACGACAATTGTACGCGGTGTCTGAAATCATCATAGTTCTTATACGGTGGGTAACGCCACCACCTCTTTTTGACATTCTTCAAATTTGAGTTTTTCATCATTTGCAATTTCGTCAAACTTTTCAAATTCATCATTTGAGGTTATTCTTCACTGCTTATTATTCTTATATATATCTGAGTTTTTCATGTCCTCAACAGCATCCACATATAGCTATTTCTTCAAACAGTGTTTTTCGTCATCTATGTGGATGTGATCGGACCCGCTCCCCTCTGTGCTAAACTCAAACCACTCTGTTCTCAATCTCTTCATATGCGTTCTACTTGACACTGTTCAAAGTCTTCACTGTGTCCTTGACAGCTGAAGAAATTGCGAACACATTTCAAAAATAATCTAATCAATTTTTGGCGGTTGCCACAGTAACTTCATCCCGCGCTTCACACGCATGGATAAAGGTGAAAATGCATGTGTGACATGTGTCACTCAGATGCGAAACGCCAGGGGCTTATCCATCCAAAATCTTCGGACCTCTCAGTTTTTACCGCGCCTATATAAAGGCTTGACCTCGTCAACCCTAACTCATTTCACTCTCGCGCCCCTGTCGCTCTCAAACCCTAGCGCCGCCGCTGGAACTCATCGTCGCCGGAGAGGAAGAGCTTCACTGCCTTGACTTCTTCGCCGTCGTACTCGCGCCGGCTGCGGATTTCTTCACCTCCGCCGCCACCGTAGACGTCTTTCGTCGCCAAGTTAGGGTATGGAAGATCTGAGCTAACGATTTCCTTCGACTCGTTGTCCTGTTCATCGAGTTCATCCTTGGGGTAATTAAAACTTATTTTTACCACCCAAGTTTGATCTTTTTACTGCCACAAAATCTTCAAGTGCTATTTTAACCACTCTTCCAATTCTTCAGCACTTCCTTCTGGCCAGTCTTGAGTATTTTCATCTAAGTTATACTTAACATCTTGATTCCTCAATTGTGCAATTGCTTCAATATGTACAACTCTGGAATTTGTGTCAAGAACACTTAGTGAATTGCGTCAAGACGATACGGGTCAATTTCTTCACCTGGTTTATTTTGAAAAATCTCTGTGAACGCATGTGACTCTTCCCTATTTCCTCGCAACTATACTCTATTCATAGGTACAATGTCTGCCGACGAATCACTAGGTTCTCATCAAATTAATTCATTTGCAGCATTGCTTGAGGAAAACCTTCAAACATCTTCAGATTCCTCACGTGTTCAAAAATCTCAGCTGAAGAAAATGGCTGATGGCAAAAGGCCTCAGAAGGGAGGCAAGAGGAAGGAGGAACATACAGCTTTTGAGATTCCAGATGATCTATATGAAGGATATTGCACTCCAGATGAAGAAACTCATGGAAAGGAAACCAAGGAGCAGCGCAAAACGCGCATGCAAAAGATAAAGAGATACTGGACCTATTAGTGGAGAGATTACAATTTCGTCACCTCCAAATACATGAAGGATTTTGCAGTGAAGCCTCCATGTAATAGGCCACCGCTTGCTAAGGGTCAAACTGCTCATCCTACAAGCATCAGAAGGGGTGAAGAATTCCCCAAAGAATGGGCAAATCAACAAGCTAAATTGCAGAAACAGGCCAAAAAGGCTGTTGAAGAATTCAACAGAGCCACAAAGGTCTCAGCTGAAGCAGATACCAGTGGCAGTGCAAGTGCTCTGAAGAAGGCTATGCAAAAGAAGCCTGCCAACAAGCCAAAGTCGTCTGTCCCAAAGCTCTCAGTGGCCCAGCCGGCTGCTTCAAAGGCTTCTGCACCCAAGATCTCAAAATCTTCAGTGCCTCCTCCAGCTTCGAGTTCATCAATGGTAGCAGCAAAAGCTTCAACACCGGTCGTGGTCGCATCTTGCCAGCGCACCGAGGGCTTTCCAACAGCCTCAATTGCTGCATCAAGTGCCTCAGCTAGTGGGCAACCATCGTCTTCACTGCCCAAGCTGAAGAAAAAGGTCACTGCTGGTCGTGGAACTAGGCCAAGTCCCAAGAGCAAGACCGTAGTGCCTCCGGTTGACGAACATGGGCTGGCTGACGAAGATGAGCTCGTGGAGTTCCTCAGAAGAAAGCAAGAGCAAGCTGCAATTGCTAAAAATTCTTTAGTTCCAATGATGCTGGACCCTAAGAAGCTTCTGGATTTCATTGACATCTGGTGCACCAAGCCAGATACGCCTCTTGATGAATTGAATCTACCTGCTGGCCCAAGTCATGTATTATCTGCTTTCATTCTGAATGAGAAACACAAAATTGCTCAAGCAAAGTTAGTGAGGAAACAACAACTGCAAAAAGAAAAGGAGCTACGGAAGAACATGCTCTCTATATCTCCTCAGCAGCTTGTGACTCTGCAGTCTGAGATTCAATAGTTGTCTGAAGAATTTGAGCGACAGTCAAGTCACTGATGTGGTGTGCGTGACAGATTCATCACTGCAACCAAAAGGGTTGTTGAAGAACACAACAAGCGTGAGGCAGCCAAGTTTGGTACAGTCCCACCCTCAAGTTCTTCAGCTCCACCACCAATAGCTCAGGCCAGTGAGATTGAACCTTTATCTCCGCAAATGCAAGACAGGGCAACTGACGATGTTGTGACTGAAGAAACAGCCAGGGCGACTGCATCAGTCGTTCCTGAAGAAAATGAACCACCAAGTTCCTCAGCAGCAGCACCACCAGCGACTTCACCTGTGAAGACTGTCACCCTTCCTTCTGCATCAGAAGTGAAGAGGACCAAGGCTGCTGAGAAGGAAGCGAAAAAGAGAAAAGCTTCAGCCCCTACTACCATCACTGCTACTATGAAGAAAATGAAGGCAACTCCATTGTCTTCAGATGCTCCAATCGATGCTACACCGATTTCATCAGCGCCCCCAACTCGTTCAAATGATGATCGTCAGATTGTTCCGTATGGGGTGGATTATGTAATCCCATAGGCTGATGAAGATGACGCTGAAACCCACTCTGCTGCTACCACAGAGCAAGTGGATGAAGAAATAGAAGCCGAAGAAGATACTTCGCTTCACCAAGTCCTGTCTCGGAAGCCCTCACAGGTTCCGATGACTGAAGATCATGCCACTACTTCATCTGGAAGTAGTGAAGAAACTGAAGAGGTTGTGGACATTGACGGTGCAACTACCCCTCCAATCATTGACAAATTTTGGGAAGCTTACGCAAGTGCCACAATCACCCGCCGTCATTGAAGAAATTCACACGGGCTCTGAGGAAAGACAACCATCGCTCCAAAGCATTCCTGAAGAAATTCTAGCTGCAGCAGCTGATGAAATTGCTCAAGATGAGCCAACGGTTGATGTCGTCAATACAACCCCTCAGCGCGATGACTCAATTCCTTCAGCAGATACTGATACAGTTCCAACTGCCACTGCTGAGGAGATTGCCAAATCACTTGCCGTGACTGATCCGAATGATTCCACTGGGTCCCCAAGACCAGTGTTTGATGTACACAAAAAGATGCACAACGTTCACCCAGTACCTGTGATGCCAAAGATTGGTAGAGCCCTCAGGCGGCCTGAGTTTGATAATGCCAAATTCTTCGAAGAGAAGAACTTCTTCATTGGTGAGTCCCCATATGACTCAGCCAAGATTAGGCGCCTGCGCTTCTGGACAAGGACATAGATGAATTTCTATGCGTCACTATTATTTGACAAGGACAAAGTTTTCCCGCATCGCCATATTCCTCACGTGGATATGGAGTCATTACCGTGCTTTCGGCCAGTTCTGGCAGTTCTTCACGATGCTGGATTACTCAGCTTCTGTTCTGACGTCTGCGATTGGAATGAAGAACTCATTCTTCAATTCTACGCCATAGTGCATTTCTCTGGAGACGCTGACGACATTGCAACATGGGCTCTGGACTGGATGAGTGAAGACACTCACTACAAAGCACCAATTGAAGAACTTCTTGGAGCTCTCCCAGTTGAACCACCCCATGAAGAAGCAAGGAGAATTTATGAAGAAACTGAGCTGCCCAGCCACCTGATGCAAGTTCTTATGAAGCATATCGCTGAATGAGAAGCACCAAGGACAACCTTCCTAGTGAAGGATTTGCTGTATGTGCCAAGAACCGTTTATCGCATTCTGTCCAAAACCCTCAGTCCCATTAAAGGTCACAACTCCAATACTGAAGAAGTTGTGAGAATTATGAAGAATCTGCTGTTCCACATCATTCATGGTACTCCCATCAACATTCATGATTTCTTCCTGAGGACTTTGGTCACAGTGGCACGGTCTCCATTTGACTTGAAGCCGTATGCTCTATGGATCATGAGATTCATCAGATCCCGGTCTGCAATTCACTACAAGGCTGATGGTCAAAATCACTTAAGCTATATGCCTGAAGTTGAAGTTCTTCAGAGCACTCTGTCCACTGTTCTTGGCAAGGGCAAGACGGTTATTGATGAAGGAATTCGTCCCTTGGTTGGACAATTTTGTCAACCTCTTTCAAGCTCGAATGCTGATGAATCTGCTAGCCAGGACACTGCAGCTAAAGCTTCAAGACCAACTTCTTCACCTGAAGCACCACGTGTCATGACGGACCGTGAGCTGCTCATAAGCCTTCACCAGAAAGTGGACAAGAATCACCGATGGTTTAAGCGTCAGTTTGCAGCTATTCAAGCCAACATGACTGTGACACATAACGCCGTCTGCAAAAATCGCTATTATCTTCATGAGATTTTTGACAGATCATGGGCCATCCTCTCGCACCTCAAAACAGATGAAGAACTAGCTGATCTGGATTTCCAAATGAACTTTGACTGGGCAGATCCGCCAAGGAAGAAGTTCAAGAACACAAAAGTTCCTCCTCTTATGCCAAGTTCAGAGTCTTCATCGCGCAAAACTGACGCAAATGAAGCTGTTGAAGACACTGCGGCTGGTCCATCTGCATCATGCGACCCCGACAATGCTGGCGCTCCCTCGACTTCTCCTCGATGATTTTCTTCAGGGGCGTTAGTCCTCACCTTATCTCCTTTTGGTCATTTGATGACAAAGGGGGAGAAGTATGAGTTAGTCTTCAAGCGGGTCATTATATGGGCTGTTTTTGCTTAAGTTGCAACTCTTGAACTTTATTGATTTGCTCTTTGATGAGTTGTAACTTAAATAACTGTTGGTCATCTGACTCCTTTGCTACATTTGTTATGAGTGCTCTGATCTTATCTATATCTGCTCATGCATGAACAATTTTGTCAGACACCAATTTTCATCATGCATTCATATTCTTCAAATATCTTATGATCATGCATGATTGGATTCCAAGATATAGGGGAAGATCTCCACAATTTCAACATGCCATGTGCATTTGCAATCCAAAGCAAATTCCTCATATGCACATCTTCAGGGGGAGTTCCTCAATATCTTGTAATCAATTTCTTCAAACTCTGTACTTACACTTCAATTATTTTTACTCCCGTTGAAAGCCTAACCAATTTGTCATCAATCACCAAAAAGGGGGAGATTGTAAGTGCATCAAGTGCCCCCTTAGTGGTTTTGGAGTATTGAAGACAAATAAGTTGAGGAACTAATGTGTTTGTGAGTATACACAGGAGACAGAGTCCCTGAAGATTTGGTTTAACACATGGAAGACGACCCCTAAAAATAGATTTCTTCAAGTGAAGAATTTGGTGATGAAATTGGTACGGCCTTTGAAGAAATTGATGTGAAGACTTTGAAGCTTGAAGACTTTGGTTTTCGTAGTTTCTTTTCTTCTTATTTGAGTCATAGGAAAAACCGTACTGTTAAAGGGGGTCTAGGTGAAACATATTTCACATTTCCAAAGTGATGCTCAAAAACTTCTCAAACCTATACACACAAAAGCCACTTTGAGTGAAGCCTTTGGAAATCTCCAGTACAGCTGACGCATTTTCTAGCGACAGTGACGAAGTTCATCTGGTCGCTGACGAATTTGGTCAGGCTGAGGAGTTAGGAGTTCGCCAGTGCAATCTGCCTACCATGAGGAAATTGTGCGCCCTGACGAAATTGAGAGTTCAATTTTCAGACCGTTGTTGCGCCATGTGCCAGCTGTCGAGTGGATCCTTATCCTGACAACAATCGAATAAGAGAAGGGCATTTATGACAATTCATGTCGGGTTGCCCCTGGCTATAAATAGCCGCCCCCCACAACCACTTGTTGGTTGGCTGCACCGAGAGAACTTGGCACTTGTCATTTGAGAGCAACCCATCCTCTGACGACTTTGAGAGAACCCAAGTGAGGAAAAACCCAACCAGAGCCTAAGTGACTGAGCATCACTGAAGAGATTGATCTGTGTGATCCGACGCTTGTTACCTTTGAGGACTGTCATTCCTCCAGACGGTTAGGCGTCATGTTCTGAGCACCCAAGAGTAATTGTGGCGTGCCGGTGAACAAGTCTGTGAAGGTTTTGGAAGTCTACCTTGAAGACTTACCATGAGTGATTGGGCAAGGTCTAAGTGACCTTAGCTAAAGAGGAATACGGTGAGGACTAAGTGTTCTCTGAGTTGCGACTCAGCCGCCTCAACCAGACGTACAGTTGATACAGCAACTGGAACTGGTCTACCAAATTCCATTGTCTTCACCGAGCCAACCTGGTTTCAAATTCCTCACCCTCCCTTACTTTATTCCACTGCTGAAGAATTTGTGATCTATCCTCTAACGAATTTGAACTGAAGTATTTGATCATGCTATCTTTTATTTCCTTAGTTCATATTCTTCATGCGTGTATGATTATATGATTGCATGTTCTTCACCCTTATGTATCCTGTTCGCATGTACTCTGATTCTGTGATGACTTAGCTTCCCTTGCGTTTCTATTTCTTCACTCTGATCTTCGTCAAATTCATCTGAGTTTGACGAATTTCTAATAATCTCCCATTCAACCCCCCCCCTGGGAGATAACCTGCGCTTTCAATCACCCGAGTACTTATCCACGGCACGCCCTGAAAACAAACATCATTACGCATGGTCCATATGCTCCAAATGGCAGCGACACAAGCAATGTTAACAACAGTCTTTTTATTATTAGTATTCCAAAGATCAGATAGTTCCAGCATACTTTGTGGATATTTGAAATTAAAGGATTCAGCAATATCCGTCCAAATCTCTTTTGCAACCACACAATCAAAGAACAAATGGTGTACTGACTCATTTTCACAGCAAAATAGACATGTCTTATCATTCACAGGACGTCTTTTGTCCAGGTTATCTCTAGTGAGTATTTTATTATGAAAAGCTAACTATACAAACACTAGATATCTGTGTGGAACCAAGATTTTCCAAAAGTTCTTCCACACAGGGGTAGAAACCCCCACCCCCCCCCAATTAATCATCTCATAATGAGATTTCACAGAATAGACCCCAGATGCCTCTAACATCTAAATGGGGTGATCCTCCTCATTATTAGGTATATTAGTCGATAGTAGCTGGAGTAAATCCTGCCACCTGACGAGGATTCTATCATCTACACATCTATTAAAAGAGAGTTGCAAACTCTCCCCATCCCAAACCTGTGCTACACTACACTCTTGTTGTTGACAGATGGTGTAGATCTCCCAGAATTGGGTTTTCAGAGAAGAATCTCTAGCCCAAGTGTCGTGCCAGAAACTGATCCTGCACCCATTCCCTAATTTCCATCTATAGAAAGGTCTAGCCCCAGCTAGGGCCCAGGTGACCCCTTTCCAAAAAGGGGATCCTGCCCCAGGTTTAGACCAGAGCAAGTTTGGTTTATCAGTTCTATACTTATGATCAACTAGACTTTTCCAATCTTTGTTATCACCCAAAAAATATTGTTTAGACCTTGAGGCCAACAAAGCCATTTAAGTTCTCTCAAGTTAATCACACCCAAGCCACCAAAAGCTTTCTTCTGTGAAACAAGCCCCTAGTTAGCTAAGTGATACCTATGATTATCCCCCAAGTTCCCCCAGAAGAAGTGTGCCATCTGGGAGGTAATGGCCTTAATGGCCCATTTAGGGAATTTTATGACTGACATTAGATACATGGGAATGCTGGCAATGCAAGTCTGTAACAGCACCAGTTTAGCCTCATAACTGAGTAATCTACCCCTCCACCCATAGATTCGTTTGATGATTTTATCAATAATGGGTTGGAGGTCTTCCCTCCTCAATTTTAGATAGTGCAAAGGCACCCCAAGGTATGTAAGGGGAAAAGTCCCAATTTTACAGCAGAAAATCTGAGATAAATTTTTTGCATTTGCTTCATCTAGATTTATAGGAACCAATTCGCATTTATCATAACAAGCCAGCAGCCACTTAAGGTTTTTTGCATAGTTTGTATCTGGGTCCAAGAAAAGGATTGTGTCATCGGCGTATTGAAGGCTAATCAAGCTATTAGGGATGATGTGAGGAATAATCCCCGAAATAATTTTCTCCCTAACAGCCTTAGCTAACATTCGGGAGAAAACATCCGTGACTAGATTAAAAAGGATGGGAGAAATAGGATCTCCTTGCTTTAAGCCTTTCCCACCCACAAAGTAGGGACTCAAGGCGTCGTTGATTTTAACCGAAAAAGAACTATTTTGGAGGATGGATAAAATCCAGCTGATCCACTTAGCACCAAAGCCCCTAGAAGTTAACATCTCTACCAGGAAATCCCAGTTAACTCTATCGTACGCTTTCTCGTAATCCAGCTTGAGGACAACCCCAGGTTTACCCGACTTATGAACCTCATGTATGGCTTCATGCGCTGTAACCACACTCTCTAGAATAAATCTCCCCCTTACAAACGCAGATTGACAAGGGGAAATCATTCTATGTCCAATAGGCGAAACCCTATTACACATAGCCCTGCTAAAGATCTTTATCGAACAATTACTCAAGCAAATCGGACTAAATTTCTTCATGTGTCTAGCATCCGGTTCTTTTGGGATAAGGGTAACAGTGGAATAATTGAGTCTTTGGATATCCAAAGTACCGCGCTCAAAATCCCTAACTAAGGCAA
The DNA here is from genome assembly GCA_039707655.1 of Elymus sibiricus. Lineage (NCBI taxonomy): Eukaryota > Viridiplantae > Streptophyta > Magnoliopsida > Poales > Poaceae > Elymus > Elymus sibiricus. The sequence continues at coordinate 194,764,961 of CM077672.1, forward strand.
TAAAGTCTTCTTTAATTACCTCCCAGAAGTTTTGGTAGAATAGGAAAGATAGGCCATCTGGACCTAGGGCTCCACTGGCATATGATCCCATAATGGCTTCTTTAATTTCTTTCTCCGTAAAAGGTTTTTCAAGGGATTCATTTTCAGCATCAGTGACAAGTTCCTCCACAGACCAAAAATGGTCACCCAAATGAATATTGGGTTTTGGTTCAAAACCAAAGAGGTTTTTGTAGAAATCAGTGGCCACCCCCAGCATATCTTTGGTAGAATAAACAGGGCCATCAGGGCCTTCTAGAATTGACATTTGGTTTTTTCTCCTACGTTGATTAGCCACAGCATGGAAGTAAGCTGTATTTTTGTCACCCTCCAAAAAATTTCGGTCTCTAGATCTCTGCCACATGGAAGTTTCTTCTTTCCTCCAAATCCCTGTCAGCTCATCTTTGATTTCCTTCATTCTATGGATATTCTCAGCAGAAATTCTATTTTGCTCAGAAAAAGTGTTTTTTGCATCTAAAAAAAGAGGCAAGTCCAACAGATGATGTATGATGAAGATGTAAAAGAGCAACTCCAATAGATGATACAAATGGAGATGTAAATAGCTATCGGCGGCCGCGCGACTGCTGTACAACCGCATTTGAACATTCAAATAGCATCAAAAGTGCATCATATCAATCAAAGTTTGAAATCCTACAACCAAAAGTGCATTCTCTCAAACAAAGTTCTTGGTCTAACAAAATAAAATGCACATAAACATCAACCAGATCACTCAATTTTCATCCTCTCCCTTGTCACTAGCGACATTGTTGACGGTGGTATGATCATCATCATCAATGGCTTCTTTGTCGACATTTTCATGAGTTGAAGTCTTTTTGCCGCGAACTCCACCGAAAGCACGTTCATTGCCACCTCCCATGCCCATGTTGCCGCCAAAGCCACCTCCCATGCCACTCATGTTGCCGTCGAAGCCACCTCCCATTCCGCTCATGTTGACACCGAAGCCACCTCCCATGCAACTCATGTTCCCGCCGAAGCCACCTCCATTGCCGCCCATGTTGCCAACAAAGCCACCGCCCATGCCACTCATGTTGCCACCAAATCCACCTCCCATGTTTTTTTAGAGAGGAGGCATCTGCCCGGCCTTAGAATGAGGCCCATCCACCTCCCATGTTGCCACCAAATGCACCATTCATGGCACCTCCCATCATATTTATGTAGCTGCCCATTCCACCTCCCCTTCCTCCCATGGCACCTCCCATTCCACCTCCCATTCCTCCCATGGTACCTCCCATTCCTCCTCCCATCATGTTTCTCATGAGCATTTGCTTCTTCATGATCATTTCATCACGACAAAGCTCGACATACGCCTTTGCCTTGGGATCAAGAGTAGATGTGCCCATGAACAAAAACTTGAATGCCTTCTCTTCCACCATTTTGTACTCTTCGGCCGCCGCCTTCCTCTCCTCTAATTCAACCTTTCTCTCCTCGGCCGCCGCCAACCTCTCCTCGGCCGCCGCCCTCCGCCGCTCCGCTTCTCCCCTCTCCTCCATTTCTTTGAGCTTGAACAATTTTTTTCTTCGGCATACTCTTTTCTCGCCGTGACAATGGCATCAAATCCTTCCTTGAGATCATTGTCTCCGGCCTTGGATCCCTTCACTTTCCTAGTTCCATTGGGCCGGTATGATTCAGTGGCCGAGTGAGGAGTGGAGCTCCTCTCCTCACCGGGGCCATCTTCTTCATCCTCCACCACCACATTTTTCTTCTTCGAAGCATCAAAAACTTCTCTAGTTTTCCACTTCTCCTCATCCTTGAGCTCTTTGAAGCGATGATGGAAAGTGAAAGTTTTTCCTTTCCTCTTCCTCTTCTCTCCTTTGTTGTTCCTCTCTCGAAATAATCCTTGCGCAATCATTTTCTACAAGATAACAACCAAGATGTCATCATCAAATTTGCGGAAAGTAGAGAAAGCACACACAAATAGAAAATGCTTACCAAGTCACTATCACCGCAACCACTCGGGTTCATGCGATCAACATTTGCCAAGCAACCAACCCACTTTTGGCATTCGGTGTTGATGGTGCCCCAATGTTGACGAAGAGAGTCCCTTGATCGATAGTGGCCACTAGTGTTGCGCTCATCAAAGTACTCCTTGATGCGTTGCCAATACGTGTTCGCAGCTTGGTCGGTCCCAACGGATGCATCAAGAGAGACTTTTTTCCATGCGATGCAAATCAACACATCTTCGGTGTTGGTATAATTTGCGGTTCTTCCCTTGATAACGAAGCCCTCTTCGTCCATGTCGAGATTATCATCATCATATTGAGTATCATATTCTTGTGATGCATACTCATGCGAGAAATAATCATCATTTGACACATTTGTGGCGCGCATGAAAGCTTCATCATCAAGACTACAAATGGATGTACACGTAATCAACTTCACATCTTATTCGTATCGCAAATTGAAAGAACAAACAAGAGCACGGAATAAATTGAAAGAACTTTTTTTTTACCTTTGTGACATATCGTCGAACACGTTGGATGCAGTTGCCGTCGGCGTGGCCACATCTTCCTCCATGGCCGGCGGTGGCGGCGGTGGAGGTGGAGGAGGGGCTCCTTGGCCGAAGGAGGACGCTAAGGCCACCGGTGGCTGCCAATCGGCTGATGCAGCCGCGTCTGGCCTCAAATTCTTGGCCGCATGAATTTGGTTTGATGCTGGGTTGTGGCCCCGCACCGCCGGCCGCTTCACGCCTCCACCGCGGGGATTGGCGGCCCGCTGCTTCTTCGTTGGCGGCTCAGCCACGACGGCGACCGGCCGGGGTGGGGCAAAATCGGGGTGGCGGCATGGAGGCGAAGGCCAGATTGGGGCAAGTGCCCACGGAGACGGCGGCTGCGGCGGTGTGGGTCAAACCACCGGCGGCGGAGGAGGCGGCGGGGTCATCATCGTCGGCCATGGTGGCGGCGGGTGCCGGGCGGGAGTCGGGAGGAAAGGAAATGAAGGCAGTTGGGCAGTTGGCGCGCGGCCGCTGATTTTACATCTCCAGTAGGTGGAGATGCAAATTTGCATCGCGAGGTGTTGTATTTTACATCTCCGGGAGGCGGAGATGTATTTTTTTTTGCATCTACATCATCTGTTGGAGAGGGGGTTTTGGGCCTTGGAGATGCAAAAGTTAGTTATTTTTGCATCTACATCTTCTATTGGAGACGCTCTAAGTGTTGGGCTAAGTCCCTCCACATGGAGGTGTGTTGGCAGCCCAACATCAACCCACGCAAGTCCAACACATGTGAACCGTTGATCTGTTTGGCATCCAACGGTTGTGAGTGTTCCCTGGTGAAGGGAGCATGGAGAAAACCCTAGCCACTCCACCCTTGCTGGTGGTGGCTGCCATTTCATGAGAGTAAGAGAACACACAAAGAACCACAACCTATGAGAGAGAGGAAGAAGAAGTGGAGGTTCTGTCCAGATTTGTTGCATCTGACTAGACAGTGTTGAAGTTGGTGATTGGAGGCTCAAATGTGCTTGGATTGACTCCAAACTTGGTGAGATCATTCCTTACTTTGAGTAATTTGATCTGGTTAGCTGGTTTGAGGATTGGGTCAGTGGAGCATCAGATTTGAGAGTGGTTTTGTCAGCTCAGACTGCTGCAGTTTCAGAACAGAGTAGTTTTGGGAGACGAACAGTTTGGGTAGGCAAACAGTGTCCGATTGAGCTGAAATCTTGAGGGGATCTCAGTAACTCGTGTGTCTACTTGTCTACCAAATTTGGTGTTGTTTGGTTCAGCGATTTAAGAGCAGTTTGCAAAACACTGAAGGCGATAGAAGATGTGTAAACTCTATTTTGCTGAAATCTTGCCTCTTGTGGTTGTTGTTCCTATTGTCGTTGGCAACATGGAGAGTGTGTTGTAAATCTCTCCAGAGGTTCTACAGAAGACTTTGTACTCACCAATTCTCATAGTGAAGTTTTGTGGAACGGTCAGTCCACAACCGTGGTGTTTTTACTCCTCAAGTTGAGGAGGTTTTTCCACGTTAAATCCTGTGTCACATGTGCATGTTGTTTGTGTTATTCCGCTGCTTACTTGTTGGTTGAAGCTGTCCTCAAAGTTGACTACACATGGAGGGGTTTGTTTAGTGTGCAAATTTGCCGTGTCGGTGAATTTGTGCAGCGCATTGTTGTTGTCCAGCCCCAACAAAGTGTTATCAGAGCCTTGGTTTGCTTGTGCAAATTGCTGAGTTTCTTGTGGTGAAAGATGGAAGTGAATACCAGTATGATATCTTTGAATGGTACAAATTATCAAGCATGGAAGGGCAAGATGGAGGACTTGTTATATGTCAAAGAATACTGGAAGCCAGTGTTCTCCACTAAGATGCTGGAGGACATTGAAGAAGGTCAGTGGAAGGTACTTCATCACCAAGCTTGTGGGTTTATTCGGCAATGGGTCGATGACAATGTTTTGAACCATATCATTGATGAGACACATGCACGCACCTTATGGCAGAAATTGGAAGAGTTGTTTGCCTGGAAAGAAGGTACGAACAAGATGTTCTTGATCAAACAATTGATGTGTTTGAGGTACAAAGACAGCATTCTAATTGCAGATCATGTGAATACATTCCAAGGCATTATAAATCTTCTTTCTTCAATGGGAATTACTTTTGAAGATGAAGTGAGAGCCTTGGTGCTACTAGGGGACAGCTGGGAGACCTTTAAGGTCATGGTTTACAATTCATCACCTAATGGAGTTGTCACTTGGAATCTTGTGAAAACCAGGGTACTAAATGAAGAGTTCAGAAAGGTGGTTGAAGCTAGTTCTTCCTCACATTCAGAGGTGCTGGTCACTCAGTCCAGGGGAGAAGCAAGAGCAGAGAGGTCCAGGTAAAGGGGTAGAAAGAGGTAGGAGCAAATCAAGAGGCAAGTATGCTGATTATGAGTGCCATCACTGCCATCAGAAGGGTCACATTAAGTGGCAATGTGACAAGTGGAAGAAAGACAAAACAAAAAAAGAATAAGCAAGATCAGAAGCAAGCTGACCGTGATAGTGACACAGAGGGCAATCGAGTTACTGCACTAGCTAAGGACATCATGCAAAAATGTGGGCAGATTTGGTTCCACTGTTGAGGAGAAGATCATTGTTGTTTCCGATGAAACTGTTAACCTTGTGGATGGTGACGAGATGATTTGGATACCGGACAGTGGTGCTACCATTCATACTACATCTCGCAGAGAGCTCTTTGCTAACTATATATCAGGTGATTTTGGTGTTGTGAAGACGGGGAACAATAATAGGGCAGCCATCATTGGAAAAGGAGATGTGCATTTGAAGACCGCAAATGGTATAAGGTTAGTCCTCAAGTTTGCGAGGCATGTTGAGGCACTTCGTATCAATATTATCTCAGTTGGTTTGCTTGATGGAGATGATTACTTGAGCAGTTTTGGAAAAGGACAGTACAAGCTCCCCAAAGGCAACATGGTTGTTGCAAGAGGTACAATGGTCTCAGTTTTGTATCATGTTCATGCTAAGCTCTTTAGTGCTTCTATCAATGCACTAGAGAAAGCTGATCATTGTGCTCTATGGCACAAGAGACTTGGGCACATGAGTGAGAAGGGGATGATAGTGCTAGTGAAGAAAAATTGTTGAAGGGTGTGAAAGGAGTTCACATCAAGAAATGTTTATATTCTCTAGCAGGGATGCAAAATATAGTTGCCTTCAAGACTCTACCTCCTCACAAGAAGCCTGAGATATTGGACCGTTGGGAAACACAGTAGAAAACAAAAAAAATCGCACCTACGAACACCCAAGATCAATATGAAGATGCATAACGGGTTGGGATCACGATCGTTACTGACTCCGGAGTGCAGCAGAAGTAGATGAGTCAGTATAAATCATACTTGGAGTCCCTCGAACCATTGTTGACGATCCCATGAACCGCCCTCGAACAATCCCTCGAACGGAAGACCGAAAGCACGACCTCTCTACTTGGTTGCAAGCGTGCGGTCTTCACGATCCAGCAGCGCTTCGCCATCTAGAGCTAATCGTCGCTGGAGAATTAGAGGGAGGAGATTAGAACCACACTAGGCTTCTAATTATGAGGATTAGAGGAACTAGACCTTGCTCTAATTAGTCAACTAGGACCAATTAGAACTAGAGCTAGAAGAACAAGAGGTGGCTACAAAACTTGTATGTCCAAAGGGCCAAAGTCCTCAAGTATATATAGGTTGAAGGGAGGAGGAGAGGGGGCGCCACAAGGGAGGAAAACCTCTCCCTTTGGGCGGCATAGGAGGGGAAATCCCCTCCAATTCGGCCTCCCCTTCCTTCTGCAAGGAGGAAGGGGGCGCCTCCACCTATTTGGGCCCAAGTGGCCCAAGTAGCTCTCCACCACTTGGCCTTTTAAGGCCCGTTGATATTAAATTAAATATAAAAGCCCTCTAACAATTAATAGAGCATATTATATGTAATTTACCACCTCCGGAAACATTTTCCTCCTATATATTATTTATCGTTAATACCCGGTATTGCCCAATAAACTCCGAAACCCTTCCGGTGACCCCAAAATGCTTCCGGTTCCTCTCGAAACTATTCCAAATATTAATGAAACAATTCCACAAATTCCTCGATACTCTCATCCTACTAACACTCAGCAGATCGTGATTGCCTTAAGCTTGTGACCCCGTAGATTCGGTAAAACATAGACATGAACGAAACTCCGTCGTTTAATGACCGACAGCGGAACCATGGACGTCCATATCGATCCCTATGATTACACGAATGACATTCAAGTCAACCTTTGGTTATCATGTGATGTTCCCTTTGCTTCACGATATTGCACAAAACCCGTGATGTGTCGGTATCCTCCTGAGTCATCACATGCTCATTATACTGTTATCCTCGTTACCGGTTTTGTTCTTCTTTCTCGTTATCGTGTTCCGGCATCCCCATGACGAAGTCACCTGTGTCTGGCCAGACGATGATGGATGCCTTCACACTGAGAGGGCCCTAAGAATATCTCTCCATCATTGGAGGAGCAAATCCCACTCTCGAGCTATCTAGTCCCTTGTCAAACTTTCCGATGAGCCTATAAGTTGTCGTTATGATCACCGTGTTACATGTGACGTTTGAGCAACCCCAAATTCCACCATACGATAAGAAGTGACTACGATACTCCCATGGTCTAAGGAGCAAAATCACACGTCAACCACCCGTGTTATTACAATTGATTACAGACGATATTAACTCAATTCATAACAGACAAGTTTGGGTCGATTCAATATGATCGTTCTTCCAACGTCACATTCTCAATGTTGTTTTAGGACTATCGTTACACTTAACGATATCCTAAGATCCAGAAAACGTGATCACCAACAACACTTGAGCTAGTCCTAGAGGCAAGACTAGGAACCTTTTATTTAACCGTTTATCATTCCACACATGCATATGAGTTTTCCACTGAATCGCATATTCCAGGATCATAGCAGTTATAGCATAGAATATAAACTCTTTAACTATGAATATGGAGATATAATAATACAAATATTATTTCCTCTAGGGCATATTTCTAACAGTCTCCCACTTGCACTAGAGTCAATAATCTAGTTTACATAGTCTCTTTAACACCTATGGCTATCCGGTGTTGCTCATGCTTTGCTCGTGGGCCTTCGTCATCGGGTCTGACACATTCAAATCCGTGTGAATCTTAAGAATTTTCACATAGCCCTTCTCAACATATTGTCGGACAATGTGATACACTGGTACAGCGAGCTTCTATACAAACGGTTTTTAACCCCTTTCGGCGATGGAGTTTTAAACCGTCGCCTTGCCTGTGTGTGCGATAGGGGGGTCCTTCCCACACGACCCAGAAACCGTCGGCGATAGGGCCTCCGGTCACACACGCGGGGCAAAAAGAGCTCGTGTGCGATCGGGCGAGCCATGGCAGACAATTATACTGGCCCAATCATTTCTGTTCGTATGTTCATCCCACACAGTGAATCTCAGAAAAACATTTCCGTTCATATGTACATCACACACAATTTTTATGTGGAAACGTTTGTGCAAGGTGGCCTAACGCAAACATTTGTCGGGCGGAAGGCGTGTGTGATTGTTCATTGATCCAACACGGCTACTTTCTAGAAACTGTGTGCGTTGTTTGAGGTCATCGCCCACGGTGTTGTCTGACAAACCGTCTGCAATTCAAAAACCCAATAAGCAGGCTAATTGGCCTATTATTGATAATGCATTTAGTAATCAAATTGACATTTCATATCAAACACGCCATATGTTTCATAGCCGTATTACAGCAACCAGGATTTCATAGCTGAATTACATCAGAGTACAACATCAAATAGCTTCAGTACTCAGTTACACCATATAGGCATATAGCTAGCTACGCAATTACACAACACCACGAAGTTTCACATGCAACATCTAAAACCTTTGGAAAGTAGCATCATATACAGTATATAGAGAGATGAATCTCATCTGGAAAACTTCTGAATCTAAGGCGGATATTGAGCCTTCAATAATGTTGAATGTCCTTGCAACTTTACGCCACTGGCTGCAAATGATTGCCCGCCCAACCTTCGTCCTCTTGAGGGAGACTTCAATATTGTACCGTGGGTGTTGAATGAGTACCTTCCTCGCATCTTGACCATGGAGGTGGTTTGAGAGGTAATCATCGGTGAACTTCTTTGGAAAGGACTGAAAACAAAGATACGCATAAATATCTGTTCTAAATATTGAAATGGCGCATAGGAAAAAACACAAGGTAAAAGAGTTAGTACCATCCTATAGTTGATTGATGTCTTCTTCATTGTGCAATCAAAGATCTTGTTGTTATTCAACGCTAGTTTCTTTATCCTAACAATCTTTCTGAGTTTCTTGACTTGACTGATATTCATGTCCATCTCATTTCCCCATATGCAAAATGGATCGAACAGTGGGTCTAAACCTTTGACAGCAGGACCTACATGTGCAAGACCAAATTGTTAAAATCCTAAATATTAGAATGGTTCATGTAATTGCACAATAATGTGCTGTTAGCCAAAGGACCATGCATGTGCAAACCTCGATGGTAAACCTCAGTGCCTCCCATTGTTTCCCTGCAACACATATAAGGCAGATATTGATTAGTTTAAGTGAGAGTTGGCATACTATCAGTAGAATATATTGATGAAAACTTGTACCCACAACAAATGAACATCACACTGTAGAATTGTACCAAAAAGTTAACTGGACACCACAAGAAATGAAGCAAGCAGTTAACTGAGAACCACATTGTAGAATAGAACATATACTAGAAGATCATACAGTTAACCAAGCCTAGCGTGCTTAAGAACTACTAGGAAATATAGCATTTGTGTATGTTTCTCATGTATAGAGTACATCTAAATTCAATATTATTCCTCACATGCATAACAATAAAAAAATTGTAGCCACAGGAATTGAAAATCACATTTCAGAATTGAACCAAACAGTTAACTGAACATCACAACAAATGAAACAAACTGTTAACTGAACATCACATTTCAGAAGATCAGATTGCATATTAACATAACAGAGGACAATTCACTAGAAGGCACCGGAGGTGGCCTTTAGAAAACACCACGAACTGTCGTTTAAAGCAGCCAACCGCATGGCGGCGTCCGTGCATGAGGGGTCAACGGTGGCCTCGACGGCGAGGTGCTCCTACAAGATCTGGCGGTCGGCACGCATGGCAGCCATCGCGACCTCATCCACGCGTGCGGCCGTGATTTGCTTCACCGGTGCCAGATGCTCCTTGAGCTCCTGGCTATAATGCGTGAACCATGGCTATGGGCGGCGCTTAATTGGAGGATGGGGCTGTGATTTGGGTGGAAGATGGCGTGCCGGCGGTCGAGGCTTGTGGGATGGAGAAGATGGAGGAGGATGGTGGTGGGTGTGGATTACCTGACTATATGGACGAGGCCGCGCAGCGGGAAGGAGCGCCGCCAGCGAGGAGGTGGCACTGCAAAGCAAGCAGTGAAGGTTTGAACTTGGAAAGGAAGGAGGAAACAGTGGAAATGTGGTTTTTGGTGGGGGAGGGGGCGGGGACCTAGATATTTCCGCGGTTGCCGAAAATTTACGAACGGTGCAGCGAAAAACTGGCGCGCAAGTGTGGTTGACGCGCGGCCGGTGGACTATAGCTGACGAACCATCCTGCGTAAGCCATACATGAGGGAGCCCCAAGATATTTTATACTTCATCGCACACGATTGTTGCTAACAAACTGTTTGTGGTGTAATTGATTTTTTCATTTTGATTTGAAAGACAAAATGGGGTTACGGCAGGAAAGGTCGCTGTTTGAATTGCTAGAACATTTATCTGCAGTGAACATGCAACTATAGAAGTGTCGTGCTAAAATTTGGAATTATTCTGGGTTCGTTTGGCATTTTTTTATACATTAATTGAGTTTTCTAGGCATTTAATGTGCATAATTCAAATTTGAACTACAGGCACATGCTCCAGTGCACTAAAATGGGTTGAAAAATCGTATATGTGTCCTTGGTTGAATGTTTAGGTCCCATACAAGAAATGGGAGTGAATTTCAAACATCTGGGCGTCGTGGCTCGGCCGAAAACATTGAGAAACTTGGTTTTTAAATTCTAGTAAATCCAAAAATTGCCTAAAAATCACGGAACTTGGCATGGTGTCTTGACATGGCACCAACATGCTGTTGTAAAAATTTTGTTCGATTTGAGACAAGTTTTGGTATAAGCTTCTTACAAACCGGAGCTTCTCTCAAGAAGGCTCATGGTTCCGATAGTGGATGTGTCACCTTTGTGGGCGAAACGACATACGCTGCCTCTTCCTGCCTTGATTTTTTTTACAGAGGCAACAAAGACCAATAGGAGTGTCGTGCTAAAATTTGGAATTATTCCGGGTTCGTCTGTCCTTTTTTATACATTTATTGAGTTTTTAGGCATTTAATGTGCATAATTCAAATTTGAACTACATGCACATGCTCCAGTGCACCAAAATGGGTTGAAAAATCGTATATGTGTCCTTGGGTGAATGTTTAAGTCCCATACAAGAAATGGGAATGAATTTCAAACATCTGGGCGTCGTGGCTCGGCCGAAAACATTGAGAAACTTGGTTTTTAAATTCCTGTAAATCCAAAAATTGCCTAAAAATCACGGAACTTGGCATGGTGTCTTGACATGGCACCAACATGCTGCGGTAATTTTTTTGTTCGATTTGGGACATGTTTTGGTATAAGCTTCTTACAAACCGGAGCTTCTCTCAAGAAGGCTCATGGTTCCGATAGGGGGGATGTGTCACCTTTGTGGGCGAAACGACATACGCTGCCTCTTCCTGCCTTGATTGTTTTTACAGAAGCAACAAAGACCAATAGGAGTGTCATGCTAAAATTTGGAATTATTCCGGGTTCGTTTGGCATTTTTTATACATTAATTGAGTTTTCTAGGCATTTAATGTGAATAATTCAAATTTGAACTACATGCACATGCTCCAGTGCACCAAAATGGGTTGAAAAATTGTATATGTGTCCTTGGGTGAATGTTTAGGTCCCATGCAAGAAATGGGAATGAATTTCAAACATCTGGGCGTCGTGGCTCGGCCGAAAACATTGACAAACTTGGTTTTTAAATTCCTGTAAATCCAAAACTTGCCTGAAAATCATGAAACTTGGCATGTTGCCTTGACATGGCACCAACATGTTGTGGTAAAAAAATTGTCCGATTTTTTGAAGGCGCACAGATTAACAACCAACAAAGTCATTTTGGAACAAAGAGCTGCCACGTTACAATCGAAAACACAAGTGCTATTCAAACCGTGGGCGTTGTACTAACCATTTACGTGCCGCCATGCGTCCCCATTTTTCTTGGCCAGGAAGCGACGTGCGGGGTAGCTATTTTAGTAGATGGGAGGCGTGGAGCTGACCGCTGCGCAGGCTCACCGGGAGGCGAGCCCTTTGACCTCCATCCTCCGCCCACCTCACTCCCAACTTCTCCATTAATGGCGCACGAGCCCCAGTTTTAATGGCGTGGCTAGGCCTCAGTCGACTGAGATTTAAGAGAGAGAAAAGAAAATATGAAAAGAAAATTTTGCACGGATCTTGATGTAAGATCTCACGGACATAGCACCGACTGAGACTTAGCAAGACTGATATATATGAAGATGATGGCAATGGATAATAATAATTGTCTTACATATTCAGGAAGATAATTAAAGATGCCACATGCGGCAATGCCTGAAAGACACAAGGGAAAAATAAGGAAGACACAGACAACGATCTGGGTCTTTGCTCTCTACTTCACCTCGATCTACTACGCCATCTTTGTCATTTCGTCCACCTTGATCTCCTTCACGTCCTCAATCCGTCGCTTGCGAGCAACCACAGATTCCTCCAGGAGCATGTCACGCTCGATGCGGAGATTAGCATTAACGTCCATAAGTTTCATGACCATGACGGCCGTCTTCTCCAACACGACAGTTGTCTCCTCGTGCTGCTTCGCCCTGCCGGTGATCTTCACCCTCAGCAGGCTGAGCTCGGTGCGGAGCCTCACCTTGTCACCCCGTAGTGCCCGGATGACGCCGGTGGACTTATCCAATGCGGCATAGCTCTCCTTCTGCAGCTTCCCCTAGCAGGGGATGTCATCGTCCATCAGCCTATTGAGCATAGCGCGCATGCGCCTGTGAGAGCCCTCGAGTGCCCGCGATAGATCCATCCAGGCCGCCACGATGCGGCAGGACCTCTCTGCTGCTTCTGCGGCACGGTGATGACCCACAAGTATAGGGGATCAATCATAGTCCTTTCGATAAGTAAGAGTGTCGAACCCAACGAGGAGCAGAAGGAAATAACAAGCGGTTTTCAGCAAGGTATTTTCTGCAAGCACTGAAATTATCGGTAACGAGTAGTTTGATAGCAAGATAATTTGTAACAAGTAACACTTAGTAAAGGTAACAAAGAGTGCAGAAAGTTAACCCAATCCTTTTGTTGCAAAGGACAGGCCGGATCGATCTCTTATAATAAGCTAAACGTTCTCGAGGACACATGGGAATTTCATCTAGTCAGTTTCATCATGTTTGTTTGATTCGCGTTCGCTACTTTGATAATATGATATGTGGGTGGACCGGTGCTTGGGTGTTGTTCTTACTTGAACAAACCTCCCACTTATGATTAACCCCCCTCGCAAGCATCTGCAACTACGAAAGAAGAATTAAGATAAATCTAACCATAACATTAAACATATGGATCCAAATTAGCCCCTTACGGAATAGCGCATAAACTAGGGTTTAAGCTTCTGTCACTCTAGCAACCCATCATCTAATTACTACTCCACAATGCATTCCCTTAGGCCCAAAGATGGTGAAGTGTCATGTAGTCAACGTTCACATGACACCACTAAGAGAATCAACAACATACATATCATCAAAATATCGAACGAATACCAAATTCACATGATTACTTATGACACTTCTCCCATGTCCTCAAGAACAAAAGTAACTACTCACACATCATACTCATGTCCAAGATCAGAGGGGTATTGAATAGCATAATGGATCTAAACATATAATCTTCCACCAAATAAACCAACTAGCATCAACTACAAGATGTAATCAACACTACTAGCAACCCACAGGTACCAATCTGAGGTTTTGAGACAAAGATTGAATACAAGAGATTAACTAGGGTTTGAGATGAGATGGTGCTGGTGAAGATGTTGATGAAGATTGGTCCTCCCACGATGAAAGGATCGTTGGTGATGGCGATGTCGATGGCTTAGATTTCCCCCTCCCGGAGGGAAGTATCCCCGGTGGAATCGCTCCGCCGGAGAGCAAAAGTGCTCCTGCCCAAGTTCCGCCTCGAGACGGCGGCGCCCCGTCCCAAAAGTCTTCTCCTTATTTTTTCTAGGGAAAATGGGCTTATATACCAGAAAATGGGCACCGGAGGCTGGCCAGGGGCCCCACACGCCACCAGGGCACGCTAGGGGGGTGGCGCGCCCTGGTGCCTCATGGGCACCTGGGTGCCCCCCTCTGGTACTTCTTTTCTCTAGTATTTTTCATTTATTCCAAAATAAATCTCCGTGAAATTTCAGCTTATTTGGAGATGTGCAGAATAGGTATCTCTGACATAGCCTTTTCAGGTCCAGAATTCCAGCTGCCGGTAATCTCCCTCCTTATGTAAATCTTGCATATTATGAGAGAAAAGGCATTAGAATTGCTCCACAAAGTGTTATATTGATTAAAAACACTATAAATAACAATAGAAAAACATGATGCAAAATGGACGTATCAACTCCCCCAAGCTTAGACCTCGCTTGTCCTCAAGCGAAAGCCGATATCGATAATCATGTCCACATGTTTAGAGAGAGAGGTGTCGATAAAAACAAAATACGGACATAGTAGCATCATGATCATTATTATAACAGCAATATTCATTATCATAAAACTTCTCATGAGCAAGTAACAATTCATCACAACAACACAGTATAAGGCATAAACTTTCTTGAAAACTAACAAACTATGTTCTCAGTCAACAATGCAATTGCAATTCATCATATTTTCAGGAAGGGTCTCTTGTAGGACCTTTTTAGCAAGTCCACATACTCAACCATCATTTAGTCTTCTATGATTGCTAACACTCACAACATATATATGGAGCAAAAAGTTTCAGCCAGACACATAGAAAGATAGGGGCTTATAATTTTGCCTCCCAACTTATTCACCTCAAGGGTGATGTCAACAATAATAACTCATGATCACTCATATCCAACTGGATATATATGCCTAGATCTTTCCCCACCACATGATGCTTGCAAAAGAGAAAAATAAAAACGAATATAGGAGAACACTATTGACTCTTGCATAAAAAAAGTAAATACATAAAAGTAAAAGATAGGCCCTTCGCAGAGGGAAGCAGAGGTTGTCATGCGCTTTTTGTTTTTGGATGCACAAGCTCTTAATGCAAAGGAACGTCACTTTATATTGCCCCTTGTGATAGCAACCTTTATTATGTCGTCCGTCGCTTTTATTTCTTCACCATCACAAGTTCGTACAAAGCTTATTTTCCCTTACAATAAAAGTTCATACATATTTAGAGGCAATTTTTATTGCTTTTTTGCACCGATGACAACTTACTTGAAGGATCTTATTCAACCCATAGGTAGATATAGTGGACTCTCATGACATGAAGCTGGTTTTAAGGGTTTTGGATGCACAAGTAGTATCTCTACTTGGTGCGGATTTTTGGCTAGCAAAGATATTGGGCAAGCACCACATGTTGGAGGATCTATGACAATATAACTTCCATGTGAATATAAGCAAACTTAATTCATTACGTTGTCTTCCTTGTCCAACGTCAACAATTTGACATAAAATACTTAATGGGGGCTCACAATCACAAAAGATGTCCAAGATAGTGTATTTGCATGTGAATCTTCTCTTCCCTTATTAATTTTTTCATGAATTGCATCATTGACCAATGCTATGTTTTTCAACTTTCAATAAATTTTACCACTTATACTTTTCTTTATGTAATGTCATTACTTTCCATAAGATTAGCATATGATCCTTTTCATTATTTTCATCGCTAGGATTGGAACATAAAAATAAAGAAGCAAAAACTCAAACTACTCTTTATTATATTACTCTCAACTCAATTACATAGATAGATAGATAGATCACGAAACTAGCACTGGAAAATAGATCAAACTAAACTTTTATTCAACTAAATCATGAAATAACTAAGGATCGAACTAAAAATAGGTAAAGATAATAAAAGTGATGGTGATACGATACCGGGGCACCTCCCCCAAGCTTGGCACAAGCCAAGGGGAGTGCCCATACCCGTGTACTCAAGTTTCTTTTTCGGTGATGATGGTGGTGATGAAGTGATGGGCTTGTCCTCCGGCTTCCATGGCATAGGTTCCCCATCATAGAAGGATGAACGAGTCGCCAGAGTCCTAAAACTTGCAGCTAAACTCATACCTTTGAATCTTGCCTCATACTCAAAATTTTGGTTTTGAAGATCGTAGATTTGGCCTTGGAGATAGTCAATTCGTTCATTGAGCTTGAAGACAATGTCCCCCATTGATTGGACATCCACCTTGTGATCACGGGTGAATTCCGTGATCATGGAGTGGTTGGCACTGAGTCCACATTCCACCATCCCTTGGCACTTGAAAATCTCCTGCTCCACCGCTTTGAGCCTGGCCTCCACGCTCCCGGTCTTCTTGGGTCCTTGAACATCCCGGATGTGAAGCACCCCCTCACGCATCTCGATGGCTTGAGGGTGTTTCATCACCTCCGGTAGGTAGGGGTTGATGACCTTCTCGTAGAACTTGTCCTTGGAAGAGCTTGGTGGAGCCATAGCGATCTAGATCTGTCAGAAAAATAGCACGAAACAAGAACAGAGGATATTTCTACGATACGGTGGTCAAAACGTCCGGCAGTATATATAAAGAATTTTAATCTTGCAAAACAAGTATTCCAGAAGAAAACGGAGTCGGGAAGGCTCACGAGGGGCCCATGAGCCACCAGGGCGCGCCAGGGGGGTGGGGCGCCCTGGTGCCTCGTGTGCACCTCGTGGGTCCCCTCGGCTGTTTCTTATTTTTTTATTTTTTCTAATACTCCAAAACTGACAGAAAGTATTTTTATGAAATTTTTGGAGTCGATTTACTTATCGTATCACGTACCTCTTCCTTTTCAGGGTTCTGGAGTGTTCTGGAAGGTCTCTCTTATGTGTTCCTCCGGTGTCATAGTTTGGATAATGTTAGTCTCAACATTAATAGGTGTACCTAAGATGTAATACTTAATTCTTTGCCCATTGACCACCTTCAGATTAGTGCCTTCAGCGTTATTGATCTTAATGGCTCCAGAGCGATAAACTTCCTCGATGATATACGGTCCTTCCCATTTAGAGAGAAGTTTTCCTGCAAAAAATCTAAAACGAGAATTGTACAATAGAACATATTCACCCACTTTGAATTCCCATTTTTGAATTCTTTTTATCATGCCATCTTTTAACTTTTTCTTTAAACAATTTGGCATTTTCATAAGCTTGGGTTCTCCATTCATCTAGCGAGCTAATATCAAATAACCTCTTTTCACCGGCAAGTTTAAAATCATAATTGAGTTCTTTGATTGCCCAATATGCTTTATGTTCTAACTCAAGAGGTAAATGACATGCTTTTCCATAAACCATTTTATAAGGAGACATACCCATAGGATTTTTATAGGCGGTTCTATAAGCCCATGGTGCATCGTCAAGTTTCTTAGACCAATTATTTCTAGATCTATTGACGGTCTTTTGCAAAATTAACTTTATTTCTCTATTGCTCAATTCAACTTGACCACTAGATTGAGGGTGATAGGGAGATGCAATTCTATGGTTGACATCATATTTAGCAAGCAGTTTACGGAATGCACCATGAATAAAATGTGAACCATCATCAGTCATTAAATATCTAGGGACTCCGAACCTCGGGAAAATAACTTCTTTAAGCATTTTAATAGATGTGTTATGATCAGCACTACTAGTTGGAATAGCTTCTACCCACTTAGTAACGTAATCAACAGCAACTAAAATATGTGTATACCCATTAGAGGAAGGAAAAGGTCCCATATAATCAAATCCCGAAACATCAAATGGTTCAATAACAAGTGAATAATTCATAGGCATTTCCTGACGTCTACTAATATTACTAATTCTTTGACATTCATCACAACATAAGACAAACTTACGAGCATCCTTAAAAAGAGTAGGCCAATAAAAACCAGATTGTAGTACCTTATATGCAGTTCTGTCTCCCGCATGGTGTCCTCCGTAAGTCTCGGAATGACACTTCCGTAGGATTTGTTCCTGTTCATGCTCAGGTATACAACGTCTAATAATACCATCTACTCCTTCTTTATAAAGATGTGGGTCATCCCAGAAGTAATGTCTTAAATCAAAGAAGAACTTTTTCTTTTGTTAGTATGTGAAACTAGGTGGTATAAATTTAGCAACAATATAATTAGCATAGTCTGCATACCAAGGAGTATTACGAGAAGCATTTATGACAGCTAATTGCTCATAGGGAAAACTATCATCAATAGGCAGTGGGTCATCAAGAATATTTTCCAACCTAGACAAGTTATCAGCTACGGGATTCTCAGCTCCCTTTCTATCAATAATATGCAAGTCAAATTCTTGTAGCAATAAAACCCACCTAATGAGTCTAGGTTTAGCATCTTTCTTTTCCATAAGGTATTTAATAGCAGCATGATCGGTGTGAACAATTACTTTAGAATCAACTATGTAAGATCTTAATTTATCACATGCAAACACAACTGCTAGAAATTCTTTCTCAGTAGTAGCATAATTTCTTTGAGCACTGTCTAGAGTTTTACTAGCATAATGGATAACATTTAATTTCTTATCAACTCTTTGTCCTAGAACAGCACCAACAGCATAATCACTAGCATCACACATAATTTCAAAAGGCAAGTTCCAATCAGGTGGTTGAACAATAGGTGCAGAGGTTAAGGCTTTCTTAAGTGTTTCGAAGGCTTCTACACAATCATCATCGAAAACAAATGGAACATCTATTTGCAAGAGATTAGTAAGAGGCCTAGAAATTTTAGAGAAGTCTTTAATAAACCTTCTATAGAAACCAGCATGACCGAGGAAACTTCTTATTCCTTTAATATCTTTAGGACATGACATTTTCTCAAATGCATCAACTTTAGCCTTATCTACTTCAATACCTCGTTCAGAAATTTTATGCCCCAAGACAATACCTTCATTCACCATAAAGTGGCACTTCTCCCAATTCAAGACAAGATTAGTTTGTTCACATCTCTGCAAAACTCGATAAAGGTTGCTTAAGCAATCATCAAAGGAAGTTCCGTAAACGAAAAAATCATCCATGAAAACCTCAACAACCTTTTCACAAAAGTCAGAGAATATAGCAGTCATACATCTTTGAAAGGTAGCAGGTGCATTGCATAAACCAAAAGGCATACGTCTATAAGCATAAGTTCCAAAAGGGCAAGTAAAGGTGGTTTTCTCTTGGTCTACTTGTGATACAGGTATTTGAGAGAAACCAGAATATCCATCAAGAAAGCAAAAGTGTGTATGCTTGGAAAATCTTTCTAACATTTGATCAATGAAAGGTAAGGGATAATGATATTTTCTAGTGGCTTTGTTTAATTTTCTAAAATCAATTACCATCCTATAACCAGTTAGAATTCTTTGTGGAATGAGTTCATTTTTATCGTTAGGAACAACGATAATGCCTCCTTTCCTAGGGACACAATGAACGGGACTCACCCATCTACTGTCAGCTTATATAGCATTAAGCACCATGTTTAAGTAGAGATTACATCGGGGAGAAGAGGTGTTACACCGCTGCATAGAGGGGGAGAGAGTTTGGTGATGACAGCGGCGAAGTTGTTGGTGTAGATCGCCGTCATGATGGTTCCCCCGGCGACGCTCCGGCGCCACTGGAAGAGAGGGGGAGAGAGCCCCCTCCTCCTTCTTATTGCTTGGCCTCCCCCGTATATGGGAGGAGAGTTTCCCCTCTAGTCCATGGCCGCCATGGCTCCCGGAGGGTAGGAGCCCCTCCGAGATTAAATCGCTCTCTCTGTTTCGCGTCCCTGTTTTATGGCACTTCACCGTTTCTTATATTCCCAGAGATCCGTAACCCCGATTTGCCTGAAATTTCAAGGGGATTTTTATCCGAATATTATCTTTCTTGCGGCGGAAGAAGGGGCCCAACTGACTTACAGGGGCGCAAATAGCCTGCCTGGCGCGCCCAGGGTAGGGGGCGCGCCCCTCTAACTTGTGGGCCGCTCGAGCATCGTCTCGCGTTGATTCTTTTTCCCAAAAATCACATATATTCCAAAATAAATCTACGTAACTTTTTATCACGTTTGGACTTCGTTTGATATGGATTTTTGATACGTCTCCAACGTACCTATAATTTTTTATTGTTCCGTGCTATTATAGTATCAATCTTGGATGTTTTATATGCAATTATATGCCATTATATATCATTTTTTGGGAC
Organism: Elymus sibiricus; assembly: GCA_039707655.1. Lineage (NCBI taxonomy): Eukaryota > Viridiplantae > Streptophyta > Magnoliopsida > Poales > Poaceae > Elymus > Elymus sibiricus. The sequence continues at coordinate 194,784,975 of CM077672.1, forward strand.
TAACCTATTAACCCAGTGCCCAGTGCCAGTTGCTGTTTTCTGCTTGTTTTTGCCTTTACAGAAAATCATTATCAAAAGGTGTCCAAACGAGAGAAAAAACTTTGGATTAATTTTTTCTGGACCAGAAGAGACCCACGAAGCTTCGGGAGAAGACCAGAAGAGCCACGAGGAGGTGACAAGCCTGGAGGGCGTACCCAGGGGGTAGGGCACGCCCCCAGGCTTGTGGGCCCCTCGTAGCCCCTCCTGACCTAATTCCAGTGCTATAAATTCCCAAATATTCCCAATATACCAGAGAGACAGAAGAGAAAACCTTTTCGCCGCCGCAAGCCTCTGTTCTTTCGTGATCCTATCTGGAGGCCTTTTCCGATACTCTGCCGAGGGGGGATCGATCACGGAGGGCTTCTTCATCAACCTTGCTGCCCTTCCGATGATCCGTGAGTAGTTTACCACAGACCTACGGGTCCATAGCTAGTAGCGAGATGGCTTCTTCTCTCTCTTTGATCTTCAATACCATGTTCTCCTCGATGTTCTTGGAGTTCTATCCGATGTAATCTTCTTTTGCGGTGTGTTTGTTGGGATCCGATGAATTGTGAGTTTATGATCAGATTATTCATAAGAAATATTTGAGTCTTCTCTGAACTCTTTTATGCATGATTATTATAGCTTTGTATTTCTCTCTGATCTATCGATTTGGTTTGCCCTACTAGATTGATTTATCTTGCAATGGGAGAGGTTCTTTGTGATGGGTTCAATCTTGCGGTGCTCAATCCCAGTGACAGAAGGGGACATGACGCGTGTTTGTATTGTTGCCATTAAGGATAAAAAAGATGGGGTTTAATCATATTGCTTGATTTTACTTTGTCTACATCATGTCATCTTGCTTAAGGCGTTACTCTGTTCCATACTTAATACCCTAGATGCATGTTGGATAGCGGTCGATGGGTGGAGTAATAGTAGTAGATGCAGGCAGGAGTCGGTCTACTTGTCTCGGACGTGATGCCTATATACATGATCATTGCCATGAATCCGTCATAATTATTTGCTTTTCTATCAGTTGCCCAACAATAATTTGTCTACCCACCGTATGCTATGTGTTCGAGAGAGAAGCCTCTAGTGAAAACTATGGCCCCCGGGTCTACTTTATCATATATAAAAAACATAAAAATACCTTGCTGCAATTTATTTACTTTTATTTTATTTAGTATTTTATTTTATCTATCTAGCACTATCAGAATTAATCCTTGCAAATAACCGCTAAGAGGATTGACAACCCTCTTATTTGCGTTGCGTGCAAGTGTTTGCTTTTGTGTGTGCAGGTGCGCTTAACGGAATTTTGCTTGGTTCACCTACTGGATTGATAACCTTGGTTCTTAACTGAGGGAATTACTTATCTTTACTATACTGCATCATCCTCTCCTCTTCGGGGAAATACCAACGCAGTCTACAAGTAGCAATTTTCTACGAAACAAAAAACATGCAACAAACAGGAACTGGCACTGGGCACTGGATCAATATGTTAGTCCCAAAAATAATATAAAATGTTGCTAAAAGTATATGAAAGTTGTAGAATATTGGCATGAAACAATCAAAAATTATAGATACGACGGAGACGTATCATCTCTACATATTTAGACGCTCTATTTAGTGTATATGTTGCTGTATCAAGTGCATATCCCCAAAATGATAAATGTAGATCGGTAAATGACACCATCGACCTCACCATGTCTAACAGAGTTCGGTTACGCCTTTCAGACACTCCATTTCTCTATGGAGTTCCGGGAGGAGTAAGTTGTGAGCCAATTCCACAATCACTTAGATGTTTGCTGAACTCATGACTTGGATTTTCTCCTCCATGATCTGATCGCAGAAACTTTATCTTTTTGCCACGATGATTCTCAACTTTGTTCTAAAATTCTTTGAAATTTTCAAATGTTTCAGACTTATGTTTCGTCAAGTAGATATAACTATATCTACTTAAATCATCGGTGAAGGTTACGAAGTATAAGTATCCACCACGCGCTGGTACACTCATCGGACCACATACATCACCATGTATTATGTCCAATAATTCAAGCGCCCATTCAGGATGACCAGTGAACGATGTTTTAGTCATTTTACCCATCAGACAAGCTTCGCATGTATCGAATGATTCAAAATCAAACGATGTTAATACCCCATCTTTATGAAGTTTATGCATACGTTTCTTTCCGATATGACCAAAATGGCAGTGCCACATATAAGTGGTATTATCAGTCTTCTTAAGACATTTAGCATTAGTGTTAAAGACATCTTTTTCACATTCAAGATCCATTATGAATAAACCACCAACAATGGGTGCAAATCCATAAAACATATCCTTATAATATATCGATCAACCATTGTTTTCTGATTTATAAGAATAACCGTCACTTATCAAATATGATCCAGAGATAATGTTCTTACATAAATTCGGAACAAAATAACAATTATTCAGTTCTAAAATAAATCCTGAAGGCAAACTTAAAGACATGACACCGACGGCTTGAGCAGCAATCCCATCACCATTCCCGGCGCGCATCACGACTTTATTTCTATTTAGCTTGGGAATCTTCCATAGTCCCTGCATCGTGTTGCATATATGAGCAACATATTCGGTATCAAATACCGATGACTTGGAGTTTTCAGCAAGTAGAATATCAATAACATTAACTTGTATAACTTTTATACGTTTACCAGAAGACGAGTTCTTCTTATCCGCTAGATATTTTACGCAATTTCTTTTCCAGTGTCCTTTCTCCTTCTAGTAGAAACATATAGTCTCACAGGATGCTCCACCCTTGTTTCTCTTGGTGTTGCGTTTTCTTTTGAAACTTTCTATTTTGTTTACCAGCAACTTTTTGCTGATTCTGCAATCCAATCTCATGGTTCTTGAGCATTCCTTCATAAAGCAGAGTGAAGATCAAATCATTTTCCGGTGTCTTGGGAAGATTAATTCCCATTGCAGTTACACTATCATAATAGTCTACAAGCCTGTCACCTTGCTCAATACTTTTAGCTATCTTGCACTCATCCATTGCTTCAGTTATCTTATGAACTTCAGCTGGGTCTTTGTGGTACAGAACTTCCATTGCCTCGACAATTTCGACGGTACTAAGTTGTTGATAACGTTTCTGTAACACTTTATCCATGCATGATAGCATAATACTTTTGACAACACTGAATTCAATTTTGCGAGATAAAAACACATTAATGACATCTTGAGACGCTCCGGGCGCTGGATAGTCACCAAGTGGTTGATATAGCACATATTCTTTCTTAGCACTCCTGAGAACACATCTCAGAGTGTGGATCCAATCCTCATAGTTTCCACCATTTGCAGCTAACTTTTCTTTCTCAAATAGAAGTGCTAAATTTAAACTATTGCAAGCCATTGATCTACAACAACAAACACAAGGTTCACTTTAGACATAGTTCATAATTAATTTGCACTAGTGTTTAAACAATTTTAATATAAAGTGCACTCCCACTCAAATTAATATCTCTCATAATTAATAGTGAGTGATTCAAGACCCAAATCTAGTTCTCAGTCATTGATGTGGACATCACTGATGACGAGAATTTTGACCGGTAGGAAAACTTTTGCCGATCATATCCCCATATGACTCTTGTTCATCTTTCGATGCTTCGTGCTCCGAGCTCAGAACGATTCTGCTAGAACTTCAAGACAACCAAGTGCTATCTGCATACATGGTCTGACCATCCCCGTTTTACACCTCACATCCCGTTTGTACTCATGTGGACATGATGCACTCCGGAATGCTACGTGTTATAGACGATTGCAACACTAGGAAGAGCACCTTTTAACTTGATATTTACAGTGAGAGGTCACCCTAATAATTGACTACCGCGCAATCAAAGGGTGCAAACAACAAGGGGATAAACTTCTCAGGCAATTCATAAAAGCATGATACGGTATAGCCTTGGGCGCTGGGAATCCTTCATGACCATCTTCAATCTTCAGTTGAAGCGTCATGACGGCCAATATTTCGTTGCCATCGTTGCCGTGGCAACCGTTTCAAAAACGCTGTTGTGGCGGCAATTTCAGAAAACGTTTCCATGGCGACCGTTTCAGAAAATGTTGATGTGGCACCAAATTCAGAAATTCCGCCGTGGCACGAAATTATAGCTCCTCGTCCCGCGCCTAGTACACCTTCTCCATGTCGGGGTCCTCCGTGTACGCTTGCCATCGCCATGTGTAACCTGTAGTCTATCTCTATGATATTTACATTAACGTGGCAATCTCATGGCTCTAGCCATCATGCCGTGACGCGCAGGCCACTTAACATTACAACATATAACCATCTCATACATAAACTCACTATCATGACGAAGACTATACCACATCATATGCATACTCTGCAAAGCCAAGTTAGACGTCCTCTAATCGGTTTTAGCAAATTTTAGTTACGCGGTTAACCAGTTTTAACAAATAATACTAGCTACCTATGTCCACAACATAGGTGATAATTCTTGATGCTAGATTAAGTTTTGCGGTGTGTGAGGGAAGAGACTTAATTAAAAACCTCTAGCCCCACACTAAACTTCGTCAAATACACGTGACCCCCTAGAAGATCAACCATCTTCAGCACCCTCTTATGTACGTGACGGTTCACTATTCTTGACTATAGTGAGGCCCAAAGAACTGTTAGCAGATCGTTGACAGCCAGAGCCGAGCGATTGTCAGAACTTTGTACAAAGCCTCACTATGCCACCAATGAATTGAACCAAAGCAACACTCGAGGGAAGCATAGCAAGAACATCAAACCCTCACATCCACATGTGATTTAGATCGCAACCTGCACCTACTCATATAACTGTTCATGATGCCACTGTTGGGAAACGTAGTAGAAAACAAAAGAAAATCGCACCTATGCACACCCAAGATCAATATGAAGATGCATTACGGGTTGGGATCATGATCGTTATCGTCACCGAGTTGCAGCGGAAGAAGAATGTGTCGGTGTAGATCATACTTAGAGTCCCTCGAACCGTCGATGAACGATCCCGCGAACTGCCCACGAATAGTCCCTCAAACTGAAGACCGAAAGCACGACCTCTCTACTTGGTTGCAAGCGTGTAGCCTTCATGATCCGGCAGCGCTTCGCCGTCCAGAGCTAATCGTCGCCGGAGAATTAGAGGGAGGAGATTAGAACCACAATGGGCTTCTAATTATGAGGATTAGAAGAACTAGACCTAGCTCTAATTAGTCAACTAGGACCAACTAGAACTAGAAGAACTAGAGAAGGCTCCAAAACTTGTGTGTTCAATTGTGGCCAATACCTCAAGTATATATAGGTTAGAGGGGAGGGAGAGGGCAGCCACCATGGAGGGAAAGTCCCTCCTTGGGGCGCCGGCCAAGGGGGAGGAGTTGGACTCCTCCCCTAGTCCAATTCGCCCCCCCCCCCCCACAAGCAAAGGGGGGCACCACTTCCTATTGGGCCTTGGTGGCCCAATACTCCTTCCACCACTTGGCCTTTTAAAGCCCGTTGATATCAAATTAAATATAAAAGCCCTCTAACAATTACTAGAGCATATTATATATAATTTAACACCTCTGGAAACATTTTCCACCTATATATTATTTATCGGTAATACCCGGTATTGCCCGATAAACTCCGAAACCCTTCCGGTGACCCCGAAACGCTTCCGGTTCCTCTCGAAACTATTCCGAATATTAATGAAACAATTGCACAAATAAATCATCGATACTCTCCTCCTACTAACACACAACAGGCCGTGATTGCCTTAAGCTTGTGACCCCGTAGGTTCGGTAAACCATAGACATGAACGAAACTCCTTCGTTCAATGACCGACAACGAAACCGTGGACGTCCATATCGATCCCTATGATTACACGAATGACATTCGAGTGAACCTTTGGTTATCATGTGATGTTCCCTTTGCTTTGCGATACTTCACAAAACCTGGGATGTGTCGGTATCCTCCTGAGTCATCACATGCTCATTATACTGTTATCCTCGTTACCGGTTTTGTTCTTCTTTCTCGTTATCGTCTTCCGGCATCCCCTTGACGAGATCACCTATGTCTAGCCAGATGATGATGGATGACATCACACCGAGAGGGCCCTAAAAATATCTCTCCATCGTCGGAGGAGCAAATCCCACTCTCGAGCTATCTAGTCCCTTGTCAAACTTTTCGATAAGCCTGTAAGTTGTCATTATGATCACCGTGTTACATGTGATGTTTGAGCAACCCCAAAGTCCACCATATGGTAAGAAGTGACTACGATACTCTCATGGTCTAAGGAGCAAAATCACATGTTAACCCTCCGTGTTATTACAATTGATTACAGTCGATATTAACTCAATTCATAACAGACAAGTTTGGGTCGATTCAATATGATCGTTCTTCCAACGTCACATTCTCAATGTTGTTTTAGGATTATCGTTACACTCAACGATATCCTAAGATCTGGAAAACGTGATCACCAACAACACTTGAGCTAGTCCTAGAGGCAAGACTAGGAACTTTTTATTTAACCGTTTATCATTCCACACGTGCATATGAGTTTTCCACTGAATCGCATATTCCAAGATCATAGCAGTTATAGCATAGAATATAAACTCTTTAATTATAAATATGAAAATATAATAATACAAATATTATTGCCTCTAGGGCATATTTACAACACTCCAGCCTTCTCCGGCATGGCGGGAAGCAGATTTGACACCGACCAGTCCGGATCCGTCGACTGGGGTGTCGTCCCGTACGGGGTGGAGGAGGCTATGGCCGTCCACATTGCCCTTAGCCGCTCTTGGGAGGACTGCGCCTGACTTATGGGGGGCTGTGCGGCGCTAATCCATTGTGTCGGCGCAACGGGCACTCGGATCCGCCGGGGCTAGATCATCGCGGTCCGGTAGCCTCGCCATCTCTGGTCCATCGGAGTAGAGTGTTACAGGGACCGGTGTGCCACGCCATGGGAAGGAGAGGATAAGGGTGGCCAAGGCCCGCCTCGCTGCCGACATGGCGGTGGCGGAGGTGGCGGATGCAGTGGCGCGCTGCTGCATAGGAGGAAGCTATCCGTGCCCACATCCTAAAGAAGCGGAACACACACGCCCTCACCCAAAAGCAAAATCGGGTGGTCTGTGCCATGGCCGAACTGCCCCCATAGAGGAGGAGGACAATGACGGTCGGACAGCTCAGATGACGAGCAGATTCGGCTGGATCCATTTTGCCTTTTCGAGCGATACTGTCGCGAAAAGGACAGCAAGGGCGCCGGGAAGGGCAAGGGCGGCCGTGGATGATCTTCTCCATAGCTAGTATGTAGGTAGAACATGTCAAATTTTGTAGTCCGATGACATGTCCTGATGTAGTAGCCAGACAAAATTGTTGCATCATTTACCTTACGTTACATGTCTTTGTATGGATTGGTGTCCGGTTGTGCAAAGGACGATTTAAGGCATCTACGGACGTTTAAGGATTCAAATTAGCAAGTTGGGTTGTATGCTCTTGGCGAAGAGTATATCCACCGACGGGCAAGTTTGCTCGGTTCACACGTGAGATAACTATTCCACACACTGACGTGGCATCAGTTTTGCTTTGAGCTCTATGCTAGAAGATCTAAGGATAGAAAAGCCGTTCATTCTGGATAGCTAAAAATCCTTTCAGATTTTATTTTGTACAGATCTGGGTCGAGTTGTCTTTTCATTGTAGTGCCAGTTGGTTTTGGTTGATAACAGCATCTACAGCCGGCGCCTCAAACTCCCGCCCGGGGATATGGCCGGGTCATTGACCGATCAGAACAACTCAACCCAGACGGACGCCTCAAACCGATCTCAAATGATCGGGCTAATCGGCACCCCTTATATGCAGCCTAAATATGGATCGGATATAGGGTGGCCCGGGCATGACCGGGCGCATCCGCCATGTCAGACTCGGGCCACGCTGGCCCACCCAGCCCCACATATATTCGTTTGTTGGAGATAAGACCTAGAGGCAATCATGTATGATGATATTTCCCATGTGTTTATGAATAAAGATAGTCCTTGGACATTATCAATGATGTGTATCAGCAAGTACATGACTTATTTGTGGGACTATCCATTGTATGATGACTATCCTAAAAGGTCCCTAGCCGAAAGGGTTGTGTGGACGCGCAGCCGACTAGACTAGCATATGACACGGTGGATGGCTCGGTCTCACTGGCCATGTAGCATTGGATGCTAGCCGAATAATATGGGCTCAGAAAGATCTGGTCGGATCCGACATAGTCCAATCCGAGTCCAGATAAGGTCCGAGTCGGACAGACCCACCTATGAGACACAGCATTAGGTCATCCGTGAGTCTCTAGTACAACATACGTTCTATGTCCTAAGACCTGAGCAGTCGCATGTACTCGGTGTGGTGACAGACCTGCTTTGGGCTGACCAAATGCTACTCCGTAACTAGGTAGTTATAAAGGTAGGTTTCGGGCTTGTCCAGACCCATGATGCGAGACATGGTCGAGGAAGATGGGATTTGCCCCTCCAATCAGGAGAGATATACTCTGGGCCCCTCGTGTGATCCGACCAAGATAAGCATGGCCATGTGACAAGGATTATGAGATAATCCGGTTTGTGGTCGGCATCACTAGAATGAGAAAGAGGTCGGGCTAGCACAAGGATGGCAGACTCGCCTTGAGCCCAGCAACATATATCGTGTGGCAAAGGGAATAGAAGTGTGACACGTTGTACAGGTTCACCAACCGGCTTCATTGTCCACTTGGTGGTTGGCACACCTTGCTAGAGACCGCCACCAACCAAGCAGGTCGGAGGTAATCTGACCTGCGACCAAGCCGACATGAACCTAGGGGGTCATGCGCTTAAGGGAAGAAACCTGTGAGGCCGGATCCTACTCCATGAGTCAGATGTGATCCTACTCGGAATCAGATCCAGGTCGAAGGGACTTTGGGCTTTAGTATCCATACGAGGCCCAGGTGTTGAGGCCGTGACGGATTCGTATATATAGTGGAGGTGCGGCATACGGTTTCAGTAGATCGCTACGGTGCCGTCACTAGGGCTTTTCATGTGTTGCAACTAGCCACCTCCACTCGCCGCTGACTGTGTGATCGGCCTAGTAGTCCGCCGCACGGCGTTCCTCCTGCACGCGCGGATACCTATAGAGGTGGTGCACTTGCGCCGCTTCGGCGAACCTGTTCGTGGGAGATCGACGAGGAGGAGACAACTCCGGAGACGCGCTGCCCCAACTCTACTTCCGCTGCACGGCACTGCGCGTCTAGTGGTAACAATCAGTGATCCATCTCCTGTAGCATGTTCCTGGTTGTTCTGCGCGTAGGGCAAATTTTATATTGCACCCGATGCACCTACCGTAGAACCCAACAGTGGTATTAGAGCTTCTGCTATAGGATTTGAATTTAGATCGGATGCATATTTGATATGTGGAGGCGGTAGATGAGATATGTTGTCATTTAAGACACTGGCTATGTGCACGGTTGATGAGATCAATTGCACATGGGGATCGATGTGGCTATGTTTTCTGTCAATCAGAATCGATGAGGTCGTGACACAACCTACCCCTACCGGTCGGTTTCCGCCATCGGGGTTAACAGTGAAATGTAAATCCGAATCGGATTCACGATGATCGATAAGATCGGTCAGATCAGAAAATTTGGCATGATCGGATTACAGATGCGATCTGTGATTTCCGAAAACGTCGGGCGCTGCCGTTTGCGTAGCGCGATAGATTTCGTACACATTCACTCAAACCGGTAGAATACGATTCTATGCATAACTTTGTTTTGCAGGTTTGATGTGAAAAGTATGCTCATGTGTATGTGATGCATGTGTGTAAATTATACATGGCCTGCGCGTCATGATTTTTCAGCCGGCAGGAGCCAAAGCGCTGTCATTATAATGTATAACGACCTGCGTGTCGACTTGTGATTCTGTGTAAAATTCATTACTAGTTGTAGTAGTTGGAGGACAGAGATCAAGTTGCTGCTCTGATAGAGATCCGCGAAGGTGTTCCGGTGTGACGAACAAGATGGAGTTCCAACCTAGTCATCGGAGTTGAGCCGGCCTGGAAGGACGTCCATGAAGGAGCCATACTATTTCACAATATATGTTTATTTGTGATTGTTATTCTTCTTAGTTTCTATGCATGTTAGCATGGTAGAAAATCCCTCATAAATATCAAGTTTATTTGCTGTCCCAGATGTTACACCTTCGCACGTCAAGTACGTCTAGTAGTGGGCTCATAAAATTAGGGTGCTACTAGGTGTCCTTGAACTGAAGGGTTCATATCGGACACGGACATGCACTGCATCAGGTTAACTTGACAAGGCTATCAAAATGGTTTTGGGCCTTGTGGCAAAGAACGTTGGGAGCTGGGGTATAAGATACCTACCCAACCGACAGGAGTCGTATGGAGATGCGATTAGCAAAGAGTTGCTTACCGGATAGGCAGGTCGGCTAGCAGTGATGCTAAAGCTCACTAGTTGGCATGCGCTAGTCGGATCCTGAATCACTGAGAGTTTGCGGAGGGATGATGACTTTAGTGGGAGTATTTCTGTTTAAGGCTTGAATTACTCTACATAAACACATTGCTTAGTGATTGCATATTTTCTGTTGTAGATCAATGGCACCATCTGCTCAACCCAACTTTGCATTGAAATCAATCTTGGAAAAGGATAAACTTAATGGAACAAACTTTACCACCTGGTATAGAAATTTGAGAATTGTTCTCAAGCACGATAAGAAGGAACATGTTCTAGAGGATCCACTTCCAGAGGAACCTGCCGAGAATGCTAATGCCACAACCAGGAATGCCTACCAGAAACTCGTTGATGAATCAACGGAGATCAGTTGTCTGATGCTGGCCTGTAAGGAGCCCGATTTGCAACAGCATTTCGAAAACATTGAGGCTTTCAATATGATCGAGAATCTGAAGAGCATGTTTCAGATGCAGGTTAGGACTGAAAGGTTCAATGTTTGGCAATCCTTGATGGATTATAAGCTGAAGGAAGGTGATCCATTGAGCCCGCATGTGATGATCGCGTACATGCAAGCTTTAGATCGGTTAGGCTTCCCACTTAGTGATGAGCTATCCACGGATACAGTTCTGGGTTCTCTTCCGCCTAGCTATGGGACGTTCATCTCGAACTATCATATGCATGGCATGGATAAGAAGCTCACTGAACTGCATGGGATGCTCAAGGTGGCAGAGCAGGATATAAAGAAAGTCACGCATCAAGTGTTGATGGTGCAGAAATCGGCTAAGTTCAAGAAGAGCTGGTCCAAGAAAAAGGCTAAGGCAAAGGGCACAGAGAAGGTTATCTCCGCCAGTGAGCCAAAGTCCGGACCGGACTCGAAGACCATTTGCTATCATTGCAAGGAACCTGGTCACTGGAAGAGGAACTGTAGCAAGTGGCTTGCCGAGCATAGCGAGAAGGTTGCGAGTGCGACTTCGGGCAAAGGTACACTTGTTACATATGCTATAGACATTTACCTTGCTGACATACCTAGTAGCTCTTGGGTATTTGATATTGGATCGGTTGTTCATATTGGCAACTCGATGCAGGGGCTGGTAAGAACTGGGTGTGTGGCACAAGGGGAGATTGACATCAGGGTCGGCAACAAAGCAAGAGTTGCTGGATTGGAGGTCGGCACGATGCAGCTCCAGCTTCCTTTCGGATTCATTATGGAATTGAATAATTGTTATTACATTCCTGCACTTAGTCGGAACATTATGTTTGCCTCATGTTTGATGAGTCAAGGTTATGAATTCAATTTAAAGGACAATGGTTGTTCGATATCTTTGAATGGAATGTTCCACGGCTATTCACCCATTGTTGATGGGCTCTTTATATTGAATCTGGAAACGGAACCGGTCTATAATATGAATGTCAAGAGGCATAAGCCTAATGAGATAAATCTGACATACTTCTGGCATTGCACGCTTGGACACATTAGTCTGAAACGCATGAAGAAGCTCCATGATGATGGACTTCTAACTTCGTCTGACTTCGGGTCATTCGAGACATGTGAATCATGCCTGTTCGACAAGATGACTAAGTCTCCTTTTGCAAAGAGTTGCGAGAGGGCGTCCAAGCTGTTAGAGCTTATACACAGCGATGTGTGTGGTCCAATGAGCACAACTGGCAGAGGTGGCTATCAGTACTTCGTGACTTTTACCGACGACTTGAGTAGACATGGATATATCTATTTGATGAGGCACAAGTTGGAAACTTTTGAAAAGTTCAAGAGTTTTAGAACGAGGTTGAAAATCAGCTCAGCAAGACTATAAAACTTCTATGATCTGATCATGGAGGTGAGTACATGAGCTAGGAGTTTGATAATCATCTAAAAAGCCGAGGTATAGTACCTCAGCTCACACCTCCGGGCACACCACCGAGAAATGGCATGTCGGAACGAAGGAATCGTACCTTGTTAGACATGGTTCAATCTATGATGAGCAAATCAGATTTACCCTTGTCATTCTGGGGATATGCTCTAGAAACTGCAGCTTTTACACTCAACAGAGTACCATCTAAATCCATAGACAAGACACCACATGAGATGTGGACTGGGAAGAGTCCCAAGGTGTCTTTTCTAAATATTTGGGGTTGTGAAGCATTTGTCAAGCGACTTATGTCTGACAAGCTTACACCCAAGTCGGATAAGTGCATATTTATGGGATATCTGAGGGAAACCTTGGGATATAGCTTCTACAACCGCGAAGAGAACAAAGTTTTTGTTGCTCGGAACGAGGTCTTCCTTGAGAAAGAGTTTCTCGGACGAGAAGCCAGTGGGAGACAGGTGCAACTCGAAGAAGTTCGAGAACCACTTGGGGAAAGCTCGGCTGGTGATGTGATCATACCAGATTCTGTCAGGGAACCTGAGGTTGTAACACCCCGATTTTTGGCCCTTTCTTTTTCTTTTGGATTTCTTCGAATTTTTTATTTGGAGTTCCTTTTTCGGTGGCTTTGTGGTCTTGAAACCTGGGGAGATCATCCTTTCTTCCTCTCCCAAGTGGCTTGTCACTCTCAACTCGTTCTCAAGGCCATGTCATTTCCATCTTAGCCCAACCCCAACATTTATTTCTTGGGAATAGTCCTTTTTTCTATTAAAGGAATAACCCTGTTTGCCCTAGGTTGTGAAGCAACCTACATTTTTGTCATTCCAAAAATTCCCCCAAAATTCTCATAAATTCTTTGGATCATATCTTCAACAAATATGTCAAAATCCATCCTTTCCTAGTTCAAAAATAATTCAGGAATATTCATTTCCTATTATGTCCAGTATGGCACTTTGTGAAGGAAGTGCTATATATCTTTTCTTGATTGACCTCAAAAAATTTGGGCACTCTTTCCTATCCAAATAATTGCCACACGCCAAAATTAAACTTCATTTGCCTAGTAAATATTCCTCAGCAAATTTCCAAAGTTTCTGACTAGAGAGAAGCTTTGTGAAGGAAGTACTAGCTAGGATAATCCAAATGGGTTGAAATTTTAGTAGATCATTTATATGGTCAAATAATTACTCTCCACCAAATTTCATCTCCATCCAACAATCCATGTGAGCACACCTTCAAATCTTGGTTTCTGGTCATAATTTCAGGTTGTGAAGCAACTATAATTTATATTGCTTCAAAAATTATGACATTAATCCAGGACCTAAGTATTCCTATATGCATTGGGTATGCCAAAATACACATCATTTTGCCAAGCCATTTTCTCCACAAAATTCCCCCAAGTTTCTGTCCAGTGTGGAGCATTGTGAAGGAAGTACCATTTTTATTCATCCAATTGGTATGAAATTTTATGGTGCCTTCATATGACCAAATCATCATCCTAAACCAATTTTCAGCCCAATCCAAGCAACCATGTGAGTGCTACTTCCTGATCTATATTCTGGCCAATTTTTGCAGTTGTAAAACAACTGCACTCTAACCTTGTCCAAATGACCTCAAAATCCACAGGACTATAGTCCTTCCTACCCTAAACCTGTGTGACATCTTATTTGACCATTTAACCAAACCATTTTACCACAGCTATTGGTCAAAGTTTGCTATAGCAAACTTTAGCTGAACCTTCCCATCAACCCAAAGCGCTTTTAGTCGATCCATCACCTCTGGTAGGACCCATCTAGGAAGGACAACGCGCTAGACACCAACTACCCAGCATGCGAGACCTCCTCTTGCCTTTACACGCGGTGACCAGGCCCAGTGCGTGTGCTCTGCAGCCAAAAGTGCGCTCTGGCGCCGGGACCCCTCTGCCGCCGCCCAAACGCCGTCCTCGCGACACCTCGCCTTGCCGCAGTCCTTCCCCAGCTCACCCTCGACTATCTGGTTCGCCCTCCCCCGCTAGGAGCTCGCCGGACTGAGCCAAAGCTCGGGTGCACGCGGGAACAGTGGCCGCGCGTGCCTGACTGCCCCGTCCGCGTGTGCCTTGCCTCCCCTGCTTTCCCGCACCATGGCCCGCTTCTCGGTCTCTTCCCCCTCCGCCGTCCAAGCTCACTGTTGCAGCCGCTTGTGCTTGGCTCTTTGCCGGTGCTCGCCCATCTGGTCACGGTGGCAACTGGCCCGAGTCCCTCCTCCCCCACTTATTTAAGGCCACCCCGAGCCCTCCCAACCGCACCAACCTCCTCTCCTCCACCCCAGCAGCCTCCCCAACCACTCGCTGGAGCTCGAGGAACCCTCCCCGCCCGCCATAGCCGCCATGGCAGCCATTCGGATTGTGCTCAAATTGGAGCAATGCTGAGACCCTCCCTCCTTCCTTACCTCACCACGGAGCTCTCTAAGCCACCCCGATCGATTCCAAAGCCCTAGCCCACTTCTTCATGGCCGTGCGGCGCTGCCCATCACCGCCGTTATAGCTGCCCACCACGGACGAAGCCCCGCTCTCCTCCGGTGGAATGGGACCCCGTGGTGTGGCCTCCTTGACGCGCCTCTCTTTCCTGAGCTCGCCGGTACCCAGAACGCCGGCAACGGTGGCCGGAGTCGCCGGGGCTCGCCGTCGGGGCGACCGGCCTCGCCTCTGCCCTTTGCCCATCGCGGGGAAGAAGAAGAGGGAAGGAGAGAGTCAAGCTGGCAATGGTTAACCGTTACCCGCATCCCCGTGGGTAATTACTCTATCAGGTGACGGGTATGCGCCAGCTTTAATGCCCACGGGGAAGCTAGTGGGTCAAATACCTTACCCAGCGCGCAAGACGGGGATGGGGATGGGATAGCATTACTCGTGCCCATTACCCGCCTTACCCATGAAGGCCTTACATGTGGGCTCTAAAATTAGTAGGCCCCATGTAATTCCCGCCCTTACCTACCCAAATTTCCACCCATCCCAGCCCTTTGGCCAAAAAGGCCTAAGAAATCCTTAACCTAGCCCCAACAGATTCTTTAGTGTGCTGAAATGCTTATTTTTTCTACTGAAATGCTATTGGAGGTTGTTGTTGATTTCATGTATGGGTTTCCCCACGGGGATAACAAACCCGACGGGGATGGGGATGGGCATATTTTTATCCCCGCAGACGGGTATGGGAACGGGGACGGGCATGGGAAGGCTGTCGCGGGGACAGGGATGGGAGTGTAATACCCGCCTGGGTAATCCCCATTGCCAGCCTGAGGAGAGAGAGGAAGAGTCAACGCGGGCCCCGCCCGTAAGTGACTCAGGCGGCCAGGCCCGCCACTTAAGTGGACGCGCATTTCGTGGAATGCGCTTTCCCCTCTGGAAAGCGTACTCTGCCGCGCTTCGGGAGAAAATGCGTCTTCTCTGCTTCGAAAGCGTATTTTTCTGGAATGTGCTTTCTGTTTAACCCCGCCGGCCGAAACTATTAAATAGCGGACGATCATCCGTTAAGGCCAGAAATGAATATTATTATTTAATTTTCTGCCTAACGAACAAACGGTCGTATCTCGGCGACCGTGACTCCGAATCAGGTGATTCCAAAGCCCACGATCTCAGTTCGTCGAGCCCGTTCCGATGGTATCATTTTCATGAGGTTGTCACACTGTGAAAATGACCATTTTGCCCTTGCCCTTAAAACAGCTCCGCTGAGAGGGAAACTTTTCCGGCGATTCTTTCCGCGAGTGCCTCGCACCTCCCCCCGGTGAATCCTTCATTCCCAGGCAAGCCACAACAGCCACTTGCATGATGGAATTGCAGTAGCCATGGTTTTCCACTTGAATATTTAAATAATTGTTTGCTCATTTAATGATTTTGTGAATGCCTTGAACATGCTTGTGAATCCATGTCTATGCTCATGCCATGTTCATTTTCATCTAGTGAGTGACATGATTAATTGTTAATGATATTCTTATCATGTTTTATTCTTGTAATTATTTCTGATGCTAGTGATAATGTCATGCTCACATGAGTAGTTACGGTTTGATATGAAAATACTTGTGATAGTCATGATCATCGTTATGCCATGCTCATTTGCATCCCGTAGCATAAATGATTTATCATTGTTCAGGTCATGATGTTAAATGGTTATGTTCCCCATCCATGGTTACACTGATATCATGCTCATATGCATTATCATTTTATTATGACTCAGCTCATCAGCATTCAAGTTAAACCTGACATTAATCGAACTTGATCAAATATGTTGGTTGAGTCATGGTGCCACCGAATCGAGCTCACCAGTGCAACCACACTTGCCTGGATGGGGAGGCCCTAATGTTGTCTATTGTCATGCCTCTCGCCGGTGCCTCCAACTAGGGAAGGTTATGGGCGCGCGCTACCCTGATCAGGTAGGCGGCCATAAGCCTTGAGTGCCCGAGTTGTGTTGTACCCGGGTGTCCCCGTTTGGGACGAGCTTGTTTTGGCCACGACGGTGGCGGCCACAAAGGTGGCAGATGTCACGAGTTGGCATCGGGGCAACCCAGGACATAGCCCAAAGGGGAGTTTGTCGGGAGGGGCCGGGAGAGTGTCATGCAATAGATTGGTTTTGTCGGAATGTCGTTGGTCCACCCGAATGGGAGCATGAGGCCATGATTTCCGTGGTGTGGGTACAGTGTACTAACCTCTGCAGAGTGTATATTCTATCGATAGCCGCGTCCTCGGTCATGGACACAGTTCGTAGTAGGTCACACTATGGGTCAACAGAAATAATAACCTGAATAATAAACAACCCCGGTTCGATGAGAAAAGAAGTTGGTTGATCTTTATGTGGTCATGCGATGATCACAGGTAGAGATCAAGCTCCGTGTGGTCAGGTGATGATCACGATGGTATAGTTGATACTGAGCTTGGTTGATCCTGAGGTGATCGTGTGATGTTCACGATGGTAAGTCTGAGACATATGGTGGTTACGAGCTAACCTCCGAGCAGAGTAAGTTGGTCCATGAGACCTTAAACGTCGACCCCCGTGCATGCTAGTGTTAGTATCATCCGGTTCATATCATGAACTATATGTACATGCCATGCTCATGTTGATGCGATGCTCATGTTGTTGCCATGCTCATGTTGTTACCATGCTCATGTTGATGCCATGCTCGTGTTGTTGCCATGCTCATGTTGTTCTAGTAGTATCGTGTTCATCTTTGATGATTAACCTGTAAATGCCATGCTGTTGTATGTCGTGATTGCTTTGGTTGCTGTGAGCTTGCGAGTACATTCAAAGTACTCACCTGGCATGTCATGCCAGATTGCAGGTGATGTCGTGATTGCTTGTTTGTCGAGGACCCGAGGTTGCGCTCTAGGATACGTCCCAGCCAGAGTCCCAGCGGAGTGGAGTTCATCGCCGTCGTCGTTGTTCCGCTGTTAGGATTTATTCCGCTTCGAGATGTCTCGCTGCTAGCATAGAGCTATCTGAGCAGGCGAAGTGTCGCCGTGCCCCTGTAACCTTCGCGCCTTCAGAACCTTTGTACCCGTGTTATATTTGTAATAAAGAGTTGATTTGTTCTATGCCAAGCAGTGCCGTATTCCAGAAGACTTGATCTCTGGGCTGGAATACGGGGTGTTCCGGTCTCTCTGAGCCGGGGTGCCACAGAGGTGGAAGTGGCACCGCAACCACGGAGGTCGGAAAGATTGCGCGGAGTGCGCGATGTGTTGTTGCTGGAAAGTGACGAGCCGGCTCCTTATGCGGAAGCGATGGTGAGACCAGATTTTGGGGCATGGCTGGAGGCCATGAGATCCGAGTTAAAGTCCATGGATGAAAATCAAGTATGGGACTTGGTTGATCCGCCGCCTGGCGTCACTGCCATTGGTTGCAAATGGGTCTTTAAAAAGAAAACCGATGTGGATGGAAATGTTCAGATCCACAAAGCTTGACTTGTCGTGAAAGGTTATGGACAAGTTCAAGGAACTGACTATAAAGAAACTAACTCGCCGGTAGCGATGCTGAAGTCGGTGAGGATCATACTAGCTATAGCTACATATTTTGATTACGAGATATGGAAGATGGATGTCAAAACATCTTTCCTTCACAGAAATTTAACCGAGGACGTGTATATGATACAGCCTGAGGGTTTTGTCGATCCGACTAGTACTAGTAAGATATGCAAGCTCAAGAGATCCATTTATGGGTTGAGGCAAGCATCTCGGAGCTGGAATATTCGTTCTGATGAGGTCGTCACTAGTATCGGTTTCATCAAAAGCGAAGAGGACGCTTGTTTATACAAGCAGTTCAGTGGGAGCTCAGTAGTGTTTTTGATCCTGTATGTGGATTACATATTGCTGATCGGAAATGATGTTTCGATGCTGAACTTGGTCAAGGAATCATTGAATGGAAAGTTTTCGATGGATCTCGGTGAAGCAGTTTACATATTGGGCATTAAGATCTATAGAGATAGATCGAGGAGGCTACTCGGCTTAAGCCAGAGCACGTACATAGATAAAGTGTTGAAACAGTTCAACATGAGTGAGGCAAAGAAAGGCTTCTTACCACTCTCACATGGTATAAGGCTAAGCGAGACTCAGAGTCCTTCGACATCTGATGAGCGAAGCAGGATGAGCCGGATTCTGTATGCATCGGCAATCGGATCCACCATGTATGCCATGATATGTACTCGACCTGATGTTGCTTTTGGAATAAGCTTAACAAGCAGATACCAGGCCAACCCAGGTGAGAGTCACTAGGCGGCGGTAAAGACTATTCTGAAGTACCTAAAAATGACTAAAGAGATGTTCCTAGTTTATGGAGGTGAGGAGGAGCTCTGTGTAAAGGGTTACGCCGATGCTAGTTTCCAAACTGACTGAGATGATTGTCGATCACAATCCGGATTCGTGTACGTCATGAACGGAGGAGCAGTGAGCTGGACAAGTTCCAAGCAAGATACAGTGGTCGATTCTACCACAGAAGCTGAATACATTGCGGCTTGTGAAGCTGCAAAGGAAGGTGTTTGGATCCAGAACTTTCTGGATGATCTTGGTGTTTTCCCAGCCTCGGTAAACCCGTTGGACCTTTATTGTGATAATTCTGGTGCCATCGCACAAGCCAAGTGTCGGGGTTATGAGCCTAACAATGAGTGCTAGGGGGTACGAAGGAGGGGCAGAGCCTAGCTACGGTGCAGGTGTTGCACTCGGATTCTACAAGTTCAGGCCCCTCTCGAAGGAGGTAACGGCGGTTATAATTATGCTTGAAGTATGTCTTAAAACTACTCGACCATTGCAGTTCCCACCACTACAAAAAAAAGACACACCCGTGACATTATGGCCCGAACGAAAACTTTTTCTGTCATGGTTGTGACACTTCTATGACAATAATTGTGACAAA
The DNA here is from genome assembly GCA_039707655.1 of Elymus sibiricus. NCBI lineage: Eukaryota > Viridiplantae > Streptophyta > Magnoliopsida > Poales > Poaceae > Elymus > Elymus sibiricus. The sequence continues at coordinate 194,804,689 of CM077672.1, forward strand.
AACACGTATCATCATAGATGTGGTGGGCTCCTACTTCTGTGACAAAAAATTATGACAGAAAATGGGCTTTTCATCCTAGGCGGGCCGGAGACGCACACGCATGACATTCTTTGGGCCGTCCATGATGTAAAAAATCATGGTAGAAGTGAAGGCGAGGAAATTTTTAGTGAGTTCCCGGTTACGGAGGGTGGTCGGGGCCGAGCGATGCAGTGTGGTTTGTGTGTTTCTCTCGCACGCGCATGTGTGCGAGGCGTTCGCTAACTGAGCCCAAGCGATCGCACTAGCTACGTACTGAAACCGATCTATCCCTTTGCTGCAAACTGAACCCGAGCGATTCCTTCGCTACTAACTGAAGCCGGTCGAGCCCCCGTATGTGCTAGACGTAGCCGGTGTTGGGTTGCCTCTCGATGAACAGTGTCCGCTGCTGCCGCGCACGCGATAAGTGAGAATGAGTCGAGACGCATCGATCGAGCCCCTTGCACGAGACGTGGTGAGTTGACCTGGCCGGTCGGTTGGCTGTGGATGAACAGTTCCCATTGCTGCCGCCCGCTCGTACGCCCCACCCCAGCCGGTGGGTTGGCTGTGGATGAACAGTACCCTGGCCGTGTGAAGGTGGTTGGCGCTGGATGAATAGGACCCCGAGGAGGCCAGTCGGTTGGGGATGGATGAACAGGACCCCGTGGAGGCTGGACGAACATTAGCCGGTGGAGGCTGGAGGAAGTCAACAGTGGATGAACAGTAGCTGGTGGAGGCTGGAGGAGGTCGACCGTGGATGAGCAGTAGCCCGTGGAGTCTGTTTTGCGGTACGCCACACCCCTCCCGATGAACAGGACCCCCGTTTCGACCGTAGGCAGTTGGGGAGAAGTCCGTTTCCTCCGTTTTGCGGTATGCCAGAGCCCACCCGATCAACAAGACCCCGTTTCGACCATAGGCGCTCGAACAGAAGTCCATTTCCTCCGTTTTGCGGTACGCCAGACCCCCAGCCGATGAACAGGACCCGTTTCGACCGTAGGCGGTCGAACAGAAGGCCGTTTCCTCCATTTTGCGGTACGCCAGACCCCGAGTCGATGAACAAGACCCCATCTCGGCTGTTCCGTCCAAGCCGGTTGGCTCCCGATGAACAGGACGTGTTCCGACCCAGTCGCTTGGCTCCCGATGAACACGACGCTGTTTCCTCCATTCCGAGGGTTGGCTGCTGATGAACAGGAGGCCTTTGCTGCCGTCCATTGCCTCTCTCCATGTACACGAGCCCTGGCCGTACGTATGCGCGAGTACGCGTTCGAGACCCCGCCCGTATATGTACGTACGTGGCCGTATTTTTTGATGTGTGGTTGTACGTACGTGTACACGATTTAGACGGGGCTGCCTGAACTGCTACGTCGGGGGCTTTTCTATGACATGTGCCGCTCCTTACACGCCCACGGTTCATCGTTGCAGAAAGGCCAATCGACCAGTATGTACGTACACGTTCGCGACCAGACAGACAACGCTATGTACGCTTCGACCGGGTGGGTCCCAGCTGTAAGGGAGGATAAGGAGGCACTTCCTTGCGTGCGAATGGTGGGTCCCAGCTGTCAGGGGGGAGGAATCAGTTTTTTGCGCGTAATAAGGAGGCACTTCCTTGCGTGCGAAGATGTAGCTAGTGGGTCCACCTGTCAGCCTCACCGCGTACAGTCCTCTTTCGATGGTTGTCGTTCATTGACCAGGTTGACTACGCCGCACCGAGAGCACCAAGGCGGTGGACGACGGCGAGGCCAAGGAAGGGAACGACGCGGAGCCGGGGAAGACGCGGCAGTGGATGCCCATGCGGAGGGGAGTACGATGGTTGACTGGTTCGGCTGCGGTGTGAGGCTACCGTCGCCGGAGAATAATAGGGGATGTGGGTGAGTAGAGGGAAGGCCTGGCCAAAGGTGGGAGTAGGGTGGGGCGGTGAGGCCTGCGCGACATCACAGCCGGCCACAGGAGGCAGGAGTAGGCGGTCCCACCGGCGCTGGTTTGGGCGGCTGGAGAAAGAAGATCAGAGATTCAAGAAGCAGCACGGCTGTTGGATGAACATCCAACGGTCACTGTTGCTAGAATCGTTTGTTGACTTAGTTGACAAAGCCCTGCGGACGCGTCAACTTAGTAGGCCCACAAGTCAACCTCAAAATCTGGCGGGTCCCAGTTATCATGGGGAGGAATCATTTATTTTTTGCGTAATAAGGAGGTACTTCCTCCCATGCGAAGATGTAGCTTGTGGGTCCCGGATGTCAGGGGAAGGAGTCATTTTTTTGCGCGTAATAAGGAGGCACTTCCTTGCATGCAAAGATGTAGCTGGTGGGTCCAAGCTGTCAGGGGGAGGAATTATTTTTCTTACGCGTGATAAGGAGGTGACCATGGACCATGTGGGTCCCAGCTGTCAGCCTCTGCACGTACAGTCCTCTTCCGATGGGTGTCGTTCGTTGACCGCGTTGACGACGCCGTGCCGAGAGCACCAAGGCGATGGACGACGGCTAGGCTAAGGGTGGGAACGACCCGGAGCCGGGGAAGACTCGGTAGTGGATGCCCACAGGGAGGGGAGAATGAGGGTTGACTGGTTCGGATGCGATGTCAGGCTGCCGTCGCCGGAGAACAACAGAAGGTGTGGGTGAGTAGAGGGATGGACTGGCCAGCGGTGGGAATAGGGTGGGGCGGTGAGTCCTTCGCGGCAGCACAACCGTCCATCGAAGTCGGGAGCAGGCGGTCCCGTCAGCGCTGGTTTCGGCGACTGGAGCAAGAAATCAGAGATTGAAGAAGCACAGCGGCCGTTGGATTAACATCGAAAGGTCACGCTGGTGGAATCGATTGTTGACTAAGTTGACAAAGCCTTGCATACCCGTCAACTTCGTAGGCCCACAAGTCAGCCTCCAAATGTGTGGTAGACAGCATACAGCCCATTTGCTATTTTTGCGAATAATTTACAACTCATTTGCTAATTCTTAAGGAATTTATTACAGCCCATTTTCGAACCAGTACCACAGTCAATAAATTCAACGAAATTTCGCATACTTCGGTGTAGTCCGAACTATTTTAATCCCAAAATTTCGCGTTAGAGTCAAACTAATTTAAAAAAAATAAATTAGATTAAATAAAATCCAATGATATTTAAAATCTCAAAATCCGAAGAAAAAAGCCTAAATTTGAAACTAATTGCCAGTTTGCTGTATTTTTTTATATTTACAACCTTTTTCTTATTAGTTATTTCAAACAATTTTCTGGGCAAGCCGAATGCATGCCTCCTTGTCTAGATTTGTAGCCCAGTAATTCGCAAAAAGCAATTGCAGCCCAGCACGGTCCCGCCAGCGTGGGAGGAAGAGGACGAGAGATTGAAGAAGCACGTTGGCCGTTTGATTTACATCCAACGCCTCGGCTATCAGAATCGTTTTGTTGACCAAGTTGACAACGCCTTGCGTGGGCTTCACCCTCATGGACCCACAATGTGAGCTTCCTACTCTGTGCCTGACATTCAGCCCATTTCATATTTTTTAGAATTTACAGCCCATTTGTTAAAAAATCGAAATACACCCATTTGCTAGGTTGGGTGAAAAAATAATGTTGCGGGCATGCTGCAACTAATAATTCTTTTTTTCTTAGAACTTACAGCCCATTTGCTTCTTTTCTACATACACGCATTTGCTGGGCTGGCTGGACAGAGCAATGATATAAAAAATTAAAACTGGGCTGGGCATTCGTTTGGACAAGAGATTTTCTTTAATGATTTACAAGATGGCTGAAAAAATAAGGTTGCGGACTGCAACCGATTAACCTTTTTAGTAGAATTTAAAGCCCAATTTTTTTTTGAAATACACCGATTTCTTGGCTGGATTAAAAAATAATGTTGCGGACAAGCCCCATTTAATATTTTCGGATGATTTACAGCCATTACCTTTTTTAGAAATACACACATTTGCTTCTCTGGGTTAAATAGTAATGTTGGTCTGGCCACAGCATTATTATAAAATATAAGACATTTTTAGGCTATTTTAGCCTACCAAAACGTCTTATATTTTTATACGGAGGGAGTAGAAAATAAGAACTTAGCCATGCGTTTTTTCTTAAAAAAAAGGTAACTCCGCGTCCCACAGCCCATTCGAGAACTGCTGGATCCTAGTGTCAGCATGTCGTGGGTTGCGCATATAATAGGTTGGGCAGGTCAAAGCCCACTTATAAAACAGTCTTTGGTGACTGCCTCTCCTTGTTTAATTCACTTGTTTATTACTACGTTGATGACAACCTGGTGGGTCCGAGATGTCAGTATTTTACTGGAGGTGAGACTTTTTTTTCTCTTTTACTATTTATATTTCTGCGGGCAGAACATTTGTTTCACGTTAGTCGCCAGCTGCAGGGTGGCGGGAGCATGTGGTCCGGCCGGTGCTGGTTTGGGAAGCTGGAGGAAGAAGAAGACGGGAGATAGAAGATGTAAGAGAAAACGCACGCCAGCCGTTCGATATGAATCAAACCATTGGCAGAAAGAAAACACCCTTTTGACAGTTGATTCATTTAGACGAACAGTAGTAGTACTAGTTAATTTGCTTCCACCACGACTACATTTTTAGAAGCTGAAGCTGAACCAGACACTAGCCACGGCCAGCGCCAGCCGCACGGCCCCGACCAGCGCCACCCCCTCGGCCACGACATTCGCCATCGCACGGCCGCGGTCACCGCCACCACTACGGCCACCGCCAGCGCCACCCCCACGGCCGCGACCTCTGCCACCGCCACGGCCACCGTCGTGGTAAAATGCGTGGAATCGGGCAAAGTTGGAATGGAGGGCGTGGAAATACGCTTCGGCGGCATCAGCATCCAAGGTAGGCCATTCGTCCGCGGGGGCCCCAAACAGCTGCTCCGCCTCCACCTTCTTCTGGGCAACTATCTCCAAGCCCAGGTCCATCTCATCCCATAGCGGATCCAGAGGATTCGCGGGATGCTCATCCTCCTCCTCTCCAAAATTGAACATGAGTGGGTGCTCCTCCGATTGCGCCATTGACGAGGGAGTGCTGGTGGATTGGAGATGGGAATGGGAGGTGCCAGAGAGAGGATTTGGGGGATAGAGGGTATGGCGGCGACGTCTTATAGGCTGCTGCGGGCGCCATTAAGGAGGAGGTAAGAGCGGCGGCGGGCGGTCAAAGGGCGCGTCTCCCGGTGAGAAAAGCTGCTGTCGCCGGCTCGGACGCCTCCCGGATGCACATGGATGACGCGTCTCAGTCTCCGTAATTGGAGAGATTAATGACAGGCAGCCATCGCCGGTGGTGGATTTGATGCCGCGCTTCTTAAATCCCCCGAGAGCGCGAGGGCCGAGGGGGAAGAAGATGAAACTTCCGTCCCGCACTGGCGGTTGGGGTATGGAGTGAGCTGGATTTAAGAGGGGATGGGGAGCATGGCGCGAGGCAGTGTCGCGCTGGTTTGGGCGGCGGGACAACCAGCAGAGGGAAGACTGAAGAAGAACGTCAGACGCGAATTTGTTTTTCAGTGGCTCTCGACGACGTATTTTTTTAGCTTGCCTCTCCACGATACAACTTGTTATTATAGCCTCTCAGTCCGTGGCGGACCAGCAGCCCATTTGCTGGGCGGCCCAATCTACTGAAAATAGCACTTGTCAAAGCCCAAAAACAATGCAGTAGTGTGTTTTTTTAGAGGCCAAAAATTGTATGGCGGGGGCTGAACGGGGCGGTTCAACCGGGTACAGGTTACCGGATGTCAGTCCAAAATATGCCGGGTACCCTGTGTGTTCGAGCGTGATAATGCGCTGGGTCATTCGTGTAGGATACAGTCGATCTGATCCCATGTAGTGTTCGTGTGTTAGCAGGCTATCAGTGCTTGTAAAGACTGAGCAAAAGATAAATAAGAGTTGATGCGCCCTTGCAACCCTAATAAGCAGGTGCCATTCTTCTCGGGACGATGGTGTGCCATGTAACACTCACATGTCACAAGCCCACAGCATACAAGTTAACACACCAAGTACAACAGAAAAGGTAAACATTCAGATCAAACTCAGGTTCACAGGATACGTTCTCCTCAAAAGATTCACATATAGACAAGTTCAGCATGTTTATGCATCAGAATGATTGAGAGATCACAAGCCAATATTCATAGCCAACATTCACAATCAACAAAAAAGATTCACATATACAAGTTAAGCATGTTTATGCATCCAAATGATTGAGAGATCACAACCAATATCCTCCATCGACACACTTTAATTACCTGGGGTGCAGACTGGTTAAGTGGTGTTCACTCGGTGGTACGTCTTGCTAAAATTAGTGCTTGTCTGAGCAAACTTTCGAGTACATAAGAGGCAGCACAGACCATCTGAACTTTGCTTGTAGGTTATCCTCATGATGGTGGCCTCGATGCCGCAAGAGGTTTGAGCATCTTGGCCACTACTTTCATCCAACTAGTTTACTGGCTCATCTTGGTCCTGTAGCTCGCCAAAATTCTACCGTGCAGACAAGGAGGCAGTGGACAAAATGAACCACCAAAAGTTTTTTTTGCAGTTGAACTGAAATGGAGCATCCCTGGGGTGCAGACTGGTTAAGTGGTGTTCACTCTGGCACTTCTTCTTGTCAACATCGATGCTTGTCTGCGTGAACTTTGGAGAACATAGGAGCCAGCATAAGTATCTGACCATCTGATCTTTTTGTGCAGTTCTACTAAAATCGGCAATGTAACGCTTTGCTTGTAGGGTCTTCCCATTATCTTAATGGCTAAAGGAGGCAGTGAAGGCAATGAACCAGCCACTGTGATTGCCATGCTTATTATCTACTCATGGATTAGATTAATCGAAAGGGTGCCAATATTTCCAGCAGCCGAGCATCCCTGTTTGCATAGATATTGAGAAAGTGAGATTTACTATAATAGCGGCACTAGTTCATTAAACATATAGTAACAAATAGAAGCATTGTGATTATCTTAATGGCTAAAGATAGCAACATAGTAGACTTGCTTAAAGGGTGGTATTAGTTTATTTTATCAGTGGCATAGGCTCATCACGCAAAGAATTGGCGTGTACATAAGTTGCATTAGATTAACATGCAAAACTAAAGCACTTTCTCGTGACAGTAGCAAACAGTAGCACAATACCAAATTACCAATAGATATGACAAAGAACAATAATCAGGATGAAGGCTGTAGGCCGGTACCAACCTGTGTGAGGAAGCTTATCAACTAGTACTTCCTTTGACTGGAAGCAAAGAAAAGTGACTGACAGGAAAGTAAGGACGCAGTTGAGGCAATGAACCACCCAAAGTCTTTGTGCAGTTCCACTAAAATCGAGCATCCCTGTTGGCACATATATAGAGAAAGTGAGATTACTGTAATAGTGGCACTGGTTGATGAAACATACACTAACAAATAGAAGCATCCTCATTATCTTAATGGGTAAAGATTGCAACATAGTAGCCTTTCTTAAAGAGAGGCATTATTTTATTTTATCAGTGCCAATTAGCTCAACACGCAAAGCATTGCCATGTATCATCGGTTGCAAAGATTTAACGTGCAAAGATAAAGCACTTTCTCATGACAGTAGCAAGCACGATACCAATAAAGATGACAGCACACTAATCTGGATTAAGGACGTAGGCCGGTACCAACCTGTGCGAGGAAATTTATTCAAGTAATTCCAGAAGAGAAGATAAAGCACTGACAGGAATCATTCAAGGGTATCCTCTTGTGAGATTATATCGAGAGATTATCAAGCACTTCCAGCAGAGTAAAAGCACTGGCTGGAATACAATCAATAGTATCCTCTTGTGCAGTTCGACTAAAATGTACGATTGACACAACATGATCCCTATTTGCAGAAGTAGGAACGAGGTGATACCTTCATTAGCTTAGTGAGAAATGATAGAAAGACAATAGCATATTTACAAGCTTTACGGTAGTTGGCATTTTTATAAGCCATCCTTTTGTCTCGATCCAACGGTAGATAAATAGGTAGTACTAGGTAGTACTGGCAAGGAAGTACTCAAAAGTACTACTTAACGTGGGGCCAGTACTCAAAATTAGGTGTTTTACCATTTTTCAGTAAGACTTAGCATTTAACAAAATTCATAACTAAACAACCATGCAACACATAAATATATGCCATATAGATGTGTTGCTCATTTTTATGTGTACTATCTGCCCAGGTCATTTTATTTATCACTAAAAATCAAGAGCACATTGTTTTCAAAGGTAAAAGAACCTGCAAGGATAAGAAAGGACGGTACCAGCGAGTGATCCTTCTTCATTTCCTCCTTCTTCTTCTTTGTCTTCGTCTTCTTGGTGTGTTTCCCTTTCTCCTCACCAATTGGTGAAACCAAGGACATGATTGGCCTTCAATGTCAGATTTGGTTTTGTAAGTGAGGGGGTACAAGTATACTAATAAACAATAGCATTACTTTCTCATGACCGTAGCAAAATAGAGGTGAACAGATGCGCTAAATATCATTCTTACCTAAGGGAAGGTTATGGTGCCAATATGGATGATGAGGATTGGAACACAGATCTCCCTTTGTGCAGTTCCACTGAAATCGACCAACGGTTCCGGTGTGACATTTTAGTTCAACTGCACAAAGCACTTCTCGCTTCTTTTAAGAAGTGTTTTGTGCAGTACACCAAAAGGTCCCAAAAGCAATGAGGTGAAATGGATGTCCCTATTTGCACAAAAAGCTACAGAGGAAACAGAGTCTAAAACAATTACTAATTACTGGTAATAACAATTGGTTAAACTTGTAATGACTAATAATAGTGGCATGGCTTCATTTTACCAGGGGCATTAGATTAAGATTAGCTAAATAGTTGCTATAAGGGCATGGGACAGTGGGTGCACCAGCACCATGTACCTCAACCGGGGCATAAAGTGGTGATGCAGAGTTTGTTGCCCCAAGAGAAACAAACATCCAATCAACATATCTGGGTTGGTCCCATTTTTGTTCTCTTTAGCAACCTATTCCTATGTGTGGATAGCAAATCTAGTCCTGGTCATGCTCTAGTGCCTTGTCACACCCAGCCCCCACTTTCTTTCCTTTTTCAACCAAGATATTGGTTGCTTATCCAGTGTATACAGCGTTTCCCCTATATTTCCCTTTTCGACCAAGAGACCGGTTGGATAGCCAGTCTCTACTATTTTCACCCCATTTCTTTCCTGTTTGAACCAAGTCCTATATACATACTACATCTTTTCCCCCCTTTCTTTCCTGTTTGAACCAAGTCCTATATACATACTACATGTTTTCCCCCCTTTCTTTCCTGTTTGAACCAAGTACAAGATTCAACTGCATGAAGTAGCTTTACCTCTAATAATAGAAAAAATTAGGTGGCATTGGACCAGTCGATCGAGCCTAGCTACGTGGGGGGCTGAGAGGTAGAAAATGATGCACATGGCGACGTGGGGAGCTGGGACAGTAGAGCAAGGCCGGTTTCGAAGGAAGATATACCAGAAGGTTGTCGGGGAGTGGATAGGTGGGGGCGGGAGGCCGGATCCGCCAACACTACGGCAGCGACGAAGGGATAGGAGGACCTTTGGCGCCGGCGCTCGTTCAAAGATGACGGTGCGGCCGGCAGTGGGACTCCTCCCTCGCCGTCGACGACGGCCTAAGCGCTGCACCTCCTCCCCTTCACCGACGGAGGGGATGCGTCCGGATATGTGACCAGCGGTGAGCAGAGAGAGAGAGTGACCACCGCTATCTTGCTTAGATCTGGAGAGGATGAGAGTGTGTGAAGAGAGCAACTCTAGCAAGCAAGCGCGGAGCTCCTGCCTATATATACATATAGTGGAGTAGTTTTCTTCTTTCACTCCATAAAAACAATCGTTTAAAATTGTGTATGTGCCAGGTCGCACTTTGTAACGTTCACATGTGGTACTCGACCCTCCATTAAGTGAACAAACACATATATATTTTATGAACAAGCCCACGGCTCAAATTATCGGAAACGTGGGCTGCACCAACATGCAATATTATTTATATTTTCTATGTACAGTTTGACCACATATATAGTAAGTAGCAAACTCTTAATGCATGTCACCAAAAATTATATTGTTGGATTCCTATTTTTATGGAGTATTGTATTTGCTACATACAATTTATATTTTATTAGTTAAAATTATGGTCAAAATATAACACAAAATATGAGGGGACTACTCCCACTATGGCCAGTCTAACGGTAGACACGCTTGACCGCCTGGTAGCCCCTCGGTCGTCGAAACTGTTTCTATGACAAGCCGCTCTATTCCATTGTTTCACGGGCATGCGGGCCATCAAGCATCCGGGCCCGAGTGCTGTCCACCAAATCACAGCGAGGTGCTATAGGCTAGACTCACCAGCCACCCCGGTGTGGCAGTCATGACCCGTCATATCACAAAACCCATACCTTTACCAGCAGTAGTAAAGTGGCCTGGTAAGTTGGACGGACGAAGCAACCATCATTTCACCGGAACGCTCGCTCAATCCCTTTCTCCCCTCTATCTTGAAGAAAACCACACTCCAAGCTACTCACTTCTGCCATTTTTCTTCTCTATCGACGAAGGAAAGGTGAGCGAATCAGCAATGCTGCTCTATTTTTTTCCAAGATTTTTCTTTTGCGAAGCACCGACCGATCCTCACTGCCTATTCTTTTTCCGTTGTCATTGTGATTATGGTTTCCTTTTGATTCCTTTTTGTTTGTCAGTTTATTCATGGATCCTGGAGCACTGGGCAAAGAGTTGCCGGCGGACAACCCACTCGAGACAGAGATCTCCAGGAAGTGAGCACCGGCCAACGAGTTGGCGATGTTGGCGGGCAAACCCATGGAGACGAAGATCTCCAAGAAACAAGCACTGGCCAAAGAGTTGACGACGTTGGCGGACGAACTCCTGAACACAGAGAGCTCCAACAACAGCAAGGCCCGAACCGTGCCTACCCCAGAAACCCTAATGGCCACCTATGAGAGGCTCAAGGCCGGGTTTGAGGAGATAGTCGCCGTCGAGGAGCAGTGTTCCCCTGGCAAGACGATGGCCCCCTGAGGGATGGGATCCCCCAGTGAGCTGCCCAAGGTAAAAAAAATATTGGCTTACCATAATTGTGGTCTTTGATTATTTGCAATGTGCTTGCTAATATGTTAGGGTTGTGCAGCTGTCGGTGGACGTCCTTGATGATTCCCATGCCGCGGTCCGTCCTGTGGACATTGCCCCAGAGATTGATGACACGAAATAGTTGGTCGGGCTAATCTTTCAACGTAGTTTGCATTGTGTTTAATTACCAGATGCGTGTTATCAAACCCTGTAGGGTCTATGTGGGCGGTACTTGATACTTTTGTTTGTTAGTGAATCATCTGAACCCTCTCCGAGTTATGGAAACAGATGTATCCTCACCAGCTTTTGATGTAATATATGGGATGCTGAGACGTATGTTTGCACTGTCTATCATATAAGCAGGGCTTGTTTGATGATTCTTGGTGTCAAACCTCGTCTGAATCCGCGCTGTGTTAGTAGGCTAGCTACTTTGCGAGCTATACTACTGCTTGCAAACACTGACCGAAGAGAAACGTTGGGGCTGATTGATACGTCTCCAATGTATCTATAATTTTTGATTGTTCCATGCTGTTATATTATCAATCTTGGATGTTTTTATATGCATTTACAGCAATTATATATCATTTTTGGAGACTAACCTATTAGCTTAGTGCCCAGTGCCAGTTGCTGTTTTCTGCCCTGTTTTTGTTTTACAGAATATCAATACCAAATGAAGTCCAAATGCCACAATACTTTTTGGAGATTTTTTTTCTCGACAAGATAAACACTTGAAGCTTCGGGAGGAGGCCAGAAGACCCTGGAGGTGGCCACGAGCCACCAGGGCGCGCCTGGGGGGGCAGGCGCGCCCTGGTGCCTCGTGGGGCCCACAGAGCTCTGTTTGACCTAATTCCACCACTATAAATTCCCAAAAAATTAGAAACCCTAAGGGGAGTCCACGAAATACTTTTTCCGCCGCCGCAAGTTTCTGTTCTCGAGAGATCCCATCTGGAGGCCTTTTCCGGTACTCCGCCGGAGGGGGAATCGATCACGGAGGGGCTCTACATCAACCTTGCTGCCCTTCCGATGATGCATGAGTAGTTTACCACAGACCTTCGGGTCCATAGTTAGTAGCTAGATGGCTTCTTCTCTCTTTTTGATCTGCAATACAATGTTCTCCTCGATGTTCTTGGAGTTCTATCTGATGTAATCACTTTTTACGGTGTGTTTGTTGGGATCCGATGAATTGTGAGTTTATGATCAGATTATCCATGAATATTATTTGAGTCATCTTTGATCTCTTTTATGCATGATTATTATAGCCTCATATTTCTTCTCTGATCTATTGATTTGGTTTGGCCAACTAGATTGATTTATCTTGTCATGGGAAGAGGTGCTTTGTAATGGGTTCGATCTTGCGGTGCTCAATCGTTGCTATTAAGGGTAAAAAGATGGGGTTTATTCATACGTGAGTTTATCTTGTCTACATCATGTCATCGTTCTTAAGGCGTTACTCCGTTCTTTATGGACTTAATACACTAGATGCATGCTGGATAGCGGTCGATGTGTGGAGTAATAGTAGTAGATGCAGGCAGGAGTCAGTCTACTTGTCTCGGACGTGATGCCTATATACATGATCATTGCCTTGGATATCATCATGATTATTTGCTTTTCTATCAATTGCCCAACAGTAATTTGTCTACCCACCGTATGTTATTTTCTTGAGAGAAGCCTCTAGTGAAAACTATGGCCCCCGGGTCTATCTAAATCATATACTAAAACCCTAAAAATATGTGCTGCACTTTTCTTTTATTTATTTTATTTTGTATTTTTGTTTCAATCTATCTATCTATCACATACAATTTAATCTTGCAACTTACCGCCGAGGGATTGACAACCCCTTGTTTGCGTTGGGTGCAAGGATTTGTTGTTTTGTGTATAGGTGCTGCTAACGAGGTGTTGCGTGATTCTCCTACTGGATTGATAACCTTGGTTTCATAACTGAGGGAAATACTTATCTCTACTGTACTGCATCTCCCTTCCTCTTCAGGGAATTACCAACGCAGTTCACAAGTAGCAGGAAGAATTTCTTGCGCCGTTGCCGGGGAGACATCATCAACATCTATCAAGTACCTACGCATAAAACTTTCATCTCCTTGCATTTACTTTATTTGCATTTGCCTCTCGTTTTCATCTCCCCCACTTCTAAAAAGTTTTTACAAAAATACAAAAATATTTTCCGTTTGCCTTTTTCTTGTTTGCTTGTTTGCTTGCTTGTTATTTTGTTTGCGTAGCCACGATGTCTCAAGAAAATACAAAATTGTGTGATTTTTCCAATACTAATAATAATGATTTTATTAGTACTCCAATTGCTCCTCCCGCCACTAGTGCAGAGACTTGTGATATTAATGCCGCTTTGCTAAATCTTGTTATGAAAGATCAATTTTCTGGTAGTCCTAATGAAGATGTTGCATCCCATCTTAAAACTTTCGTAGAATTGTGTGATATGCAAAAGAAAAAATATGTGGATAATGATATTGTGAAATTAAAATTATTCCCATTCTCATTGCGGGATCGTGCAAAAATTTGGTTTTCATCCTTACCACGAAATAGTATCGATTCTTGGGATAGGTGTAAAGATGCTTTTATTACTAAGTATTTTCCTCCCGCGAAAATTATTTCACCTAGAAATCAAATTATGAACTTTAAGAAACTTGATCATGAACATGTTGCCCAATCTTGGGAGAGGATAAAATTAATGATAAGAAATTGCCCTACTCATGGTTTAAATTTATGGATGATCATACAAAATTTTTATGCGGGATTAAATTTTGTTTCTAGAAATCTTTTAGATTCCACCGCGGGTGATACTTTTATGGAAATTACTTTGGGAGAAGCTACTAAATTGCTTGATAATATTATGGCAAATTATTCACAATGGCATACTGAAAGAGTTCCTACTAGTAAAAAAGTGAATTCTGTTGAAGAAATTAATACTTTGAGTGGTAAAGTTGATGTGCTTATGAAATTGGTTGCTAGCAAAAATGCTCTTATTGATCCTAATGATGTGCCTTTATCCACTTTGATTGAGCAAAATAATGATCCCGTAGATGTGAATTTTGTCTCGCGAAACAATTTTAATAATAATGCTTATAGAGGTAATTTCAATGCTAGGCCGTTTCCTGGAAATTTCTCTAATAATTATGGCAATCCTTATGGTAATCTATCTATTAGATATAAAAAGTAATTGACGGGTTAACTAGAAAAAAGAGAATTAGGCTAGAAAATCTCACAATAATCAGAAACATCCGGCCATTAATTAGAAAGATCTTCTCTGAATTTATTAATTATAACCGTTAGATCTTCGTAACGTGGTGGACCTTATCTCTTTTAATTGTACATGCTAGATTTTAGTTTTTATTTCTTAAAAATTTAGATCTCGCGTGGTGCATTCTGCCCTTCATGTACGCCTCCTTTTTCTACAAAAAAAATTAGATATCACGTGGCGCATTGTGTCCTTCATGTACACATTCCTTTTTACAAAAAAAAAAAAAGAAAGATCTCACGTCCCTTTTTAGAAAAAAAAACTCACGTGGTGCATATTGTGTCCATCACGTAGGCATCCCTTTTTAGAAAAAAATATCTCACGTGATGCATATTGTGTCCTTCATGTACACATTTTTATTTTAGGGAAATTCATGTACACATCACCGTAAGTTTCTAACCCAGTGGACCTTAGATCTCATATTGTCTTAAAAAGCTACATCTCCAACTCAAAAAATATATATATCTCACGTGATGCATTGTGTCTCTTTATGTATGAATCTTTTTTTTTCTTTTTGAGGAAAATTCATGTACGCATCCTGATGCGTCATGGTAAGTTTGTTTGACGTCCGCCCTACGAGCTAATCAAATCAAGGAAAAAAAGCAAATCGAAGAATGCATCCGGCCCTCCGCAGAACCCGCTAACGTTGATACCACGTCGCTGATGGATGACAGAGAGAAGACCGATGCCTACATGGCAAGCTCAATCCCTGGACCCGTCCATCGACACCTTCACCTGGTAGCTCCTCCTCAAGAAGTAGGACCGTGTCAACATCCACACCAGACACTACACCCCGCTTTCCTCCTATTACTCGCCTCCGCTATGATGCTATAAAATTCAAATAAGTCGTTCACCAACTCCTTCGAGGTGATCATGTGGACAACCACGACCTCGACTGCTAGACGTCGAAAATACCGGACATGTGCGCATGCTCATTCCCAAGGTCACAGACAAGTAGGCAACCTCATCGTCTACGTCGAGCATGCCTCATCAAGTCGCAACAAGGAGCAGGTAAGGAGTATATTTGTATATATCTCTTCGCAGTCATCCTATGGAAGCATGATGCCGAGGGTAACCACGCCATGTTGTGGATCTCTTCCGAGGTTGGAACCTATGTTCGGACTCCGGACTCTGTGTTTGTACCTTCAGCTACTTCTTGGTGTCATGTGCACATGTGCAGGAGCAGCGCCATTGTCCGCTCACGTACTCTCAGAGAAGGACAACACCATGCACGTTGTGCAAGCTGCAATGTGTGCATTGGACAACCACAATAATGAGTCTTACATAAGGCGTGTGGTGAGATGCTTCTTGAGATAAATACTTACTAGCTGCAAGAAGCTTAGTTCTGAAGGAGTTAATGCTATCTGAAGTATAAACCATGCAAGACACTTCTATCACGCAGACACAACTTTAGCTGCTTAAAAATATTTCACGTGCACCTGCAAATCATGAAGAGAACCAATCTCTTCAATTTTTACAGCATACACAACTCAAATACATATACAATCTGTCCGATGCAGTCCCAAGCACAATCCTCCCGGATGAAACACATCACACATACGCGTACCCTCGGATACGAAAACCAACCTTCGATCTTTACATCATACACACCTAAAACACACATGGTAGATCCACTTTTTTTTAGCGTCTGTCCATACTACCGATAAAAATCATTCAACTTGCAAATGCTTCCACATTGACATCAGCTTTGACCAGCCAATGGAAACATTGGCTCTCTGCAAAAAGAAACTTCCAACTGTCCTAAATCGTCTTGGAGAACTGACAACTTTTGACAACGACTTGGTCCAGTGGGATCGAGCGCCACTATCTTTGATGACTCTCCTCAGTTCTCAAATCGACACACCACCAGTACATAACATCTTGTGCAGAAAAGCAATTACCTTAGATAATACATTGTATACTAAAATTATAAAATGATCAATTGAAAATAGATAAATGACACTTGATCGATTGTGCTTTAACACATGCACAACTATACTTAAAAACTCTCGAGTCGCAAAAAGGGATGGATTGTGAGTAACGGTAAAGGATGAAGATACATTAAGGATGATGTGGTGAAGAACATAATCTATAAATAAAATTTCTAAACGCATAATACAAGAATAAACACTTCCTCTATGGTGCTTCTCTCGATAGATGATGTGACACACACACAAACAAACACACACACACACACACACACACACACACACACACACACACACACACACATATTTGTATTATATATGTTACTCACGGCCGACCCAATAAAAGAAACTTTCACAACAAATAACGAAATACAAAATAAGATTCCATGGTAGTTTATTTACTTCTTTTTTATTCATTTATTTCAATTTGGACTGTTTTTCTAACCTGGTCACCTAAATAAGTAGATAGTCATCATTGAGATTTTCAGGGAAGTCGCATTGTGCGAGTGACTAATAAAGAAGGTCATGGTGAATTTGGCACTGATTACGCATGTGTACAACTATATTGCTAGATAAATCAAAGAACCAGACGTGCACAACAAGGCTGTTCAAATGATATTTAGAGGAAAATATAAAATAAATGATAGGTGTGCACAATGGAGGGGTAGATACTGTATGGGGACTAAAATATTTCATACAGAAGAACATGAGGGAATTTTTTTATCCAGTTTTCCATTACAAAGCAAAATTACAAGTTAACATATGTGTTATGATCAACTTACTACTCATACGTATTACTAAATTTCACATAACCTTGGCATAATGGAGGGGTAGATATTACATGGGGACTAAAATATTTCATACAAAAGAACGCGAGGGTTTTTTTTTATCCAGTTTTCCATTACAAGGCAGAATTAAAAGTTATCATATGTGTTGTACTCAACTTACTACTCATAAGTATTACTAAATTTCATATAACCTTGGGAAAATGAAATAGTTCTCTTGCAACCAACCACCAAATTTCATATGTTTTGTTGGAACCAAAATAGACAATTGAGAAAATGAAAAAGGTATATCATCTACCCTTTTTCATTAATAGTCATTTCTTGAAGCTTGATATATGAAATTTCTTTGACAACATTATTCACTCATATATAGAATAATGCTAAGTAATTATATGCAATTTTAAATTTATATTAAAAATAGAAACCAAAAAATGCTGCCATTTTTTCTTTACACAAATTAAATAATATGACATCATTAGTAAACCGTCTAAAGTTCTAGCCCGCGCATCGAACGGGCCACTCTACTAGTTCTTATAATAATAATAATAGGATGCCCTCTGATCTTGAAAGTAATATTAAAGAATTTATTAATGCTCAAAAAGTTTTCAACACTGCGATAGAAGAAAAATTGAGTAAACTTGATGATATGCCTAGGAGCATTGATAGAATTATTCATGATGTGGAAAATCTTAAGAATAAAATTTTGCCACCTAAAATTGATATTAATGAATCAATTAAAGCTTTATATGTCTCCATGGATGAGAGTAAGAAAAGAACCGCCATGCTAAAAGCTAAACGAGAATTTTTAGAAAAAGTGATTCCTCCCGGTTTTTATCGTAGTAATGATGAGGATATTAAAATGATTGGTGTTTCATCTATTGATTCTTTTTTTAGCAATATAAAACTTTATGAAAAGGGGACTGAAGAAGAGTCAACTTTAGCTAAAGAGCGTCCCCATAATTCGGAGGGTGAAAATCTTGATAAGAAAATTGCTAAAAGTGGGTTTGGAGAGGTAAAAACTTTAACTAGTGATGTGCCCACTCTCTTGGATTACAAAGATTTTAATTATGATAATTGTTCTTTGATTGAGTGCATTTCTTTGTTACAATCCATGTTAAATTCAACCAACGCTTATGAGCAAAACAAGGCTTTTACTAAACACATCGTAGAAGCAATGATGAAAGCGTTAAAAGAAAAGCTAGAACTAGAAATTTCAATTCCTAGAAAATTATATGATGAATGGGAACCCACCATTAAAGTTAAAATTAAAAATTATGAGTGCAATGCTTTATGTGATTTGGGTGCTAGCGTTTCCACAATTCCAAAATCTCTATGTGATGTGCTAGGTTTTACCAATATAGATGAATGTTCTCTTAATTTGCATCTTGCGGATTCCACTATTAAAAAGCCTTTGGGAAGAATTAATGATGTTCTTATTCTTGCAAATAGGAACTATGTGCCCGTTGATTTTATTGTACCTGACATATAATGCAATCCTTAATGCCCCATAATACTTGGTAGACTGTTCTTACGAACCATAGGTGCCGTTATTGATATGAAAGAAGGGAATATAAAATTTAAGTTTCCACTAAAGAAGGGTATGGAACATTTCCCTAGGAAGAAAATTAAAGCACCATATGAATCCATTATGAGGGCCACTTATGGAATCAACTTGAAAGATGACAATACTTGAAACTATGCATTATGCCTAGCTAGGGGCATAAAACAATAGCGCTTGTTGGGAGGCTTCCCAATGAATAAAATAATTTTTTATTATTTGTTTCAGTTATTGTGAGTTTTAACTTTTATTCTACTGTTATGATTGTGTTTTTGTGTTTTTAATTAGTGTTTGTGCCAAGTAAAACCTTTGGGATGATATGGAAGATAGTATAATTGATGCTGTTTGGAAAACAGAAAGTTTTGCATGCAGTGCTGGAATTTTGTTTCTGTACTGAAGCGTCAGAAAAATCTAAAAATTTTACACAGTATTGGTACATGAATTGCCCACGTTATCCTAATTTTTTAGAAGTTTTGGAGTTACAGAAGTATGGATTTTAAATAGATTTCTACAGACTGTTCTGTTCTTGACAGATTCTGTTTTTGATGTGTTGCTTGCTTGTTTTGATGAAACTATGGATTGTATTGGGGGGTATAAGCCATGGAGAAGTTAGAATACAGTAGGTATAATGCAAAAATAAAATATGAATGGGTTTGCAACAGTACTTAAAGTAGTGATTTGTTTTGTTATACTAACGGATCTCACGAAGGTTTTGTTGAGTTTTGTGTGATTGAAGTTTTCAAGTTTTGGGTGAGATCACGATGGATGAAGGAATAAGGAGTAGCAAGAGCCTAAGATTGGGGATGCCCGAGGCACCCCAAGGTAATATTCAAGGAAGACTCAAGCGTCTAAGCTCGGGGATGCCCCGGAAGGCATCCCCTCTTTCTTCTACCAACCATCGGTAATTTTACTTGGAGCTATATTTCTATTCGTCACATGATATGTGTTTTGCTTGGAGCGTCGTGTATTATATGAGCCTTTGCTTTGTTTGCTTTTTAGTTTGTCACAATAATCCTTGCTGAACACACCTATTTTGAGAGAGCCACACGTTCATCATAATTTGTTAGAATACTCTATGTGCTTCACTAAAAATAATTGAGCTAGGCAGTTGCTCTAGTGCTTCACTTAAATCTTTTCGAGCACGGCGGTGGCTAAATTTTGAAGAAATAAACTCTCCTGCTTCACTTATATTATTTTGAGAGTTGACAAGATTAAAATTTTGAAGAAATAAACTCTCATGCTTCACTTATATTATTTTGAGAGTTGATAAGATTGAAATTTTGAAGAAATATTTGCACTCTCATACTTCACTTATATCTTTTTGAGAGTTGATGATAGTAACGATAATTTGCACAAGATTTGAATTTGGTCCCAAAGTGATGAATATTCAATAGGGATATAATAAAAACTTTCATATAGATCATTGGATATGATAAATGTGATTCCTTGCAATAGTTTTGCGATATGGAAATGATGATATGTGAGTCATGTTAGTGAGTAATTGTGATTTAGTAAGAATATTAGTGTTAAGGTTTGTGATTCCCTATGCATGCACGTTAAGTCAATAGTTTTGCAAAGAAATTATATCCTACTTATGGTGCATTATTCGGTGTTAGTTATGTTCAATGCATGTTTATGACCGTTTTCGTTTTTTGGTTGGTTGCTTCTCAATCTTTTGCTAGACTTCATTTGTACTAAGCAGAAATACTGCTTGTGCATCCAAACTCCTTAAACCCAAGTTGTGCCAAATGAGTCCACTATATCTACCTATATGCGGTATTTCAATGCCGTTCCAACTAAATTTGCATGTGCCAACTCTAATTTTCAAAATAATATTTCTGTTTTGTGTTCCCGTACCGCTCATGAAGCGGCAGGGGGTGGCCAATATTTTCCATGCTAGGTGTGTTATTCTCACGATGAGTGTTTATTCACTTGTCATTGCATGAGAGAATGGTTGGTAATAGGGATGCCCAGTCCCACAATGAAATCAAAAATTAATAACAACAAAATTCCTTGGAAAGTGATGATATGGAGGGCACCCGTGGATACGGCTAGCCATGGATTGTGAAAGAATGGTGGAAAGGAAATAAACTTTACTTTCTGTTTGGGAACCGCCTATGATGTGTCTAGCATGGAAGATATTGGGAATTCTCGGTCGTTTTCGTTGACAGGAAAAGCATGCCTCTCAAAATATTTTTATCTCTCTAATTTAAGCTTTGAGCTCTGGCACATTTGAAAAATCTCTGCTTCCCTCTGCGAAGGGCTTATCTATTTACTTTTATACAATTTTTATTTTTATTTTGAGTCTACATCTTCTCTTATAAAGCACCAACTAGAGAGCACTATTGTCATACTTGTGCATTGGATGTACCTAATATTTGAGTGTGTTTCATGAATGGATCAATGATTGAGCATAATGGGCTAGGGATAACTTTCTTTAGTGTTGATATTTTGAAAGACATGGTTGCTTGTTAGCATGCTTGAGTATTTATATCTTCATGTCAAATTATAGACTATTGGTTTGAATCATTCAAGTCCAATGTCCATGCTACAAAATAAAAGAATATATGATGAATATGATAGGCAGCATTCCACATCAAAAATTCTGTTTTTATCATTTACCTACTCGAGGACGAGCAGGAATTAAGCTTGGGGATGCTGATACGTCTCCAACGTATCTATAATTTTTGATTGTTCCATGCTGTTATATTATCAATCTTGCATGTTTTTATATGCATTTACAACAATTATATATCATTTTTGGAGACTAACCTATTAACTTAGTGCCCAGTGCCAGTTGCTGTTTTCTGCCCTGTTTTTGTTTTACAGAATATCAATACCAAATGAAGTCCAAATGCCATGAAACTTTTTGGAGATTTTTTTCTGGACAAGATAAACACTAGAAACTTCGGGAGGAGGCCAGAAGACCCTGGAGGTGGCCACGAGCCACTAGGGCGCGCCTGGGGGGGCAGGCACGCCCTGGTGCCTCGTGGGGCCCATAGAGCTCCGTTTGACCTAATTCCACCACTATAAATTCCCAAAAAATCAAAAACCCTAAGGGGAGTCCATGAAATACTTTTTCTGCAGCCGCAAGTTTCTGTTCTCGAGAGATCCCATCTGGAGGCCTTTTCCGGTACTCCGTCGGAGGGGGAATCGATCACGGAGGGGCTCTACATCAACCTTGCTGCCCTTCCGATGATGCGTGAGTAGTTTACCACAGACCTTCGGGTCCATAGTTAGAAGCTAGATGGCTTCTTCTCTCTTTTTGATCTTCAATACAATGTTCTCCTCGATGTTCTTGGAGTTCTATCTGATGTAATCACTTTTTGCGGTGTGTTTGTTGGGATCCGATGAATTGTGAGTTTATGATCAGATTATCCATGAATATTATTTGAGTCTTCTTTGATCTCTTTTATGCATGATTATTATAGCCTCATATTTCTTCTCTGATCTATTGATTTGGTTTGGCCAACTAGATTGATTTATCTTGTCATGGGAAGAGGTGCTTTGTAATGGGTTCGATCTTGCAGTGCTCAATCCCAGTGACAGAAAGGGACATGACACGTATGTATCGTTGCTATTAAGGGTAAAAAGATGGGGTTTATTCATACGTGAGTTTATCTTGTCTACATCATGTCATCGTTCTTAAGGCGTTACTCCGTTCTTTATGGACTTAATACACTAGATGCATGTTGGATAGCGGTCGATGTGTGGAGTAATAGTAGTAGATGCAGGCAGGAGTCAGTCTACTTGTCTCGGACGTGATGACTATATACATGATCATTGCCTTGGATATCATCATGATTATTTGCTTTTCTATCAATTGCCCAACAGTAATTTGTCTACCCACCGTATGCTATTTTCTTGAGAGAAGCCTCTAGTGAAAACTATGGCCCCCGGGTCTATCTAAATCATATACTAAAACCCTAAAAATATTTGCTGCACTTTTCTTTTATTTATTTTATTTTGTATTTTTGTTTCAATCTATCTATCTATCACATACAATTTAATCTTGCAACTTACCGCCGAGGGATTGACAACCCCTTGTTTGCGTTGGGTGCAAGGATTTGTTGTTTTGTGTGCAGGTGCTGCTAACGAGGTGTTGCGTGATTCTCCTACTGGATTGATAACCTTGGTTTCATAACTGAGGGAAATACTTATCTCTACTATACTACATCTCCCTTCCTCTTCAGGGAATTACCAATGCAGCTCACAAGTAGCACTGTTCAGCTCGTTCTACACCAAGAGCATCTCCCACACCCTTTGTATATTGGATTGCTAAAAACTTGTTATAGCAAGAGGAGAGAGAAGGTTTACAAAGCCAACATGTTTTTTGTTTTCTCGGCCTTTGTATATTGGATTGCTATATTTGTACAAAACACACAATGACATGTGGGGACAGTTTGCCATACACACTACACACTAGCTTACGTACATGAATACATATACTACCACAACTCGCCACCGTACACGTCACATACACACACAACACACACGGGTACACGTACACGTACACACTCCACGAAAAAAATCCATGCAATAAAAAAACATATACAGCACAGCACACATGCGGCATGCAAAAAAAAATACACACAGCACATGAACACGCGCACACAGCACACGTACACAGCACACACACACGCGCGACATACATGGACCACCGATCATTGAGACAAAAATATGACTAGGACCACTTTAGTAGGCTTTGTAGCAAGTGGCCTCTCCACTTTGCAAATATACAAATAGGATTGGCCGTCGATCTTTTGGAGGAAGCGTGAACGAGTAGTACTTTTGCAGTGCCTAGAGAGAGTGTGTGTGTGTGTACGTGTGTTAGAGAGGGGTTGTGGGATGAAGAGAGACCCGAGAGAGAGAAAGGCCCTCCATTTCTTTTTAGTCGGCACCAAAATCATACAGAAACGTACGAATCCTAGAACATTGGCGTACACAAACTTTCAAAACGGTGCATTTTATACTAATACATTTCCGTCAAATCTGGGCATGCGTCAAATCAACTCTGCAAGCAGTACAAAGGAGTGCTCTGACTTTATTAAAACATGGCCCACCTCACATTATCACCATATTTCTAGGAGTCCATGCGCGGCTAGCGGGCGATCTCGTCTCTCTTTTTTCAGCCGGCACTCGGCGGGCGATTAAATTTTGGGTATCGTCAGTTTGTTCAATTGCAGTCCCACATGTCACTGAAAATGCAAGAAACGCGTGCGTGTTCCCTTTGGTGAGCGACGTGCCAGATCGACCGTGGGGGTGCGACGCAAACACGACAGGCATGCTTTAAGTGTGTCGCCTTTTCCTTTTGAACTTGTAAAGTGTAACATTATCTTTCGCTTGCTCTTGCGATCGATAGGTAGAAATCTAGATAGAAAAGAAGAGCGTGGGGCTTTCCCGCGCGTTAGGCAGGCTAGTTTGGCCTAGTTAGTTTGCTCACATACGTTCCCATGCGTCAGTGATATGTTGTGAGGAAGCGCGTTGAGCGACGGGCCGAACGCGACATGCGTGCCGTGAGTGGTCCACTTTCTCGTTTTGAATTTGTAAGTGCAACACTTGGTTTAGCACCTTCATATGAACGATCGATGCAAAACCCGGTTAGAAAAGACAAGTGAGCGAATATTATTTTCTGGAACCATCCTCCCTTCACGTCACGGACAATGTTCATATCATGTGCTGCCACAGTGCCGTCTAGTCTTGGCGTGTGCTAGCGGTATTGATGCTACAGTAGCTTTCTGAAAGAAGCGGATTCCACAGAGAGTGAAATGATGGTTGCTTCATTCGAGCAACTGACAGTTGGATAGGTGGGGCCTTGTGATTTGACGGCTCATTAGTCATTATTACTGCGGCACTACGACCGGGTGAGTCTCTCCTGCAGTTCTGCGTGATGCACTCTAATTTTGGTGCATGGCAAGTGGACCCAAATGGTGGATGTCCCACATGTCGGCGAACGAAAGTATTCTACCCGCTATGGAGGAGAAGCAAGGAAACCGCGCTGTAGAGTGTCACTGCTGTTTTATATTTATTTCTTATTTTTAGCGTTTCTACTGTTACGACGGAGGAGTGCGAAACACGGCAGCCCAGTGAACTTGCATGTGCAGTGGTTCATATACTATTTTTATTTAATGACTTGATGATTTGAAGATTGCTCACCACACCTGCTGCTTGGTGTGCAGTGCTTCATATGGCAAACTTGTCTTAAGTCCGGCACGTAGCCTAGAGATCAAGATACGGGGATAAATTGCTGCTTGGCACGTGCTGGATGTCCCACACGTCAGCGAAAGGACGAGGACAGGAACAGCGTGGGAGGGCGTCTCCACTTCTTCCATTTTTATGGAAGCAAGCGTCTCCACTCTACGAGGGAGGTGCGTGAAACACGGCAGCACAGGTGATATGACCGTCCAGTTTTTCTTTGAGGGTGATTTGACTGTGTAGTTGGAGGGTCGGAGACCACACGTAGTACATAACGATACAAAGTGCGACCCGGAGAGACAGACGTGTCTAGTTGGAAGGTCTCGGACCATATACATAAAAAAATATCCAACCTAATACAGAGTATGTGCCTGCAATTAATATAGTACAGTACTTAGGCACGTACATCATAATATCAACGTGCATTGCACGTAATATTTAGTGCTAGTAAGTTCTAAAAGACAAATGCCAACATGCCACGCAGGTTCATACTATTTGAGCCTGGCTACTTCACCTATATTTACTACGGTACATTACTCAGGTTCGTAGGTGCCTGGGTACATGTCCGTTTCGTAGTTCCAGTCCCAGGTGTTCTTCATAGATGGCACGATCCATAACGGAGGGCAACGGGAATACATATCATCGCAGATTTTTAGTGTGGCTCCCCACGATGGAGACTCATCCAAGCTGAAGCGGCATAAGTCAGGGATAGGGGCGTTCAAGATATTAATCCGGTGGTGCGCAATGAAAACGCACCCACTCTTCATGAACGGCAGGCCGTCGGCGTCGTGCACGGAAGGTGGCATCATTTTCACTATGGGGTAGCTGTCCCCAATGAAAACCGAGTACTCTCCAAGTGTGTTCCTCTGCGCCCAGGTAGCATCACGGGGGTCGAACACGCAGCCGTTCATCTGGTACACCTGGCATCTCAAACCTGGACACATGGTGACGGGCATGGTCAAGGTCCATGCAGGATAAATGTTGTGTAGCAAGCTCAATAAGGTGACGTAAGCAGAGGATAAGGATTAAAATAATATATTCTATATTTGCTTATTTCTATGATAGGGAAGGGAAGAAGTCTAGTAGGAGTAGATTAGAGCCAGCTGCGGCACGAGCTAGAAGAAACAATTTGAGAGTGTGACGTGGGCGATGTATATTAATTAAAGTAGGAGTCCTAGTAGTAGTAGTACTTTTTTTATTAGATGGGATTCAGGCTCACTAGCCAGTACATTGCGGAATTGAAATTGCTAATTATAACTTGTATTATAATGTTGCGTCGATGACTATCCCAATCAATCAAAAAAAGAAAAGAACTACTCCTCATGGAGTATAACGAGGCATGTACTGAAAGTTATAAGATGACATGGCAATAAGATTGTATACTCTAGCTCCTGGCTCTACTAGTCTTAGATCGGAGATAATGGATTACCTGGGTACATGATCAGGGTCCGATCATGATAGATCGTGGCACCTTGCTGCCCTTCAATGGTACCATGGGTAACGACTGCTAAGATAGTACGTCCCAACTGGGTGTCGTCGGTTACAAGGTTCCAAGTGAGACCGAATGGCCCGTGAACATCCACGATCGGCGATCTGATTTTGATCGGGGGATGACTTTTCCTTGCAAAATAGTGGAGCACAGTTAGGGATTACACCATATGATGGTTAGGGCATCTCCAACGCGGAGCGAATCCCACAAACCATGACCGTTGGATCTATTAGGCTCAACATTGATAAATGGCAGCGATTCGGCCCGTGGAAGAAATAAACGGCTAACAAATGCTTCTGCCTCACTGTGGGTGGACAATCTAATTTTAAAAATTGTTGTACTATAGTAGTAGAGATAACCAGACGAAACTCATTACATTTCGAAAACTTTTCATATAAACCGGACGAAACTCATTACATTTTTCATACAAACCGGCATACAAACCGGATTAAAACCTACTCTAAACCTATTGTAAATGATCGCCGGCGCCCGTCCCCCATATCCAACCATGACCCCGAGAACTGAAGCTCCGGCTATTGGCTTCGCCTTCTCCTGTTCCGAGTCGGTGCTCTCCAGCTCCGCCTCCGTAACCTCCTCCTCCGAAACTCCAGGGAGTGAAGATTTCCGCCTCCACGTCGCCACCAATTGGAAAATCGGCCCTCGTTGTTGTGCCCAACGAGCTTAGCTTCGATGGGAGGGGAGAAGCGGTGGCCTTCTTGGGACCCAAGCGGCGGCGACCTACCATGCACTACTCTTCCTCGCTGCCGGCGGCGACCGTGCAGACGTGCCGGCTTCGTGATCGTGGAAGCGGAGCGTCGCCAGCGTGGAGCTACCAATGTCCTTCTTCTGCTCTGGCAACAATCTGTCCCAAAGAGCTTTGGAGCGCGAGGAGGCCATGATTGGAGTGGTGCCGATAGGAGAAAGGGACCGGAGGAGAATGACTACGGCTATGGCCGGGGCTGAAGTTTATATAGCGGGCGAATGGCAATGAGTGGCGGCAGGCGGACAGATGGGTGGCGCCGGCGTTGGACCTCGGCAACCGCGTGTCATTAATGTGGGCGGCGGACGGCCGGCCGGCCGGCCGTGGTGTCGTTTCAACGCGGAGCAGTCGCGTGCACCGGGAAGCGGCGCTCTCTCAGCCTTCGCGCTGCTTCAAAGCCGGTGCCAGTGAGAGGTCGTGTCCGCTCTGCCCGGGCATGAATGCAGCACTGACGCTCTAGTCTGGAGCAGCGCTGACCGTTTCAGGCGGGAAGTGCGCGCGGGCGAGGGAGGGGGTTTGGGTGGGCCAGGGCGGTCAGACGCGGGGTGGTGGTATTGATTTTGTAGTTTGCAAAAGTACTCAGTTAACACACTCAATTTTCTAAACAATTGTGGTTAAAAACGTTAATTGCAATGTATGCATGCGTGACCAATAAATGACCACAAAAACTAGAACATGCATTGCTGAGTTTTCTCTTAATCCTTGCATGCAACGATTTAATGCACCTTGAAATCTGATGTGGAGCAATAAATTTGAAACTTATAAAACGGAAAAACTAAACATATTAAACCGGAAGAGAGGGAGTATACCGTAGGATGTGTCCCATACGAAACAAGTCCCCTGGTTTGTCACCGTGAAGATGCGGTTTAAAAGGAGCATGGCGTCTTCATACTCGTACGGCAATAAATCGGCTGCAGACAGCATGGTCCAGCTTTGACCGCCACGTGCAGGATGTTTCGTGAAAGCAATCGCGATGTCGAACACCGCGATGAGAGAGTAATCTTTGTTGCCGCACGACCTTGTCGGGGCTTCCGGGATTGCTATCTTCTTCAAACTCACCACGGTTCCATTGTACCAATTCAGGAGGTGCCCCATTGGATGGCCGATCCCAATGCTGGACAAAGGTTCAACGGGAACGGTCTCACCGGTGTGAATGTTGTGCAAATTGATGTTGGTACCCTCCCGTACGTATGCAAGCCAATCTCCATTGGCACCAAGCCTAACCTGTGCAATAGTGGGCAGCGGGGTAATTATGAAATGGAACACGGAAGTAGTCTTTAGAATACATTTACGTGATCAAACTCATCACTGACCTGCTCATCGGACAAAATCCGAGTGCCCCTCAACGTCAGCATCTCAAGGGGCGTCAACTTGCAACTACGGCCACTCCGCGCTAGAGAGACCCCCCAGGAAACATCCTCGTCCTCAAGGACGCATGGCAGACTAACTAGCATGGCCTTCTCCCACGCATATTTACGCACCGTCTTAAAATATTTGGTGCAAGCACCGCTGAGTCTTGCGGATGTAAGGAAGTCGGAGCGACTTACGATTTCCCCCAAAGCATCGTCGTCCAAGGTCTCCCAACCTCGACGAGGACGAGAAACACCACCGCCTTGGGAATCCATAGCAATGGCGACGAACTGCCTTCTCCCTTTGGGAACTGGTTTAGATGAGAGGAGATGGTAACCGCATGGCTTCGTCCCTTCGGAAAGGATGTTTTGTAGGTGCGCATTAGCAGTAGTGCGCTAGTGCGGTTTATATTTGAGATCAAGGAGCCGGCGGGCGGTTCGTTGTCCGGCATGTTCACGTCCATCCACCTTCCCGAAATTAAAGCACGCACAACATTTACGGCGACTGGGATTGGTTTGTTTTCTGGGCGCATCGACCAACGCGGACTAGCGGACCTCGTCGCCCTTTTTCGAGCACGACTTCGACAACTACGTGCGTGACACAGAAAATATCTAGTGCTACCAAGGCTTAGGTGCTACCGTGATACGGGCTTCTGGGCCGTCAGATTCTAAGATCGAACGGCTCCCGGTAACTCTGCAACATTTGCAAAAATGCACAGGAGCCCGTATCATGGTACCACCTAAGCCTCGGTAGCAGCAGATACTCTCTCGTTCGTGACATGCCTGCATGCAAATCTTGCGTGGCAAAAATAAAAAAAAACATGTGAGGCGGAGCGGTAGGCTGTCAGCCTGCATGTTGTAGCCATGTCATCTACACGCAACCTAAAGGCCTGGGTGTACGTAGTACTAGTAGTTAAATATGCATTGTGTGGCACGAAAGTTCCTTGGAGCTCGTGCTGCAGCTAGTGTACTCCACAGCCCGCTTCTCGTCCTTCCTCTTCCACCGCCCGGGCACGTCCGCGGGCAGTGACCGGTCAACCCTAAGATAGTACTCCCTCCATTTTTAGTTACTCCACATATTAGCTTTGACTGAAGTCAAACTTTGTAAAGTTTGACCAAGTTTGTAGAAAACAATATGAACATTTACAGTGACAAATTTATATGATGTGAAAATATATGCAATTATGAATCCAATGATATTGATTTGACGGAGTGTGTGTGTGCACCTCTACTCTTCGGATATGTAATCCACCTTTTGCAACGGGATATAAATATTAGTATAATGGTACGTTAGCTTGTGATTTACCTGACCATATTAATGTGATTGTGTAAATAAAAATTTCTCAATTCCTACTCGTGATTTGTGTCATATTTTAATGAGAAGTTTGCTAACTAAATTGCAGTGGAATTTGTCCATGTTATAAGTAAACTAAGGTGATTGATAATCATACGGGGAAGGTTGGACGAAAGGTGTGGTACGAACAAATACTCCACCTAGAGCATGCGTGTGTGTGTCTAGTCGAGATAATTGCACGTTTAGTCCTTGTACTTGCAGGCGATATCTAACATGGTCCTCATAGTCAGAAAGTGCTTCAATACAGTCCTCATACATGCAAATACGGTGTGTATAAGGTCCCTGAGGTTGCAACAGCGGTCTTGGCTATACGCCTTGTGTATGTAGCTTGTATGCTGCCACTGCCATGTCAGAATCAATCCCACGGGTCGTGCGGACCGAGTCAAACCGCTGGTCCACGTCCGTATGAGACCCACATGTCAGTGGCTGCGAGAAATAAGTGAGAATTAAAAGAAATGTGTAGACGGGGTTTCGAACCCGCAACCTCTGCTACATGCAGCGCGAGGCAAACAACCAGGCCAAGTGCAATTATTTGTTATCGAGATGCATACTTCTTAATTAGGTTAGCTTGGTTAGTAGATATCCTAGTTGGACCAAAGTACAGCTCATCGTGACATGCATGCTGATTTAGTCCAGTTTGCACATGCGCATACGTTCCTAGACGTTTGCGTTTGCAGTAGTTGTTTTTCGAGTACTAGCCAAGTTTGAGTCTCATTCTTGTTGCTTGTGCTGTTTCTATCTGTACGATCGCCATATTCGAATAATTGATATTGTCGTAATGATTCTTAGTGTTGATATAGCACATGTTATGTGGTCATGAACATACATGCATGCACGCATGCATGCGCATCTAAGATGTTATGTAGGATCAAAAGTATGTCTAGAGGGGGGGTGATTGGACTACTTGACCAAATAAAAATCTATCCTTTTCCTAATTTTAGTTGTGGGCAGATTTTAACAAGTATGACAAGTCAAGCAACACCCTACACATGCAATTCGAAGAGTGTGGCAGCGGAAAGTAAACAATTGCACATGTAAGTAAAGGAGGGGATTGGAGATTTCAAACGCAATGAAGACACGATGATTTTTGGCGTGGTTCCGATAGGTGGCGCTATCGTACGTCCATATTGATGGAGGCTTCAACCCACGGAGGGTAACGGCTGCGTGAGTCCACGGAGGGCTCCACCCACAAAGGGTCCACGAAGAAGCAACCTTGCCTATTCCACCATGGCTTACGTCCATGAAGGACTAGCCTCACTCAGGGTAGATCTTAATGAAATAGGCAATCTCCTTGCCCTTACAAACTCCTTGGTTCAACTCCACATGATCTTGGAGGCTCCCAAGTGACACCTAACCAATCTAGGAGACAACACTCTCCAAAAGGTAATAGATGGTGTGTTGATGATGAACTCCTTGCTCTTGTGCTTCAAATGATAGTCTCCCCAACACTCAAGAACTTCCTCATAGATTTGGCTATGGTGGAAGAAAGATTTGAGTGGAAAGCAACTTGGGAAAGGCTAGAAATCAAGGTTCAAATGGTTGGATTGGAATGTCTTGATATCAACACATGAGTAGGTGGTTCTCTCTTAGAAAATGTATGGTGGAAGTGTAGGCATGTTCTGATGGCTCTCTTACTTGGTAAGAGGGTGGTGGAGGGGTATAAATAGCCTTCACACGAAATCCAACCGTTACACACATTTGACCAGAATCGGAGGCACCGAAACCAGAATCTCGGTGAGACCAACTTGAGCAAAGATATGAACGTTTGAAGTTTCGGTGGGACCGGATGAAACATCTTGGAGCAACCGAAGTGCAATGGTAAGGGCTAGACCCAGTCTCGGTGGCACCGATTGCATAATCTCGGTGAGACCGAAATGATGCAACTTGGCAACAGAAACTTGGTCACTCCATCTCGGTGTTACCGAGTGCAATCTCGGTGAGACCGAAAGATTTGCAACTAGGCAACAGAAAGATGGTCACTCATCTCGGTGAGACCGAGATCCATATTGTGTTGGAAATATGCCCTAGAGGCAATAATAAATTGGTTATTATTATATTTCCTTGTTCATGATAATCGTTTATTATCCATGCTATAATTGTATTGATTGGAAACTCAAATACATGTGTGGGTACATAGACAACACTGTGTCCCTAGTAAGCCTCTAGTTAACTAGCTCGTTGATCAAAAGATGGTTAAGGTTTCCTAGCCATGGACATGAGATGTCATTTGATAACGGGATCACATCATTAGGAGAATGATGTGATGGACAAGACCCAAACTGTAAACGTAGCATATGATCGTGTCAGTTTATTGCTATTGTTTTCTGCATGTCAAGTAACTGTTCCTTTGACCATGAGATCATGCAACTCCCTGACATCGGAGGAGTACCTTGTGTGTATCAAACGTCGCAACGTAACTGGGCGACTATAAAGGTGCTCTACAGGTATCTCCGAGGGTGTCTGTTGGGTTGGCATGGATCAAGACTGGGATTTGTTACTCCGTGTGACGGAGAGGTATCTCAGGGCCCACTCGGTAATACAACATCACAATGAGTCTTGCAAGCAATGTGACTAAAGTGTTAGCCATGAGATCTTGTATTACGGAACGAGTAAAGAGACTTGCCGGTAACGAGATTGAACTAGGTATAGAGATACCGACGATCGAATCTCTGGCAAGTAACATACCGAAGAACAAAGGGAACAGCATACGGGATTAACTGAATCCTTGACATAGAGGTTCGACCGATAAAGATCTTCGTAGAATATGTAGGAGCCAATATGGGCATCCAGGTCCCGCTATTGGTTATTGATCATAGAGGTGTCTCGGTCATGTCTACATAGTTCTCGAACCCGCAGGGTCTACACACTTAACGTTTGGTGACGATTAGTATAGTTGAGTTATTGTGTTGGTGACCGAAGGTTGTTCGGAGTCCCGGATAAGATCCCGGACATGACGAGGATCTCCGAAAAGGTTCGGAGGTAAAAGATTAATATATGTGATAATAGTGTTGTGATCTTCGGAAGGGTTCCGGAATTCACCGGAAGAGGTTCCGGATGTTTACCGAAGTGTTCGGGTGCAGCAACACTTTATATGGGCCAAAGGGGTAAAGCCCACGAGGTATTGGAAAGTGCAAAAGTAGTTTTGCTGCCGTGTAAGCGGTACTACCGCTTGTAAGAAGCGGTACTACCGCCCAAGCGGTACTACCGCTTGTGTGAAGCGGTACTACCGCCCAAGCAGTACTACCGCTTGTGTGGAGCGGTACTACCGCTTGTGCGCGGTACTGCAGGGATCCGAGTTGGACTCTTTCCCTGCGGGCCAAACCGACCTTGTGCGGGCAAAACCGACCTGGAGAAGGCTTTTACTCCAAGTTTAGACCCCAAGGCTCAACATATAAATAGAGGGGCAGGGCTAGCACACGGGATACATCAAGATTTCCCCAAGCCGTGTGCGGCAACCCTAACCCTCTAGTTCTCCCGTCATAATCTCCGTAGTGCTTGGCGAAGCCCTGCAGAGATTGTTCCTCACCACCATCACCACGCCGTCGTGCTGCTGGAACTCATCTACTACTTCACCGTCGCTCGCTGGATCGAGGAGGTGAAGGCGTCATCAAGCCGTACGTGTGTTGAACGCGGAGGTGCCGTCCGTTCGGCACTAGTTCGTGATTGGTTCGAGGGACGACTTGCGATTTGGATCGCGGAGACGTTCGACTACATCAACCGCGTTTCTTAAACGCTTCCGCTTAGCGATCTACAAGGGTATGTAGATTCACTCTCCCTCTCGTAGATGCTCATCACCATGGATAGATCTTGTGTGTGCGTAGGAAAATTTTTGTTTCCCATGCAACGTTCCCCAACAGTGGTATCAGAGCTAGGTCTATGCGTAGATGAGATCTCGAGTAGAACACAAACGAGTTGTGGGCGTGGGTGTATACATATTGCTTGCCATTACTAGTTGATACTTGATTCGGCAGTATTGTGAGATGAAGCGGCCCGGACCGACATTACGCGTACACTTACGCGAGACAGGTTCCTTCAACTGACATGTAACTTCGTTGCATAAAGATGGCTAGCGGGTGTCTGTCTCTCTCACTTTAGTTGAATCGATTTCAATGAAGAGGGTTCTTTTAGAAGATCAAAAGGCAATCACTACACCACGTTGTGGTTTTGCGTAGGTAAGAACGGTTCTTGCAAACCCGTAGCAGCCACGTAAAATTTGCAACAACAATTAGAGGACGTCTAACTTGTTTTTGCAGGGTATGTTGTGATGTGATATGGCCAATTACATGATGAGATATATGTGATGTATGAGATGATCATGTGTTGTATAGAATATCACGACTTGCATGTCGATGAGTACGGCAACTGGCAGGAGCCATAGAGTTGTCTTTAATTATTGTATGACCTGCGTGTCAATCATTAAGCGCTATGTAATGCT
Source organism: Elymus sibiricus (assembly GCA_039707655.1). Taxonomy (NCBI): domain Eukaryota; kingdom Viridiplantae; phylum Streptophyta; class Magnoliopsida; order Poales; family Poaceae; genus Elymus; species Elymus sibiricus. Next base: position 194,838,851 of record CM077672.1, read on the forward strand.
TTACTTTATCGCTAAACGTTAGCAATAGTCGTGGAAGCAACAGTCGGCGCGACAACCTCATGGCGACACGTTGATGGAGATCAAGATGATGGAGATCATGGTGTCATGCCGGTGACGATGGAGATCATGCCGGTGCTTTGGAGATGGAGATCAAAAGCACAAGTTCATGGCCATATCATGTCACTTATGATTTGCATGTGATGTTAATCCTTTTATGCATCTTATTTTGCTTAGGACGACGGTAGCATTATAAGGTGATCCCTCACTTAAATTTCAAGATAAATTGTGTTCTCCCCGAGTGTGCACCGTTGCGAAAGTTCGTCGTTTCGAGACACGCCGTGATGATCGGGTGTGATAGACTCCACGTTCACATACAACGGGTGCAAGCCATGTTGCACACGCGGAACACTCGGGTTAAACTTGACGAGCCTAGCATGTATAGACATGGCCTCGGAACACAAGAGACCGAAAGGTCGAACATGAGTCATATAGTAGATATGATCAACATGAAGATGTTCACCATTGAAACCACCTCAACTCACGTGATGATCGGACTTGAGTTGGTGGATTTGGATCATGTTACACTCGAATGATCGGAGGGATGTCAATTTGAGTGGGAGTTTTTTAAGTAATATGATTAACTAAACACATTATCTAGAACAATAGTCTAAGTTGTCTTTGCTATATTTATGTTGTAGATCATGGCTCGCGCAGTAGCACCCCTGAATTTTAATGCGTTCCTAGAGAAAGCTAAGTTGAAAGATGATGGAAGTAACTTTGTGGACTGGGCCCGTAATCTAAGGATTATCCTTACGGCTTCCCAGAAGGCTTATGTCCTTGATGCACCGCTTGGTGATCCACCCGCTCCAGTTGAGTCTCTAGACGTTGTGAACGCCTGGCAGGCTCGTTCTGAAGATTACTCAATAGTTCAATGTGCAATTTTGTATGGCTTAGAACCGGGACTTCAAAGACGTTTTGAACGTCATGGGGCATATGAGATGTTCCAGGAATTGAAGTTTATCTTTCAGAAGAATGCCCGGATCGAGAGATATGAGATCTCCGATAAGTTCTATGCTTGCAAGATGGAGGAGAACGGGTCTATCAGTGATCACGTACTCAGAATGTCTGGGTACTCCACCCGTCTGGCTGAATTGGGGATGCCCCTTCCGCCAGAGGCTATCACTGACAGAGTTCTTCAATCATTGCCACCTAGCTACAAGAGCTTCGTGTTGAACTATAACATGCACGGGATGAACAAGTCAGTCGCCGAGCTGTTTGCGATGCTGAAAGCCGCTGAGTCTGAAATTCAGAAGGAGCATCAAGTGTTGATGGTCAATAAAACCACTAGTTTCAAGAAAAATGGCAAGGGTAAGAAGGGTAACTCCAAGAAGAGTGGCAAAGCAGTTGCTCCTCTCGTGAAGAAACCCAAGGCTGGACCCAAACCAGAAACTGAGTGCTTTCATTGCAAGGAAACTAGACACTGGAAGCGGAACTGCCCCAAGTATTTGGCTGACAAGAAGGCGGCCAACAACAAACAAGGTATATATGATATACATGTTATTGATATGTTCCTTACCAACCCTCGTTGTAGTGCCTGGGTATTTGATACCGGTGCGGTTGCTCATATTTGCAACTCTAAACAGGAACTGCGGAATAGACGGAGGCTGGCAAAGGACGAAGTGACGATGCGCATGGGAAATGGTTCCAAGGTTGATGTGATCACCGTCGGCACGCTCGCTCTTCGATTACCGTCGGGATTAGTGATGAACCTAAATAAGTGTTATTTGGTGCCTGCGTTAAGCATGAACATTATATCTGGATCTTGTTTATTGCGAGACGGTTACTCATTTAAATCAGAGAATAATGGTTGTTCTATTTATATGAGTAATATCTTTTATGGTCATGCACCCAATGTGAGGGGTTTATTCTTATTGAATCTCGATAGTAATGATACACATGTTCATAACATTGATGCCAAAAGATGTAGAATTGATAATGATAATACCACTTTCTTGTGGCACTGCCGTTTAGGTCATATTGGCGTAAAATGCATGAGGAAGCTCCATGCTGATGGACTTTTGGAGTCACTTGATTTTGAATCACTTGACACATGTGAGCCATGCCTCATGGGCAAGATGACTAAAACGCCGTTCTCTGGAACAATGGAACGGGCAAGTGACTTATTGGAAATCATACATACTGATGTATGCGGTCCGATGACCATTGAGGCGCGCGGTGGTTATCGTTACTTTCTCACCTTCACTGATGACTTAAGTAGATATGGGTATATTTACTTAATGAAACACAAGTCTGAAACATTTGAAAAGTTCAAACAATTTCAGGGTGAAGTTGAGAATCATCGTAACAAGAAGATTAAATTCCTACGATCTGATCGAGGAGGAGAATATCTGAGTTATGAGTTTGGCAGTCACTTAAGACAATGTGGAATTGTTTCACAACTGACACCGCCTGGAACACCACAGCGTAATGGTGTGTCCGAACGTCGTAATCGAACTTTATTGGATATGGTGCGATCTATGATGTCTCTTGCCGATTTGCCACTATCGTTTTGGGGTTATGCATTAGAGACAGCTGCATTCACTTTAAATAGGGCACCATCGAAATCCGTTGAGACGACGCCATATGAACTTTGGTTTGGTAAGAAGCCAAAGCTGTCGTTTCTTAAAGTTTGGGGATGTGATGCTTATGTCAAAAAGCTTCAGCCTGAAAAGCTGGAACCCAAAGCGGAGAAATGCGTCTTCATAGGATACCCAAAAGAGACAGTTGGGTATACCTTCTACCTCAGATCCGAAGGCAAAGTGTTTGTCGCTAAGAACGGAACATTTCTTGAGAAAGAGTTTCTCACGAAAGAATTGAGTGGGAGGAAGATAGAACTTGATGAGGTTGTTGAACCTTTACTTCAACCTGAAAGTAGCGCAGCACAGAAAGATGTTTCTGTAGAGCCTACATCAGCTGAAGAGGAAGTTAATGATGATGATCATGAAGCTTTGGATCAAGTTGCTATCGAACCTCGTAGGTCGACAAGGACGCGTACTACTCCTGAGTGGTACGGCAACCCTGTCTTAGAGGTCATGTTGTTGGACAACGATGAACCTACGAGCTATGGAGAAGCGATGATGGGCCCGGATTCCGAAAAGTGGTTAGAGGCCATGAAATCCGAGATGGGATCCATGTATGAAAACAAAGTATGGACTTTGGAAGTGTTACCTGAAGGGCGTAAAGCCATTCGGAATAAATGGATCTTTAAGAGGAAGACGGACGCGGACGGTAATGTCACCGTCTATAAAGCTCGACTTGTGGCAAAGGGTTTTTCACAAGTTCAAGGAGTTGACTACGATGAGACCTTTTCACCCGTAGCGATGCTTAAGTCCGTCAGAATCATGTTAGCAATAGCTGCCTTTTTCGATTATGAAATTTGGCAGATGGATGTCAAAACAGCGTTCCTTAACGGTTTCCTTAAGGAAGAGTTGTATATGATGCAACCAGAAGGTTTTGACGATCCAGAAAATGCTGACAAAGTTTGCAAACTCCAGCGATCCATTTATGGACTGGTGCAAGCATCTCGGAGTTGGAATCTTCGCTTTGATGAGGTGATCAAAGCGTTCGAGTTTTTACAAGTTTACGGAGAAGCTTGTATTTACAAGAAAGTGAGTGGGAGCTCTATAGCGTTTCTAATATTATATGTGGATGACATATTGCTGATTGGAAACAATATAGAAATGTTGGAAAGCGTGAAGGAATATTTGAACAAGAGTTTTTCAATGAAGGACCTAGGAGAAGCTGCTTTCATATTAGGCATCAAGATCTATAGAGATAGATCGAGACGCTTGATAGGACTTTCACAAAGCACATACCTTGACAAAGTTTTGAAGAAGTTCAAAATGGATCAGTCCAAGAAGGGGTTCTTGCCTGTATTGCAAGGTGTGAAGTTGAGTAAGACTCAATGCCCAGTGGCTGCAGAAGATAGAGAAAAGATGAGTGTCGTCCCCTATGCCTCAGCCATAGGCTCTATCATGTATGCAATGCTGTGCACAAGACCCGATGTCAGCCTTGCCATAAGTATGGTCGGAAGGTTTCAAAGTGATCCAGGAATGGAACACTGGACGGCGGTCAAGAATATCCTGAAGTACCTGAAAAGGACTAAGGACATGTTTCTCGTTTATGGAGGTGATCAAGAGCTCGTCGTAAAGGGTTACGTCGATGCAAGCTTTGACACTGATCCGGATGACTCTAAGTCACAAACCGGATACGTATTTATTCTTAATGGGGGTGCGGTTAGCTGGTGCAGTTCCAAGCAAAGCGTGGTAGCTGATTCTACATGCGAAGCGGAGTACATCGCTGCCTCGGAGGCGGCGAAGGAAGGTGTCTGGATGAAGGAGTTCATGACAGATCTTGGAGTAGTGCCGAGTGCGCTTAACCCAATGACTCTGTTTTGTGATAACACTGGTGCCATTGCTCTAGCCAAGGAACCAAGATTTCACAAGAGGACCAGACACATAAAGCGACGCTTCAATTCCATCCGCGATTACATCAAGGAGGACGACATAAATATTTGCAAAGTGCACACGGATCTGAATGTTGCAGATCCGATGACTAAACCTCTTCCAAGGGCTAAACATGAACAACACCAGAACTGCATGGGTGTTCAATTCATTACAATGTAAATCACATAGTGATGTGAACTAGATTATTGACTCTAGTGCAAGTGGGAGACTGTTGGAAATATGCCCTAGAGGCAATAATAAATTGGTTATTATTATATTTCCTTGTTCATGATAATCGTTTATTATCCATGCTATAATTGTATTGATTGGAAACTCAAATACATGTGTGGGTACATAGACAACACTGTGTCCCTAGTAAGCCTCTAGTTAACTAGCTCGTTGATCAAAAGATGGTTAAGGTTTCCTAGCCATGGACATGAGATGTCATTTGATAACGGGATCACATCATTAGGAGAATGATGTGATGGACAAGACCCAAACTGTAAACGTAGCATATGATCGTGTCAGTTTATTGCTATTGTTTTCTGCATGTCAAGTATCTGTTCCTTTGACCATGAGATCATGCAACTCCCTGACATCGGAGGAGTACCTTGTGTGTATCAAACGTCGCAACGTAACTGGGCGACTATAAAGGTGCTCTACAGGTATCTCCGAGGGTGTCTGTTGGGTTGGCATGGATCAAGACTGGGATTTGTTACTCCGTGTGATGGAGAGGTATCTCAGGGCCCACTCGGTAATACAACATCACAATGAGTCTTGCAAGCAATGTGACTAAAGTGGTAGCCACGAGATCTTGTATTACGGAACGAGTAAAGAGACTTGCTGGTAACGAGATTGAACTAGGTATAGAGATACCGACGATCGAATCTCGGGCAAGTAACATACCGAAGAACAAAGGGAACAGCATACGGGATTAACTGAATCCTTGACATAGAGGTTCGACCGATAAAGATCTTCGTAGAATATGTAGGAACCAATATGGGCATCCAGGTCCCGCTATTGGTTATTGATCATAGAGGTGTCTCGGTCATGTCTACATAGTTCTCGAACCCGCAGGGTCTACACACTTAACGTTTGGTGACGATTAGTATAGTTGAGTTATTGTGTTGGTGACCGAAGGTTGTTCGGAGTCCCGGATAAGATCCCGGACATGACGAGGATCTCCGAAAAGGTTCGGAGGTAAAAGATTAATATATGTGATAATAGTGTTGTGATCTTCGGAAGGGTTCCGGAATTCACCGGAAGAGGTTCCGGATGTTTACCGAAGTGTTCGGGTGCAGCAACACTTTATATGGGCCAAAGGGGTAAAGCCCACGAGGTATTGGAAAGTGCAAAAGTAGTTTTGCTGCCGCGTAAGCGGTACTACCGCTTGTAAGAAGCGGTACTACCGCCCAAGCGGTACTACCGCTTGTGTGAAGCGGTACTACCGCCCAAACGGTACTACCGCTTGTGTGAAGCGGTACTACCGCCCAAGCGGTACTACCGCTTGTGTGGAGCGGTACTACCGCTTGTGCGCGGTACTGCAGGGATCCGAGTTGGACTCTTTCCCTGCGGGCCAAACCGACCTTGTGCGGGCAAAACCGACCTGGAGAAGGCTTTTACTCCAAGTTTAGACCCCAAGGCTCAACATATAAATAGAGGGGCAGGGCTAGCACACGGGATACATCAAGATTTCCCCAAGCCGTGTGCGGCAACCCTAACCCTCTAGTTCTCCCGTCATAATCTCCGTAGTGCTTGGCGAAGCCCTGCAGAGATTGTTCCTCACCACCATCACCACGCCGTCGTGCTGCTGGAACTCATCTACTACTTCACCGTCGCTCGCTGGATCGAGGAGGTGAAGGCGTCATCAAGCCGTACGTGTGTTGAACGCGGAGGTGCCGTCCGTTCGGCACTAGTTCGTGATCGGTTCGAGGGACGACTTGTGATTTGGATCGCGGAGACGTTCGACTACATCAACCGCGTTTCTTAAACGCTTCCGCTTAGCGATCTACAAGGGTATGTAGATTCACTCTCCCTCTCGTAGATGCTCATCACCATGGATAGATCTTGTGTGTGCGTAGGAAAATTTTTCTTTCCCATGCAACGTTCCCCAACATATCGGTGGATCCGATTTGTTAGGGTTTGGCAAGTGGCACTGTCCTGATGAACTCGGTGGGTCCGGATGAATGAGATTCGGTGGATCCGAGTTGAATTTTGTGAAATGGGACAAGTTTGGATAGGGAAAGTGGATGAGGGTTTTGGAGCAATATCATTGAGCACTTGAGCAAATAGATCATTATCAAAACCTCATCCCCTTTTAATAGTATTGGCTTTCCTATGGACTCAATGTGATCTTGGATCACTAAACCAAAAATGAAGAGTCTTGAGCTCTTGCCAATATATGTCCTTAGCATTTTGAAGGGTCCACATTCCTAGTCCTTGCCATGCCAATCATTGAACTTCCTGAAATCTTTCATTTGAATGTTTATTAGTTCAATGAGATATATGTTATTCTAAATTACCAAAACCAACAAGGGAGCAAATGTGCTTTCATTCTCCCCCTTTTTGGTAATTGATGACAACATATAGATCAAAGCTTCGATAGAAAATATAATCAATGCATAGTATCGTCGCTTTGAGAAGTATGTGATAAGTAAGAGCTCCCCCTAAATTTGTGCATTATTTAAAATTTGTGTTTGAATGCAAATGCACAATCGATTAGGATCATGGGTCACTCTTCCATGTCACATACAACTTGGTGGAGCGCACAAAATGATATGAATGGAATATAAGCACTCATCACCAACAACACATGTGAATGATCATACATAAATGATGATAAGAGTAATCACTGAGCATAGATATGAAGCAAAGTATGATCAACCACACAACCAACGTAGTCTCAAGCAACACAAACAAAGTATCAAGCACACACCAAATCTCTCAAAAGAAAAACAAGTGAAGCAAAAGGCAAGACTCTCTCTCTCTCTCTCGAAGCTAAAGATCTATACAAATTCTCCCCCTTTGGCAACAAGTACCAAAAAGCTTGAATAGGTATAGAGCTACACGTCACTCTGGGCAGGAGCTCCTGGAGGTGAAGATCTCTGGCTGGCAGCTCCAGTGTGCGTGGATGGTGTAGAGAGAACTGCATCTGCAAATGCTTCCGCTGATGTCTGCTGTGCTGGAGGAGTGGATACTGGTGGTGGAACTGATGGCACTGTAGCTGGAGCAGAGACTGTAGTTCTTGTATCTGTAGTGGGTACAACGGCAGACCTTGGTGCCCTAGGCACAGTCTGAAACCTGTTGGTAGTAGGAATTTCATCACCACTGTCAGACTCTCTGACTCTGTCTACATCTCTCTGAAGCTGCTCCACTGTAGTCTGAATCTCTGTGACTTTGACATCAAGATCATAGAATTTTGTTTCCACTATCCGCTCTAAGCTTGCCTAATTCTTGACAAGATTGGCCATACCCTGTTCAATCCTCTGGGTGGCTTCAAGCAGATATGCCATTTGATCAGTCTTAGTCTTGAGATGAGCAGTTGATGAGCTAGGAGTTGATGCTTCTTTGGTTGCTTTGGCTACTTTTGCTGCTTCCATCTTGGCTTTTGCCTCAGCAGATGTAGGGTGAGAAGGATCCATCACCACTACATTATCTTCAAACTCAGGAAATAGTGGAAGGTGCTCTCTGTCAAGAAGATAAGTGTTCTTTGGAATCTTGGAATTAAGAAGCAATTGGATGTGTGGAGGAAAACCACATGACCTCTTCTGGTCAGCTGCTGTCCTCTTCACTGTCTCAACAATCAGGCTCATCACCTTGAATTTTTGAGGAACATCAAACAAGTGTAGCATGTTGATGGAGTGGCCACGAATCATCTTGTCATCTCCAGACTTGGGCATCAATATGTGCCTCGGTATAGTGTTGATGGTGGCCAATCCAGGTTGCAGATGCTTCACAGATCCAAGCTTGTGTGTCTCCAAGTCCTTCTCTGGGATAGGATTGTACATGTTCTTCATAGAATTGTGGTCCTTCTTGGGTTTGTCATATACATCAATATCATCTTCTTCTTCCTTTAGAGCTTCAAGAAGTGCAGCCCATTCAGAGATTGAAGACTGGTATCTCTCTCCCTCTGTCATCCACACAATCTTCCCATTTGGATAGAAGTGTGCCGTGGAATAGAATTGCATCACCATCCCATCACTCCATGATGTAAGCTTTCTTCCAACAAATGTGTCCACACCAGCAAGCTTGAAACTTTCATGCACATGAGGAAAATTGTCCTCATTCTCATCAATGTATTCCCACTTGACCCATCTCATGTCACTGACTATGGGTTTCTTGTCTAGCAGCACTGTCTCATAGAAGTCTTGTTGCTCTCTTGTGTGAAACCTCTAGTCACAAGCAGTTTTCCTTCTGATGGAATAGGGGTCATTCCATCTCCACTGTCTCAGACCACTGTCCCTTCTTGCTTTCATGTCTTCTGCAACAGGGTGAGTGTCATCATGTTCAGGCAACTTGGGCCTTAGCTTCTTGAGCACTTGTGGCTCATCATCAATTTCTGCTTCAGGCACTGGGGCCTTGTTCTTCTCCTTGGCTGAGACATCTCTAGCGGTTCTCTTTGGTCTTGTGGTTGTAGCCTTCTTTGTCTTGGAGGAGGTGCTGGATTTCAGAGCATCTGTCATAAGCTTTTGTTGCTTAGCAGGAGGAGGGTTTGCTGCTGGTTCTTCCTCATCATTAGTAGCATCATCTCTTCTCATGGAGGTTGGTTTGAATATGACATGTGCAGTTTGTTTTCTTTCCCTTTTCTTCCCTACAGCTTTTGCCTTTGAGCCAGTTGGCTCCTCAAGACTGATTGTCATGCCTTTCTTTGCTGCAGTTGATGCTGGAACTTTTCTGGTGCCCTTCTTCTCTTGTCTGCCCTCATACTCTTTGCTTACTACTGCTGGCTTCTTTCTCTTGGAGGTAGCCTCCTCAGCTGCAAAGTCCTCATCATCATCATCTGAATTCCTCTTCTTTCTGGACTTGGTGGCAGCCTTGGGCAGATCAGGAGAACTCCTTTCTCCTTCATAGAAGCTTTCCTTAGGGCTTGACCCTGCACTCAAATCAGCTGACCTTTCTGACACATTTTGACTGTCACTGGCATCTGACATCTTCCAAGCTAACCTGTGAATAGAATAGGTATAGGCAGAGACGAAGAGTTATCACAAAATGCAGCTATTTTTGAAAAATTTGAGTTCAAACTTCAGTTTCAAGTTTTCACAGAACTAATATCGGATCAACCGAGTTGGACATTTCGGTGAAGCCGAAGCATTAGGCAGAGACATGGCACACCACTTCGGTCAGACCGAGATGGGTTTCGGTCCTGCCGAGATGCTAGGGTTTCACAGAAATCTCTTTTCGGTCTCACCGATTAGTACAACTCGGTGGAACTGAGACGTAGTAGTGCAATGGCCTAAACCAAATCGGTGACGCCGAAAATTCCAAACCGGTGGGTCCGAGATTGGTTCTGCGGAAACTTAACCCTAAATTTTTTGCTCGAATCTATTCTACGAAATTTGGTATGAGGTAAGAGCACTACAATCATGGCATGAATCATGGCGAGTACCCTAGTGCATTGAATCAGAATTTGAAGCACGAGGGGGTCGAGTTTTACCCTAACTTGGCGAAAACTCTCTACGGCGGCAACGGCGATGAAGATTTTCGTTGACAGCGGCGGAGTCCAACGGCGAGGGCGCGCTGGACGCAATGGCGAAGTCCGGAGACAGGGGCGACGGCAGCAGAGGGGGTGCGGGAAAGAAAGAGTTTGAGAAATTTCAATCGTTCGGGCCCGCTGGATATATATACCCAACTGCTGTCGGTGGCACCGAGTGGAACAAATCAGTGGCACCGAGACGTGTAACTGTGAACGGTTACAACAAATCGGTGACGCCGAGTTGGTCTGAATCGGTTTCACCGAGATCAAAAACTCAGATCAATCAAATGATTTCGGTGAGTCCGAATGGATATGGATTGGTCACGCCGAAACACATTTGAAGGTTTTGGAGTTCAGCCCTTTCAGATCGGTGACTCCGAGTGCGCCTCACCCAGAGGGTCCGAAAATGACTTGTTCAAATTTTGTGATATAGCAAGAATAGAATTTGAGACAAGAAAGAATAGATAGCTAGAGAAGGTGCTTAGGCATTCTTGTACATCCACTTGGCCAGAAAAACCAAGACAAGCAAAACAACAAATGGATGTTCTCGAATGAGAAAAATATGCATAACAACATGCTCACACAATAAGATAGCAAATAAAATATGTGTCAAACATGCACAACCAATTCTAGCATCTATCAAGCAATGGGCGATGACATAGTCATCTATATATGAGTATATTGACTTAGGAGTCAAATGAGAACATTTGATCATAGGTCATACTCATCGTTTAAGCACAAGTGGGGTTGCCACTTTTACATAAAGCATTAATGTGTTCACACCATTAGAGTTGCTTTGACTCAAGTCTTAGAGTAAAGCTCCCCCTAGATGTGATATCCCCCCAAGGAGGGATGAACTAACCTTGGGTTTTGTCGATGTGGACTTCATGTAGATGTTGAAGATGTGGATGCTCAAAGTTGATGTAGACCATCAAGAGTTGGGAGCAATCCTTTGGAGTTTTGTGCTTTCAATACCTTGTCCCTTGCCTTACCAACAAGCGGGTTTGTGACTCCATGAACTAGTGCAAGATGTTGAAGTTGGTTGCACAAGTTCTTGCCATAAATGAATGTGAGTGAAGTTTGTTGGCGGAGTCACCCTCAAGAACTCTCTAGTTCTTCTTCTTTGGGACCCACATCAACTTGATGGGAATCCTTGGAGTTGTTGTAGCACTTGATGAAGTAGAACTTGATGAAGCTTTGGGAACCCACTTGACCAAGGCTTGAGGTGCTTCTTCAAATGAGTCAATCTCCTCTTGAAGCTTGTCCTTGCCTTTTAGCTTGTGGTCTTGTGGTGGAAGATCATCTTGATCTTGTGTCCCCTTGAAGGAAGTAGGATCATACTTCTCTTGTTGAGGAACAAACTTCGTCTTGGGGTATTGATCTTCTTCCCACTCAACTCCATTGGCATTGAACTTTCGTTCAAAACCAATACCTTGGTTCTTCCGGTGCCTTCCTTGCTTGCGTACAATTTCCTCAAATTGCTTACTCCCGGCAAGGCTCTTGTAGACACCTTTTTCTATAATTCCTTTCAATAGATTGTTTTCTTGCTCAAGTGTAACTTGGCTAAGAGAATCATTAGTGGAATCAATAGAACTACTAGAAGCAACAACATTGGATTTAGCATGGTTATTGTCACTACTAGAGGTAGAACCCTTTTTACTCTTGTTGCTAGTTTGCTTAGATTTAACTTGTGGCATAAAGGTAGACAAGAGTAAACATTTGGCAAGATATGAAGAACTCTTCTTTCGAAGATCATCATTGATAGCTTTAAGAGACTCATGCTCTTGCTCTAAATTTAGCTTCTCGAAGCGTAGCTTCTCATGAGTTCTTAGAAGTTCTCTATGATCCTCTTGAGTTGTTTCATGAGCTAACTTAAGAGCATTTAGTTCTTTAGTTAGACGCTCAATCTCCATCATAACATTGTCATTCGTTTCCTCTTGACTATCATGATTACTAGCATTTTCATTATAGCTCACATCACTAGCTTTATCAACAACTAAATCATCATCACCAAGCAAATCATCCTCATCACTATTGAAGTCAAAGTATTCGGGGTGTGATACCTTAGGGCCTTTTGCCATGAAGCATCTTCCAATTCCTTCATTTGGTGAATCAAATAGATCATTGGAGTTGGATGACACAAGAGCAAGTCCGGCAACACCTTCATCTTGACTATAGTCAGAGTTGGAGTGATAGCTTCTCTCGGAGTGGTTGTCGGAGTCGGAGCCAGAAATCCATTCACCAACATGAGCTTGATGTCTTCTTCTTGTGTAGCTCTTGGATGACTTGTCCTTCCTTTCCGAATCCTTGCTTCTTTGAGAGGGTCTTCATTCATAACGATCATCTCTACTCCTTCTCTCCTTATGAGGTGATTCATCTCTTCTATATCTTCCTCTTGGTGATTCATCTCTTTTCTTGTGAGGTGCCGTACACTCATTGGAATAGTGTCCGGGTCTTCCACAATTATAACAATTTCGGTCACGACTTGATGATCTTCTCTCATAGTGTCTTGAGCTAGAGCTTCTTTCATTCCCTTTGTTCTTGTAGAACTTGTTAAACCTTTTCACCATTAGGCTTATCTCTTCATTGGATACTAGCTTGTCGCTTGAAGTTGTGGGAGCATCGGTTGAGGCTTTGTAAGAACCACTTGATTTGTTATGTAGCTCCTCTTTGTCCTTGAGTGACATCTCATGGGCGACAATCCTTCCAATGACTTCCGTGGGCTCGAGATCTTTGTAATTTGGCATCATTTGGATCAATGTGCAAACAGTATCATATTTTCCATCCAAAGCTCTAAGGATCTTCTTGATGATGAATTTTTCGGTCATCTCTTCACTTCCTAAGTGATGTCTACTACACAACTTGTTCTTGTAGACTCGTGTTGGGCCTCCAAGCGCAGAGGTTTGTAGGACAGTAGCAATTTTCCCTCAAGTGGATGACCTAAGGTTTATCAATCCGTGGGAGGCGTAGGTTGAAGATGGTATCTCTCAAACAACCCTGCAACCAAATACAAGAAATCTCTTGTGTCCCCAACACACCCAATACAATGGTAAATTGTATAGGTGCACTAGTTTGGCGAAGAGATGGTGATAAAAGTGTAGTATGGATAGTAGATATAGGTTTTTGTAATCTGAAAATATAAAAATAGCAAGGTAGCAAGTAACAAAAGTGAGCATAAACGGTATTGCAATGCTTAGAAACAAGGCCTAGGGTTCATACTTTCACAAGTGCAATCTCTCAACAATGCTAACATAATTGGATCATATAATCATCCCTCAACGTGCGATAAAGAATCACTCCCAAGTTCCTATTAGCGGAGAACATAAGATAGAAATTGTTTGTAGGGTACGAAACCACCTCAAAGTTATCCTTTCCGATCGATCTATTGAGCTATACCTATAAGTGTCACAAACAGCCCTAGAGTTCGTACTAAAACAACACCATATGACACACATCAACCAACTCTAATGTCACCTAGATACTCCAATGTCACCACAAGTATCCATGAGTTGATTATACGATATGCATCAAACAACTTCATAATCATAATATTCAATCCACACAAAGAACTCCAAGGAGCACCCCAAAGTTTTTATCGGAGAAACGATAATGAAAACGTGCATCAACCCCTATGCATAGATTACCCCAATGTCACCACGGGAATCCGCGAGTTGAGTGCCAAAACATATATCAAGTGAATCAATATAATACCCCATTGTCACCACGGGTATTCATATGCAAGACATACATCAAGTGTTCTCAAATCTGAAATATTCAATCCAACAATAACGAAACCTCAAAGGGAAAAGATTCGATTCATCACAACAAGGATAGAGAGGGAAGAAACACCATATGATCCAACTATATTAACAAAGCTCGCGATACATCAAGATCGTGCCAAATCAAGAACACAAGAGAGAGAGATCAAACACATAGCTACTGGTACAAACCCTCAGCCCCGAGGGTGAACTACTCCCTCCTCGTCATGGAGACCGCCGGGATGATGAAGATGGCCTCCGGTGATGCTTTCCCCCCTCAGGCAGGGTGCCGAAAAAGATCTGTAGATGAGATCGCGGAGGTACAGAGGCTTGCGGCGGCGTAAAAACTCATCTAGGTTAACTTTCGGGGGTTTCTGAATATATAGGATTTTTCAGCGTTGGAATCAGGTCAGACGGAGCCACATGGGCCCCACGAGGTACCAGGGCGCGCCTGGGGGGGTGGCGCGCCCTGGTGCCTCGTGGGCACTGGGTGGCCCCCCTCCAGTGGGTCTTGGTTCCAGTTTTTTTTATTTATTCCATAAAAAATCTCCAAAAAGTTTCATCCAATTCCAAGAACTTTTATTTCTGCACAAAAAACAACACCATGGCAATTCTACTGAAAACAGCGTCAGTCCGGGTTAGTTCTAATCAAATCATACCAAAACCATATAGAATTGTTATAAACATGGCATGAATACTTCATAAATTATAGATACGTTGGAGAAGTATCAGCATCCCCAAGCTTAATTCCTGCTCATCCTCGAGTAGGTAAATGATAAAAGAAATAATTTATGAAGTGTGAATGCTAGCATAGTGCATAAGTTTGATCAATGATAATTTCAATCACTTTTTCTAGCATCAATATATATCATAATCAGTAGCTCATCTCATAAAACTTCTCATGATCAAGTAGCAAGCTATTCACATGTTTAAAGTATAGGCCATAAACTTTCTTGAAAACTAACAAACTATGTTCTCAGTCATCAAACAATTGCAATTCATCTTATTTTCAGAAAGGGTCTATGTAAGAGCTTTGATCTAGCAAATTCCACATACTCAACCATCATTTAGTCTTCCATGATTGCTAACACTCAAAGCATATTTTTAGAACAAACCGTTTCAGTCAAACACATAGGAGGATAGGGGCTTAATGTTTTGCCTCCCAAGTTATTTATCTCATGGATAATGTCAACAATAATAACTCATGATCACCTATATTCAACTGGATATATGTGCCTGGATCATTCCCTACCACATGATGCTTGCCAACTAGAGAATAATTGAGGTTGAAATGAGAAGAAATAATATTGACTCATGCATAAAAGTAAATACATAAAAGTAAATGCATAAAAGTAAAAGATATGCCCTTCGCAGAGGGAAGCAGAGGTTGTCATGCACTTTTTGTTGTTGGATGCACAAGCCCTTAATTCAAAGGAACGTCACGTTATATTGCCCCTTGTGATAGCAACCTTTATTATGCAGTTCGTCGCTTTTATTTCTTTACCATCACAAGTTCATATAACGCTTATTTTCCCTTGAAATAAAAGATCATACATATTTTAGGAGCAATTTTTATTGCTTTTTGCACCGATGACAACTTACTTGAAGGATCTTATTCAATCCATAGGTAGATATAGTGGACTCTCATGGCAAGAAACTGGGTTTAAGGGTTTTTAGATGCACAAGTAGTATCTCTACTTAGTACGAATTTTTGGCTAGCAAAAGATCCTAAGCAAGCACCACATGTTAGAGGATCCATGACAATATAACTTCTATGTGAATATAAACAAACATAACTCATTACGATGTCTTCCTTGTCCAACGTCAACTACTTGATCAAGCTTGAAAATAATTAATGGGGACTCACAATCATAGAAGATGTCCAAGATAGTATATTTATATGTGAAATTTCTCTTCCTTCAAAATTCTTTCATGAATTGTTCAAGTGACCAATGCTATGTTTGTTAACTTTCAATAAATTTTACCACTTATACTTCTTGTATGCGAAGTCACTACTCCCCATGGGACAAGCATATGAACCATATAAATTTCAACTTTATGATATTCAATTCATTTCAACAATTTACTCATAGGATATAAGTGAAGAACAAGAGTAAATGACAAACTACTCCAAAAAGATATAAGTGAAGACCAAATGAGTAGTCAAACAATTAAGTAGCTATGTGAAGACTCTCTCCAAATAAAAATTTCAGATCTTGATAATTTTATTAAAACAGCAAAAAAAATTAAAATAAAAGGACACTCCAAGAATAGCACATATCATGTGAACAAGTAAAAACTTAGGCTCAACCAAAACTGACCGATAGTTGTTGATGAAGAAAGGTGGGATGCCTACCGGGGCATCCCCAAGCTTAGATGCTTGAGACTTCTTGAAATATTAATTTGGGATGCCTTGGGCATCCCCAAGCTTGAGCTCTTGTGTCTCCTTCATTCCTCTCATATCATAGTTTCTCCTAAATCTTAAAAACTTCATCCACACAAAACTCAACAAGAACTCGTGAGATAAGTTAGTATAAATCAACTCAAAACCTTAACATTCTCTACTGTAGCAAATCACTAAAATTATAATTAAATGTTGCATACTAAATGCCTCTTCATATTTAATATTCCTATCCACAAATAGAAACATTAAACACGCAAACATATACAAACAATGCAACTATAACAGCAATCTGCCAAAACAGAACAGTCTGTAAAAGGGGAATAAGAACCCATACTTCCCTAACTCCAAAAATTCTGAAAAATTACCACGTGACAGAGAACTCATGCATTCTTACTGTGTAAAAATTTCAGATTTTTATCATGTTCTTACTATTCAGGAATATTCTGGACATAACAGAAAACTTTCTGTTTTCAAACAGCTACACATGAACTTGCAAACTGAGCATGGTAAAGGCTATAATTGGCATTTTATTGAACTAAAAGATACAAAACATGATTATTGATAGAAGAAAGCAAATCTCAACAAAATAAAATGACGCTCCAAGCAAAACTCATATTATGTGACGAATAAAAATATAGCTCCAAGTGAGGTTACCGATAATGTTGAAGACGAAAGAGGGGATGCCTTCCGGGGTATCCCCAAGCTTAGTTGCTTGGTTATTCCTTGAATGTTACCTTGGGGTGCCTTGGGCATCCCCAAGCTTAGGGTCTTGCCGCTCCTTATTCTCCTCATATCGATATCTCACCCGAAACTTGAAACTTCAATCACACAAAACTTAACGAAACTTCGTGAGATAGGTTAGTATGATAAAAATAAATCATCCACTTAGGTACTGTCAATACAAGATTCATGATTGTTCTCACATAATGCATACTATATTCTATCATTTCCACAATTTATATTACTCAATATAAGCTATGGAAACACTAAAACAAGCAAACTATGAATCGAAAACAGAATCTGTCAAAAACAGAACAGCGTGTAGTAAGCGATTTAAAAATCATACTTCTGTACCTTAAAAAATTCTGAAAAATTACGAAAACGTAACAAATTTGCAACCCAATACTGTGTAAAAATTTCAGAATTTTTTCATGCTCCAGTACAGAATAGAAATTCCAGCACTGGACGCAAAAGTTTCTGTTTTTGCACAGAATCAAATCAACAAGCATCCACACTATCCCAAAGGCTTTACTTGGCACATTATTGAAAGAAAACATATAAAACATGATTAATACAGTAGATTAATCATGTGGACACACAAAAACAGTAGGTATAAATATTGGTTTGTCTCCCAACAAGCGCATTTCTTTAATGCCTTTTAGCTAGGCATGATGATTTCAATGATGCTCGCATAAAAGTAAAGAATTGAAACACAATGGGAGCATCATGAAGCATATGACTAGCACATTTAATCCTAACCCACTTCCTATGCATAGGGATTTTGCGAGCAAACAATTTATGGGAGCAAGAATCAACTAGCATAGGATGGCAAAACAAGCATGACTTCAAAAATTTCAACACATAGAGAGGAAACTTGATATTATTGAGATATGTAGAAGCATATATTCCTCTCTCAAAATAATTTTCAGTAGCATCATGAAGAAATTCAACAATATATCCATCACACGAAGCATTCCTTTCATGATAAATAAGCATAGAATTTTTATTACTCTCCACACAAGCAATTTTCTTCTCATTCATAATAGTGGGAGCAAACTCAACAAAATAACTATCATGAGATACTTGATTGACATAACCAAATTGAACATTAAAATCATGATGACAAGTTTCATGGTTATTGTTATTCTTTATAGCATACATGTCATCACAATAATCATCATTGATAGCAACTTTGTTGTCATAGTCAATTGAAACCTCTTCCAAAATAGTGGAATCATCATTGAATAAATTCATGACCGCTCCAAATCCACTTTTATAATTATAATCATCATAAATAGGAGGCATGCAATTATCATAATAAATTTTCTCATCAAAACTTGGGGGACTAAAAAGATCATCTTCATCACACATAGCATCCCCAAGCTTGTGGCTTTGCATATCATTAGCATCATGGATACTCATAGAACTCATACTAACAACATTGCAATCATGCTCATCATTCAAAGATTTTATGCCAAACATTTTATTGAATTCTTCTTCTATCAATTGAGCACAATTTTCCGATCCATCATTTTCAAGAAAGACATGATAAAGATGAATAATATGAGGCAACCTCAATTCCATTTTTTTGTAGTTTTCTTTTATAAACCAAACTAGTGATAAAACAAGAAACTAAAAGATTCGATTGCAAGATCTAAAGATATACCTTCAAGCACTCACCTCCCCAGCAAAGGCGCCAGAAAAGAGCTTGATGTCTACTACACAACTTGTTCTTGTAGACTCGTGTTCGGCCTCCAAGCGCAGAGGTTTGTAGGACAGTAGCAATTTTCCCTCAAGTGGATGACCTAAGGTTTATCAATCCGTGGGAGGCGTAGGTTGAAGATGGTATCTCTCAAACAACCCTGCAACCAAATACAAGAAATCTCTTGTGTCCCCAACACACCCAATACAATGGTAAATTGTATAGGTGCACTAGTTCGGCGAAGAGATGGTGATAAAAGTGTAGTATGGATAGTAGATATAGGATTTTGTAATCTGAAAATATAAAAATAGCAAGGTAGCAAGTAACAAAAGTGAGCATAAACGGTATTGCAATGCTTAGAAACAAGGCCTAGGGTTCATACTTTCACTAGTGCAATCTCTCAACAATGCTAACACAATTGGATCATATAATCATCCCTCAACGTGCGATAAAGAATCACTCCCAAGTTCCTATTAGCGGAGAACATAAGATAGAAATTGTTTGTAGGGTACGAAACCACCTCAAAGTTATCCTTTCCAGTTGATCTATTGAGCTATTCCTATAAGTGTCACAAACAGCCCTAGAGTTCATACTAAAATAACACCATATGACACACATCAACCAACTCTAATGTCACCTAGATACTCCAATGTCACCACAAGTATCCGTGAGTTGATTATATGATATGCATCAAACAACTTCATAATCATAATATTCAATCGACACAAAGAACTCCAAGGAGCACCCCAAAGTTTCTATCGGAGAAAAGATAATGAAAACGTGCATCAACCCCTATGCATAGATTACCCCCATGTCACCACAGGAATCCGCGAGTTGAGTGCCAAAACATATATCAAGTGAATCAATATAATACCCCATTGTCACCACGGGTATTCATATGCAAGACATACATCAAGTGTTCTCAAATCTGAAATATTCAATCCAACAATAACGAAACCTCAAAGGGAAAAGATTCGATTCATCACAACAAGTATAGAGAGGGAAGAAACACCATATGATCCAACTATATTAACAAAGCTCGCGATACATCAAGATCGTGCCAAATCAAGAACACGAGAGAGAGAGAGAGATCAAACACATAGCTACTGGTACAAACCCTCAGCCCCGAGGGTGAACTACTCCCTCCTCGTCATGGAGACCGCCGGGATGATGAAGATGGCCTCCGGTGATGCTTTCCCCCCTCCGGCAGGGTGCCAAAAAAGGGCTGTAGATGAGATCGTGGAGGTACAGAGGCTTGCGGCGGCGTAAAAACTCATCTAGGTTAACTTTCGGGGGTTTATGAATATATAGGATTTTTCAGCGTTGGAATCAGGTCAGACGGAGCCACGTGGGCCCCACGAGGTACCAGGACGCGCCTGGGGGGTGGCACGCCCTGGTGCCTCGTGGCCACTGGGTGGCCCCCCTCCAGTGGGTCTTGGTTCCAGTATTTTTTATTTATTCCATAAAAAATCTCTAAAAAGTTTCATCCAATTCCAAGAACTTTTATTTCTGCACAAAAAACAACACCATGGCAATTCTGCTGAAAACAGCGTCAGTCCGGGTTAGTTCTAATCAAATCGTACCAAAACCATATAGAATTGTTATAAACATGGCATGAATACTTCATAAATTATAGATACGTTGGAGATGTGTCACTAAGCCGGCAATCTCATTTGTGATGAGAGCAAGCCTAGAGTACATTTCAGCGACTCCTTCACCATCCTTCATCTTGAACTTGTCAAGTTGACTTTGAAGCACATCCAACTTAGATTCCTTGACGGACTCGGTACCCTCATGCATATCAACCAAAGTATCCCAAATTTCCTTTGCATTCTCGAGGCGGCTGATCTTGTTGAATTCCTTGGGACACAAACTGTTGAAGAGAATGTCACAAGCTTGAGCATTGTATTGCAACATCTTCAATTCTTTCGCGGTCGCTTCACGATCCGGTTCCTTGCCATCATCAAAGAATTCACCTTGCAAGCCAACACGAACAACAGCCCAAACGGCGGGGTTATGACCAAGAATATGCATTTTCATCTTATGTTTCCAACTAGCAAAGTTTGTACCATCAAAATATGGACCTCTACGGTGGTAATTACCCTCACTAGACGCCATACTCTCCTAGGTTGTGAAACCAAGGCAATGGAGACCAAAGCTCTGATACCACTTGTAGGATCAAAAGTATGTCTAGAGGGGGGTGATTAGACTACTTGACCAAATAAAAATCTATCATTTTCCCAATTTTAGTTGTGGGCAGATTTTAGCAAGTATGACAAGTCAAGCAACACCCTATACATGCAATTCTAAGAGTGTGGTAGCGGAAAGTAAACAATTGCACATGTAAGTAAAGGAGGGGATTAGAGATTTCAAACGCAATGAAGACACGATGATTTTTGGTGTGGTTCCGATAGGTGGTGCTATCGTACGTCCACGTTGATGGAGGCTTCAACCCACGGAGGGTAACGGCTACGTGAGTCCACGGAGGGCTCCACCCACAAAGGGTCCACGAAGAAGCAACCTTGCCTATTTCACCATGGCTTACATCCATGAAGGACTAGCCTCACTCGGGGTAGATCTTCACAAAGTAGGCGATCTCCTTGCCCTTACAAACTCCTTGGTTCAACTCCACATGATCTTGGAGGCTCCCAAGTGACACCTAACCAATCTAGGAGACACCACTCTTCAAAAGGTAATAGATGGTGTGTTGATGATGAACTCCTTGCTCTTGTGCTTCAAATGATAGTCTCCCCAACACTCAAGAACTTCCTCATAGATTTGGCTATGGTGGAAGAAAGATTTGAGTGGAAAGCAACTTGGGAAAGGCTAGAAATCAAGGTTCAAATGGTTGGATTGGAATGTCTTGATCTCAACACATGAGTAGGTGGTTCTCTCTCAGAAAATGTATGGTGGAAGTGTAGGCACGTTCTGATGGCTCTCTTACTTGGTAAGAGGGTGGTGGAGGGGTATAAATAGCCTTCACACGAAATCCAACCATTACACACATTTGACCAGAATCGGTGGCACCGAAACCAGAATCTCGGTGAGACCGACTTGAGCAAAGATATGAACGTTTGAAGTTTCGGTTGGACCGGATGGAACATCTTGGAGCAACCGAAGTGCAATGGTAAGGGCTAGACCTAGTGACCGGTCGCCGACAGATGTGACGAGTGATACAGAGCGCCAGTACTCCGAGAGCAGCCATGAGGAGGAGGAGGAGAGTGACACCGAGTCAGGCGAGGAGGTCGAGTCCTCCCCGTCCAAGATCATCCCCAAGGAGCACCGCACCAAGGCGCAGAATGACCCGAGTGGCCAAGCGGCGGTGCTCGAGTGCCGAGTGATCCACAGCCGACCGAATCGGGCCCCGCTACACGCAGTACGAAGCATGGGCGATCCGAGGTGGTGGATTTAGCCGAGAAGCAACCCAAGCAGATGGCCACTAAGCCCCAGAAGGCCGCCGTGCCGAAGATTAGGGTGGTGGTGCCCGTGGCTTCAACGTAAGTGTCGGAGGTCCTGTTTCTTCTTCGAATGATTTCCACTCGTCTGACGGCCGAGTGTCTTTGTGATTGTAGCAACGAGACATCGACGACTTCGTTGGATCCGAATGCCCCCAAGCAAGGCCAGGTCGAGGGGGACGTGGCAGATGTCGCCACTTCCAAAGGTATGGATCCACTGGACGAGCTGAACTTCTGAGTTTCATCCAATTGGTTCTTGTATTGATATTTTATCCCGTGTGTTCGTGCAGCGCCGACTGAGGTCGTTCAGTTAGACGATGAAGATGAGGCCAACCCGTCGAACCCAGGGGCTAACAAGAGGGCGGCGACTGACGCCGATGTGGTTATGTAGGAGGCACCTTCCAGCCAAAGGGGACGCATCTCACCCGCCAAGGTCATCGCGAAACCCGCAGGCCCGAGTCCTCCGGCCCAGTCCAGTTACGCGCTTGTGACCGCGGTGCCTGCATCTCAGTCTGCGCCCATGCCGCACCCGACTCCTGCCACTGCTTTCACGCTGCACAGGGTCCCGGAGGACCAGGTGGGTCCAAGCAAGAAGGCTTTTATCCAGGTGAAGTTGATGAACGACCGTCTGAAGGAGGCGTATGACGCGAGTGAAGCGCTGCAGACAAATGTCCGAGTAAGTACCATCGTAAGTACAATCTCCAATCGGGGTCTTGGAGTTGCATTTTTGTTTTTCTCTTCGTCTTCCGAATGGATAGTTGTTTGCTTCTGTCATGGGTTCACACCCACTGGGTGTTGTTGTTCCGGTGGGGGCACGCTGAGTGCACCCACTGGGTGTAGTCCTCGAGATTGCCGTCGACTGGAAGCAGTCGGCGGGAATCTTAGAACTTGATTTTTTCTGTGTTTTTCCAGTCGGTTCGACCGGAGTCCTTTCCGAGTTTGTCTGTTCCAGTGGGGGCACGCTGAGTGCACCCACTGGGTGTAGTCCCTGAGACCGCCGTCGACTGGAAGCTGTCGGCGGGAGTCTTAGAGTTTCTGGAGTTTTTGCTCTGGGCGTGGTTTCCAACCGCTTTTCGTGGACCATCCAAGAGGATGTCTTTTAAGTGGGGGCACGCTGAGTGCACCCACTGGGTGTAGTCCCCGAGACTGCTACTGATTGCGGGCAATCGGCGGTAGTCTTTAGAACTATGTCTGCTGTGTTTGCACTCGGAGTGCGGCCTCTCACTCGGCTGACTGAGTGGGTTGTTTGGTAGTACGTTATTATCCTCGACCTTCTTCATTGCCGACTCATGGTAAGCGGGTACTTGAGGGCCTGATACTGATCGGGCTTGTTCCTCCCTTATGAAGGGTACTTTAGGATCTGGTACTGATCGATCTTGTTCCTCCCTTAAGAAGGGTACTTTAGGATCTGGTACTGATCGAGCTTGTTCCTCCCTTAAGAAGGTTTTTGTTTCTCAGCTGACCGACTATTTCATTGTCTTGTAACAGAGGGTCTGTCAGCTTGGGTCCCACTATGCCACCTTGGAGAAGGAAGTACTGCAACTTCGCATGGATCTGGAAGCCGAGAAGCACAAGAGCGATCGCCTCGAGAAAGAGAAGAAGGTTCTGGGAGGTAACTCCAACACCCGATTGCCCACGAATCTCACTCTACCTCTTGATCCGAGTCAATTTGCTTTAGCAGATGTTCATAGCGAGAATGCCCAACTCGTAATGAGGTTCAGGACTTCTATTTCTTTAGAAACCATGAAGTAGGCTCTTGAGAACAAGGACAAGGAGCTGGCGTTGGTGCAGAAGGAGGCTAGGACTAAGACCAAGACTGCCGAGGAGAAGATGGCTTCAGTCGGCAGGCTCAAGGAGGAGAACAAGACTCTGAAGATCGCTGCCGAGGCGGCAAAGGGCAAGATTGCAGAGCTGAAGCAGCAGTATGCCGAGTGGGAGAACAAGTACAATACTCAGGCGAGTGCCTTTGAAGAGGAGAAGAAAACATTGAATGCTCAGATCAAGAAACTCCTCGAGAAAAAGGCAGAGCTTGAGCAGTACGTCCAGGAGTTCGGCGAGAAGATGGGCAAAAAACTCGAAGGTAAACCAGGTTACCGAGTGAATCTTACTTGCTCCCGAACTTTTGGTAACGCTGATCTCGAGTCGTTTTTCTCGACAGAGTTCTGCTATAACCTCGAGCTGGAGACCGACCGAGTCGAGAAGGACTTGGACCCCTCGAGGCAGCTCCTCCGGGATAGTGCCGCTATGGCCATTCTTCATTTGGAGGAACGTCTTGAGAGCGCTGTGGGGTACATCATCCGGCTGTGGTCTGCCCTGGCCAAGATCGACGAAGAACTCCTGCTAGGTGAAGACCTTCAGAATGATGTGGAGTCTATGATGACTCGACTGAAGGAGATTCCGAGCCGAGTGGAAGCCTGGAAGAAGTCTGCTGCCCGCTGCGGAGCTGACGTGACGCTCGCACTCGTCTGTGTCCACTGCAAGGACATCAACGAGGAGAAGCTAAAGTCCCTGAAGGTCGCCAATACGAAGAAGCTCAAGTTTGAGGATTTCATGGAGACGTTCATCGAGGCCACCACTCGGATCGTGGATGGAATCGACCTCGACACCTTCGTTGACCCGGCCAGTCCCCCCGCTAAGGAGTGATCAGAAAACATTTAAGTCTCGATTCGCCTCGGAATGCCGAGTGGTTAATGTAACCGTTAAACCTTGATGAGTTTTGGGCTCATGCACTTTATTTGTGTTTCGAACGGATCGAAGCTTCAGTTGGATATCCGAATCCTTGCTTTATTCATTTTGCTAATGCATTTTTTTAAAACTTAGGCGAAGGCTGGTTCGCAGCTAAGCCCCTGAGCGTGGAGCATGTCTGCACTCGGATAGTTTTTAGACTTAGGCGAAATTTGGTTCGCGGCTAAGCCCCCGAGTGTGGAGCATGTCAGCACTCGGATAGTTTTTAACTTAGGCGAAATCTGGTTCGCAGCTAAGCCCCCGAGTGTGGAGCATGTCCGCACTCAGATGGTTTTTAACTTAGGCGAAATCTGGTTCGCAGCTAAGCCCCCGAGTGTGGAGCATGTCCACACTTGGATAGATTTTAACTTAGGCAAAATCTGGTTCGCAACTAAGCCCCCGAGTGTGGAGCATGTCCGCACTCGGATAGATTTTAACTTAGGCGAAATCTGGTTCGCGGGTAAGCCCCCGAGTGTGGAGCATGTCCGCATTCGGATAGTTTTTAACTTAGGCGAAATCTGGTTCGCGGCTAAGCCTCCGAGTGTGGAGCATGTCCGCACTCAGATAGTTTTTAACTTAGGCGAAATCTGGTTCGCGGCTAAGCCCCCGAGTGTGGAGCATGTCTGCACTCGGATAGTTTTTAACTTAGGCAAAATCTGATTCGCAGCTAAGCCGACTCACCCACTGGGAGTGAGAGTGTGTTAGTTTCCGAACGCAATTAATCACCGGAGTGAAAACGCGGCACTGGGCCAAATTATACAATGTACAAGAAAAGTAAGACTTTTATTCATCTAATTCCACTTAGAAAACTATTACAATGGAGAGAATTTTATTCTAGGTAAAGAATTTGCGGAGCAGGTCCGCATTCCAAGCTCGGGGCTCTTCTATGTCTTTGGCGAAGTTGTAAAGTCGATAAGCTCCGTTGTTCAGGACCTTCGATATTGCAAAGGGCCCTTGCCATGGGGGCGCCAGCTTGTGAGGTTTCTGCTGGTCCAGTCGGAGGACCAAATCGCCTTCCTGGAAAGTGCGCCCTCTAACGTGCCTGTCGTGATAACGACGCAGATCTTGCTGGTATGCAGTCGACCTGATGAGCGCCAGCTCGCGCTCTTCCTCAAGGAGGTCGAGGCCATCTTGTCGTGCTTCTTCAGCTTCTGCCTCCGAGTACAAATCCACTCGAGGGGAGTTATGCAGTAAATCACTCGGCAGGACGGCTTCTGAACCATACACCATGAAGAAAGGAGTGCGGTTCGTAGACCGATTCGGGGTCGTCCGTAGGCCCCAGAGGACCGACGGTAGCTCGGTGACCCAGGCTCCGGCGGCATGCTTCAGGTCGCGCATGAGGCGTGGCTTTAGTCCTTGGAGTAACATCCCATTCGCCCGTTCCGCTTGTCCATTCGACTGCGGGTGAGCCACGGAAGCATAATCGACCCGAGTGCCCTGGGAGTAGCAGAACTCGCGGAACTCGTCTGAGTCAAAGTTTGACCCGTTGTCCGTGGTGATGGTGTGGGGAACTCCGAACCTGAAGATTATCTCCTTGATGAACTTGATTGCAATCGGAGAGTCTAGCTTCTTTATAGGCTTTGCTTCAATCCACTTAGTAAACTTGTCCACTTCTACCAATAGATGGGTGAATCCGCTAGCTTCAGTCCAGAGTGGACCGACCATGTCGAGTCCCCAGACGGTGAATGGCCATGTAAGCGGGATCGTCTTCAAAGCTGACGCCGGCTTGTGTGACTGGTTCGCGTAGAATTGGCACCCGACACACTGGTCAACAATGTCTCGGGCAGCCTCGTTGGCTCTGGGCCAATAGAAACCTGCTCGGAATGCCTTGGCAACCAGCGTGTGAGAGGAAGCATGATGTCCATAGTTCCCGAGTGAATCTCCTGCAAGATCTGCTGCCCTTCCTTTGGCGAAACGCAACGCTGAGTGACTCCAGAGGTACTCTTCTTGTAGAGCTGATCTCCCATGACGGTGAAGGCCTTCGACCGACGGACGATCTGGCGTGCCTCCACCTCATCCTTAGGGAGTTCCTGCCTGAGCAGGTACGCGAGGTACGGCTCGGTCCACTCGGGAGTGATAACAAGCACCTCATGGACTAAATCGACAAATGCTGGAATGTCAACTTCAGTCGGATTGGACGGTCCGACTGGCTGCGGGGGCTCCTCCACAAAAGGATCTTCTTTGATCGTGGGTGAGTGTAGGTGCTCTAGGAACTCATTCTTTGGGACTGCTTTCCGAGTGGAACCGATCTTGGCTAGATCATCGGCCGCTTAATTTTTGAGTCGAGGGATGTGATGGAGCTCCAGTCCTTCAAAGTTCTTCTCTAGCTTTCTAACGGCACCGCAGTAGCCTGTCATAGCTGGGCTTCGAATGTCTCATTTCCTTCATCACTTGATTCACTACCAAGTCCGAGTCACCATAGACCATCAGTCAGCGGATTCCAAGGGAGATTGCCATACTCAGTCCATGCAGAAGAGCTTCATACTCCACCTTATTGTTTGATGAATCAAAGTGAATCTAAAGTACGTAGCTGAGACGGTCGCCCTTGGGGGATACTAGGACCACTCCAGCCCCCGAGCCATTGAGCATCTTGGAGCTGTCGAAGAACATAGTCCAATGCTCGGGGACACTCGGGGCCGGCTGTTCCTGCTCAATGCACTCGGCTAGGAAATCCACTAGAGCTTGCGACTTGATAGCTTTCTTGGCCTCAAACCTAATGTCCAACAGGAGGAGTTCGATGGCCCACTTGGCCACTCGGTCTGTGGCATCTCTGTTGTTAAGAATCTCTGACAGAGGAGCATCGCTTATCACCGTGACCGAGTGTTCTTGAAAGTAATGAGCCACCTTCTTCGTGGTCAGATAAATCCCGTATACCAACTTCTGGTAGTGCGGGTGCCTTTGCTTAGAGGGGGTCAGAACTTCAGAGATGTAATAGACTGGCCGCTGGATCTTGAAGGCTTTGCCTTGTTCCTCACGTTCCACGCTGAGCACGGTGCTAACAACTTGGCTCATGGCCACGATGTACAAGAGCAAAGGCTCTCGACTGCCCAGAGCAACAAGCGCCGACTGGGTGGAAAGCAGGGCTTTGAGTTCTTGGAACGCGGCCTGCGCTTCAGTCGTCCACTCGAACCTTTCTGATTTCTTCATGAGTCGGTAGAGAGGTAGGGCCTTCTCGCCGAGTCATGAAATGAATCTGCTCAGGGCCGCCAGACAGCCCATGAGTTTCTGCACGTCGTGCAAACGTTGTGGTTGATTCATTCAGACTATTGCGCCGATCTTCACAGGGTTAGCGTCGATCCCATGTTCGGAAACGAGGAAACCGAGTAACTTGCCGGCTGGTACCCCGAAGGTGCATTTGGCTGGATTGAGCTTTACCCCATACCGGCGCAGGTTCGCGAAGGTCTCGGCGAGGTCTGCCAGGAGGTCGGAACCTTTCCTGGACTTAACCACGATGTCATCCATGTAGGCCTCCACGTTTCGACCGATCTACTTCTGCAGGCACTTCTGGACCATGCGCATGAAAGTTGCGCCCGCATTGTTCAGTCCGAATGGCATCGTGATGTAACAAAAGCACCCGAATGGGGGGATGAATGCAGTTTTTATTTCATCCAGACCGTACATACGGATCTGGTGGTACCCGGAGTATGCATCTAGAAATGACAAATGCTGGCACCCCGCAGTAGAGTCTATTATCTGGTCTATGCGAGGGAGAGGGAAATGGTCCTTCGGGGAGGACCGACTGATGTGTTTGAAGTCAATGCACATTCGGAGAGATTTATCTTTCTTGGGAACCAAAACGACGTTGGCGAGCCACTCGAAGTGGTATATCTCACGGATGAACTCGGCGGCTAAGAGCCGCGCGATCTCCTCGCCAATCACCTTGTGTTTTGATACGTCTCCAACGTATCTATAACTTTTGATTGTTCCATGCTGTTATAGTATCAATCTTGGATGTTTTATATGCAATTATATATCATTTTTTGGGACTAACCTATTAACCTAGTGCCCAGTGCCAGTTGCTGTTTTTTGTCTATTTTTGCCTTTTCAGAAAATCATTATCAAAAAGAGTCCAAACGAAGAAAAAACTTTGGATTAATTTTTTCTAACCCAGAAGGGACCCTAGAAGCTTCGGGAGAAGACCAGAAGAGTCACGAGGGAACGACAAGCCCGGAGGGCGCGCCCAGGGGGGTAGGAGCGCCCCCCAGGCTTGTGGGCCCCTCGTGGCACCTCTTGACCTAATTCCAGCGCTATAAATTCCAAAATATTCCCAATACACTAGAAGGACAGAAGAGAAAACCTTTCCGCCGCCGCAAGCCTCTGTTCTTCCGTGATCCCATCTGGAGGCCTTTTTTGGCACTCTGCCGGAGGGGGAATCGATCACGGAGGGCTTCTTCATCAACCTTGCTGCCCTTCCGATGATGTGTGAGTAGTTTACCACAGACCTACGGGTCCATAGCTAGTAGCTAGATGGCTTCTTCTCTCTCTTTGATCTTCAATACCATGTTCTCCACGATGTTCTTGGAGTTCTATTCGATGTAATCTTCTTTTGCGGTGTGTTTGTTGGGATCCGATGAATTGTGGGTTTATGATCAGATTATTCATGAGAAATATTTGAGTCTTCTCTAAACTCTTTTATGCATGATTGTTATAGCTTTGTATTTCCCTCCGATCTATCTGTTTGGTTTGGCCAACTACATTGATTTATCTTGCAATGGGAGAGGTGCTTTGTGATGGGTTCAATCTTGCGGTGCTCTATCCCAGTGACAAAGTAGGGGACAAGACACATATTTGTATTGTTGCCATTAAGGATAAAAAGATGGGGTTTAATAATATTGCTCGAGTTTACTTTGTCTACATCATGTCATCTTGCTTAAGGCGTTAGTTTGTCTTATACTTAATACCCTAG
This sequence comes from Elymus sibiricus, assembly GCA_039707655.1. Taxonomy (NCBI): domain Eukaryota; kingdom Viridiplantae; phylum Streptophyta; class Magnoliopsida; order Poales; family Poaceae; genus Elymus; species Elymus sibiricus. The sequence continues at coordinate 194,868,717 of CM077672.1, forward strand.
ATGCATGCTGGATAGCGGTCGATGGGTGGAGTAATAGTAGTATATGCAGGCAGGAGTCGGTCTACTTGTCTCGGACGTGATGCCTATATACATGATCATTGCCTTGAATATCGTCATAACTATGCGCTTTTCTATCAATTGCCCAACAGTAATTTGTTTACCCACCGCATGCTATGTGTTCGAGAGAGAAGCCTCTAGTGAAAACTATGGCCCCCGGGTCTACTTTTATCATATATTAAAATCCAAAAATACCTTGCTGCAATTTATTTACTTTTATTTTATTTTGCAATTTACCTTTTTATCTATCACTATCAGAATTAATCCTTGCAAGTGACCGCTAAGGGGATTGACAACCCTCTTATTTGCGTTGGGTGCAAGTGTTTGCTTTTGTGTGTGTAGGTGCTGCTAACGAGGTTCTGTGTGGTTCTCCTACTGGATTGATAACCTTGGTGCTTAATTGAGGTAAATACTTATCTCTACTGTACTGCATCATCCTCTCCTCTTCGGGAAAATCCCAACGCAGTTCACAAGTACCAGGAAGAATTTCTGGCGCCGTTGTCGGGGAGACATCACCAAAACCTATCAAGTACCTTTGCACAAACTATCATCCACTTGCTCTTATTTTCGTTTTCCTTTTATTTGCATTTGCCTCTCATTTTCATCTCCCCCACTTCTAAAATAATTTCACAAAAACACAAAAATATTTTCGTTTGCTTGTTTGCTAGTTGCTTGCTTCGTCGTTATGGCTAGTTCTTAAATTGTTACTTGCACCCCTGAAAATGAAGTTCTTAATTTTAAACAAAGGGGAGGAGAAAGTTTAAAAGATGCTTGGTATAGGATTTGCGATGCTCAAAATAGGTCTACTCGTAAGCAATCCACCACTGTTCTTCTTCGCGATTTTTATGTGGGTATTACTACTTCGTATAGATTTGTGCTAGATACTATTATCGGAGGGAATTTCTTGAGTAGTTACCATATGGATGCTTTCAATGCTATGGGAAATTTAGTAGGATCACCACCTATCATTATCAATGAAACAGCATTGACTTTGGAACATGTTATGCAAAGGTTAGAAGCTATTGAGAATAAAATGTCTACTATTGAAGATCTTGAGAATCTAGACAAAAAGGTCCATAATCATATTACTCAATTTGGTTCTAAGGTAGGAATTACACTATAAACCCTAAAAGATAAAGAACCAATGATTAATGAAAGGATAGAGCAAGGTCCCGCTAGAATCGATAAGTTAGAAGAAATTATTAATAACTTGGGTTCTGCTTTTTCCTCCATTAAAACTATTGATAGGACTCCTCCAAATAAAAATTGCAAGTTTATGTATGTTCCTAAGACTAAGGGTGCCACTTCTAGCAAGGGAAATGAAGATCTTAAAATGATTAGCGTGCACCCCAATTTCATTGATATAATAAAGGAACCTATCTATGAAAGCAAATTTCTCAACTTTGTGCCTAGGAGCGTGATGATAAGAAATTCCTATGTTAAATCTCCTACAAAGAGTTGGTGTGTAATTGAGGACTTGGAAACCAAGGATGACAACACTTGAAACTATGCATTATGCCTAGCTAGGGGCATAAAACAATAGCGCTAGTTGGGAGGCAACCCAATATGTATCTTAAATTTTTGTTTTATTTTCTGTTTTTGTGTGTTTACACAATTATAGCTTCTGTTATGATTGTGTTTTTATCTTTTAATTAGTGTTTGTGCCAAGTAATACCTTTGGCATGATTTGGATGATAGTATAATTGATGTTGTTTGAAAACAGAAACTTTTGCGCTTGGTTCTGGAATTTTCATTCTGTACTGGAGCGTGATAAAATTCTGAATTTTTACACAGTATTGGTATATGAATTTTTTACGTTGTCCTAATTTTTCAGAATTTTTGGAGTTACAAAACTATGGCTTTTAAATATATCTTTACACACTGTTCTGTTTTAGACAGATTCTATTTTTGTTGCATAGTTTGCTTATTTTGATGAATCTATGGATCGTATCGGGGGGTATGAGCCATGGGGAAGTTGGAGTATAGTAGCATTATGCCAATATTAAATATGAATCAATTTACAACAGTACCTAAAGTTTAATATTTATTTGTTATACTAACGGATCTCACGAGGTTTCTGTTGAGTTTTGTGTGCTGAAGTTTTCACGTTTTGGGTGAGACTACGATGGATAAAGGAACAAGGAGTGGCAAGAGCCTAAGCTTGGGGATGCCCAAGGCACCCCAAGGTAATATTCAAGGAAGACTCAAGTGTCTAAGCTTGGGGATGCCCCGGATGGCATCCCCTCTTTCGTCTACAATCTATCGGTATATCACTTGGAGCTATATTTTTATTCATCACATGATATGTGTTTTACTTGGAGCGTCTTGTGCTATAGTTTGCTTGCTTTTGTTTGCTTTTTAGTTTGCCACAATTATCTTTGCTGAACACACCTTTTTTAGAGGGACACACATTATTCCTGATTTGTTAGAATACTCTATGTGCTTCACTTATATCTTTTGAGCTAGGCAGTTGCTCTAGTGCTTCACTTATATCTTTTAGAGCACGGTGGTGGTTATATTTTAAAGAAATAGTTGCACTCTCATGCTTCACTTATATCTTTTTGAGAGTCTAATAAATAGCAATGGTAATATGCACGGGTTATGAATTTGGTCCTAGTATGATAGGTATTCAAGAGGGATATAATAAAAACTTTCATGTAGATCACTGAATATGATAAATTTGATTCCTTGCAATAGTTTTGCGATATTAAGATGGTAATATGGGGAGGTACTAGTGGATAATTGTGGTTTAGTAAGAATATTGGTGTTAAGGTTTGTGATTCCCAAAGCTTGCACGTATGGTCTGTCGTTATGCTAAGAAGTTGGAGCATGATTTATTATTGATTGTCTACCTTATGAGTGGCGGTCGGGGACGAGCGATGGTCTTTTCCTACCAATCTATCCCCCTAGGGGCATGAATAGTAGTACTTTGCTTCGAGGGATCATAAAGTTTCGCAATTAGTATGTGAGTTCTTTATGACTAATGTGAGTCCATGGATTATACGCACTCTCACCTTTCCGCAATTTGCTAGCCTCTTCGGTACCGTGCATTGCCCTTTCTCACCTTGAGAGTCGGTGCAAACTTCGCCGGTGCATCCAAACCCCGTGATATGATACGCTCTATCACACATAAGCCTCCTTATATGTTCCTCAAAACAGCCACCATACCTACCTATTATGGCATTTTCATAACCATTCCGAGATATATTGCCATGCAACTTCCACCGTTCCGTTTATATGACACACATCATCATTGTCATATTGCTTTGCATGATCCTATAGTTGACATAGTATTTGTGGCTCAGCCACCGTTCATCATTTTCATACATGTTACGCTAGTATCATTGCACATCTTGGTACACTGCCAGAGGCATTCATATAGAGTCATATTTGTTCTAGTATCGAGTTGTAATTTTGAGTGTAAGTAAATAAAAGTGTGATGGTCATCATTATTAGAGCATTGTCCCAGTGAGGAAAGGATGATGGAGGCTATGATTCCCCCACAAGTCGGGATGAAGCTCCGAACGAAAAAAAAGAGGCCAAAAAGAGCCCGGCGAAAAAAAATGAATGAGAGAAAAAGAGAGAAGGGGTAGTGTTACTATCCTTTTCCATACTTGTGCTTCAAAGTAGCACCATGTTTTTCATATAGAGAGTCTCCTATGTTGTCACTTTCATATACTAGTGGGAATTTTTCATTATAGAACTTGGCTTGTATATTCTGATGATGGGCTTCCTCAAATGCTCGAGGTCTTCATGAGCAAGCAAGTTGGATGCACACCCACTTAGTTTTTATTTTGAGCTTTAATACACTTATAGCTCTTAGTGCATCCGTTGCATGGCAATCCCTACTCCTTGCATTGACATCAATTGATGGGCATCTCCATAGCCCGTTGATTAGCCTCGTCGATGTGAGATTCTCTTTTTGACTTCCCCTTATCAATCTCTATCATCATTCTATTCCACCCACAGTGTTATATCCATGGCTTGTGCTCATGTATTGCGTGGGGGTTGAAAAAGCTGAAGCGCGTTAAAAAGTATGAACCAATTGCTCAGCTTGTCATCGGGGTAGTGCATGATAAATACTTTGTGTTAAGAAGATGGAGCATGACAGGATTATATGATTTTGTAGGGATAACTTTCTTTAGCATTTTTATTTTGAAAGGCATGATTGTTTGTTAGTATGCCTGAGTATTGATGTCTTTATATCAAATTATATACTATTGCTTTGAATCATTCGGATCTTAATATTCATACCGTAAAAGAGAATTACATGATGAAACATGATAGGTAGCATTCCATATCAAAAATTCTATTTTTATCATTTACCTACTCGAGGACGCGCAGGAATTAAACTCGGGGATGCTTGATACGTCTCCAACGTATCTATAATTTTTTATTGTTCCATGCTATTATAGTATCAATCTTGGATGTTTTATATGCAATTATATATCATTTTTGGGACAAACTTATTAACCTAGTGCCCAGTGCCAGTTGCTGTTTTTTTGCCTGTTTTTGCCTTTTCGGAAAATCATTATCAAAAAGAGTCCAACCGAAGAAAAAACTTTGGATTAATTTTTTCTGGACCAGAAGGGACCCTAGAAGCTTCGGGAGAAGGCCAGAAGAGTCACGAGGGAGCGACAAGCCCGGAGGGCGCGCCCCCCAGGATTGTGGGCCCCTCGTGGCACCTCTTGATCTAATTCCAGCGCTATAAATTCCCAAATATTCATATTGTTTGAGTTTACTTTGTCTACATCATGTCATCTTGCTTAAGGCGTTACTCTGTTTTCATTAACATAATACCCTAGATGCATGCTGGATAGCGGTCGATGGGTGGAGTAATAGTAGTAGATGCAGGCAGGAGTCGGTCTACTTGTCTCGGACGTATGCCTATATACATGATCATTGCCATGAATCCGTCATAACTATGCGATTTTCAATCAATTGCCCAACAGTAATTTGTTTACCCACCGTATGCTATGTGTTTGAGAGAGAAGCCTCTAGTGAAAACTATGGCCCCCGGGTCTACTTTTATCATATATTAAAATCCAAAAATACCTTCCTGCAATTTATTTACTTTTATTTTCTTTTGCAATTTACCTTTTTATCTATCACTATCAAAATTAATCCTTGCAAGTGACCGCTAAGGGGATTGACAACCCTCTTATTTGCATTGGGTGCAAGTGTTTGCTTTTGTGTGTGTAGGTGCTGCTAACGAGGTTCTGTGTGGTTCTCCTACTGGATTGATAACCTTGGTTCTTAACTGAGGGAAATACTTATCTCTATTGTACTGCATCATCCTCTCCTCTTCGGGGAAATCCCAACGCAGTTCACAAGTAGCACGTTTCTCGGTGGTAGAGCGTCGAATGTGTTCTTTGACAAGCTTCATCTTCGGGTTGACACGGAGTCGGTGCTCAGCCAGTTCCCTGGGAACACCCGGCATGTCAGCAGGCTTCCATGCAAAGATGTCCCAGTTCTCACGGAGGAACTGGATGAGCTCGCCTTCCTATTTGCTGTCAAGAGTCATGGAGATGTTGGTCGGGACGGCATTCGGGTCCGTCGGGTGGACATGAACCTGCTTCGACTCGCCGGCCGACTGGAAAGCGGATTCCACAGCCGGCTTCTTAGATTTGAGCAAGTCACTAGAATCGACCGCTTTTTTGTACTCGTCCAACTATGCCACTGCCATTTGCTCGTCAGCGATCTGGGAGCCCTTTTGCAGGCACTCTTCAGCTATCTTTTGGTTTCCCGTGATGGTGATCACGCCTTTTGGGCCTAGCATCTTGAGTTCAAGATACACGTAGCATGGTCTGGCCATGAATCGTGCGTAGGCGGGCCTACCCAGGATGGCGTGATAAGCACTCCGGAAGTCTACCACCTCGGAGGTCAACCTTTCTTTTCTGAAGTTCTTCTCTCTGCCGAATACGACGTTGAGGGCGATCTGCCCGAGTGATTTCGCCTTCTTCCCGGGGATGACCCCGTGGAATTGCATGTTGCTTTTACTCAGTCGGGACATCGAAATGCCCATTGCCTCTAGAGTATCGGCGTAAATGATGTTTAACCAGCTGCCGTCGTCCATGAGGACTTTGCGCAGACGGAATCCTCCAACAGCAGGATCGACCACCAGCGCCTGCCACCCAGGGGTTGATAACCCACAAGTATAGGGGATCGCAACAGTTTTCGCGGGTAGTATTTCACCCAGATTTATTGATTCGACACAAGGGGAGCCATAGAATATTTGCGAGTATTAGCAGTTGAGTTGTCAATTCAACCACACCTGGAGAACTAAATATCTACAACAAAGTGTTTAGTAGCACAGTAGTATGATAGTTTTGATAGCAGTAGTAACAATAACAGTAACAGTAGCAGTTTTATAGTGATTGTAACAGCAGCAGTTGCAAAGTAACTTAGCAAGGATCAATATGCGAAAAGCGTAGGCATTGGATCGGTGATGGATAATTATGTTGGATGATATTCATCATATAACAGTCACAACCTAGTGCGATACACAATAGCTCCAATTCATCAATGTAATGTAGGCATGTATTCCGTATATAGTCATACGTGCTTATAGTAAGAACTTGCATGACATCTTTTGTCCTACCCTCCCGTGGCAGCGGGGTCCATAAGGAAACTAAGGGATATTAAGGCCCTTTTAATAGAGAACCGGAACAAAGCATTAACACATGGTGAATACATGAACTCCTCGAATTACAGTCATCCCCGGAGAGTATCCCAGACAACTGTCACTATGGGGTCTATGGATCAGAACAATAACAAGTGCATATGACAAGCGGATAGGATCAAGAACTCAAATATATTCATGAAAACATAAAGGTTCAGATCTGAAATCATGGCACTTGGGCCCTAGTGACAAGCATTAAGCATAGCAAAGTCATAGCAACATCAATCTCAGAACATAGTGGATACTAGGGATCAAAGCCCTAACAAATTGACTCAATTACATGATAAATCTCATCCAACCCATCACCGTCCAGCAAGCCTACAGAGAAATTACTCACGCCCAGTGGTGAGCATCATGAAAATGGTGATGGAGGATGGTTGATGATGACGACGGCGTCGAATCCCCCTCTCCGGAGCCCCGAACAGACTCCAGATCAGCCCTCCCGATGAAGAACGGGAGGTGGCGGCGGCTCCGTATCGTAAAACGCGATGAAACTTCTTCTCTTATTTTTTATCTTGGGAAAGTGAATTTATAGCATTGGAATTAGATCAGATGGCCGCCTGTGGGCCCCACAAGGCATCAGGGCGCGCCCTAGGGGTGGTCGCGACATGTTGCCTTGTGGGCAACAGGTGGCCCCTCTTCTGTTGATTCTTGCGCCAGTAATTTTTATTTATTCCATAAAAATTCTCCAAAAAGTTTCGTCCAATTCCGGGAACTTTGATTTCTGCACAAAAACAACACCATGGTAGTTCTGCTGAAAACAGCATCAGTCCGGGTTAGTTTCATTCAAATCATGCAAATTAGAGTCCAAAACAAGAGCAAAAGTGTTTGGAAAAGTAGATACGACGGAGACGTATCAACTCCCCCAAGCTTAACTCATTGCTTGTCCTCAAGCAATTCAGTTGACAAACTGAAAGTGATAAAGAAAAATTTTTACAAACTCTTTTGTTCTTGTATCCGTATATAAGCTTAAAGCGTACCCAAGTTTTCAGCAAAGATCATGAACTAATCATGCTCATAATAACACTTAGGAATGATATTTACTCATATCAAGGGCATAATCAACTAGCGAGCAATAATAACATATCTCAAGTGCCAACAATTTGTCGAAACAATCATGATATAATATGATAACATGGTATCTCGCTAGCCCTTTCTGAGACCGCAAAACATAAATGCAGAGCACCTCCAAAGTTCAAGCAGCGACTAAACATTGTAATTCAGGGTAGAAGAGATCCAATCATGATTTACCCAACATTAACTATACTCAATGCATAAGGATGACAATAGTGCTCTCAGGATTGGTGCTTATAATGAGAAGGTGAGACTCAACAAAAAAAGTAAAATAACATAAAAGTATATAGATAGGCCCTTCACAGAGGGAAGCATGGATTTGCAGAGGTGCCAGAGCTCGAAGCTTAAATCAGAGATGAAAAACAATTTTGGGAGGTGTACTTTTCCTGTCAACGTCACGACCAAGAATTTTCAATATCTTCCATGCTAAACACATTATAGGCGGTTCCCAAGCGGAAAGGTAAAGTTTACTCTCCCTCCACCATACCAACACAATCCATGGCTAGCCGAATCCTCGGGTGCCCTCCATACCAACAACTTTCCGGGGGAGTTTGTTTGCATTATGTATTTTCATTTTGAGCATTGGACTGGACATCCCAAGTACCAGCCTCTCTCGTGCAATGACAAGTGAATAAACACTCATCTCGAGAATAACCCGCTTAGCATGGAAGATATTGACCGCCCCCTGTCGCTCCATGAGCGGTACGGGCACACAAAATGGATGTTTATTTGAATGATTAGAGGTGGCACATGCAAATTTACTTGGAACGGTAGAGTAATACCGCATATAGGTAGATATAGTGGACTCATCTGGAACAAGTTTGGTTTAAGGATTTTGGATGCACAAGCAGTATTCCCGCTTAGTACAGGCGAAGGCTAGCAATAGATTGAGAAGCGACCAACTAGAGAGCGAAAACGGTCATGATCATGCATTGAGAATAATTAACATTGAATACTAGCATGAGTAGGATATAGACACCCTGAACATAAATATCGTGGAGGCTATGTTGGTTTTGAATCAACTACATGTATGAACATGTGCCAAGTCGAGCCACTTGAAACATTCAGAGGAGGATACCATATTAACATACTACATCATAACCATTTTAATGCAAGTTGAGATCCAAGATAAATCATTATCCACTCCTAGCTACTTAAGCATGGCATGAGCAACTATAATCTCTAATTGTCATCACAAACATGTTTACTCATAATATGCTGAATCATGGATACTGAGTTAAACATATTTACAAAAACAAAAACAAGAAGAGTTCATACAAGCTTTTCCTTGCCACAGTCACTTCGTCAAATCATCGTCATTATTGCCTTTCACTTGCACGACCGAATGATGTGAAAATAATAATAGTGCAAGAGTGCCATGGACTAAGCTGGAATCTGCAAAGATTTTATTCAGGGAGAAGACAGGGTAATATTGGCTCTTCGTTAGATCAACAATAAAGCATATGAGAGCCACTCAACATTTTCATCGTCGTCTTCTCCCTACGACGACTCAACGAACAAAAAAGAAATTCAGAGAAACACACTGAAATATTTTTGGAGTTTTTAGATTTTCTGAAGAAAAGCAAATTAAAGAAAAAAACGAAAAGCGAGAAAAACTATTTACACGGGAGAGCTCCCAACAAGCAAAAGAAGAAACAAGAAATCTTTTGGGTTTTCTTTTAATACTACGAACTAACTAAATGGAAAGAAAAACCAAAAAGAAGCGAGAAATATTTTTGGATTTTCAAAGTTTTTCAAACACACAAGAAGAAAGCAAAAATAAAACTAACATGGATGATACAATGAAAAAGGATGAACACCGACAACTGGAATGAATGTGTGAACATGAATATAATGTTGGTGAGAGATACGTACTCCCCCAAGCTTAGGCTTTTGGCCTAGCTTGGTCTACTGTCATGGCTGTCCAGGATAATAATCGAAGTGGTAGCTCATGGAGGTGTTCTGTGCTGCCTCCTCAGCGAGACAAGCAGCCTCAACTGCCGCGTTATACTCGTGCACCTCATTCTCATGAAGAAAATATCTCTGTTTGTTCTGGAAATCAAAGAGGACAGGAGCAGGCAAAACAACAAACACAGAACGATATTTATCGAATATCAAGTTATAGTCATATCTATGAGTGTTGCGCTTAATAAACTCATGGTTCTGCATTGCCTCAAAATTCAAATATTTATCTGGTAAAAGTGGATCATTGGGCCTGGGTGAGACCCCTAGCCTTGCAGCTACGCGGGAGGCATAAATTCCTCCATACAAATCACCATTACCCGAGTTGCGATGCAACCTACGTGCAACAATAGCTCCAAGATTATAATGTTTGCTACCTGTTAAAGCAGTGTGAATAAGGCTCAGGCCAGGAGCACAACATGCACTACAGTCTTGTTTACCAACAATGCATTTGCCATTAAAGAGTGTGAAATACCGAATAGAGGGAAAGTGAATGCTTTTTATCCTAGCTTGCGTAACTCCCCTATTCTCACCATTGCAAAGGTTATTGAGAAACGGTTCATATTCAGATTGCCGCGGTTCACTAAGTGAACCCCAAAATGGAATTTTGCATGCATCACAAAACTCGTCTAGAGACATACCATAAGATCTATTATAGAGATGAAATAAAACTCTAGAAGTACGAGGGTGATACTCAAAATTTTGAGTGAATGAATGAGTAAGGTTGTAGTGCTGCGGTGGCTTATCTGCGATGAAGGCAAAGAGCTCGGTGTTGTGAATATATTGGTCAAATTCTTCCTTAGTGCCTGCACCTAGCATGAACTCGTTGCACGACCATCGACACGATTTTGCTTCGGCATCTCGCACCGAAATTTCCCTTGGTTCAACATACGATTGACGTGCTGGGCTTCCGCTCGATGATGCTTTAGAGGACCTCCTCCATGAAGAACTCCTCCTGAAAAGGTTCATATTCCTATGAACAAATTTCTGAAAAAATTTGGACCAGAAAAAGATGTTAACAAAACTTCACAAGATGGATAGCAACTACTCATACAAATGCCTAGAGGCTATATCAATCATTCAAACTACTTAGAACTCAAAGAATTTAACATGCAAGCTCATTTTCAGTAGCACCAATAGCAGCAATTTATGCAAAATATAACCCACTAAAGCAAAAACTAATTGGAGCAATGGGAGAGTCACATACCAAGGAGCAATCCCTCAAAACAGTTTCAGAAACGGAGCTCCGAGCAAAGAGATCGAAAATCTCAAGTTTGGGAGCAAGAACACGAGAGAGAGAGAGAGCTACCACGATTTTTTCTGGAGGTAGGAGATGAAGTGGGCTGAATAGATAAGTGAGTGGGTCCCTGTGGGATCCACAAGGCATCTTGGCGCATCTTGGGGGCTGGCCGCGCCCTATTGTCTTGTGGGCAACAGGTGCACCCCCCCTGGGTTGTTTTCAGTTCCAAAAATTCTTAAATATTCCAGAAAAAATCATGTTAAAATTTTGTTGCATTCTGAGCACTTTTATTTTTGGGCCATTTTTTATTGTACGGATAATTCAGAAAACAGGATAATCATGGCATTTTATTTTATTGAACTATAAATAACAGAGAGCAAACTAAGATTATAGAAAGTTGTGCTTACTAAATTCATCGACCACATGCCCCTCAAAAGAATCCATTAATAAGGCTGATCAAGTCTTATTAACAAACTATTTCCGAGTGACGTGAAACCGAAGAATTTTCATATAACACTAAGTTACCTCAACGGGGATATGCATCTCCCCAACAATAAGAATTTCATATTTCTTTTTGACAGTAGGAAGAGGAAATTTGAATCCTCCAATAGTGATTGTCGAAACCTTTTCAATACAATTGATATCATTCACCAAATCTTGTTTCTTCGGGAAATAAACCGTATGCTCATTACCATTGACATGAAAAGTAACCTTGCTTTTATTGCAATCAATAACAGCCCCTGAAGTATTCAAAAAGGGTCTTCCAAGGATAATCAACATGTTGTCGTCCTCAGGCATATCAAGTATAACAAAGTCCGTTAAGATAGTAACATTTGCAACAACAACAGGCACATCCTCGCAAATTCCAATAGGTATAGCAGTTGATTTATCAGCCATTTGCAAAGATATTTCAGTGGGTGTGAGCTTATTCAAATCAAGTCTTTTATATAAAGAGAAGGGATTAACACTAACACCGGCTCCTAGATCACATAAAGCAGTTTTAACATAACTTCTTTTAATGGAACATGGTATAGTAGGTATTCCAGGATCTCCTAAATTTTTGGGTACTCCACCCTTAAAAGAATAGTTTGCAAGCATGGTGGAAATTTCAGCTTCAGGTATCTTCCTTTTATTAGTGACAATGTCTTTCATGTATTTAGCATAGGGAGACATTTTCAACATATCAATCAAGCGAGTGCGCAAAAAGACAGGTCTAAGCATTTCAACAAAGCGCTCAAAATCTTCCTCATCCTTGTTTTTAGATGGTTTAGTAGGAAAAGACATAGGTTTTTGAACCCATTGTTCTCTTTCCTTTCCATGTTTTCTAGCAACAAAGTCTCTTTTATCATATCTTTTATTCTTAGGAGGTGGGTTATCAAGATCAACAAAATGTTCTATTTCTACATCATTATCTGGTTGAGCATCAACATGAACATCATCATTATCATTATCATTATCACTAGGTGGATGTTCATTACCAGATTGTGTCTCGGCATCAGAACTAGAAACATCATTTTGATTCTCAGGAGGTTTTTCTATCTCAGGTTCACTAGGAGCATGCAAAGTCCTATCATTTTTCTTTTCCTTTTTCTTCTTAGATGAACTAGGCACATCAATATTATTTCTCTGAGAATCTTGTTCAATTCTTTTAGGATGACCTTCAGGATATAGAGGATCCTGAGTCATTCTACCTCCTCTAGTAACAACTCTAACAGCATGATCATTCATTTTATTATTCATCTCATCAAGCAAATCATTTTGTGACTTAGCTATTTGTTCTAACTGAGTCTGAACCATAGAAGCATGTTTACTTAAGCATTTAACATCATTAGCAGTTCTAAACATCAAATCACTCAAGCGATCAATCATGATGGCATTTTGTTTTAATTGATTGCTAACATACATATTGAAATTCTCTTGCTTAACAATGTAGTTATCAAATTCATCCAAGCATTGACTGGCAGATTTATTATAAGAAACATCACTTTCATTGATTCTACGAAGAGAATTTACCTCTACTACCTATGTCGGGATATCAAGTCCATGTATTTCTTCAATAGGTGGTAGGTTCTTAACATCTTCAGCTTTAATACCTTTTTCCTTCATAGATTTCTTGGCTTCTTGCATATCTTCAGGACTGAGGAATAGAATACCTCTTTTCTTCGGAGTTGGCTTAGGTGGTGGTTCAGGAAGTGTCCAATCATCGGCATTTCTCAATATATTATTCAATAGTTCTTCAGCCTATCCAATAGTTCGTTCCCTGAAAACAGAACCAGCACAACTATCTAGGTAGTCCCTAGAAGCATCGGTTAGTCCATTATAAAAGATATCAAGTATTTCATTCTTCTTAAGAGGATGATCAGGCAAAGCATTAAGTAATTGGAGAAGCCTCCCCCAAGCTTGAGGGAGATTCTCTTCTTCATTTTACACAAAGTTAACTATTTCCTGTAAGGCAGCTTGTTTCTTATGAGCAGGATTTTTTTCCAGAGAAGTAATATATCATATCCCGGGGACTATGCACACAACCAGGAGCAAGAGTATTAAACCATTTCTTAGCATCACCCTTTAATGAGAAAGGAAACAACTTAAGGATGTAATAGTAACGATTTTTTTCCTCGTGAGCAAATAGGGTGGCTATATCATTCAACGTAGTAAGGTGTGCCACAACAGTTTCAGTTTCATAACCATGAAAAGGATCAGATTCAACCAAAGTAATTAACTCAAGATCGATAGAGAATTCATAATCCTTATTAGTAACAAATATGGGAGAGGTAGCGAACTTAGGATCATATTTCATTCTCTCCCTCATAGATTTTTCTTTCAAATCAGCAAGCAATTTTCTAACATCATCTCTATCATTACAAGCAAGAATTGCCCTAGCTGTCTCTCCATCAAAAACATAACCCTTAGGTATCTTAGGCATTTCAACTCTAGTAGGAGGACTAGGCATAATAGGTGAATCATAATTTTCAAGAGTTTCAACATTTTCAATTTCTTTAGCTTTAGCAATTTGTTCATCAAGAAATTTACCTAGTGGCACAGTATCATCAAGCATAGTACTAGCATCATCATGAGTATCATTCGTAGCAGAAGTAGTATCATCAATTACTTGCGACATATCAGAATGAATAATAGGTGGTGGTGTCGCAAGCCTACTCAAAACAGAAGGTGAATCAAGTGCAGAGTGTGATGGCAGTTCCTTACCTCCTCTAGTCATAGAGGGGACGATCTTAGTCTTAGCGTCTTTCAGATTCTTCATAGTGATCAACAGATATAAATCCCAAGTGACTCAACAAATAGAGCTATGCTCCCTAGCAACGGCGCCAGAAAAAGGTCTTGATAACCCACAAGTATAGGGGATCGCAACCATTTTCGCGGGTAGTATTTCACCCAGATTTATTGATTTGACACAAGGGGAGCCAAAGAATATTTGCGAGTATTAGCAGTTGAGTTGTCAATTCAACCACACCTGGAGAACTAAATATCTGCAGTAAAGTGTTTAGTAGCACAGTAGTATGATAGTTTTGATAGCAGTAGTGACAATAACAGTAACAGTAACAGTTTTATAGTGATTGTAACAGCAGCAGTAGCAAAGTAACTTAGCAAGGATCAATATGCGAAAAGCGTAGGCATTGGATCAGTGATGGATAATTATGTTGGATGACATTCATCATATAACAGTCACAACCTAGGGCGATACACAATAGCTCCAATTCATCAATGTAATGTAGGCATGTATTCCGTATATAGTCATACGTGCTTATAGTAAGAACTTGCATGACATCTTTTGTCCTACCCTCCCGTGGTAGCGGGGTCCATAAGGAAACTAAGGGATATTAAGGCCTCCTTTTAATAGAGAACCGGAACAAAGCATTAACACATGGTGAATACATGAACTCCTCGAATTACAGTCATCCCCGGAGAGTATCCCACACAACTATCACTATGGGGTCTACGGATCAGAACAATAACAAGTGCATATGACAAGCGGATAGGATCAAGAACTCAAATATATTCATGAAAACATAAAGGTTCAGATCTGAAATCATGGCACTCGGGCCCTAGTGACAAGCATTAAGCATAGCAAAGTCATAGCAACATCAATCTCAGAACATAGTGGATACTAGGGATCAAAGCCCTAACAAATTGACTCGATTACATGATAAATCTCATCCAACCCATCACCGTCCAGCAAGCCTACAGAGAAATTACTCACGCACGGTGGTGAGCATCATGAAATTGGTGATGGAGGATGGTTGATGATGACGACGGCGTCGAATCCCCCTCTCCAGAGCCCCGAACGGACTCCAGATCAGCCCTCCCGACGAAGAACAGGAGGTGGCGGCGGCTCCGTATCGTAAAACGCGATGAAACTTCTTCTCTTATTTTATTTATCGGGGAAAGTGAATTTATAGCATTGGAATCAGGTCAGACGGCCGCTTGTGGGCCCCACAAGGCATCAGGGCGCGCCCTAGGGGTCGCGCCTTGTTGCCTTGTGGGCAACAGGTGGCCCCTCTTCTATTGATTCTTGCGCCAGTAATTTTTATTTATTCCATAAAAAATCTCCAAAAAGTTTCGTCCAATTCCGAGAACTTTGATTTCTACACAAAAACAACACCATGGTAGTTCTGCTGAAAACAGCGTCAGTCCGGGTTAGTTTCATTCAAATCATGTAAATTATAGTCCAAAACAACAGCAAAAGTGTTTGGAAAAGTAGATACGACGGAGACGTATCAGGGGTCGGTATGTGGGCTGGGTGATCCGACTGATCAAAGGTGACGGGAGTCTTGGCCCGGTCTAGGAGCTTAGTGACAGTCGGAACCGCCATATTGACCTCTCGGTTTATCACCTTGAGGTGACTCTTGCTCTCGACGTTAGCAAAGATCATCAGGACCTTCTCGACGTGGGGGTACCCAGATGTGTCTTTGCCCCCGTCTTCGTCTTCGTCCCCGTCCTTTCCCTCTGAGGGATCTTGCTGCATCTCTTGCTTGAGCAGTCGTCACTCCCGAGTGGTATGCTTCGGCAGAATTAGGTTGCCATCTTCTTCCCTCTTTGTGTGAATCTGGCAGGGATGATCGAGGATGTCGCTTTTTGGGGCAGCTTTCTTCTTGCCGGCCCACTCCTTCTTCTGCTTTGGCTGGCCTTTGCCTTTGCTTTGGCCAGCCAGGGCCGCGGCCTCAGCATTGTCGACTGCCACGGCCTTGCGCTTCTGCTTCTTGTTTTTATTGTTATCCGACAGATTTGCATCTCCGGCTCGGCCCTTGCCGCTTCTCAGCCGGTCTTCCTCTTCGCCATTAGCGTACCGATTGGCTATCTCCATTGCCCGACTGAGAGTCGGGATCTCAGTTCGGCCAAATTTCAGGGCCAGCTCTTGATACCTGATGCCGGCTTTGAAGGCGCAGATCACCTGGTGCTTGGTGACATTCTCCACCGTGTTATGTAGGGTGGTCCACCGCTGGATGTACTCCCGGAGAATCTCATTTTGCTTCTGAACACAATGTTGTAGCTCTGACAATCCACCCGACCGCTTGTACGTGCCCTCGAAAGTCTTGACGAAGACTCGGGCCAAGTCATCCCAGCAGTACATACTGTCGGGCGTTAGCTGGTTGAGCCATGCGCTAGCCGACCCCTCGAGCATCAGTGGCAGATGTTTCATGGCCACGTTGTCGTTATCGCCGCCGATCTGGACGGCCACTCGGTAATCCTCCAACCAAATCTCTGGCTTTGACTCGCCAGTGAACTTACTGATCCCCGTCGCCAATCTGAAGTTGCTCGGGATGTCCGCAGCTTGAATGTATTGGCTGAAACACTCAGGCCCGGAGGGAGTAGATCCGCTCGGAGCGTCTGTGTCAAGGCCTTCTCTCAGGGCCCGCCCTCTGTCAACCAGGTTCTAAGCGAGGACGGATCTCGCACTGAACCGCGGGTCCCGGAGGTCACCCGGACGGTACGAGGGACTCGGCCTCCGATCGTCCCCGAGAGGATGCTTGTCATCATAGGGCTAGCGCCCGTATGTGATGTCCCACGGAGGGGGCATCCGGGTACGATTGTAATCGTCATGCCACCGGGGGGAAGCGACTCGATCATGCCTCCGGTCTCCGTGATGGTCTCTCGAGGAGGAGGACACCCGGCGCCTCCTTGAGACGAGGGGACTATGAGCCGACTGAACAGTTTTGGTGCGCACTGATGCGCTATGGATGCGATCACGGGATTGTGACACTGCCGCATTCTGTGACAAGGCCGTCTTCAGCAGGACTTGGATCTGGCGAATCCCTTCTCCAGCAGCGGAGTCGGAGGGCTGAATGGAATCAGCGATTCTGGTCGCCCCCGCCAGGTTTTGCAGCGGAGTGTTGAGAACTTGGTACTTCCAGGATTGATCGTTCGGGAACAACCGGCGCTTGTGCCGACTGGAACTGGGCTGCTGGCGAGCACGATCGTCCAGCTCCCTCTGCAGCTGATCCAGGCGGTCTCGCTCGGCCAGGGTGGCCAAACGCACTGACTCCATGGCCAGGGCCTCGGGAGTCGTCCCCATTGTTAGGGCATATTTCTCCCTTAGTGGTTTTGGTGATTGATGACAATGCTTTTGCGGACTAATCGTGTGCATTGAACATTTCAGATAATCTACCATATGGCACAAGACGATTCGTGCCCCTCGGAGCTATTGCGAAGACGGTGTTTTTCCTTCATTTCATTTTTGGCGGATTTGAATCGTAGGAACACCGTACTATTAAGAGGGGGTCCGCTTCGGAAAGGTTTGGGTGGAATCAACATGTACACTGTCCTCTCACACCCTCTTTCCTTCCCGGCAACTGAGCTTGTCCTTCCCCTATGCATGGGCTTTCCAGGGCATCATAAGCGGTAGTACCGCTCTGCTCAGCAGTAGTACCGCTCCAGCGGTACTGCCGCAATTTAGTGCTATCCTCACTTCCGCTTGTTTTTATGTTCTGTAAATGGGCGGTAGTAGAGCGGCAGTTCAGCGCGGTAGTACCGCTCCCGCGGTACTACGGCCCTGACTACCACCCCACTACCGCAGGTTTACTGAGCATACTTCAGCTAAGCGGAAGTACCGCTCCTGCGGAGCGGTAGTACCGCTCCGGCGGAACTACCGCTATTTCTCTATCGCACGGAGTACCGCTTGTTTTTTCCTTCTGGATAGTTCGATCCCATGAGCAGAAGTAGAGCGGCAGTTTCTAGCGGTAGTACCGCCCCGGGCGGCATTACCGCACTGCCTTTATCTTCTACCGCTGGTTCCGGCTGCTGTTCAATACACAGCGGAAGTACCGCTGGTGGGAGCGGTAGTACCGCTCCGGCGGCACTACCACCTCCCCGACCTGCTCGGTTGAACGCAGCGCCTGGAACTTCCGTGCCAGCGGAAGTACCGCTCACCTGAGCGGTACTACCGCTTGCGCATGGGATGTGGGTGCATAACGGTTGGATCTCTTTTCCCACTATATAAGGGAGTCATCTTCTCCAAGTTGACTCACCTCATCCTCCCCCAAGCTCCATTGTTGCTCACAAGCTCATTTTCGCCCGATCTCTCTCCCTAGCCAATCAAACTTGTTGACCCTTTAGGGATTGGTTGAGAAGGCCTAGATCTACACTTCCACCAAGAAAATTTTGATTCCCCCCACTAATCCCATGCGGATCTTGTTACTCTTGGGTGTTTGAGCACCCTAGACGGTTGAGGTCACTTCGGAGCCACATTCCATTGTGGTGAAGCTTCGTGGTGGTGTTGGGAGCCTCCAATTCGGTTGTGGAGAGAGCCCCAACCTTGTTTGTAAAGGTCCGGTTGCCGCCTTCAAGGGCACCACTAGTGGAATCACGGCATCTCGCATTGTGTGAGGGCGTGAGGAGAATACGGTGGCCCTAGTGGCTTCTTGGGGAGCATTGTGCCTCCACACCGCTCCAACGGAGACGTACTTCCTCTCAAAGGGAAGGAACTTCGGGAACACATCCTCGTCTTCACCGGCTCCACTTGTGGTTACTTCTTACCTTTACTTTGTGCAAGCTTTACTTGTGTTGTATCCTTTGCTTGCTTGTGGTGTCTTTGTTGCTAGCATCATATAGGTTGCTCACCTAGTTGCATATCTAGACAACCTATTTGTTGCTAATCCTAATTTGTTAAGAAAAGCTAAAAATTGGTAGTTGCCTATTCACCCCCCCCCCCTCTAGTCAACCATATCGATCCTTTCAATTGGTATCAGAGCCTCGTCTCTTTATTAAGGGTTTCACCACCCGAAGAGTATGGTTGACAACAGAGGTGGTGTTGATGAAGTACCCAAGGCCATGGAGTTGAATTCGGTCACCCGAGACGACTTAAATGAAGCTATGGCTTCACTTAAGACGTCTATGACGGCCGAAGTCAAGTCCATGCTTAAAGAACTCCTTGAGGGGTTGAAAACTTCTACCGGTCCGTTGCAAGTGGCTAATCCCACCGCATCGGAGTCCGAGGCCAATTCCGGTAAGGAAGAGGTTAAAGGTACTCAAACCTCCACCCCTCATGACAAGAATGGGACGGGAATCTTTGCCTCGGTTCCTCCTCCCCCCGGTCTATGGAGGACCGGTTCCTACCCCTCATATAAACCATCTTGGTCCACCTCCTAAGCTTGTGAAGGGTGATTTCGCTAATTGGGTTTTTTGTATCAAGTCTCATTTGAATCACAGCTCTACAAATCTTTGGAGAATCATCGAGCAAGGTTTCTACCCACATGATCCAAACAACCTCACCCCAAGAGAGGAGGCGGATAATCAATACAATCATTCCGCCTTGTTCATCCTCCAATCTGCGGTGCCTCCCGAAGACCTAGCTCACTTGCGTCCCTTCGCTCGTGCAAAGGATTGTTGGGAGCATATTATATCTTTGTACAAGGGAAGCTCAAGCATACAACGGTCCAACTTTGAGGTGGTTCTTGATGAGGCCGATGAGTTTGTGATGAATGAAGATGAGGATCCTCGTGATCTCTACCGAAGATTGACAACTCTTGCGGTCGCTCTTCAAGATCATGGGAGCAAGGATACGGATGATAATTGGATCAAGCGCAAGTTTCTCAAGGCCATCATGCCGTTCAACAAGGCCATGTCCTCCGTGATCCGTCAAAGGCCGGACTTCCACACCTTGTCTTCAAGTGAGGTGTTGGATGAGTTTATTGCCATGAACATCATGAACAAGACCGCCGACAATGCTCTAGCTCATGTCCAACGGTCAAAGAGAGCCTCACCCAACCTTGCTTTGAAGGCTAAGGCTATTCCGGAAGAAGAAGAAGAGGAAGAAGAAGAGAGTTGCCCCGAAGACACCAAATATGCTTACCACGTGCACATGGCTCTTGCGTCAAGGCAATTTTGGGGCAACAGGAGAAACTCAAGGCCCAACTTCTCCAAGAACAACTCAAGTGGCTCAAAGGGCAAGCAACGAGTAAGGACTTGCTACAATTGTGGCAATGTGAGTCACTTTGTGGTGGATTGTCCGTATGAGAAGAGGGAGGACAATGGTGGCAAGCTCATCCGCAAAGACAAGGCCAAGTCCTTCCCCAACAAGAACAATTCCAACAAGAAGGTGCCTCCAAAGGGCTTGGTGGCGCAAGAAGAGTACAACTCCGATGATGATGATGATGATACAAGTGGTGAAGTGCTTGCAACGGCCACCGTGGCCATTGCCACCTCTTCTCCAACCTCTGTGTCCCTCTTCGATGCCCCCAACGAGAACATCATCCCCAAGTGCCTCATGGCAAGAGGCGTCAACAAGGTAACCTCCAATATCAAAACTTCCATCTCTCCTAATCCTTCATTGTTGGATTGTGTGGATGATCAAGAGGAGGTGAAGGCGGATGAGAATGAGTTTGACAAGTTCTTGGGTAAGCTCAAAGGTGAGACCAAGAAGCACTTTGTTGCTCTCTTGGAACAATTGGGTGAGGCCAATGATATCATTGAGTCTCATGAAGAGACTATCACTAACTTGCAAGGCCATAGTCGTGATTATGCCGATGAGATTGCGGATCTTTCCATTGCTCTTGAGGAAGAGTGAGGTCTTCGTTTGGCTCTTGAGGAGTCAGACAACATTAACCTTGCTCAACTAAAGAAAGATCTTGAACATGCTCAAGTTCTTACTCGCGTGCTCAAATCCGAGAAGGTTGACCTTGGAGTTGGCCATGCTAGACTCAAGGAGGAGTTTGAGCTACTTGACAAGGCCCACAAGGTTTTGAAGAGTGCTCATGGCTCTCTCAAAGAGTCTCATGATCAACTCCAAGTGAAGCTAACAACGGAAATAGCCACTTGTCCTCCTTTTGTTTTAGTTGATAATGCCCATGCTACTAACTCATGTTGTGAGCATGTGCATCTTGTGGAGGAGAATGCCAAGCTAAAAGAGAAACTTGAGAAGTGTCTTGTGAGTTGCATACAAGGTGAGAAGAACCTCAACGAACTTTTGAGCAATCAAAAGGAAGTCGTGGCAAAGGAGGGACTTGGGTTTGTACCCAAGTCAAATAAAAAGAAGAACAACAAGACCAAGAAACCTCTCCCTCTCAAAGAGGTATTTGTCAAGGAAGGAGATGGTGCTCATAAGGAGAAGAAAGACAAGGTGGTGGGTGGAAATGCCAAGAAGGGCAAAACCACTCCATCGAACAAAGCCGGCGACTTTAACCCTTCTTATGTTTTATGCCGTGCTAGTGATAGGCATGTTTATGCCAAATTTGTTGGTTCTTATTATGAGTACATTGAATGGTCTATTTGGGTTCCTAACACCCTTGTTACTAACATCAAAGGACCCATTCAAGAATGGGTACCTAAAACCAAGCATTGATCTCTTGTAGGAGTTTGCTTCCTGTGGAGGATCATGGTTGCTCGATAGTGGAGCAACAAATCATATGACCGGGAGCAAGCATTTGGTGGTGGACGTGCAACCAAGCCCATCTATGCCCACCCATGTTCAATTCGGTGATGCCTCAACACCTAAGGTATTGGGTCTTGGCAAGGTTGTGATTTCTCATGATTTATCAATTGAGAAAGTCATGCTTGTTGAGACCCTTGCATACAATTTACTTTCCGTTCGTCAACTTGCACTTATGGGCTTTGCCACATTCTTTGATCTTGATACCGTGGCCCTTTTGTGGAGCAAGACTCTTAAAGTAGCTTTTGTTGGGCATGTCGAGAACGGTCTCTATGTGGTTAACTTCTCGGAGCGACCCACTAAGATCGCGACTTGCCTAATGGCTAAAGTTGACGTGGGGTGGCTTTGGCATCGCCGACTAGCCCATGTCAATATGAGATCTTTGCAAAGTCTCCTCAAGGGGGATCACGTTCGTGGACTAACAAATGTGAGCTTTGCCAAAGATCGTGCTTGCAGTGCTTGTATCAAAGGAAAGCTACATGAGACGGCTCACCGACCCACGACTATCATCTACTCGAAGAGGCCCTTGGAGCTCCTTCACATGGATCTCTTTGGACCTCCATCCTTTGATAGTCTTGGGGGAAGAAAGTATTGCTTGGTGATTGTGGATGACTATTCAAGATACACTTGGGTATATTTCTTCAAGAGGAAGAGCGAGACCCAACAAACCGTCATAAACTTTGCCAATGAAGCTCAACGTCAACATGAGGCAAAGATATTGATGATTAGAAGTGACAACGGCACCAAGTTCAAGAACTACACCTTGGATGAGTTCCTTAGTGATGAGGGGATCAAGCATCAATACTCCGCACCATATACCCCTCAACAAAATGGTGTGGCGGAGAGGAAGAACCGGACATTGATGGACGCGGCAAGGACCATGATGGCGGAATTCAAGTCTCCGTACAACTTTTGGGCCGAAGCCATCAACACCGCATGTCATGCATCCAATCGGCTCTACCTCCGCAAAGGCTTGAACAAGACTCCATATGAGATACTTACCTGTAACAAGCCCAACCTCAAGTACTTCCGGGTGTTTGGGTGTAAGTGTTTCATTCTCAAGAAAGGTGCACGTTTGTCTAAATTCGAACCTAGAGCTCAAGAGGGCATATTTTTTGGTTATGCTACAAACTCTCATACTTACCGTGTCCTCAACAAGTCCAACGGACTCATTGAGGAGACGTGTAACATAGAGTTTGAGGAAAATAATGGCTCCCAAGTGGAGCAAAGTGGTCTTTGTGATGTAGGTGATGAAATTCCTCCCCAAGCCATAAGAAGAATAGGGATTGGTCAAATACTCCCCATTAAGGAACACCTTGTGGCCGAAGGAGAAGGACAATGCTCTACGCAAGTGGAGCCATCACCAACCATTGAGCCACACGCTTCCGAAGAACAAACCGAAGGCCCTCAACCAAGTGATCAAGATCAAGGGCAAGATCAACCTCAAGATGATGGTGATGCACCAAATGATGCCCAAGATCAAGATCACGACACCGAGCAAGCTCAAGATCAAGTGCAAGCCCAAGATCAAGCGCAAGCTCAAGATCAAGTGCAAGCTCAAGATCAAGAGCAAGCTCAAGATGACGCTCAAGATGTTCAAGATGATCCTCCTTGATACGTCTCCAACGTATCTATAATTTATGAAGTATTCATGCCATGTTTATAACAATTTTATATGGTTTTGGTATGATTTGATTAGAACTAACCTGGACTGACGCTGTTTTCAGCAGAATTGCCATGGTGTTGTTTTTTGTGCAGAAATAAAAGTTCTTGGAATTGGATAAAACTTTTTGGAGATTTTTTATGGAATAAATAAAAAATACTGGAACCAAGACCCACTGGAGGGGGGCCACCCAGTGCCCACGAGGCACCAGGGCGCGCCATTCCCCCCCCCCCCCAGGCGCGCCCTGGTACCTCGTGGGGCCCATGTGGCTCCGTCTGACCTTATTCCAACACTGAAAAATCCTATAAATAGATAAACCCCCAAAAATAACCCTAGAACGTCGACTCCGCCGCCGCAAGCCTCTGTACCTCCATGATCTCATCTACAGCCCTTTTCCGGCACCCTGCCGGAGGGGGGAAAGCATCACCGGAGGCCATCTTCATCATCCCGGCGGTCTCCATGACGAGGAGGGAGTAGTTCACCCTCGGGTCTGAGGGTTTGTACCAGTAGCTATGTGTTTTATCTCTCTCTCTCGTGTTCTTGATTGGGCATGATCTTGATGTATCGCGAGCTTTGCTAATATAGTTGGATCATATGGTGTTTCTTCCCTCTCTATCTTTGTTGTGATGAATCGAATCTTTTCCCTTTGAGATTTCGTTATTGTCGGATTGAATATTTCAGATTTGAGAACACTTGATGTATGTCTTGCATATGAATACCCGTGGTGACAATGGGGTATTATATTGATTCACTTGATATATGTTTTGGCATTCAACTCGCGGATTCCCACGGTGACATTGGGGTAATCTATGCATAGGGGTTGATGCACGTTTTCATTATCTTTTCTCCGATAGAAACTTTGGGGTGCTCCTTGGAGTTCTTTGTGTGGATTGAATATTATGATTATGAAGTTGTTTGATGCATATTGTATAATCAACTCACGGATACTTGTGGTGACATTGGAGTATCTAGGTGACATTAGAGTTGGTTGATGTGTATTATATGGTGTTATTTTAGTACGAACTCTAGGACCGTTTGTGACACTTATAGGGATGGCTCGATAGATTGATCGGAAAGGATAACTTTGAGGTGGTTTCGTACCCTACAAACAATTTCTATCTTATGTTCTCTGCTAATAGGAACTTGGGAGTGATTCTTTATCGCACGTTGAGGGATGGTTATATGATCCAATTATATTAGCATTGTTGAGAGATTGCACTAGCGAAAGTATGAACCCTAGGCCTTGTTTTTAAGCATTGCAATACCGTTTGTGCTCACTTTTGTTACTTGCTACCTTGCTGTTTTTATATTTTCAGATTACAAAAACCTATATCTACTATCCATACTACACTTTTATCACCATCTCTTCGCCGAACTAGTGCACCTATACAATTTACCATTGTATTGGGTGTGTTGGGGACACAAGAGATTTCTTGTATTTGGTTGCAGGGTTGTTTGAGAGATACCATCTTCAACCTACACCTCCCACGGATTGATAAACCTTAGGTCATCCACTTGAGGTAAAATTGCTACTGTCCTATAAAACTCTGCGCTTGGAGGCCCAACACGAGTCTACAAGAATAAGTTGTGTAGTATTCATCAACCTCTTTTCTGGCGCCGTTGCCGGGGAGGTGAGTGCTTGAATGTATATCTTTAGATCTTGCAATCGGATCTTTTAGTTTCTTGTTTTATCACTAGTTTGGTTTATAAAAGAAAACTACAAAAAATGGAATTGAGGTTGCCTCATATTATTCGTCTTTATCATGTCTTTCTTGAAAATGATGGAGCGGAAAATTGTGCTCAATTGATAGAAGAAGAATTCAATAAAATGTTTGGCATAAAATCTTTGAATGATGAGCATGATTGCAATGTTTTTAGTATGAATTCTATGAATATCAAAAATACTAATGATGATTGCACTAGTCATGACAAGAATGTTTCTTATAAGCATGTCAATTTTTGTGGAGTGCATAAAGTTTGTGAAGACATGCCTTATAGGGATGATAGATTTTGTAAGAAGCATAAACATGATAGAACCAATTTTTTGCTCAAAGTGATAGATGAATTTGCTACAAAATTATGCTCTCTTCATCCCATTACTTGTGAACTTTGCAATAAAGTTGGTCACCTTAATTTTCAATGCATACTTTTTCATGATCAAATCATGGCTAAATATTGTAATGACTTGACCGCCCTTGAACTATATAATGAGCTTTATCTATTTTTGGGGTGTGAGGAATTGACACATAAAAATAGTTGGTTTGAAGTATTCATTCTCACAGACAACATTGAAACTAATCTAGAGGAAATCTATATGTTTTCTGTGGTAAATTGCAATGAGAATGCTTATATTGCCAACTACAGAAAGATGGGAAAACCAATAGAATATAAAAGGAACACTAATGAAAGGTTAAAGATTTCCACTTTCCCTCCTATTGTCTCTCATGATGAAATAGGTGACGAGGAGGAGCTTCCTATTCAACCAATCTCATCAATAAGAAGCTCGGAAAAATTGATTAAACCCACACATGATGTGGTGAAGAAGAAGAAAAGAAGAAAGAGTAGAGGTAAAAAGGTATCCCTCCCAAATAATATTGCCCCTATTATTGTTGTGCCTCATGAGAGTGAATCAAAAATAATTGAGGAAGATGATATACTTGATGATGATATTGCTTCTTTGTCTTATGGTACAATGTCCGAAGGAACTATTAAGGATGATTTTATTATGCCTATTACTCATTATGATGATTATGATTGGGAAGATAATGATACTTCTTATGATCTTGAAAATCTTTATGGCACCAACTTGGAAAATTATGACGATAATTGTTATACTATTGGTGCTATTCATACTATTAATGATGAAAGTGATTATGCTTATGATATGCAAAGCCACAAGCTTGGGGATGCTATGTTTGATGAGAATGACATGTTTGAGAATTTATTTGCTGCAATTGATGTTTGTCCCAAGCTTGGAGATGCTATACTTAATGAAGATGATATTTTTAGTCCCCCTACTTTGAATGATCAAATTTGTTATGATGATTTCATGCCTCCTATCTATGATGATTATTGTGATGATACTTATGTTATAAAAAATAGTGATGATTATTATTATAATACTTGTTATAATCCTTTTTCTGAACATCACTCTTTTAATGTGGAAACAATTTATAGTAATCGAGTTTCATACTATACTCCCACTATTATGAATGAGAAGAAAATTGCTTGTGTGGAGAGTAATAAAAATTCTATGCTTGTGGATCATGAAAAGAATGCTTTATATGATAGCTATATTGATGAATCCATTCATGATGCTACTGAAAATTATTATGAGAGAGGAACATATGATTCATGATGCTCCCGTTATGTCTCAATTCTTCACTTTTTATGTGAGCATCATTAAAATCATCATGCCTAGCAAAAAGGCATTAAAGAAAAGCGCTTGTTGGGAGACAACCCAATACTTATACCTACTGTTTTTGTGTTTCCACATGATTAATATACTGTATTAATCATGTTTTATATGTTTTCTTTCAATAATGTGCCAAGTAAAGCCTTTGGGATAGTGTGGATGCTTGTTGATTTGATTCTGTGCAAAAACAGAAACTTTTGCGTCCAGTGCTGGAATTTCTATTCTGTACTGGAGCGTGAAAAAATTCTGAAATTTTTACACAGTATTGGGTTACAAATTTTTTACGTTTTCCTAATTTTTCAGAATTTTTGGAGGTACATAAGTATGGTTGTTAAATCACTTACTACACGCTGTACTCTTTTTGACAGATTCTGTTTTCGATTCATAGTTTGCTTGTTTTAGTGTTTTCATAGCTTATATTGAGTAATATAAATTGTGGAAATGATAGAATACAGTAGGAATTATTTGAGAACAATCATGAATCTTGTCTTGACAGTACCTAAGTGAATGATTTATTTTTATCATACTAACCTATCTCACGAAGTTCCGTTAAGTTTTGTGTCATTGAAGTTTTCAAGTTTTGGGAGAGATATCGATATGAGGAGAATAAGGAGTGGCAAGACCATAAGCTTGGGGATTACCAAGGCACCCCAAGGTATTATTCAAGGAAGACTCAAGCGTCTAAGCTTGGGGATACCCCGGAAGGCATCCCCTCTTTCGTCTTCAACATTATCGGTAACCTCACTTGGAGCTATACTTTTATTCGTCACATAATATGAGTTCTGCTTGGAGCGTCATTTTATTTTGTTGATATTTGCTTTATTATATCAATAATCATGTTTTGTATCTTTTAGTTCAATAAAATGCCAATTATAGCCTTTACCATGCTCAGTTTGCAAGTTCATGTGTTGCTGTTTGAAAACAGAAAGTTTTCTGTTATGTCCAGAATATTCCTGAATAGTAAGAACATGATAAAAATCTGAAATTTTTACACAGTAATAATGCATGAGTTCTCTGTCACGTGGTAATTTTTTAGAATTTTTGGAGTTAGGGAAGTATGGATTCTTATTCCCCCTTTACAGACTGTTCTGTTTTGGCAGATTTCGGTTATAGTTGCATTATTTGCATATGTTGCGTGTTTAATGTTTCTATTTGTGAATAGGAGTATTAAATATGCAGAGGCATTTAGTATGCAATGTTTAATTATAATTTTAGTGATTTTTTACAGTAGAGAATGTTAAGATTTTGAGTTGATTTATACTAACTTATCTCACGAGTTCTTGTTGAGTTTTGTGTGGATGAAGTACTTAAGATTTAGGGAAACCATGATATGAGAGGAATTAAGTAGACACAAAAGCTCAAGCTTGGGGATGCCCAAGGCATCCCAAGATAACATTCCAATAAGTCTCAAGCAACTAAGCTTGGGGATGCCCCGGTTGGCATCCCACCTTTCTTCATCAACACCTATCGGTTAGCCTAAATTTTTACTTCTTCACATGATATTTGCTATTCTTGGAGTGTCCTTTTATTTTCATTTTGTTTGCTGTTTTAATAAAATTATCAAGATCTGAAATATTTATTTGGAGAGAGTCTTCACATAGCTACTTAATTGTTTAACTACTCATCGATCTTCACTTATATCTTTTGGAGTAGCTTGTCATACACTCTCATGCTTCACTTATATTATTTTGAGAGTTGACAATAGTAATGGCAATATGCTTAAGATATGAATTTGGTCCCAAAGTGATGAATATTCAAGAGGGATATAATAAAAAACTTTGATGAAAGATCATTGGATATGATAAGTTTGATTCCTTGCAATAGTTTTGCGATATGGAGATGATAATATGTGAGTCATGTTAGTGAGTAATTGTGATTTAGTAAGAATATTGATGTTAAGGTTTGTGATTCCCTATGCATGCACGTTAAGTCAATAGTTATGCAACGAAATTATATCCTACTTATGGTGCATTATTCGGTGTTAGTTATGTTCAATGCATGTTTATGACCGTTTTCGCTTTTTGGTTGATTGCTTCTCAATCTATTTGCTAGCCTTCATTTGTACTAAGCGCAAATACTGCTTGTGCATCCAAAAATAAAAAGCACATGACAACCTCTGCTTTCCTCTGCGAAGGGCCTATCTTTTACTTTTATGCATTTACTTTTATGTATTTACTTTTATGCAAGAGTCAATATTATTTCTTCTCGTTTCAACCTCAATTATTCTCTAGTTGGCAAGCATCATGTGGTAGGGAATGATCCAGGCACATATATCCAGTTGAATATAGGTGATCATGAGTTATTATTGTTGACATTATCCATGAGATAAATAAGTTGGGAGGCAAAACATTAAGCCCCTATCTTCCTATGTGTTTGACTGAAACGGTTTGTTCTAAAAATATGCTTTGAGTGTCAGCAATCATGGAAGACTAAATGATAGTTGAGTATGTGGAATTTGCTAGATCAAAGCTCTTACATAGACCCTTCCTGAAAATAAGATGAATTGCAATTGTTTGGTGACTGAGAACATAGTTTGTTAGTTTTCAAGAAAGTTTATGGCCTATACTTTAAACATGTGAATAGCTTGCTACTTAATCATGAGAAGTTTTATGCGATGAGCTACTGATTATGATATATATTGATGCTAGAAAAAGTGATTGAAATTATCATTGATCAAACTTATGCACTATGCTAGCATTCACACTTCATAAATTATTTCTTTTATCATTTACCTACTCGAGGAAGAGCAGGAATTAAGCTTGGGGATGCTGATACGTCTCCAACGTATCTATAATTTATGAAGTATTCATGCCATGTTTATAACAATTCTATATGGTTTTGGTATGATTTGATTAGAACTAACCCGGACTGACGTTGTTTTCAGCAGAATTGCCATGGTGTTGTTTTTTGTGCAGAAATAAAAGTTCTTGGAATTGGATGAAACTTTTTGGAGATTTTTTATGGAATAAATAAAAAATACTGGAACCAAGACCCACTGGAGGGGGGCCACCTAGTGCCCACGAGGCACCAGGGCGCGCCACCCCTCCCAGGCGCGCCCTGGTACCTCGTGGGGCCCACGTGGCTCCGTCTGACCTGATTCCAACGCTGAAAAATCCTATAAATAGAGAAACCCCTAGAAATAACCCTAGAACTTCGACTCCGCTGCCGCAAGCCTCTGTACCTCCATGATCTCATCTACATCCCTTTTCCGGCACCCTGCCGGAGGGGGGAAAGCATCACCGAAGGCCATCTTCATCATCCCGGCGGTCTCCATGATGAGGAGGGAGTAGTTCACCCTCGGGGCTGAGGGTTTGTACCAGTAGCTATGTGTTTGATCTCTCTCTCTCTCTCTCTCTCGTGTTCTTGATTTGGCACGATCTTGATGTATCGCGAGCTTTGTTAATATAGTTGGATCATATGGTGTTTCTTCCCTCTCTATCTTTGTTGTGATGAATCGAATCTTTTCCCTTAGGTTTCGTTATTGTCGGATTGAATATTTCATATTTGAGAACACTTGATGTATGTCTTGCATATGAATACCCGTGGTGACAATGGGGTATTATATTGATTCACTTGATATATGTTTTGGCATTCAACTCGCGGATTCCCGCGGTGACATTGGGGTAATCTATGCATAGGGGTTGATGCATGTTTTCATTATCTTTTCTCCGATAGAAACTTTGGGGTGCTCCTTGGAGTTATTTGTGTGGATTGAATATTATGATTATGAAGTTGTTTGATGCATATCGTATAATCAACTCACGGATATTTGTGGTGACATTGGAGTATCTAGGTGACATTAGAGTTGGTTGATGTGTATCGTATGGTGTTATTTTAGTACGAACTCTAGGGCCGTTTGTGACACTTATAGGGATGGCTCGATAGATTGATCGGAAATGATAGCTTTGAGGTGGTTTCGTACCCTACAAACAATTTCTATCTTATGTTCTCCGCTAATAGGAACTTGTGAGTGATTCTTTATCGCACGTTGAGGGATGGTTATATGATCCAATTATATTAGCATTGTTGAGAGATTGCACTAGCGAAAGTATGAACCCTAGGCCTTGTTTTTAAGCATTGCAATACCGTTTGTGCTCACTTTTGTTACTTGCTGCCTTGCTGTTTTTATATTTTCAGATTACAAAAACCTATATCTACTATCCATACTACACTTTTATCACCATCTCTTCACCGAACTAGTGCACCTATACAATTTACCATTGTATTGGGTGTGTTGGGGACACAAGAGATTTCTTGTATTTGGTTGCAGGGTTGTTTGAGAGATACCATCTTCAACCTACGCCTCCCACGGATTGATAAACCTTAGGTCATCCACTTGAGGGAAAATTGCTACTGTCCTACAAAACTCTGCGCTTGGAGGCCCAACACGAGTCTACAAGAATAAGTTGTGTAGTAGACATCAACCTCTTTTCTGGTGTAGTCACTCGCAACAAGGCAGGATTGGTAGCACAAGGCTACTCCCAAGTCGAGGGTATTGACTACGGTGAAACCTTTGCTCCCGTTGCTCGCCTTGAATCTATTCGCATGTTGCTTGCATATGCATCTCATCATGTTTTCAAATTACATCAAATGGATGTGAAGAGTGCATTTCTTAATGGTCCTCTTAATGAGTTGGTATATGTCAAGCAACCCCCAGGGTTCGAGGATCCCCAGTTCCCCAATCATGTATACAAGCTCTATAAGGCACTCTATGGCCTTAAACAAGCCCCACATGCGTGGTATGAGCACCTTACCGAGTTGTTGCAAGACCGTGGGTTTGAAATTAGGAAAATTGATCACACTATTTTCACGAAGAGGGTCAAAGGGGACTTGTTCATATGCCAACTATATGTTGATGGTATTATTTTTGGTTCTCCTAACAAAGCTTTCAATGATGAGTTTGCCGCACTCATGACCGATAAGTTTGAGATGTCTATGATGGGAGAGTTGAAGTTCTTTCTTGGGTTTGAAATCAAGCAAAGAAGAGGAGGAACCTTCATCAACCAAGCCAAATATACCCAAGACATGCTCAAGAGATTCAAGCTTGATGATGTCAAACCGGCCAAGACTCCAATGCCTACCAAGTGCCAACTTGACATTGATCCCAATGGTAAAGCGGTGGATCAAAAGGTATATCGTTCTATGATTGGATCCTTACTTTACCTTTGTGCATCTAGGCCGGATATCATGTTGAGTGTGGGAATGTGTGCATGGTTTCAAGCCGCGCCTAAGGAAAGTCACTTTGTGGCGGTCAAGCGAATCTTTCAATATTTGGCTCATACCCCAAACTTTGGCTTATGGTACCCCAAAGTAGCAAACTTTGATCTCATGGGATATTCGGACTCAGATTGAGCGAGAGACCGTGTGGATAGGAAGTCAACTTCCGGAGGGTGCCAATTCCTTGGTCGCTCTTTGGTGAGTTGGTCTTCGAAGAAGCAAAATTGTGTGTCTCTCTCCACCACCGAGGCCGAGTATGTAGCCGCCGCAAGTTGTTGTGCACAATTGCTATGGATGAGGCAAACTTTAAAGGATTACAGTGTCACTTATGACAAAGTGCCTCTTTTCTGTGACAATGAAAGTGCAATCAAGATCTCCTACAATCCGGTGCAACATAGCAAGATGAAGCACATTGAGATTCGTCATCATTTCATCCGAGATCACGTCAAGCGTGGAGAGATTGATATTATTCATGTTGGCACTCAAGAGCAACTTGTGGATATTTTCACGAAGCCATTGGATGAAGCAAGATTTCACGAGTTACGGCATGAGCTAAATATCATTGATTCGAGCAATGTGGCTTGAATCTCGACACAGCCCACCGCA
This sequence comes from Elymus sibiricus, assembly GCA_039707655.1. Lineage (NCBI taxonomy): Eukaryota > Viridiplantae > Streptophyta > Magnoliopsida > Poales > Poaceae > Elymus > Elymus sibiricus. Next base: position 194,901,512 of record CM077672.1, read on the forward strand.
TTCATCATGTTTATTTTGTTCTAGATGTAGGCATGGACATAGGGGGAATGTTGTTCTCTCAATGAACTCTCCCTCCCCCCATTATGCATAAATTGATCAAGTCTTTCACATTAGCCTTTTTTATGGTACTTGTGCTTCAAAGATGAGGTTTGGTCATGGGCCCAAGGTTAAAATCTTCGCGGTGCCATACCAATTGACTCAGACATAGGTGACTCCGGTCACCACCCTCTCTTTGAGAGGGTTGGCTCCATTTGGTTTGAGTTGTGCTTATTCATTTAGGTTTTCGTTTGTTGGACTACTCCATGTGTGCTCTCGATTTTAGTTGCTTTTGACCTTGGAGTATTCCTTTCCATTTGCTGTGTTTTCTTGTCTCCAACCTAAGCCCTTCTATCCTCAAACCTCTTAGAATTGCATAAGCCCATATTTCCATATTTGATCCTAGCAGTTTTCTGATAGCAAGCAGTACTACCGCTGGCCGGCACGGTATTACCGCTCAGGCGGTACTACCTCGCAGGCCTACTGTACTACCGCTGAGTGCAGTGTGCCGACCTCCTGTCAACGCACTGGGGCGGTACTACCGCTGGAAGTGACCGGTACTACCGCTCAGGCGGTACTACCGCTGACTCCAGTGGTACTACCACTTTGGGGACCCGCGAGGGGGTCAAGTGCTGGGCACGGGGAGTTCTAACTTCCCCATACCCATTCACTTGCTCTCCTCTCGAGTTCTCTCTCTCAGGCAACCAAGAACTGCTCCGGAGGCCGGCTCTGGTCCTCCGATTCCGTGCCGTCTTCTTCGTTTCCGACCGATGGGATCGATCCCCACCACCTCCTCTTGCCATGGACACCGGTATTGCCCTCCGCTTCTCTCCCTACGGTTCTATTTTTTGAATCTTGGTTCTAGGGCAATGCATGTGGTGTTCGTAGATTTTTGGCTAAATCTAGGCATGAGTAGGACGCGCGTTGACTGCTAGATAGGGGAATAGTTGTCTTTGCCGAAATTTTGAACTTCTATGTCACCGGTACTACCGGATCCACGCCACGGATCTTATCCCGTTGGATGGGCGGTACTACAGCTTGGACGCGGACGGTACTACCGCTGCCAGCGGTACTACCGCTCGCAGCCAGCGGTACTACCGCTTCTGGGAGCGGTACTACCGCTGTGACCTAGCTTTTCAGAATTTCTGCACTTACGTCTATTCTCAGTTTGTATCTCTTGGCTTATGCAATGGCTTTACACCTGCTTTTCCCTCGTTCTCTGTTGTGTGTTCCAGATGGTGGTAGCTCCGCTTTTCAGGCTCGTCACAGGAACCCAGAGCGTCCAGGTGGCTCTAAGCATTTTCGCTCCTCAGAAGATGCAGCTGCCAGCTCCAGTGCACCACCAAAGCAACAGGTGAAGAGGACTGTCAGTAAGAAGAAGGAGAAGGAGAAGAGGACTCCTCCTGATGAGATGCCTGGCAAGGAGTTCGTTTTGTTCCGTCAGCGCAACCCTTATCGCCGTCCTCAGGACGAGGCGTTTGTTGGTCGTCCCTTCTGGACTAAGGAGCAGTCGCTTATCTATGTGGACATTCTGAAGGGCAAGAAGAACCTGTATGTGGATGCCAAGTCTATCGACCTTCTTCACATGGAGAAGGATCCCGCTTACTTTGGAGAAGCTCTTGCACTTTGTCGGTAGTGGGGTCTCATTCCGATCATGACTTTCAACAAGGACTTTGACGCAGAGATCGTGGCCCAATTCTATGCCACTGTTCACTTTCATTCCGATGAGGCAAGATCCATGACTTGGATGACAGGTGGAAGGCTACTGAAGGTTGAATGGAAGGCATTCATGGATTGTCTGGGCATTGCTAATGAGGGGCAGGACAACCCTGTTGGTCTCCGGCCTCACAAGGAAACTAGTCCTCAGCACAAGTCTAAACTGATTCGTTACTCCCGGACTATGACTACTGCCAAGGGGGCCATTCGGACTGAGCTCATTCCTTTCTTGGACATCATGCACCGCATCTTTCGCAACACTCTTTTCCCTCGCATTGGGAACCTGGATCAGGTACACTCTTATCTGGTGGATATGCTTCTGTTATGCATGAAGGAGAGGGGCAGGGACTCTACTTTGGATATCTCTCACATTATGTGGCGTGAGATTCGTTCTGCTGTGCTTGACCGGAAGGTGCCTATTTATGGCCCCTACCTCTTCAAATTGATTGAGGAGAAATGGGCTGCTGAGTTTCAAGGAGAATCCCTTCCCACTGAGCACATGATGACGCATGGCATTTTGAAGCTACGACAGAAGGAGAACTGGGGCACTGCACCTGCTGCCCCCAACGAGGAGATCGCCCCCACTGATACTGATGATGAGGCAGAGCCCGATTATGAGTTTGCTCCTCCTTCCGAGACGGAACCATCTTGGGCATCCAAGCTCAAGTCAAAGATGAAGCTCTTTTGCATTCAGGCTCAGGGATAGTATCAGGCGCATGTAGCTGAGAAGCAGGCTCGCAGACGTGACAAAGTGGTGATGAGGCATCTCGGCCTAGAGTTCAATAGTGGTTCTGAGGAAGAAGATCACAGATGAAGAGGAGTGGATCTCACAACATTGCAAGTGGACGGATTCCGAGGAGGACGATCAACCAGCTGATGCAGAGGAGGACTCAGACGACCACGAGGAGCCCTGATGGTGTTCTAGAGCATTGCTACCACCTAGGACCGTCTTAGTGCTCTTTGCCTTTTTGGTGTCTCGATGCCAAAGGGGGAGAGAGCTTAGGGATTTGCCGAGTCACGAGTGCGTCTTATTTGCTGTTGCTTTTCCTCTCTCGTGAACTCTTTTCTCGTTTGCTTTGATTTGGTTGTGGTTGTGAGAACCTTAAGTACCGATCATATGGTGTGAGACATATGCTACCCTATCTCTATCTTTATGTCAAGTACCGTATTAGCTTGTGAGATGTTATTTATCTTGTGCCCTATCTTTATGCTCACATGCTATCTACTTGCATCCTTGGTTATACATCTCATATTTGTTGATGCAAGTGTTACCGGTCTATAAAATATAGGGGGAGTGTTGATCCTAGTGTGTGTGCGTTGCATTCCAAAGGCATACTCAATTAGTGCACACATCTAGGGGGAGCCCGTCTATATTTTGTAGATGTTTGGATCGCACATATTTTCTTGCTCTCTATTTGTGCAAATCCTGTGTTGTCATCAATCCACCAAAAAGGGGGAGATTGTTAGGGCATATTTCTCCCTTAGTGGTTTTGGTGATTGATGATAATGCTTTTGCGGACTAATCGTGTGCATTGAACATTTCAGATAATCTACCATATGGCACAAGACGATTCGTGCCCCTCGGAGCTATTGCGAAGACGGTGTTTTTCCTTCGTTTCATTTTCTGTGGATTTGAGTCGTAGGAACACCGTACTATTAAGAGGGGGTCCGCTTCAGAAAGGTTTGGGTGGAATCAACACGTACACTGTCCTCTCACACCCTCTTTCCTTCCCGGCAACTGAGCTTGTCCTTCCCCTATGCTTGGGCTTTCCAGGGCATCATAAGCGGTAGTACCGCTCTGCTCAGCGGTAGTACCGCTCCAGCGGTACTGCCGCAGTTCAGTGCTATCCTCACTTCCGCTTGTTTTTATGTTCTGTAAATGGGCGGTAGTAGAGCGGCAGTCGGTACTAAGGCCCTGACTACCACCCCACTACCGCAGGTTTATTGGGCATACTTCAGCTAAGCGGAAGTACCGCTCCGGCGGAACTACCACTGTTTCTCTACCGCACAGAGTACCGCTTGTTTTTTCCTTCTGGATAGTTCTGTCCCACGAGCGGAAGTAGAGCGGCAGTTTCCTGCGGTAGTACCGCCCTGCCTTTATCTTCTACCACTGGTTCTGGCTGCTGTTCAATACACAACAGAAGTACCGCTGGTGGGAGCGGTAGTACCGCTCCGGCGGCACTACCACCTCCCCGACCTGCTCGGTTGAACGCAACGCCTGGAACTTTCGTGCCAGCGGAAGTACCGCTCACCTGAGTGGTACTACCGCTTGTGCACGGGCTGTGGGTGCATAACGGTTGGATCTCTTTTCCCACTATATAAGGGAGTCATCTTCTCCAAGTTGACTCACCTCTTCCTCCCCCAAGCTCCATTGTTGCTCACAAGCTCATTTTCGCCCGATCTCTCTCCCTAGCCAATCAAACTTGTTGATTCTTTAGGGATTGGTTGAGAAGGCCTAGATCTACACTTCCACCAAAAGAAATTTGATTCCCCCCACTAATCCCTTGCGGATCTTGTTACTCTTGGGTGTTTGAGCACCCTAGACGGTTGAGGTCACCTCGGAGCCACATTCCATTGTGGTGAAGCTTCGTGGTGGTGTTGGGAGCCTCCAATTCGGTTGTGGAGAGAGCCCCAACCTTGTTTGTAAAGGTCCGGTTGCCGCCTTCAAGGGCACCACTAGTGGAATCACGGCATCTCGCATTGTGTGAGGGCGTGAGGAGAATACGGTGGCCCTAGTGGCTTCTTGGGGAGCATTGTGCCTCCACACCGCTCCAACGGAGACGTACTTCCTCTCAAAGGGAAGGAACTTCGGGAACACATCCTCGTCTTCACCGGCTCCACTTGTGGTTACTTCTTACCTTTACTTTGTGCAAGCTTTACTTGTGTTGTATCCTTTGCTTGCTTGTGGTGTCTTTGTTGCTAGCATCATATAGGTTGCTCACCTAGTTGCATATCTAGACAACCTATTTGTTAAGAAAAGCTAAAAATTGGTAGTTGCCTATTCACCCCCCCTCTAGTCAACCATATCGATCCTTTCACCCATGATGGGAGTACGCAGGGCCTGCTCATTCTTCCGACGAAGCTCGTCGCTCTGCTCCCGAGTGAGAGCTTGGGGGATGTAAGGCTCATGGCTGGGAGAGTGCTCATCCTCCAGGTTGTCGTTGTCGCGCGAAGTGCCCACGTGCCCGTCACAAGGATCTGAGTACCCCGGAGGGCCGCGAGGCCCTGGGCCAGCCATGAGGACTTCGGCCGTGGACTCGACGCTCTCGCACTCGGACCCCTCGGCGGAGTCGTCGTGGATCCCGTCAAAAAGGTCAAGGGCAGGCTCGTCAGGCTCGAGCGCCGCCACATGCCCGGTTGCGGCCTGAAGGGCCACAACGTGCTTGATCCAACGCTGGAGCCACGAGCGCCCGGAGCGCTTGCGACGGCGGCCAGCAGGAAGGAGAGGAACCACTCGGTAAGGGACCGATGGTTGGCGAAGAAGGACTCCGTACGAAGATGCGCGGAAGTGCGCCGCGCCACGGATGGGCAGCGACTCCACGTCCAGCGGGGCCTCCTGAAGCCACGCCGAATCGTCGGCGATGAAGCTGAGCGCTCCGAAACGGATCTCGGCGCCGACTAACATGATGACGATGAAAAATACCACCTGCGCAGTGTAATCGCTAGACGCGCTGCCCCACGGTGGGCGCCAACTGTCGGGGTTATGAGCCTGACAATGAGTACTAGGGGGTACGAAGGAGGGGCGGAGCCTAGCTATGGCGCAGGTGTTGCACTCGGATTCTACGAGTTCAGGCCCCTATCGGAGGAGGTAATAGCCCTACGTCTCGTGCCCTGAGTCTTGTTTTCTCTTGGGATATGTGATTACAGAGGATGCTGAACCCTTGTCATGGAGGAAGAGGGTGGCTTATATAGAGTGCGCCTCGGCCTCCTCGCTCCCATGTTACAAGGGTGTTAATGACCGTAACTACGGTAGTTACAGGTGTTTATAACCACGATTGCGGCAGTTACAGGTAACGGCGGTTATAACTATGCTTGAAGTCTGTCTTAAGACTACTCGACCGTTGCAGTTCCCACGTCGCCCTTACGTCTTCTCTGACCGAGTGGTGAATGTGGGCCGACTGGAGGGAAGACGTCCGAGTGATGTCGAGTATCCGAGTGGATTCCTTGATATGCGCATCCGAATGCGCCTGCGGTACAGGGACCTCCCAACGACGGTGTGGGACCCTAGGTGGGCCTTAGATGTCAGGTCCATGACCCTACCAGTGGCAGGTGACCCCATCACCAAGGAGCCGAGGAATCACCACCAGACCATACACATAGATCCGAAATGTCACCTGATACGAAAGATCGTAAAGAGTGGTGATGTAGAGTTACGCAAAATTCACACGGATGCAAATGTTGCAGATCCGTTGACTAAGCCGCTTCCACAACCCAAGCATGAGGGACACGTTAGAGCTATGGCCATACGATGTCTATTTGATTGACTCTAGCGCAAGTGGGAGACTGTTGGAGATATGCCCTAGAGGCAATCATTTATGATGATATTTCCTATGTGTTTATGAATAAAGATAGTCCTTGGACATTATCAATGATGTGTATCAGCAAGTACGTGACTTGTTGTGGGACTATGCATTATATGATGACTATCCTAAAAGGTCCCTAGTCGAAAGGGTTGTGTGGACGCGCAGCCGACTAGACTAGCATATGACACGATGGATGGCTCGGTCTCACTGGCCATGTAGCATTGGATGCTAGACGGATAATACGGGCTCGGAAAGATCTAGTCGGATTCGACATAGTCGGATCCGAGTCCAGATAAGGTCCGAGTCGGAAAGACCCGACTATGAGACGCAGCGATAGGTTATCTGTGAGTCTCTAGTACAACATACGTTCTATGTCCTAAGACCTGAGCAGGCGCATGTACTCGGGATGGTGACAGACCTGCTTTGGGCCGACCAAACGCTACTTCGTAACTAGGTAGTTATAAAGGTAGTTTCGGGCTTGTCCAGGCCCATGATGCGAGACATGGCCGAGCAAGATGGGATTTGCCCCTCCGATCAGTAGAGATATACTCTGGGCCCCTCGTGTGATCCGACTAAGATAAGCATGGCCATGTGACAAGGATTATGAGATAATCAGGTTTGTGGTCAGCATCACTGGAACGAGAAAGAGGTCGGGCTAGCACAAGGATGAAAGACTCGCCTTGAGCCCGACAACATATATCATGTGGCAAAGGGAACAGAAGTGTGACACATTGTACAGGTTCGCCAACCGGCTTCATTGTCTACTTGGTGGTCGGCACGCCTTGCTAGAGGCCGCTACCAACCGAGCAGGTCGGAGGTGATCCAACCTGCGACCAAGCCGACTTGAACCTAGGGGGTCGCGCGCTTAAGGGAAGGAACCTGTGCGGCCGGATCTGACTCCACGAGTCAGATGTGATCCTACTCGGAATCAGATCCAGGCCGAACGGACTTTGGGTTTCAGAATCCATGCGAGGTCCAAGTGTTGAGCCTGCGACGGATGCTTATATATAGTGGAGGTGCGGCATACGGTTTCAGTAGATCGCTTCGGCGCCGTCACTAGGGCTCTGCATGTGTTGCAACTAGCCACCTCCACTCGACGTCGGCTGTGTGATCGGACCTAGCAGTCCACCGCACGGCATTCCTCCTGCACGCACGGATACCGTTAGAGGCGGTGCACTTGCGCCGCTCGGCGAACCTGTTCGTGGGGTCCGATTGGCTATGTGGGAGATCGACGAGGAGAAGACGACTCTGGAGACGCGCTGCCCCAAACTACTTCCGCTGCACGGCACTGCGCGTCTAGTGGTAACGATCAGTGATCCATCTTCCTTAGCATGTTCCTGGTTGTTCTGCGCGTAGGGAAAATTTTATATTGCAGCCGATGCACCTACTGTAGAACCCAACATCGTCCCCATCCGCTCCACGAATCAAACACTAGCCGCTCCACTCCATTCCATCCACTTCACTCCGCCGCCAAACTCTCGTCCGGCGATCTCCGGCCTTCTCCGGCATGGCGGCAGCGGATCTGAGTACTACACCTCCAGATCCATTGATCCAGTGCTCGTCCCACGTGTCCCTAAAGAGGAGATGACCGTCCACCTTGCGCTCCGCTGCTCCGGGTAGGAGGCCGCCCGACGGCAGTGCTCAGACTCCTTCAGTCGGGAATCCATTGCGTCCGCCCAAATGGCGCATGGATCCTCCGTGAGGTGTCGCCTCTGCCTCACCGGAGGCGGTGCGGTCCTAACACGGTGATGGATGCGCAACCGCTTCGTTGGCGCGCCGAGGCGAAGGTGAACACATGGGTGTAGTCTGACGCAAATATGGCGCGGCGTGCCCGCTGTGCGAGGCAGCGGGCGCGGGAGACGGCGACAGCCCTCGCGGCGGTGGACGTTGGCGAGACGGAGTCGCATTCTCTGGTGCCTCATATGGTGCACCAGTCCGGACCCGCAACCGCTTCATGGTGGACGTTGCCGGCTCCTCGTAGGACGGATCCATCATCAATCTCACGTCCACCAGCACCGTGAAGGTTCCGGACACGACGATGAACTGTAGGGCATGGGAAACGGCAGCGCCTTGAGTCCTGTGAGCCGGTTCGTGTCCCATGTCCTACCTTGCCTCGCCGGCGACCGAAGCAACACTTCAAGGGGCATAACCGGCCATCGGACATGGGCATGGTGGAGTCGGACGAGCTCCGCTTAGATTAGATTTTACATTACATGTAATAATATGGACTTGAGGTTTCTTAACTGAGGT